>CM069139.1:51829450-53029450 GCA_035221665.1 Okamejei kenojei | reverse complement strand
CAAATGCAACTTCCTCCGGAAACAGGAGATGTAGCAAAACCAAAGATACCAGAGGAGCAAAAGCAAACCTCGCCGGGATTTGGGGATTTCTAGCTCAACGCGTTCTCAAAGCTTGCTTGCCTTGGAATCTGACGTATTCTCCTGCCCAGACTGCAAAGTTAAGAAATCTTGTTTTTTTAACTCCATCGTATGTTCACTGTGGAGGAATCGGGGAACTAAGAAGTCAATAGAAACAAGGAACTGCAGCTGTCGGTTTATTAAAAAAAAAGACACAAAGCGCTGGAGTAACTCAGCGGGTAAGCAGCATCCCGGGTAAATATGAAGCAAGTACAGATCAACACAATCCCAGAACATACCGTTATGATGCATACAACAGATTCAAATGACATTTTGAATAAAAGCCTTATTTCTTTTTAAGTTTATTGTTGGCATGTGTAGCAATGTTACAACATTTTGAGATTTTGAAAATAAAGTCTGCAATTTATCCCATCAGATAAAGCATAAAAAGAAGTTTAATTTGACACCTAATTCACTTTCATATCTTCAGTATTAAAAAAAGTTATGGCCATTTTCATACTCAGAAATTAGCAAGTTGTTCCCTATTGCTTTTCCATTGACTTAACACAAAAGCTGTGATCAACGACAGTCAAACGCCCATAACTTTCTTAAAAATTAAGAGAACTGAATGAAATTTTGAGTGATTATAGATTGAAGCATTCTGAAACAAATATGAAACAATCTTACTTGGATGACCTGAAATTAAAGCATATAATTAGTTACCTAATTGTAGCTAATTACAAAATTCAATCTATCCATTTCTTAAGAAAAGGTTAACATTTTTTTAAAAGCCCAAGTGTCCAAATAACATTCACACAAGAATTCACAATATAACATGATTTTTAAATCTCATTGTCATGAATGTATAGGCCAAATTGAAATAATTTAGTGTTTAATTCCCATAAATTAATGGCCATTTAAATCATCTTGCGAGTGGGTTTTTGTGGAACGCGATCGTTTGGAACGTTGCGGTTTGCGGTGAATTTACCCCCTAGTCGGCATGAAAAATACTGTCGGTTCGTATATTTTCTAAGTCACCTTTTCACAACTTGAAATTTTGATTAAAGGCATCCCAAGAAGCACGCTTTAATGTAAAAATAAACTGTGTACCTTGTTTTGTCCCCTACGTGAGATCTGTCCCGTTGTCGGCGTTCACGGCTTTAGAAGATGATTTTTAATTCACTCCTGCTAATAATAAGCGTAGTTTAAAAATAACTCCATAAAACAAATGTTGGAGCGATTTCTCTTCAGCAACTAAACCCCCCGAGATTAATAGATTTGAATAGTCTGGAGTAAACGGCATTTTAAACCCGCCCTCCCTGTCAAAGGCGCCAAAGTCATGCACACGGGCAGTGGCAGAACTGCAGCTCCGCTAAAGGTAAGTTTTGTAACATACCTAGCATATGTATCGAGAAAGTGAAAAGCTTGTGTTTGTGTGCTATTCCGTTAAAGGAGACCATGAATGAACGATTCACGGTACAGATGAAGAGTAAAGGATACATTTAGTACTAGATAGAACACTGCAGTCCGATAAAATCCGATTAAAGATCGGTCAAAGGTATCCTAAATAGTTTTTGGCCTAATAATTTTATGTGGTCATTATAGTTAACTCAGATCTTACAAAATAAGATGCATTTTTTAAAGTGGTAATATTTCATCAACCTCATGTACTTCAAGCCTTTATTTGCACTTGGTAAAACATGATTGAAATTTATTGAAAATGGCAGACTTGGTAATGACTAGGTCCACACTATATGGGGTGTGGACCTAGTCATTACTTTCATAGCCTGAAAGAGGACAATGAGTCAAGAATGTTATTGTTGCAAGTCCCAAACCAAAATTCTTTCTTGCAACAACACAACATATGTTTCCACGTGTTTACACAAAATGCTGGAGAAACTCAGCGGGTGCAGCAGCATCTATGGAGCGAAGGAGGGGCAACGTTTCGGGCCGAAACCCTTCTTCAGACTGATGGGGGGTGGGTTGGTTATTGCGGACCAAGTGGAGGTGTTCGGCGAAACGAAACAAAATATGTTTACATAGTACTCAATAGACACTAATTATGTTGATTCACTAATCAATTGAGGGTTTTGGATAGAAACATTGGGAGTATATTTACGCCGAGATGCCATCTGTAAATGCCCCCCCATATCTCTGAAGCACAAAGGTAGACAGCAAACATAAATTTTTTGGCAGATGTGAGGCCTTGACCTTCAAAAGCCTTTTTCACAACTCAACTAAAAACCCGGAAGATTCAGCTAAAGTCCATTACTTCAGCCACAACCTTCAAATATCCTTATCCATGATCAAAAGTAAGAGAAACTGATCCCCCAACATTACTCCAACACCAGCAGGAGGGGGGAGTGGCAGGGGAGGGATGTGAATCTCTGGCAAGAAATGAGCAAGGAAGGCTAACCAGCAAGGGTTTTCCATTGATGAAATAGTTGGAACACAACCATGGGGTGGAAGATTGCAACCTTCACATGGTCCGCCCTGTTTCGACTAATGCAATCAACTCGACGTGCACAAACGGAAGATCAAATAGAACAAGTTGTCCAACAACTTTCGGCTGTGCACGCCACACGAAAGAAGAACACAACCCTGTCATTATCAAGATCTAATTTTGTCGGAGTGAGCAACACAACAGATCAACAACTCTCATTCAAGTTCTAACACCTGCTCTGTTTTATTATAATTCAAGTGACAGATCAAGATGTCTGCATCATACATTCCACAACAGGCACCCACCACTGCTGGGCTGACCACTGCCCGATATATTTATTATCTCTACTGGGCTGACCACTGCCCAATATTTATTATCTCTACTTTAAGCATCAATGAAAGTCTTGTATCAGGAAGGTCAATGTCAAAGCTCTTTACAGTCCACAAGGCTGGACTCTTCTCAGCACCTGACAAATTTGTCAATTTCCAACCAAAAGATGCTGTAAAGTGACCACAGTTTACAGCTTTCCCCAAAGTCTCCTATAGTTGACATCCAAATCTGGCTTGATGAAAATCGACTGGAGAGACAGGTTAATTAGAACTGGAATGAGCCCTTTGGCCCACAACGTATGTGCCCAACATGATGCTAAATTAAATTGATTTCAGGTGCCTGCACATGATCCATATCCCTTTATTCCCTACATTTCTATGTGCCTATCTAAAAACCTCTTAAACACCACTATGGTATCTGCCTTTACCAGCACCCTTGGCAGTGCGTTCCTGGCCCCCACCACTTTGTGTAAAAAAGAAACTTGCCCTGCACATCTCCCTTAAATTTTCCCCCTCTCACCTTAGTCATGTCCTTCAGAGTTGGCCACTTCCACCATGGTGAAAAAAGGTTCTGACTGTGTACCCTATCTACCCCTCAAATTAATTGCAAACACGAGGCCATTCTGGTTTGGAACTTTAAGTTTCAAGGGAAAAGCAGCAGCTTTACAAGCACCAGTCAGAGATGCAGCAGAAAACAGCTTAAAATACAGATGGTGAAGGAGAGTGTAGGAGGCCAAGCAATTTGTCAACAGCCATGACGAGTAGGTTCTTCAGTAAACAAAAGCCATTTAGGGCTCCAATGTAATTACTAATAACTTGTGTTATAAAATCTCTTAATACTGTGCATGAAATAGAATATGTAAATATTGTAATATTTGAAATATATTTCCTACAAATAAACTTTAGCTTTTCACTCTTTATTACATTTGGGGTATTGAATAAATGTAGGTTTTTTTTAAAATTGGTGAAGATATTTGTGGCTTCAATAATTGCTGGAGATAAATTTACAAAATGGCATTCAAATTTGATCTATCGTGGACAAAAGACCGTATTTCATCTTATATTTTGGTCTTTATCCCCATGCTTGGTCATATCAAAACAAGAATGTTCAGCCTCACCATCCTTAGTGAAGTTATAAGATTCTGTTAATCAAGTACAACAATAAAATAATTGCATAATTATTTCCTGAAGACTTACTGGAGTCCAACAATTAAAATATTTTTCACTAATATTGTTACAGCACTGTAGAGCCAATTAGAAACAAGTTGGTGTCCACAGAGAGGCTTGCCAATATAGATTAAATGTGATAATTTGTAAGAAACTGTGTTAATATTGCACATAGACAAGCCTAAAGGAATGCTGAAACAAGGAACTATATGCTGGTTTACAAAAAAGGGGAGAGTAGCAGGAATGACAGTGAGAGAGGGTATCGGAGAACTCCCATCGGAGAGAGGAGGAGAACTTATTCAAAGTAAGCATACCCTGAGGAGATTTCACAATGCAGCAGTCAAAATGTAGAAACAAGGAATTGCATATGCAGTTTTTTTAAAATAAGGACATAAAGTGCTGGAGTAATTCAGCAGATCAGGCATTATCTCTGGAGAACAAGGATAGATGATGCTTCGGGTCAGGACCTTTTGTGTCCTTTAAAAATAATGTTTCTTATATAACCTTGGTCTTTTAATTATTATTGTTGAAGAGCAACACATCAATACATTATTTAAACAACTACCACAGTTAATGACTTTGAGATAGACATGTCGATAACCAGAAGCAAAACATTAATTACATCTGCAAAAAGCACAGTACGAGGATATGATTTTCAAAACTAGAGTATTATAACAAGGGACGGTTGACAAAACAAATGATTGGTAAAATAAAATTGGCTGAACAAATGATTGAGCACTGGAAAAATGGAAACATCTGAACAACAATCACTGGATGTTGATGGCAAAGTATGAAACTGATCATACAGAAGTCTAAGCATACAGCACAGCTCAGTCACAAAAAAAAGGGACAAAAACTAACAATTTAAAGATGTGCTGTTGAGTGACGAGATACGATAACTTATAAGTGCAGCTGCAAGGGCTGCTGCCTCGTATCGCCAGAGACCTGTGTGCCGCTTGCGTGGAGTTTGCTATTTTCATCTGTTGCCAATTCTTTACTCATAAGCAATGTGGAGGCTTGGTTGCTATGTATATTCAAGGAATACAGGGAAAGCATGATTAAATGGTTGCCTTACTGAATCTTACTGAATGACTGAGGGGGTCAAATGGCCTGTATCTACTTCCATTTCATTTCTTACATCCTCCAGTCAAAGCAGGAAGAAGCCATTGCCATTCGACAGTCTGTACGATAATAGTTGTTTTCTCTCAAGACAATAAGGACAGCTTCAATTCCTGAATTTGTACTTTGGATGTGTTAGTAAGGTATCAACATTTTAAATTCCTTTTGCTTAAGGAAAAATGCTGAAGGAATCCAGCGAATCTGGCAGCATCTGTAGAGAGAAATGGTTGATACTTCAAGTCGAGACCCTGCTTTCACGACAGAGTGTAAAGGTGAGATAGTGGATGTGGAGGTGAGTGGCAGGGATGAGGCAGGGTTTGGAAGAGGATATGTTGCACCAGACGAGGAGGGGTGGTGCAGGTGATGGGCAGATGGAGCTGGGTATGGGAGAGGGAGGGGAGGAGTTGGGAGACAGCCAGTGAGTGATATGTGGAAAGAGATGAGGGAAGAAAGCAGGAGATGCAGCCAGGTGGGTGGACGGGAGGGTCAAGGTAAAGGCATAAAGAAAATAGTTGGCGAAGATAGGTTATTTTTTGAAAAAAATGCAAATCTTTCTAAATAGTAATTGCAAGGAATTGGAATCAGTCCAAGTAAAACAAATGTTTTCTCTGCTCCAGAGCGAAACTAAAGTCAGAATAAATTAGATCCAAGAAAGATACAATTGGAGAAGCCCCAATAACACACAAAGGAACATTTTACTATTGACAAATAACAGGAAAACTTAATATTTGGAAATAGTCTTTGTATTTCTCCATTCTGATAATGAAAAATACTACATAAATCATTCTCTTTGTTTCTTCTAAGGTAAACCAAGGTAAAGTTTAAAAAAAATGTCCTTCCTTTATTTGTTGCCGTTTAATCCTTTTCATAACCTCTACATATTCAAAATGGACGGAGATCACACTGTAAAACATTTTCACATTCATATTTTATTTTACTTAAGTAACAGTCAATTCTACAATATAAAATTATAAAAATACTTCAAGATGAAAGAGAATCGATTCTTTTCCCATTGGAAAGAAATCTATTTACAATTTATGGATAAATCATCCAATTAAATTGTTTAAAAACGCAAATACATTATGAACCTAACACATTCAAAGGGACATTAATTCACCAAACTGCAACTGGTTAGTCAGAATCATACTCCAGATCGTATCCATTTAATTTTTATCTTAAGTGGATGCAACGGTAGCTGCGTTTCCACTAAAGATAGATATTCTTTAATGGCAAAAGGTTTATCATCCATTTCCATGGTTAAAGATATTGAACAGATCTTTCTTCATTTTACATTTTCTGTGATTTAGCAGTACTTCTGGGTTAAAAAAAAACTAAATATACCAAATATCTTGAAATTATAATAACTAAAAGTAGTCATACAACTTCAAATCAAATCTTTAACATGTGTGCTTTTTAGTACCTACCAGTATAAATTTTTTAACATTCGTGTCTGCCAAGACAAAGCACACAATGATAATCAAGAATCAGTGTATAAGAAGAAACAGTGTAATTTCACCCAAAGCCAATAACCAGTTACCACACCATCTTTCAGTTTAATCATATTCAACACCTTAAACTAACTACATTAATGGTGAGTTAAAAAGATAATTAGCATTTGATGGAACTCATGATTAACTGAGCCAGTTACAATGCCCAAATGCAATATCACCATCCGCCAATTACATTTAAAGGCTCATAGAATTCCATGTACGAAACATTTTAATTTGGATAAAACAGTTTAGATGCAAATACTCAAAACAGAACTAAGGAACAACTGACTTGTCAAGTAATACATGTGTGTGTCCACTGTGCACTCCAAACAAATGTATTTGTTTTTATTTGGATAAATTATTTAAATTGTTACCCCAAAATAACTGGGAGTTATTAAATTCTTGCTTAAAGCAACATTAGCTACATTTAATTTCAGAATGATCAATATAGAAATACACGCATCGCAAATCACATACACATCTTTTGTGACTACTGTAAGGTTAGAATTAATTAATCAAGTTCTTACATCATATAAAACATCACCAAATAAAAACTGCCTTCAATGTTAAAAAAAAATCACATTTTTATAAAATAGAATTGAATATCTAATGCCCTGGTACAGAAGATTGGCTTCTCCATTAAGTTAATGATAGTGAACATTATCATTGGAGCACATGCTTGTCGAGACAAAAAAATTGGAGGATTGTCTTAAGGCCACACAAGCCTTACTGGAATGACAACAACAATAAAAATCAGACAACGTTTGTGGACACATGAAGAAAGATTCACCCAATCACTCACAGTTCATGGTATCAGGAATAGGTTTTGCCAAGGAACCATATGTCTCGACATGGAACGCAGACCGTATTTAAAAATTGTAAGATTTCCTTGTACTGAGGCATTGGCAAGTGGATTTATGCTAAGGTAATTATTACGAGAAACAACAGAATGAAAGACCTGAAATGCTACACCAATTCAACTCTATTAGTGCATTGAAATAAAAGGGAGAAAGAGGACAGGACAGCAGTGGACGATGCAAAATGTTTACTTTCATAATGTTTAGAAAGATTACTCTGGATCATTTTGATATCCACTGTGCTGTCCCTCACCTAACACAATTTAAAAAAATAATGTACCTATTCAAACACATAAAACAAAACTCTTGTGCTAACTACCTGCTACAATAATTTTCTTCTGACATCATGATGGTTGAAAAGTTGAATTTTGCAAGAAACATACACCCCTGAAAAATAGTTTAAAGTTGAGCTATTTTTCCAAACAAACTTGTCGGGAATATTCAACATGCACATTTCTGAACAGTTAAAAAATATTTTGGTTGTGAACCTGTAGTCAGTCATGTTGGAAAACATACTGTATAAAATAAAAATGTGCTACAAAGATACAACTTTGTTTGAAAGAAAGTTGAACAGTGGCCTAAAATACTTTTCTTTCAGTTATTTCACCTTCAGTAGCTGTAGATGTGGAAGGAAAGTCAGCCATATTATGGCCCATCATTTGTCCCAACATAAAGAGAACACGAGCTTCATGTTCTCTATCGCTTTGTCTCATCCTTTCCTCCATTTCCATACGGAGCTGCTCCAGACGAGCAAACCGTTCCTCTGATGCCTCCATGTAACGGAGAAATTTTTCATCGGCAGCTTCGCTGTAGCGGATGAACTTCTCCATCATGCCGTCCATTATGTCCTCCAGTGAGTGCTTCTTTGCTTTCTTCGGCTGAGGTGTGAATGGTAGAGATGAATGCATTCGCCGGATACGGGGTGCTGAAGAGATAAAAATACACACGTTTGAGACGTGCCTCACCAGAGCAAAAAGCACTGTGGTAAACAGAAAAAAACATTTTTGAACAAAGGAAATTACAAAATTCCAGGGTATGACAATAGCAGGAGGACACAATCATCAAATATTATCTAGTTTTATCCATAATGCTGTGGAATTAACTATTGAATCGCCATCAGGCTATTAAACCTGGCTCGGACAAAACTATGAACATTAATACCCCTCCATCTGTTATTTGCACTTTATTAATTTATTAATTAATGTGTGTATTAAGTATATAACTGTAGTCAATGCCTACTATGTTCTGTTGTGCTATGCAAAGAAAGAATTTCATTGTCCTGTCAGGGACACATGACAATAAACTCTTTTGACTTTTGACTTTGATTTTGATGCTACAGTCAAAATTAAGTCTGCCCGTTTATTTGAATTAGAAAAGACACAAGGTGCTGATGTCACTCAGCAGATCAGGCAGCATCATTGAAGGACATGGATAGGCAACATTGCAGGTTGGGACCTTTCTTCAGACTGACTATAGCAGAGGGGAGTAAGCTGGTAGAAAGGTGGGTTGGGACAAAGCTAAGCAAGTGATAGGTGGATACAGGCGAGGGGGGGGGGGGGGGGTTGATTTACAGATGGATGGACAATGATAAAATTATGACAAAAGATGATGGTTTTGAGACGAAAGGACAGGCGTGAAATGTGGTCAAGAGGAAGGCATAAAGGTGGAAGAGGACAGGGTCGCCTGGGGTTAACAGGAGGAGAGAGGTGGCTGCTAGAGTCCCTGGATGGATGAGAGTTGTTCGTTGTCATGCACACTTGTCATCGGCCCGCCAGGGAATGTGTGTGTATCCCCATGTTTAAAAAAAAAACGATTTACTATGCCCCGAGTCGTCTGTCCCCGCGGCCGGGATGGGGGTGAATCACCCCGTGTGGGTGTCATGGTCCGGGGGAAAAATAAATAAATCACCCTGGTGTGGGGGTTGGGGATGGCGGTGCATCGCAGTCAGTGATGGAGACAGAGAGATTGAGAAAGGGGAGGGAACTGTCAGAGACGGACCAAGTGAATATCGGTGGTAAAGTTGATGAAATTAATGAGTTCGGCATGGGTGCAGGAGGCAGCTGTGATGCAGTCGTCAGTGCAGCTGAGAAACAGTTGGGGGGGGGGAGGGAGATGGTGCCAATGTACATTGAGAACAAGGACTGTTCGATGTAACCAACAAAAAGGCAGGCATAGCTGGGACCCACGCAAGTGTCCACTGCTATACCTTTAACCTGAAGAAAGTGGGAGAAGTTGAAATAGTTGTTGAGAGTGAGGTAACAGAGGGGAACCAAATGTATTTTTCAACTTTACTTTACTTAAGACTATTTAAGCAGTTCTTTCATGCTTTCGCCCAGGCTTGCACCTGACCAGGATGCATCACGCATGGTCAGTCACGACCGAGGGGGGCCAACTACTACATGCTTTGATTATCGGAGACTTATAAAAACAGTTTGAAAGCCACAAAAGGAGCAAGCTGTCAAAAAGCCATTAGGGCGTTGTGAAAGCACGCTGCAATATTTGCTACTCGAGGATTTGTCACTGCCCGAGCCTGCCATGCCTCACGGCATGGTTGCAGAGTTCAAACCTGCAGGTCAATCCATCCCAGAAAACTACAAAAGGCAAGTAGGGTCATGCAAACATCACAGGGGAGGAAGCCTGATCAAGCATGAACTGGCACATTACAAGGAAGACAAAAGGACCGTCTCAGAAAAGCATTGCCCGTTCTCAGATCAGAGAATGGAATATCACAAAAGGGGGCCACAGGCTCGTTTCAGTTGTACCAGCTCCGAGAGCATTCCACAACACT
Source organism: Okamejei kenojei (assembly GCA_035221665.1). NCBI lineage: Eukaryota > Metazoa > Chordata > Chondrichthyes > Rajiformes > Rajidae > Okamejei > Okamejei kenojei. The sequence continues at coordinate 53,019,200 of CM069139.1, read as the reverse complement.
CTTGACTTGCGCCTTGCAGATGCTGCAAAGGCTCAGAATTCAGTTTTGTGAGGAATTAACAATGACACACACTATAATCGTCAGTGAGCCCACTTATTTCTGAATTATGAAGTTCTTTGTGAATAACTGATTAGATATCAAGAGCAGTTTCTTAGCTCATTGTAGAATTGTGCTTTCTTGATTGATTTTATTAGCAACAATAACAAAAGCAGGTGAGCATACTGGCCTCATCCAAAATCATGAAATTGTAATTCTACATATTCCCCAATAAACACACTGGTTGCAGTTAACAGGACAAACATAAAATCAATACACATAAGCACCTTTATATTCACTGGTCAAACAACATACACCAAAAAAAATAGAAGTGATATATCTCAAATAAAAAAATCAAAACCATCACAAATGTCAATTTGCAGGTAGAAACAAGATGGTTAAGAAGATCTTGGAGATTAAAAATACTATTGTCAATAATTGTTCCCAAACACATAGGCGGCAATATGATGATTGGCCTTCATGTTTCTGCAAATATATTGTGTAATCTAGCAAGTCTTGCTAAACAAATCAACTTTTTTTTCCCCCTCATTTGTTTTGTTAGTATCTATATATAGTGGACTGTTACTGACAAGTGTACCAGCTGAAATTACCAATACCAACTGCCAATACTGAATAAAAAATAAACCAGGATCTTCAATTGTTTCAGCCAATTTTTGGACGAAGGAAGATAAAATGGGTTGCTTGAGAAAACAGCATGTATTTATCCAATACTGGTACATAATGGCATTAGACTAGCACACATCTGTGTGTATTAAATCTATAAATAGCCTAATATTGCAAACTCCCAGAATAAAGGCCAATATAATTATTTTACTTTCTATTTGAAATTCTGAAAAATTGCAAACAGTAGCAATCTGATATAAAAACATAAATTGCCAGGAACACTCAAGCACTCAGAGAGAACATTTGAACAATGAGTCTCAAATCTGAAATGTTTCCACATATGTTGCCTGACCTACTGAGTATTTTCAGCATTTTCAAAATAAAATTTCCATAGAGGGAAGATTATTCAACAAACTGAATATATGAATCTCATGGCTCCAATTGTGACGCATTGTAACACATTAGTTTTACAAAGATTGCAATGAGCTTTGGTGACACCAGCCCGAATCCTAATCCTTATACTGATAATGGAATAATCACATTTAAAATTCATGTTTATTAAGTTAAAACAAACGGAATCAAACAGCAAATTAAAGGAACATTCAAACTTATTTACCTCATTCAGATTATCCTTTCAGCTAAAAGGGCACAATTGGAGTAACTCAGCAAGTTGCTCGAGTAACTACAAGGGTCCCGACCCCAAATGACACCACGTTATCCGGAGATGCTGCCTGACACGCCGAGTTACTCCTGCACTTTGTGTCCTTTTGTGTAAACCAGCACCTGCAAGTCGAATCCGAAGAAGGGTCCCGACCCGAAACGTCACCTATTCCCTTTCTCCAGAGATGCTGTCCGACCCGCTGAGTTACTCCAGCATCTTGTGTCCCTGGTTCTATATTTATCCTCTCAGCTGTCTTCTTATTGGGCTCAAATGACCAAGATTCAACCATTTTCAGAGCTCAGATCACTGATCGATTAGGAATACACCTAATTTTTTCCCCTCAATGGCTCAAATGCTTGAATGTCTCCACTGGCAAATCATTGGCTGGGATGTGTGATGATTGTTGCATCCATTGGTTTCACAAAGTACTCTGTAAACAATGAAACTGTTCGCAGCAAATCATAAACATCGAGTAGCGGGAACATTTATACTACTGAGATGCCACACAATGGCAATGGCAATCGCAATCAAAAGAATGAATCTAACCACAAAACCTGACGTCCAGCAGCATTACCAACATCACGAAATTCGTTATATTAATGAGAATGCTGGACCGCCGCTGAAATAATACAGCCACAAATACACCACTTCGCTTGGCAAAATCGTTTCAGTATTAACAAGACCTAAGTCAAGACTATATACAACACTCTTCATTACATTTTCATTTGTTAAGTCTCACAAAATGTAAAACGAAACGCTGGTGTAACTCAGAGGGTCAGGCAGCATCCCTGGAGAAAATGGACTGGATGTTTCAAAACACTAAGAAACATTCATTTAAAGGGCTCTTTGAAACGTCACCTATCCCATTTCTCCAGAAATGCTGCCTATCCCACGGAGTTACTCCAGCGTTTACGTCTATCAATTCATAGCGAATTGGTCGACATTACTTGATGTTCTGGTTAGATAAACTTGCGTTTCACTGGGAACATAATTTTCCCTTGCCCGTTTAAAAGTTTCATTTAGTTACAACGTATCGAACAGCTGGGATCAGGGCATTCCTGTAATTCCCAATGACTTTCAGCGTCCGTTATGAACTCACGTTAACTTTTTGCTGAAAGATATAGTAAATCAAACTTCTTACTGCAGAAAGCACTGGTCGAGGGCTGAGGCTCAAATTGCCTGTTGCTGCTCTCTGCCCTCGGGTGCTCGGGCTCCTCGGAGGAACAATGGCCATTGCGACATTCAACCCTTTGACTGGAGTCGGAGTGCGGGCTGCTCTGTTCCTCTTTGATATCCTGCGGGTCGCCGGGCGTCGCCATTGAGTCCGTGGCGACCGCTCGGTCGTTGGCGACCCGGGAGCCGAGCACCGCGTCCAGCTGTTCGTAGAAGCGGCAGATCTTCCTGCCGCTGGCGCTGCAACCGCGCCTGATGCTGTCCTTGGCCAGCGTGTATTTCCTCTTCAGCCCCTTGATGCGGATGCGGCACTGCTCTGGCGTGCGGATGTAACCCTGGTCCAGCAGCTGCGACGAGATGAACTTAAAGACGTGGCTGTTCCTCAGCTGCTCGTCCAGGGCCGTCTGCACGTTCTCCTCGCTCCACACGGCGATCAGCGCCAGAGTCTCGGCGTCCGACCACAGGGCGCCGCGCTCTGACCTCGCCTCGGACATCATTGGGAGCCTGGCGCCCGGCGACCCCCTCACGGCGGCGGCGGCGGCGGCCCCGGCACCGCTTCCCTCACCAGCGGCCCCAGAGCGGGACGGGGGCCGGCCCCGACTCAAAGACAACGAGAGAGACAACGCAAGCGGCTCTGCCCCATCCCATTCCCCCGCCGACAAACCGACCACCCGCCCGACCCAAGGCTCCAAACGAGCGCTTCACGCCAAAGGCCCCCTTCAAATTTGCCCCCTCTGAGATCCATGGGTAGATGCGGGCGTCACCTCCGTTTCCTGCCGCCGCGGGCGCGGGCACGGGCACGGGCACAGGCCGCGGGCGCGGGCACGAGCGTGGGCCGCGGGCACGAGCAGCCGCGACCCCGCTCCACAGCGGCCATCTTACTCCCTCCCCTTCTCAGACAAGCGTCGTTCACCCGTCTCCAGGGCTGAAGCAAGAGGCCGACGTCTGATGCACGACGCTTATCTTTTGCCTGCTTAAAGCCCAAGCGTCGGTGTCCGTGCAGATCTCCTGTCGGCGGGAGGATGGCGCAGCTGTGCGGAGCCGGGAGCCGTGGCGTCGGGACGAGCGCGGCGTTGGCAGCGCTGGCGGCGCGCTTCTTGGTGAGTGTCTCTGCCCCCTCGGCCTGACTATCTGCCGGCTCCACCCGCGTCTGAAGAACGGTCTGCACCCGAAACGTCACCAACCTCTTCTCTCCAGAGATGCTGCCTGTCCCGCTGAGTTACTCCAGCTTTTTGTGTCGATCTTCTACCTGCCGTTCACTGAGACTGCAGATCAGCAACAGAGCTGCAATGTTTCAATGCGCTTCAGTCACCTGTGTTAGATGACTCCCAGCTCCACGTTATAAGGTTCAGTGATACTCTATGTACCTAGTCACAGTGAAATTCTTTGTTTTTGCATATAGTTCACTTTACCCAGACAATACACAAAGAGTTCCCTCATTTCTGGCGCCGCCAACATTTCTGAAGTTCTTAATAAGCGAGCTTGGTATTCCGACTGCGCATGCCCAGGTTATAGGAAACTCGAGAAAAACATACTAGGCAGCTGAACCAGTGCTTCCACACCTAAAAAAAAATGTCCTTAAATAGAATCGCAAATTTCATGGAATTTAATGGTATTTACAGAAATTGAAAAAAATGCTTCCTGCATGCTATTTGATGTTTTTTTTTGCGGGCACACGTTAACAACACAAAAAAAGAACAAGGCAAAACAGATCTACGTAACTACACTGTCTGCTTTCGTTGTCTTCGTTTTTTCTACCTGCTCTTATGTGTCTCAGACTCTGCTCTCTCCCTCCCACTATCCCTCCCTCCCACTCTCTCCACCTCCCTCGCCACTCTCTCTCCCACCCATCTTCTCCCTTCTCCTCTTCCCTCTCCCTCTCTCCCTGCCCCTCCCTCTCCCTATTTTCCCTCCCTCCCTCTCCCTCACCCCTTCCCTCCCCTCCCTCTCCCTTCTCCCTCCCTCCCTCTCCCTTCTCCACCCTCCTCCCCTCCCTCCCTCCCTCTCCCTTCTTCCCTCCCTCCCCTCCCTTCTTCCCTCCCTCTCCCTTCTTCCCTCCCTCCCTCTCCCTTCTTCCCTCCCTCCCCTCTCCCTTCCCTCCCTCCCTCTCCCCTTCTTCCTCCCTCCCTCTCCCTTCTTCCCTCCCTCCCTCTCCCTTCTTCCCTCCCTCCCTCTCCCTTCTTCCCTCCCTCCCTCCCTCCCTTTCTCCCTCCCTCTCCCTTCTCCCTCCCCTCCCTCTCCCTTCTTCCCTCCTCCCTCTCCCTTCTTCCCTCCCTCCCTCTCCCTCTCCCTAAGCCCTCCCCTCCCTTCCCTCCCTCCTCTCCCTTCTTCCCTCCCTCTCCCTCCCTTCTTCCTCCCTCCCTCTCCCTTCACCCCTCTCCCTTCTTCCCTCCCTCCCTTCTTCCCTCCATCCCTCTCCCTTCTTCCCTCCCTCCCTCGCCTTCCTCCCTCCCTCCTCCCTTCTTCCTCCCTCCCTCTCCCTTCCCTTCTCCCTCCTCCCTCCCTCTCCCTTCTTCGTAATTCCCTCCCTCCCCTTCTCACTTCCCTCCCTCTCCCTCCTTCCCTCCCTCCTCTCCCTTCTTCCCTCCCTCCCTCCCTTCTTCCCTCCTCCCTCCCCTCCCTCCCCCTTCCCTCCCTCCCTCCCTCCCTCTCCTTCTTCCTCCCTCCCCCCTCCCTTCTTTCCCTCCCTCCCTCCCTCTCCCCTTCCCTCCCTCCTCTCCCTTCTTCCCTCGCCTCCCTCCTCCCCTCTCCTCTCCCCCCTCCCTCCCTCCCTCTCCCTCCCCCTCCCTCCCTCTCCCTTCTCCCTCCCTCCCTCCCTCCCTCTCCTCCCTCTCCCTCCCTCCCTCCCCCTCCCTCCCTCCCTCCCTACCCTCTCCCTCCCTCCCTCTCCCTCCCTCCCTCCCTCCCTTCCCTCCCTCCCCTCCCTCCCTTCCCTCCCTCCCTCCCTCCCTCCCCTCCCTTCTTCCCTCCCTCCCTCCCCTCCCTCCCTCCCCCCTCTCTCCCCTCCCTCCCCCTCTCTCTCCTCCCTCCCCCCTCTCTCTCTCCCTCCCCTCTCTCTCTCTCTCCCTCCCCCCTCTCTCTCCCCTCCCACTCTCTCTCTCCCCCTCCCCCTCTCTCTCTCCCTCTCTCCTCACCCTCCCTCCCCTCTCTCCCCTCTCCCTCCCTCCCTCTCTCTCTCCTCTCCCTCCTCCCCCTCCCCCATTCAGCATCACCAAGGACCCACACCATCCTGGCCACATATTCATCTCCCCGCTACCTTAAGGTAGAAGGTACAGGAGCCTGAAGACTGCAACGTCCAGGTTCAGAAATGGCTACTTCCCAACAGCCATCAGGCTATTAAACTCAACTCAAACAAAACTGAACATGACCATTATCTGTTTATTTGCACTTTATTGTTTATTTATTCACGTGTGTATATATTTATATAATGGTATATGGACACACTGATCTGTTCTGTATTCATGCCTTCTATATTCTGTTTCATTGTCCTATCTGGGACACATGACAATAAACTCTCTTGAATCTCTCTCTCCCTCCTTCCTCTCTCCACCCCTCTCTTTCTCCACCCTCCCTCTCGGCCCCTTGAGCCCATCCACCATTCTGTAAAATCAAAGCCAATACCAATGTAACTGCAATTCCACAGCCCACTGGTAACGTTTCACCAGTGTTTATCCAGAATTCTACCACCGCCTGAAAAATAGGCTCAACTTCCACTGAGAAAGAGAATTCCATTGTTATACAAGCATTTTTCCGAACAGTCTATGACCCAGACGCTGTGGCCATAGCACTATGTTTAAAGCCCATAGCGCTGCAGCCGGTAGCACTATATTTCAAACCCATAGCGCTGCAGAAGACAGCTCTTTGTTTAAATTCCCATGCGTTAAACTAACAGTGCTCTGTTTCAACCTTTGAGCGCCAAACCAGCAGTGTTGTATGCATTACCTTGCACCCCTTCATGGGCCGGATGCGGAAATTTCCAAATATTTCCAAAAATTATTACATTTCCCTAAAATTACCCGAGGACAACCAGAATTGCCCGAATTTCGGGTTATTTCCTTCAAAGTGGAAACACTGAGCTGAACTGCTGCGTGTATACAGACATGTGTTTCATCCGTAGTCAGGATCGAACCTGGTCTCTGGTTTTGCTACTTCTACAATGGTCATACAGAAATCTGAGCTGTGACAATCCTATGAATCACAGTCCGATTCCTCCTCATACTGGGTGTATGGGTTCATTCTCACTCGGGCTGCCCTCCCGGGTTATACAGGGCTATTATACGCGGGCGAACCACGCACCCCTCTCCTGCATAACCCCAGGAGGCAGATTTGTGAGCAGAGTCTAACTATCGTCCCCATCCCCTCCTGAGTGTCCTATCCCTGGTTAACCCCCTCAATGTGGATACATGCAAAATGCTGCAGTAACTCAGCGGGTCAGGCAACATATCTGGAGAAGGGTCTCGACCCGAAACGTCACCTATTCTTTTTCTCCAAAGATGCAGGCATGATATTCTTACGATTTAAATCAGAATTCCGATTTTTTTTGTTTTCCTAGCAATGAATCCGATTTTTCAATTATTATTATTATTATTATTATTATTCAACCTGAGGCGAGTGAAGGCTTCTTACCTAGAGATGGCGGCAGGGCGCACTGGGAGTTGTAGTGCGGAGGGGTGAGCGGGGCGAGTGCGACGGGCGGGGCGGGGCATCGAGGGCGCGGGTTGGGACTACAGCTCCCAGCAGCGCTTGCGGCGGCGCCCGGCCAACTGTCATAGCCAATCCCCTATACAAGAGGCGAGGAGAAGCCCGCGCTCTCTCCCGGTGCTAATGTGAGCTGCCATTGCGTCCCGTTCTCCTTCTGCAACCTCCCCCCTCTCTCTCACCCTCAAAAACAACAATACAAAACCACGATGTAATGGGAACGTTGGAGGAGATCGTGCGCATCGCCAAGAAGATGGATAAGATGGTGTTGAAGACGAACATGGTGGGTGATGGCGCCGGGCTAGGGATGGCTCCTGGCCCCAGTGATGTCTACAGCCAGATAGAAGCACTAACCGGACTACCCGCTGTAGGGAAGGCTGACAGAACGGCGCATTGATATTGACTTTGTTAGGGATGAGAGGATGGTGCCACACTTGCAATGTTTGCAGTGTAAATAAACCTTGGGTTGGAATGCTTACGGGCTGAAATTTAATGCTTATGGATTTATTGGAATGCAATCCAAGGAACCCTGCCAAGAACGGCAATGATTTTATTTAACTTGCTGTAGTAACTCAAGAGAAGCAACAGTGATACATATCCAGTAAATTATTGGTTATTCTAAGTAAGCTAGATCATGGTACAAAAACCAAAGTACTTATGATCAATGACATTGATGCAATGGAGAGAGAAAGGACTGCCAATTTTGGAATCTTGAGCAAAACACAAAGTGCTGGAGAAATTCTGCATGTCAGTTCAGTTTGCTTTATTGTCAGTTCTGAACTGAGTCAACCTGCTGAGTTCCTCCAGCAACTCAAAATTCCAGCAACTTCTTTGTGTAGTTCTTTGTGTTTCCATTGTCTTTCAGGCAGCATCTGTGGAGGGAATGGACAATTGATCTACTGAAGTATCATAATCTGAAATGCCATCTGTCCATTCCTTCCAGAGATGCTACCTGACTTGCTGAGTTCCTGCAGCGCTTTTTGTTTTGCTTAATACAGAAATAAAGTGTCAGGCAAAGAGGAAGTCAAACTAGAGTTTAGGTAATGTTACTTATGTCATAGGTTTATCATTCACCTTTTCAAGGCAAAGAGATATTTCAGGTAACATTTTTTGTAAAGATTTTTTAGCTGTGAAGTCATTTATTTCATGAAATATTTATCTTTTGGGGGTTATTATACTGGTTATGTATTAGAAAAAAATCTGCTTCTGTTATGAAAATTACCAGCAGAAAGCTTGGGAATCCCTTTCAAATTATTGAAAATGCAGAAGCTTGCCCCCTGAACCCCCACTGAGGCGCTGCCCCTGGACCTTTCAGGGGCCTAGCCGGCCTCCTGGTCCCCCGGCCAATAAGCCCTACTTTTTTTTCTGGAGGTGAATATCATGCCTGAAAGATGCTGCCTGTCCCACTGAGTTACTCCAGCATTTTGTGTGTATCCCCGTTGATGTCCGAAGGGGTTAACCGACAGCCACTGGATAAGGCGAAAGGTGCAGCTTACGGTCCTCCACCTGTCGGGGAACGGGTTCCTCGGGAGTTGGAGCAGAGTTGAGCTGGAGTTAGCGCTTCTTGGCTGTAAGCCTGGGGCCGCCACTGCTCCGGGCCGGTGTCCCGTCAGTCCAGGGTCACCCCGGACATATCCGGCCATCCCCGGACAAGGATGGGACACTCGGGAGGGGATGGTCCAGTAGCAATTCAACAGCGCTTGCAGCACCGGAGACCCGGGTTTGATCCTGACGACGGATGAAAAGCAGGTCTGTACACACGCAGCAGCTCAGCTGCCGAGAATGTCTCTCCGCTGGTCCAGTCTCTCCCCCTGTCTCCCACTCGCATCTGCCCCATCTCTCTCGCTGTTACATCCTGCTATCTGGCATCCCCGTTCCTCAGATTAAATATATTTTTACACATAAATTATGAATAAAGATTAAAAAATGTTTCAAACACAAGTAATATTTTCTTATTCCAGTAGCAAACACATTAAGGATTTAACTTTTTGAATATCTCATAATTGCAGATTAATGAACTGAACTAGAACTGTGACTGTGTGAACAGCAGAACAAGAAAGGAAGCTATTGAGTTGACAAAATTCAGATTAATTCATTGGTAGCATAGTTAACAATTTATACACCGTTCGCTTTTTCTTTATCACAATTTACCTTTGACAAATCCCATGATTCCTTGCGTTTTTTGGAATACCAAACTTGCTTATACAGTTTTATCTGCTCGAAGTGGCGAACCGGGTTTGCCGCCACACGTGGGCGACCCACCGGGCAGCTTGAATGCAATCATGTATGTATAGTCTTTCCCCTGATGGGATAGCACGCAACAAAAAACTTTTCACGGTACCTCGATACACCTGACAATAAAGTAAATTAATGTAGACACAGGGAACCGCAGATGTAACATTTCTGCCTCCTACAACATGATCCCACCACCAGTCACATCTTCGTACCCCACCCCTTTCCGCTTCTGCAGAGACTGCTCCCTCTGCAACGCCTTATACACTCATCACTTCCCACCCACATCACCCCCACACCTGGCACTTTACCCTGCAAAACTTCCCCTGTCACATTGTGAGGCAATCCAAAAGTTGCAATTAGCCAAACTAATTTGATGCAGGAATTTAACAGCAACAGAGGGACCATTCGTCTGTTCCATCTGGATTGGTTTTGGATTCTGTTCAGATATACAGAACCAGGGCTGACCTATTATCTCCCAGCCTTGCTATCAGGAATAGATAGTCTTTTAAAGATTATGGAATTATTGTGCACAAGGTAATTTTCACACACAGGGCGGTGGGTATATGGAATGAGCTGCCAGAGGTGGTAGTCGAGGCAGGTACAATAACAACATTTAAAAGACATTTGGAAAGGCACATTGATAGAGGAATATGGGTCAAAAGCTGGCAGGGGGGACTAGCGTAAATGGGGTTTCTTGGTCAGCATAAGCAAATTGGGCCGAAGGGCCTGTTTCTGTGCTGTCTGACTCTTAGGAGTGGATAGTACAATAGTGCAGTTAGTTGAGCTGTTGCCTCATAGCACCAATGGTCTCAGGTTCAATCGTAACCCCCACTACTGTCTGTGGAGTTTGCACATTCACCTTATCATCAATTTTTATTCCCTTATGTATCTATACACTGTAAATGGGTCGATTGTAATTGTGTATCGTCCTTCCACTAACTGGTTAGCACACAATAAATGTTTTTCATGGTACACATGACAATAAACTAAACTGAACTGCAACTGTAGAAAATGTGATACCTATCCTGATACCTCCTCCCTCACATCCATCCGGGAATCCCAACAGTCCATCCAGGTGAGACCGAGGTTCACGTGCATCTCCTCTAACCTCATCTACTAACTACATCAGGTGCTCGTAATGGGGTCTCCTTTACATCAGCCAGACTAGGCATAGACCCAGTAACAATTTTGGATCCTGATTACAGATGAAACTTAGGTCTGTACACACGCAGCAGCTCAGCTTGCGCTCAGTTCACCAAGGCCTGCTAGATCTTCTGGTTGACAATCATTTTCACTTCCATTCCCATACTGACCTTTCTGTCCTGGACCTCCTTTGTCAAAGTGAGGCCACGCGTAACCTGGAGGAATAGCACTTCGTATTCTGCATGGTTAGCTTACAACCCAACTGTGTGAACATTGAATTCTCCAATTTTAGGTAACAGCACACCCCTACAAACAACCCCCCCCCCCCCCACCCCTATGTTCTTTGCTCTCTTCCCTAGGCCCCCTTTGGATGCACAGTCATTTTTCCCTTTGCCCTTCTGCCACTGCCCCCTTCCTCCTAAATTCCTTCCTTTGGCTTCATATTTCATGCCTCTTCCCTCTTTATCTCATAACCTTTTCTCTTTTCATCTCTGGCCTTTGTCCATTCCTTTGCTAATCAAAAGCCCCTCTCAACTGCCTTTGATAGGGTGCCCACGTCAGGGTGCTTGATAAGATGAGAGCCCATGGTATTAAAGGGAAGATACTAGCATGCATAGCGTGTTGGCTGGATGGATGGCAGAAGGCAAAGAGTTGCAATAAAATGCACTTTTCAGGTTGCCAGTGACTAGTGGAGTTCCGCAAGGGTCGGTGCTGGGGCCGCTTCTCTTCACGTTGTATGTTAATGATTTGGATTAGGGGATGTGGCCAAGTTTGCAGATGATGCTAAGATTGGTGGAGGGGCAGGCATTGAAGAGGAAGCAAGGACTCTGCAGAAGAACTTGGACATGTTAGGAGAATGGACAGAGAAGTGGCAGATGAAATTCAGTATAGAGGCAAATAATTTTTTTTTTAGATGTGTCTTTGTTCCAAACATTATGGAGGGCACTATAGATAGAATGGATGTGGAAAAGATGTTTCTACTGGTGGGAGCGTCTGGGACCAGAGGTCTTGGCCTCTTAGAAAAGAGGTGAGGAGGAATTTCTTTAGTCAGAGGCTAGTTAATCTGTGGATCATTGCCACTGAGGGCTGTGGAGGCCGTCCATGGATATTTTTAAGGCAGAGATAGATAAATTCTTGATTAAAACAGGTGTCATGGGTTACGGGGAGAAGGCAAGAAAATTGGATTAGGAGGCAGAGATCAGCCATGATTGAATGGCTGAGTAGACCTGATGGGCCGAAAGGCCTAATCCTACTCCTATAACCTGTGAACTGTGTCCACCCCTCACTCGTCAGGCTTTTTTTCCCCTACTAGAATTAGCTGAAGAAGAGTTACAACACAAAACGGCATGTATCCATGTCCAGAGATGCTGCCTGACCTGCTGAATTCCCACAGCTGATGTTTTTTCACACATCAATACAGTTGACTGGTCATTACACACTGCCATGCAATGCAGTCTAGATTAAGCATTGTCTGTGGCTTCTGTATGATGTACGTTCAGCGAGAGTAGGTCAGAGAATATCTGAAACAATTTGACTTGCCAGGTAAAACATGATCTCAGCAGAACTTACCCAGTTCCAATGAACAGTTATTGTTATTTCTGCACAAATGCTGCATGACCTGCTGAGTATTTCCGGCATTTTCTGCTTATTGTCAGATTTCCAGGATTCCTGAATTTCGCTTTTGTTTCCGAATGCTCTTATTTGTGATTGTATTGTTTTAAGTCTTCAGGCTCTACTCCTGAATCAGTACAAGAGAGACAAAAACGATTGATGGCTCGGGGAGTGCCAAAGCAAAAAGCAATTCCTGGAGTAAAACAGGTTATTGTTGTAGCTTCAGGGAAAGGAGGTGTTGGAAAATCAACCACTGCAGGTATAATGTTTACTGAATGCTAACTGTTTTTTAGTCTAAAGTTTATGAATTCCATAATTTTGAAGGGTATAGCATTCTTCCTGCTGTAGATTTAATTTTGTAATAACAGTAAAACATGGCTGTATTTGAATTGCAAAAATCAAAAATGGATTATTGCCTCAAACTTATTTTTTTTTAAATTGCAATGGCAATGTCCTGTGCTAGATATAAAATGAACAATCTCAAAAATTAATATTCATCAATTTTTTACGTTTTACATCTGAAGCACTTCAGAAAATGTCAACAATATAAAGCAGTCGGCATAAATGAAATCAGTGTTTCCATTGGTTTGATGAACAGTCTTTTAATAACAGCAGAAATCTGCCACAATTCTGAAGCTCACAGAATTGAGGGTAAATAGAACTGTGATTTCTTTATTCCAGATATGAAGCATGAATTGTAGCATAGTCTTTGTCAGGTTTCTTCTTCTTACATATTCACACAGATGCTCTGTTTCTGTCATCACTTGTAAAAAGGGCAAAATAAAATATTAAAGAGGCACTTGAGGTTTATTGGCCAAAAGATTTTTCTTTTTGCCTGAAGTGGGAAGCCGAAAGGGAATGTGGAGTTGGGGATAATGCTCATTGTTTTGCAACTGATAAATCCCATGCTGCTGGACTTGTGTTTATTTGAAATTCTGACTATAATACAACTATCTTATAAAAATCGAATATATGTCTATCTGAATTTCAGTGAATTTGGCTCTGGGATTAGCAGCCTATGAAGCGGTAGGTGGATTTTCCTTTAAATGTACAATTTTGTTGAAGCATTGTGTAAGGTGAAAATTGTGTGTGGAAATTACCACCATACTGTAACTTGTATTTAAAAACAATTTCTAAATTTTGTTACAATAAAATGTATTTACAAAACTGGTAAACCCTATCATTTTCAAACATAATGTGGAACGTGAGAATGGGCTGTTATTGAGGACTAAGTCAAATTGCAACTTCCAGGGTTCATGACCACATTGCCAGACAGAAATAGAAGTTTTTTCCTGATTTGCACCTGTACAAGTTTTACCATAGAAGCATATTGCTAAGTGAATGAGGGTATAAGCACCATTGCGCATGAAGATGGGGTATATAACAGCCTGATGTCTATGTGCCACATCAGAAATAAGTTAAACAAAATCATTACAAACCTTAAAAATAGAAACTTTCAGGAAAAAGTAAATATCTAAAAAAAAGGAGTTATGCATATAATTGGGCATGACACCATGAGAATCAAGGGCATTCTTGGTATTACTGATAGGAGTGTTGTATTCTATAATTAATTGTATCTTTTGAGGAATTAATAGTTTTTTTTTTCAAAACTGCCCTTGGTTGCATTGGCATTAGAGTTGAATACATTCTCGAATGTTGATTCAAATTATACACCAATTCAGTATGTTTTTAATCTCTTAAGCGTGTGGGGCTGCTGGATGCAGATGTGCATGGTCCTTCTATCCCACGCATGATGAACTTGAAAGGAAACCCAGCTTTAACAGACAGTAAGTTTTTAACATCAACCTAAACATTCTACATACTGTACGAAGTTCTGTATTGTACGATTGAATGAACATCAAAAAACAATGTAATTAAAAAGGATAAGAATCATAACAAAACCAAACTAAATATTTAGGTTTTATTTTTATTTCTGTGAAAGTGGAAATGAATCAGGAAAATACATATATCTGGAAAACTTTAATAATTAACCCTCTAGAAAGGAAGCAACAAAACATCAAAATACTATACAAATAAATACCCAAATTGTTATCTAAACTAAGGGCATTTCTGGTGTTTTTTATTTCTAATCCTACATTAATCCTGACTTTATATATGTTTTAGGATGCACCATGCTGATAATAAACATTTTTGCACATGACAGAAATATTTATGTCAATGGTAACTAGGTCAGAAACCTCTACATATTGTATATTGTGGCACACTTCAAAACTGGAATAGTTCACGTATGAATTTGGCAAGTAAAAGGGTAGCAAAGTTCTATTTCCTACATCTAGTAAGAAAACAATTTTAATGCTTTTGAATTGCTTGGATCTATTCTCAATGTTGTGGTGTACTTGAATTTAGAGCAGTGTTCACTTCTCCCTTGCATAATGTATTGAGATTTCGGTGAACAAACGTTTGCATTTTGTGGATAGGGTTATAGATATGGTTTACGATTAATATTCTGCATATAACCTAATCATCGTACCTTTTTCCCTTTAAAAGGCAACTTGATGATACCTTTGGTAAATTACGGAATTAATTGGTAAGCATTTTCCAATCAATGATATCCCATCTTCCTTGTAGGAGTGTATTCTTTCCAAGTAAAATACATTTTCTATCAGTGTTATTAAATACATTTTGAATTTATGCTTGTCTTCTCTTGGCAGCATGTCAATGGGATTTCTGGTAGAGGAAACGGCACCAATTGTTTGGCGAGGTCTCATGGTGATGTCAGCAATAGAAAAGCTGTTGAGACATGTGAGAAACAATTTTTTTTTTTTTTAACATATTAAAATAATAAAAACATAGAAAAAGAAGTGCAGGAATAAGCCATTCGGCCCCTCGAATCAGCACCACCATTCAATATGATCATGGCTGATCATCTAAAATCCTGCTTTTTCCCCATATCCCTTGATTCCTTTAGCCCTAAGAGCTAAATCTAACTCTCTTGAAAACATCCAGTGAATTGGCTTCCACTGCCTTCTGTGGCAGGAAATTCCACAGCTTCCTCATCTCAGTCCGGAATTAACCCCTTATTCTTCAACTGCGACCCCTGGTTAGAAACATAGAAAATAGGTGCAGGAGCAGGCCATTCAGCCCTTCGTGCCAGCACCACCATTCATTGTGATCATGGCTGATTGTCCCCAATCAATAACCCATGCCTGCCTTCTCCCCATATCCCTAGATTCCACTAGCCCCTAGAGGTTTATCTAACTCTCTTAAATCCATCCAGTGACTTGGCCTTCACTACCCTCTGTGGCAGGGAATTCCACAAATTCACAACTCTCTGGGTGAAAAAGTTTGTTCTCACCTCAGTCTTAAATAGCTTCCCATTTATTCTAAGACCATGGCCCCTGGTTCTGGACTCGCCCAACTTTGGGAACATTGTTCCTGCATCTAGCTTGTCCAGTCCTTTTATAATTTTATATGTTTCTATAAGATCCCCCTCATCCTTCTAAACTCCAGTGAATATAAGCCTTGTCTTTTCAATCTTTCCTCATATGACACTCCCGCCATCCCAGGGATCAATCTCGTGAACCTACGCTGCACTGCCTCAATCACAAGGATGTCCTTCCTTAAATTAGGAGACCAAAACTGTACACAACACTCCAGATGTGGTTTCACCAGAGCCCTATACAACTGCAGAATTCCGGTGAATACAAGCCCATTTGACCCATTCTTTCATCATCAGTCAGTCCTGCCATCCTGGGAATTAACATGGTGAACCAACGCTGCACTCCCTCTATAGCAATAATGTCCTTCCTCAAATTAGGAGACCAAAATTGCACATAATACTCCAGGTGCAGTCTCACCAGGTCCCTGTACAGCTGCAGTAGGACCTCCCTGCTCCTAAACTCAAATCTTTCTTCACAGCCTTTTGTACCTGCATGCTTACTTTCAGTGACTGATGTACCAGCACACCAGGTCTCGTGGCACCTCCCTTTTCCTAATCCTACACCATTCAGATAATAATCTGTCTTCCTGTTCTTGTCACCAAAGTGGATAACCTCACATTTATCCACATTATACTGCATCTGCCATGCATCTGCCCACTCGTCCAACCTATCCAAGTCACCCTGCAGCCTCATAGCATCCTCATCGCAGCTCACACTGCCACCCAGCTTTGTGTCATTCGCAAACTTGGAGATTTAATTCCCTCCTCTAAATAGTTAATATATATTGTAAATAATTGGGGTCCCAGCACCGAGCCTTGCGGCACCCCACTAGTCACTCACTGCCTGAAGATTCCAGAAGATTAGTCGAGCATGATTCTCCCCCCCATCGTAAATCCATGCTGACTTTGACCGATCCTGTCACTGCTTTTCAAATGCGCTGCTATAACATCTTTAACAGTCGACTCAAGCATCTTCCCCACTACCGATGTAAGGCTAACTGGTCTTTCATTCCCTGTTTTCATTCTCCCTCCTTTCTTAAAAAGTTGGGTTACATTGCCTATCCGCCAGTCCACAGGAACTGATTCAGTCGAGAGAACATTAGAAAATGATCACTAATGCATCCACGATTTCTTGGGCCACTTCCTTGAATACTCTGGGATGCAGACCATCACGACCTGGGGATTTATCTGCCTTCAGTACCAACAGATTACCTCACACCATTTCCTGACTAATGTAAATTCCCTTCAGTTCCTCCCCCCCCACCCCCCCACTAGATCCTTGAAAGTACTTGTTTAACTGTTCTGCCATTTCCTTGTTTTCCATTATAATTTCATCTGTCTGAATTGTAAGGGACCTATATGTGTCTTCACTAATCTTTTCCTTTTTCCATATCTAAAGAAGCTTTTAGAGTCAGTTTTTGTATTCCTGCTCTTAATATTCCCCTTAATATGCTCTTATATTCCTACTTTAATTCATGCTCTCCCCCTCTTAATTAACCCCTTTGTCCTCTTCTGGACAACAGAAATGATGCCTAACCACCAAGCAGCTTTGACCTTGCTTCCATATAATAAGGATGGACATATTCCCTGTGCAGACACCAATCTTGTGGTACAGCAGCTCTTTCACATTTATTGGAATGTTTGTAAAATTTAATTTTCCGTCTTGTGTGTTGAATCAATTAATACAAGATCAGGAGTTTATGATTCAAAATAGCTCTGAGTTCTTGCGAATTGGCAAAATGGCTTGTTAGAAAAATTGCACAAGACCTCTAATTCACTGTTTTCAAATGTGCTGCTGTTGTAAACATAGATATTCACATGATCTTTGAGTTACCGATTTCTCCTTGCTCTCAATGTTTTTGAACAGATTTTGTAATTGTTTTTATTTACTTATTCATTTGTTTGCTACTTGTTTTCGCTAGACCATAAATTTTCAGACTTTGCATTAGTTACTATTTGCAGACATGTTATTGATTTAATTTGCATTTTTAGAAATCAAACATTTATCAAGTTGTAGGGTGGCACAGTAGTGCAACGGTAGAGTTGCTGCCTCACAGCACCAGTGACCTGGGTTTGATCCTGACTACGGGTGTTGAATGTTCTCCTTGTGACTCCTTGGGTTTTATCCAGGTGCTCCTGTTTCCTCCCACACTCCAAAGACGTGTGGGTTTGTAGGTGAATTGACTTCTGGAAATAGTACATTGTCCCTAGTGTGTAGGATTGTGCTAGTTTATGGGGTGATCACTGGTCGGTCCAGACTCGGTGGACTGAAGAGCCTGTTTCCACACTATATCTCTAAAGTTTTAAAACAAATTCTCAAAGGGTAAGATTTCCGCACAATTGAAATCACTTAATTCAGACATAATTATTTTACAAGAAACACATTTGAAACTTCAAGCCCAGACCAGACTGAAGGCAAATTGGATAGGTCAAACATATCACTCTTCATATATCTCTAAATCAAGAGGCACGGCAATTATTATTTATAAAGGTATGCCATTTAAATCAAAGAATATCATAGCAGATAAAGAAGGGAGATATTATAGTTACCGAAGAGATCCGCTCTACCGCACTCACTATGGTAAATATTTACGCGCCTAATTTGAATAATCCTCAATTTTTTAATAAAATCCTGAATATAATTTCAGAGTTTAACTATCAAAATGTGATAATTGGGGGAGATTTCAATTGCGTTTTAGATCCTTACTTGGATAAATCTGCACAACAAAAGAGGTGTAACATAAAATCTAAAACTAGTGAACTCCTAAATACATACATAAAAAACACAAATATAACAGATGTATGGAGGATCGCTAACCCAATTGGAAGGGAATACTCTTTTTACTCAATGGCACATAAAACTTATTCACGTATCGACTATTTTTTAGTGGATACAAAATTGATTCCTTACACAAAGAATCCTAAATATCATAATAGCATTATCTCCGATCACTCTCTGTTAACTTTTTTCTTAAAACTAGAAGGAATGCCTAATAAAAAAAAATGTTTTGGAGGTTTAATCCTCAAATTCTAAACGACCCACAAGGTGGTATATATCTGAAACAACAGATGGAACTTTTTTTTTTAGACTAACGATACCCCAGGTATTTCACCCTCTTTATTATGGGAATCTTTTAAGGCATTTATCAGAGGATCTATAATTTCATACCAAGCTTTTCGAAATAAAAAGAATAAGAACGAACAATTGCAGTTAGAAGAACGAATTAGACAACTGGATCTAGATAATGCTAAAGAACCAACCGTAGACAAACACAATAAAATAACAATACTGAAATATAAATTGAACAGAATCTCATCTGCAAAAGTTATAAGAATATTTCAAATTACAAAACAGGAAAACTTTGAACTTGGCGATAAACCACGTAAACTCTTGGCACGCCAATTGAAAAAACTGGAAAAGGATCATACAATTTCAAAAATTAAATCGTACAAAGGTGAATTGTTAACATTACCTAATTATATCAATAAAAGATTTGCCCAATTTTATCAAAATTTATATACATCCAAAACGTCAGCAGATAGTACTAAAGTTATAAATGTTTTGGATAACTGCAACCTCACAAAACTTAATCTGCTGGAAGAGGAGAAATTAGGAGCTCGGGTCTCAATTAAGGAAATAGAAGAGATAATAAATTCACTAAAGAATGGTAAAACCCCAGGACTGGATGGATTTAGTAATGAATTTTATAAAAGATTTTACGAGATAATCTCACCATGACTACAAAAACTGTACACATACGCTTTCAAAGAACAAATATTACCAGAAACATTTGTGGAATCAACGATTACACTCATACCTAAAAAAGATAAAGATTTAGAAGACCCGGGCTCATATAGAGCCATCTCTTAAACACAGATCAGAAAATACCAGTGAAAACCTTAGCAAGAAGATTGAGTAAATATGTTAGTAAATTAATAAATGCGGATCAAATGGGGTTTATACCCAAGAGATACTCATTCAATAATTTGAGACGTCTGTTTAATATAATCCACTCATACAAAACTGAAGAGCAAGACCTATGAATTATTTCATTGGACGCAGAAAAAGCATTCGACCAAGTGAAATGGGAATACCTCTTCAAAGTATTGCAAAAATTTCAAATGGGAGAGAACTTTATTTCATGGGTAAAATTATTATATGACAAGGCGACTGCCAGAATATTAACTGTCTCCGAAATTTCAACTATCCAGGGGCAATAGACAGGGATGTGCATTATCACTCCTGCTATTTGCTCTTGTGATAGAACCCTTAGCAGAAAACATAAGAATGCATCCGAATATACATGGTTATAATACAAAATACTCAAACAATAAGAAGGGTCTCGACCCGAAACGTCGCCTATCTCCTTCGCTCCTTAGATGCTGCTGCACCCGCTGGGTTTCTCCAGCTTTTTGTGTAACCCCCAATAAAATATCACTATACGCAGGCGATGTACTATTATATATTATAAATTCGCAAACCAGCATACCAAACATACTAAACCTGGTATGTTTGGTATGAAGGAATTCGGTATCCTTTTCAGGATATAGAATAAATTGGAATAAAAATGAAATTATGACGATAAAACCTCAAGATTTGACACACCTTTTAAAATTCCCTTTTAAAATTGCTACAGAAAAATTTAAATACTTGGGAATTGAAATTACCAGAAAATATAAATCTTTATTCAACGCAAACTATATGCCCTTACTAAATTAAATGCCTTGATTAAATTTTGGAAAACACTTCCGATGTCTTTAATAGGCAGAATAAATGCCATAAAAATGATTTTTTTTACCACAAATTTTATATTTATTTCAATCAATACCAATATACTTACCTAAACAGTTTTTCAAAAAACTTGATTCTGATATCACAAATTTTATATGGGGCCATAAATCCCATAGAATCCAAAGAAGACACTTTGGACTAACACTCCCCAATTTCTTGTACTATTATTGGGCAGTAAATATCAAAAATGTAATTCACCTGTTGGACAATTCTGCCCAACGGGTGGATTGGATAGTAATGGAGAAAGAGGATTGTTCCCCTTTTAATACAGGAGCGATCCTTCTCTCACTGATAAAACGGAATAATACAATATACAAGAAAACCCCAATTATTCATAGTACTATTAGAATTTGGAAACAAATAAAATTAACTCTCAAACTAAGAAACCTATCGCTTCTCTCTCCTATAGTTAATAATCCATCGTTTAAACCATCCATTATTGATAAACATTTACCCATTGGGAAAGAATAGGAATTAAAATGCTTAGAGACATGTATGAAACGGGAATTTTTTTAATCATTCCAACAACTACAACTCAAATACAACCTGAAAAAGTAATCAATATTTTAAATACCTTCAAATCCGTGACTATTTGAAAAAACTTACACAAGAATACCAAATTCTGACTCCAGATCTATTAGATGAAGCTATGAACAGAAAGGCGGACTCAACTAACTTAATATCATACTTGTTTTATATCATTCTAAATATAGAAATACCATCATCTGATACAATTAGAAGAGATTGGGAACAAGAACTATCTATAAAAATCTCGAGAAATGGGATAAATACCTGCTATATGTGCATAAATGCTCGATCAAAATAAGACATATCTTAATTCATTCAAAATTTTACATAGATTATACTATTCGAAAACTAAACAGAACAAAATCTTTCCAAATGTCTCCCCCATTTGTGATAAATGTTTATCTCAAGATGCAACCATAGCGCATTCCTTTGTTTTTTGCATAAAATTCCAAACATTTTGGAATGAAATGATTTAAAATAAAGCTGAAACCCAATGCAGAACTGATTATTTTTGGAACAATGGAAGTCGGCTTTGAGCTGACTTAGTTCCATAAGAGTTTCCTTAATTATGGTTTAATAACGCCAAAAAAAAAACCATATACTTAAATTCTGGAAAAATGCACCCACACCAATGCTAAAAATGTGGATTTCAAATATGTCTGAAATGTTACACCTCGAAGACATGAGATTTGTCCTAGCAGGCAAATCAGACCAATTCTTAAAGATTTGGTCTCCATTTATCGACTTATTACAAGCATAAGGTGCAACATTACTCTGGAAATGAACTGTTTCAGGACCGGGTGAGGGGTGTGTAAAGATATGAAGCAGGTACATCCCTTTTTTATTTTATTTATATTTTCCTTTTTTTTCTCTTTTTCTCTTTCTCGTGCTTTCCATCTTTATGGGCTATCTCTTTCCACTTTCTCACATACTATTAATATCACTATCTTATCTAACTTTCTCTATTTTTCTTTTTCTTGCTTCTGTTACTTTTCTAATATTAAATTTTAAAACAAGAAGTGGTACATGAAATGTATTATGTTATTTTTGGCTTGTACTATTGTACATTACTTCTAATAAAAAAATTAAAAAAAAAAAAAAAAAATTCTCAGACTGCCTTGCTATAGTTATTTTCTATATTGCAGGTTGAGTGGGGTCAGTTGGACTACCTTGTAATAGATATGCCACCAGGCACAGGGGATGTGCAACTTTCTATCTCTCAGAACATACCTATTTCAGGTAGGTGTAAGTAGTCTCTTTGTAGTGATTAATGGTATATCAAAGTAATCATGCTGATAACTTGCACTCTTGATGAGAATGTTATTTTTCTTTTGGGGGTGTTTATTCTGTGTAACAGTCGAGCCACACAATGGCCACACAAGGGCACACTGACAGAGTATTTAAAGTACCTTTACTAGAAAACATTTGTTAGACCTCTTGTTTTGTTGCAGATATGTTTCTTATTGCAAAGTAATTTTATGTGTAAATTAGAATATTGTTAGCAATTAAGGCTGAAAATTAGTATGCAATTTATTTTAATAAGGGCTGCATATGCTTTACATCTCAATAATTTAGTATTTTTGCCCTGTTGTAATTTTCTTCACATTGCCAATTATAAAATTATAAAATTTGTATTAAAAGTAAGGCTGATTAAATGTGGCATTTTATTCTTTGCTATTAGAAAGCAAAAACTCTACCAAATCACAACCTCAAATTCTATTTTTAACGGCTGCAGATATTAAATAACATCGGAGAGTAATACAGCACAACAACAGACCCCTTGGTCCAGCAGTTTAGTACCACAGATCTGGTTTTGAGGCACTGCAAAAAGAACAGGAAACAAAAAAAACAGATCACATTTGACTTGATAATCTGATTTCCACACTCCATCACCACTTAATAAGCATTGCTGAACATAGCAAGTTAATAATGAAGAAATAGACTATTGTCACCAAGTCAAAAAGTAAACTTAATGGCCATGTAAATTCGGAAATGTTAGAATCAACACTAAATTGCAGGGAAAGTGGACCTGTGGAGACAATAAAGGAAAAATGTGTTAGGGTAGGGACCAAGAGAAACTCATAAGTTATGATGACATTGGCTGAGGGAGGTTCTTGAAGCCTGGTGTAATTTCAGGGAGAATAGTATTTCATTGTACAACTGGACAGTTTTAAGTCTCCAGCTTGCAACAGTGAATTCCACAATTTCACCCAACCACCTCCCTTCGTTGTGTCTGAACTGGCCAGTCCTGATGAAGGATTATCAAACTCTATTAAATATAGAACATTTTTTTTACTTTCAACAATGCTGCATGATGTGCTGAATAATTTACAGTTCCCTTTTATTTCTGATTTCTTACATTTGCATAGTTTTGTATTTCACAGTTTCAGCATTGTAGCATTTATAACTTCATAATTGAAAGTTCATTTTGCACACTTCACAGGATGTTTTCATGTGATTCCCAAGGGAATTGCACTTTAATGGAACTTACTGCACTTGCCTTTAGGAGCTGTTATTGTTTCTACTCCCCAGGACATTGCTTTATTGGATGCAGAACGAGCAACAAAGATGTTTCATAAAGTTAATGTTCCTGTAAGTACAATTTATAGAAGTTATATCTTCTTTAGGTTCACGATTTAAAATAAATTGAAGATCAAGAATAAATTATAGTAATACTAGACCAAGTGGAACCCGTTGGGTCCCTGTCACACAGGAGGCCTGGTCCCTAATGCAACCCGTTCCCCAATGCAATATTCCACCACTCACCCGTTCCCCCAACACAATATTCCACCACTCACCCATAGCCCCCAACTGCGCAGGGGCGGCTCAATTCCCCTTATTCACCTTCTCTCATTAAACTTTAAAAAAAATCCACTTGCTGCTAGGACTCGGTGTCCTGGGATTTGCAACATTGTAGCGGGCAGGGCTACAATCCCAGTGTGACATCACAGCTGTAACTGCAGTGCTCGTCATTTTTCTCAACGTGAGGTTTTGTAAAGTTAAAAATGTGAATAACTTGTAATATATAACATCAATGTGAACAAAACTTCATAAAAAGGCACCACAAGTAAGGTGGTCCAAAAAGGCACCACAATTGTGAGTAAAGTGGTCCAAAAATTGTAACGCTATCATGTACCGTTTTGGTGTCTTTCTGGGATCTCTCACACACACGCACGCGCGAACGACAAACAAGATGAGAATTTTAGGAACACACACACACACACACACACACACACACACACACACACACACACACACACACACACACACACACACACACACACACACACACCCCCATACACACACACACACAAACCAGTCACCCATAGCCCCCAGGACATAGTCTCAGTTTTGGAGACCAAAACATTGATTAATTCTTAGCAATTGGAATCAAACATATGGGCACATTAGTCCATCACAATATTGAAACTATGCAAACTGATCAAGGGCTGGGATTGAGCTTCATCACACAAGTCCAGATTCAATTTGAACCCAAAACAACTGTTGCCATTCATCACAGAGAACTATTGTGCCAGATATTCAGTAAATTCACCATTTGGGCCAGGCTTTATGTTTGGATTATCGCGTAACATCAAATACATTTTAATCTTTCACTTTTTCTTTGTTTTTAATATTACGCTCAAAGTGGGAGAATTACACTAAATTAACTTGAAATTGAAAGTTTTGTCAATATTGATAATTTCAGAATTATAAATCTACCTAGAGCAACCAGCAATAGGCTATATCAAATATAAAAGGAGATTTACTGCATTAGAAATCAACAGTGAACCTGCTGTTATATAAACAATTCTTCTACAATGGATACATTTGCAAACAACTTTGTTGGACCACTTTGTTGGTAGTTTTCAAGATGGCGCCTGCCTGTGGCGACTTTTTGCCAGCTACACGACGGAAAATCTTCAAATATAGTATTTCTGAGCTCCCTGTATAAAAGAATCTGCAGAAACCAGAGATGTAAGTAACTAGCTGCTAACGTATTTAAAGGCATTACCGCTACTGCGATCTCCCGGAGGTAGCGACTGTAAGGGAATTCCCGATCGGAGGGAATTTACTGTACCTGTAAACACCGAGGAGGTTTTCATGGAGTACGGAACCGTGGTCGTCGGGCAGGACTACAAGTAAGACTGAAGCACGGGGGACTTTGGCCCCCTCTCCCTACCATCCTACCAGCCAATGTACAGTCACTAGAAAACAAAGTGGAGGACTTGAGGTTGAGGCTGCTTTACCAAAGGGAGCTGAGGGAATGCTCTGTGTCCGTCTGGCACGCTGTGGTCAACAAGCACCAGACGGCCTATCCCGAGGCGTTTACCACCATAGCCAGGGACTTCAACGAAGTTGAAGAAATTGCTCCCTAACTTTCACCAACATGTCTCCTGCAACACCAGAAGATCAAACACCCGTGACCACTGCTACTCAACCATCAAAGATTTTTTCTCTCTATCCCTCGCCCTCACTTCGGAAAATCCGACCTTTCAGCGGTGCTGCTTCTTCCTGCCTACAGGCAGCAACTGAAGAAAGCACCGCCAGAGGTGTGGATTGCACAGAGCTGGTCGGGGGAGGCAGAGGAACAACTCCAGGACTGCTTGGAGTCTGTAGACTGGGCAATGTTAAGGGACTCGGCAACGCACCTGAATGAATACGCCACGGTCGTTACAGACTTCATAATGAAATGAGTGTTTCCAAACCAGAAGCCTTGGATGAACCATGAGATCCGCATTCTTCTGAAGACCAGATCCCGGGTGTTCAGGTCTGGCGATGAAGAGGTCTATAAGAAGTGCAGATACGACTTGGTAATGCCATCAAAAAGGCTAAAAGTGACCTGCTCTAAGCTGGTTGATGAGACGGATGTTCGGCTACTGTGGCAAGGCGAAATCAGGAGGCAGCATGGTACACGTAGCAAATAGCAGTGAAGCGTCACTCCCTGACCAACAAAGTTACAGAGGCCGATGTTAGAAGATCCTTCAGGGGGGTGAACCCTTGGAAAGTGCCGGGTCCTGATGGTATACCCGGTCAAGTTCTCAAGACCTGTGCAGACCAACTGGTGGGGGTTTTTGCAAACATTTTCAACCTCTCACTTCTGACGTATGAGGTTTCCACCTGCTTTAAGAAGGCATCAATAAGAGTAAGGTGACGTGCCTCAATGACTATCGACCAGTGGCACTAACGTCTGTGGTAATGAAGTGCTTTGAGAGGTTGGTTATGGTGCACATCAACACCTACCTCGACAAGAACCTCGACCCACTACAGTTCGCATACTGCCGCAACAGGTCAACGGGGGATGCAATTTCACTGGCTCTCCACTCTGCATTGGACCACTTGGACAATAAAAACACTCACGTCAGGCTGTTGTTTAAGGACATACCAACATCCCTTCCAAGCTCACGGAACTGGGCCTCTGCGCATCGCTCTGCAATTGGGTCCTCGAATTCCTCATCCTCAGACCACAGTCTGTTTGAATTAGCGGAAGCACTTCATCCTTAGTAACAATTAGTACTGGAGCACCTCAAGGCTGCGTGCTCAGCCCCTTGCTTTACTCACTATATACCGATGTCTGCGTAGCCGGACATAGTGCGAACTCCATCTTCAAGTTCGCAGACGACACCACTGTTGTTGGACAAATCACAGATGGGGATGAGTCAAAGTATAGAAGTGAGATCGACCGACTGACCAAATGGTGCCAGCACAACAACCTGGCTCTCAACATCAGTTGAGACCAAGGAACTGATTGTGGACTTTGGTAGGAGAAGGATGAGGACCCACAATCCTGTTCATATCAATGGGACAATGGTGGAGAGGGTCAATAACTTCAAATTCCTGGGCGTGCATATTTCCGAAGATCTTTCCTGGATCCAGCACACCAAGGCAATTTTAAAGAAGCCACATCAGCGACTCTACTTCCTGAGAAGATTACGGAGATTCGGCATGTCGAAGAGGATTCTCCTAAACTTCTACAGGTGCACGGTAGAGAACATTCTGACTGGTTGCATTGTGGCCTGGTTCGACAACTTGAACGTCCAGGAGCGAAAAAGACTACAAAAGGTTGTGACCACTGCCCAGTCAATCACCAGCTTTGACCTCCCTACCGTCGAAGGGATCTATCATAGTCACTGCCTCAAAAAGGCAGCCAAAATCATCAAAGACCCACACCATCCTGGCCACACACTCATTTCACCATTGCTATCAGGAAGAAGGTACAGGCATCTGAAAACTGTAACGTCCAGGTTCAGGAACAGTTTTTCCCTACAGCCATCAGGCTACACAACAACGAATAAACTCTGAGCACTGAACTGCAAAAGATTATATCATTATTGCACTATATTTGTTATTTATTGAACTTTTTCTTTTTTTTCTCTCCCCCCCGTTATGTACTATGTTAACATATTCACAAATTCTGTTGTGATGCAGCAAGTAAGAATTTAATTGTCCCATCCGGGACATATGACAATAAAACACTCTTGTGCAACGTGATGGCCAGCATAGTGGCAAAGCAGTAGATACCCAAATTTAATGCTGGCTGCAGGTGCTACCTGTGTGGAGTTTGCATTTTATTAGGTTAATAATCTGAATCATTACTAAAGTCTGTCATGGCTCGGAATAATCAATTGATCAAATTTTTTGGGGGGATTTCTAATATAAAACCCATTTGATAAATTAATATAAAGTGGCAACTGTATTTAAAGCAGCATTATAACCTTAATTGAATTATAGCCCTGTCCCATGGTACGAGTTCATTCCAAGAGCTCTCCCGAGTTTAAAAAAAAATCAAACTCGTAAGCACGGAGAATGAACGTAACGGGTACGTCGGAGCTCGGGGACGTCTCTTAGCGGCTCGTACCGCTAACGGCAGGTACTCGGGAAGGCTCGCTAACAGCAGGTAAGCACGGGAAGACTCATGAAGATTTTTCAACGTTGAAGAATGTCCACGAGAGCCCCGAGTACTGACGAGTGGCCATTACCATAAATCTCCGAGTTCGAATCAGGGCAAACTCGGGAGAGCTCTTGGAATGAACTCATACCATGGGAAAGGGCTTTAAGTCTTAATATACTTCAATGCCATATATATTTAGCACATTTAGGGGTGACAACGTGGCACAGCGGTAGAGTTGCTGTCTTACAGCACTAGTTCGATCCTGACTACGGGTGCTGTCTGTATGGAGTACTTCCCGTGACCGCATGGGTTTTCCCCCCATGTGCTCCGATTTCCTTCCACACTCCAAAGATGTGTAGGTTGGTAGGTTGAGTGGGTTTGGTTAAAAAAAATTGTGATTTGTTTCTAATGTGTGGGATAGTGTTAGTGTATGGGGATCGCTGGTTGGCACGAACTCAGTGGGCCAAAGGGCTTGTTTCTGCGCACTGTATCTCTAAAACTGAAACTAAGCACCTCTTTCTTTTGGCAGGTTCTTGGTATTGTTCAAAACATGAGTTTCTTCCAGTGTCCCAAATGTAAA
Organism: Okamejei kenojei; assembly: GCA_035221665.1. NCBI lineage: Eukaryota > Metazoa > Chordata > Chondrichthyes > Rajiformes > Rajidae > Okamejei > Okamejei kenojei. The sequence continues at coordinate 52,990,830 of CM069139.1, read as the reverse complement.
CATGAGACTTACATCTTTGGGACTGAAGGAGCAAAAGAGCTGGCAACAAAACTTGAACTAGATGTTCTAGGTATGGAGCAGAATTCAAGATTTTTAAAAATAAATTGACTATGGTACGATGTGTGCTTACAATACAATAGAACTTTATTTATCCCAGGAGGGAAATTAATAACTTCAAAATAGGTAGGATTTTATAGGTATACTATACAACATAACCTTATTTTTCAGGAGCAGTTTTTTCCCCGGCCGTTAACGGCCAACTGAACCATCCTATCACCAACTGGAGAGGAATCCTGACCTCCCATCTACCTTATTGAAGACCCTTGAACTATCTTTAATCGGACTTTATCTTGCTCTAAATATTATACCCTTTATCCTGTATCTGTGCGCTGAGGACGGCTTGATTGTAATCATGTATAGTCTTTCTGCTGACAGGATAGCAAGCATCAAAAAGCTTTTCATTGTACCTCGGTACACGTGGCAATAATAAATTAAGCTAAAGATTGATGTTACAGCATGATGAAAGATGAGACCAGAAAGATGAAACATCTGATTTGTCTTTTCATAGGTGACATTCCACTACATATGAATATAAGAGAAATGTCCGATAAAGGTCAACCTATTGTTGTATCTCATCCAGACAGTCCCGAGGTATGTTGCATTTTGGTTCAAACATTTTAATATTCTAATTTCTCCTTCTAATCAATGCCAATAGAAACTCCATACTTAATACAATGTTGTGGTATGTTTCAGCATAGCATAACTTATCCAAACTTCTGGTATTTTGTTCTGGGGTTGTTTTTTGTTTGTTTTGTCTCAATGATCTGATCATTCTCTTCATTGTTATTGATGATTTAAAAAATATAGCTTGTCAATTGGAGAAACAAAAAGAGATCCTGAATTATTAATGGGGAATTTCAAATGATTGCCAGAAGAAGTTAGTTTTTGATATATTTTCTTTGCGGCAGAAATGTGTTTCTGTACTACAACTAGTAACATGATTTAGTTAGCAACTAGTTTGCCCCCAATACATTGCTGATATCAATGTATTCACTTACTATAAACATGGTCTGTGACTATGTGCAGTTATATAAAATTTAACGTTTTTCATTTCAAAAAGGAATAAGCATCACGACTCAACAGTTCCCTAAAATGATCAGATAAATTATCCTAATATAAAAACAAGGAACTGCAGATGCTGGTTTACTAAAAACAAAAAAGACTAGGTGACATTTCAGGGTTGGAACCCTGAAACGTCACCTGCCCATGTTTTCCAAAGATGCTGCCTGATCCACTGAGTTACTCCAGCACTTTGTGTCTTTTAAAAAATATATATCCTAATAGTTTTTCTTTTGTGCTATAGGCCAATGCCTACTTGAGACTTAGTGCTGAGGTCATGAAAAAACTACCAGGATCTCCCAGATGACTCGTGGGATGTTACAGTCTGCACTCCGTTTGGATTTTCTTTTTTGGGGGTCTTTGTTACACAAGTTAAATTCTTGCTGAAAAGACAGCTGCTGGATCAGACTTGAATAGGTTAATGAAAACGGAAGGCATGATGCCAACAAGATTTAATTGCATGTTCTAATGTGGTAACACTTTTACCGACTAGAGTTAAATAAGTATATTGTGTTATAGAAACATAGAAAATACGTGCAGGAGAAGGCCATTCAGCCCTTCGAGCCTGCACCGCCATTCAATATGATCATGGCTGATCATCCAACTCAGGATCCTGTACCTGCCTTCTCTCCATACCCCTTGATCACTTTAGCCACAAGGGCCACATCTAACTCCCTCTTAAATATAGCCAATGAACTGGCCTCAATTAACTTCTGTGGCAGAGAATTCCAGAGACTCACCACTCTCTGTGTGAAAAATTTTTTTCCTCATCTCGGTCCTAAAGGAATTCCCCCTTATCCTTAGACTGTGACCCCTTGTTCTGGACCTCCCCAACATCGGGAACAATCTTCCTGCATCTAGCCTATCCAACCCCTTAAGAATTTTGTAAGTTTCTATAAGATCCCCCTCAGTCTTCTAAATTCTAGCGAGTACAAACCAAGTCTATCCAGTCTTTCCTCATATGAAAGTCCTGACATCCCAGGAATCAGTCTGGTGAACCTTCTCTGTACCCCCTCTATGGCAAGAATGTCTTTCCTCAGATTTGGAGACCAAACCTGTACGCAATACTCCAGGTGTGGTCTCACCAAAACCCTGTACAACTGCAGTAGAACCTCCCTGCTCCTATACTCAAATCCTTTCGAATGCTAACATGCCATTTGCTTTCTTCACTGCCTGCTGCACCTGCATGCCTACTTTCAATGATTGGTGTACCATGACACCCAGGTCTCGTTGCATCTCCCCTTTTCCTAATTTGCCACCATTCAGATAATAGTCTACCCTCCTGTTTTTGCCACCAAAGTGGATAACCTCACATTTATCCACATTATACTGCATCTGCCATGCATTTGCCCACTCACCCAGCCTATCCAAGTCACCTTGCAGCCTCCTAGCATCCTCCTCACACCTAACACTACCCCCAGCTTAGTGTCATCCGCAAACCTGGAGATGTTGCATTCAATTCCCTCGTCCAGATCATTAATATATATTGGTAAATAGCTGGGGTCCCAGCACTGAGCCTTGCGGTACCCCACTAGTCACTGCCTGCCATTCTGAAAAGGACCCGTTTACTCCTACCCTTTGCTTCCTGTCTGCCATCCACATCGATACTGAACCCCCCAATACCGTGTGCTTTAAGTTTGTATACTAATCTCTTATGTATGTTAAGAAATAAAATGTACATCACAACTGGAATCTTATAATAAAAACCTGCAAGGAATTAATTAAAATTGAAATATCTTGTTATTCCTATAGTTGACAAGATTGAATGTTTTAAGTTCACTTGGCTAACTAAATCATGTCTTTTTATTGTTCTGTTCAGCTTAACATTCCATTGTTTATTAAAGATGTTAATATCGTTAACCGTACAAATTTGATCTAAATTATCTCCTAATATTTATCATTGAAGACTTTTGACACTGTTTAAATTTAAATTTCAGAATAGAATGTTCATTTACTGACTTAGAAAATGAATAAGTGAGTGTGTTTGAAATTTACCCTTCATTTCTTACCTTAAGTATAACTTACTCTTTAGAAATGGGTATCATTCTTGCTGCTTTTCTCAGAATATTTCCCCACTCCCATCCACCACCACCCCATTGTTCATGTCCTAGACATTACAGGAAGTAATTTAGCTGTTGATACCTGCACAAGACAAAACATATTCCTCACACCAATATAGTGTATTCGTACTTAAAAATAAAATTCTTAATTCCAGCTTTGCTTTCCATCGGAGAGCTATGATGTTTAACGTCTTATATATTTCATATATTTTATATATTTCAGGATTTTTAAAAGAAGCATTTGGTATTTGTAGAGAAGGTACACAGACACCTTAAAGTCTTCACTACTTTATTAAGCATACATTATATATATAGCCCTGGCTGTACGTGGTCTGTCACGATTACTAGAGAGAGAGAGCAAGGGGCGTGTGGGTTACAATTATACTAACTGGTGGGGGGGTGGTTAGCATGGACATCGTCACTATCAATTAAAGGTGTATACACATATCATCTGCATCCTTCCTCTACCAAAACAAACAGTGAGTGACAGGGCGACCACGTCTCATGCGCCTAGGCACCTCGCCATCACCTCCTTGACGCCGGGGCATGGGGCTACGACAGTAAAGAAGGCGGACAGGAGGAGGACGAGGGGAGGTTGGCCCCAGAGGAACGGGCAAAGCACAGGGCCGCGACAGTGGCAGCGGTGGGGCATACGGAGCCGCCGGGGGAGGGAGAGGCTCATTCACGAGCCGGAGATGCTGGCGGGACCGGAGGTACACCCTTCCGTCGTGGTTGACAAGGTACGAACGAGGGGAACCGGCAGAACCGACGACCACGGCCAGCTTGGAACGGCCAGAAGAGGACCTCATACGGACGACCTGGCCGGGGAGAAGAGGGCGGAGGACATGGCAGGACCTGTCGTGGGAACGCTTCTGGATACTGTGTTTTTTGGCAATGCATTTCCGGACCAAGGCAGGTTTAAAGACGGAGGGGGACAGGGACTGCTGAGACACCGGGACCGTGGGCCTCGTGACTCGGGACATGAGTCGCTGAGCCGGGGAGCCCAGGGCATGGTCGCGGGAGATGTTGCGGAGGTTCAGCAGGGCCAGGTAGATGTCGGAGCGGGATAGGCGGCAACGTTCCAATAATCCTTTAGCACTGTGGACCGCGCGCTCGGCCAGTCCGTTGCTCTGCGGGTATTCCGGGCTGCTGGTGTAATGACGAAAGTTCCATCGTTTGGCAACAGCGCGGAACTCGGCACTGGTGAACTGGCTGCCGTTGTCCGAATGCAGGCTGGCCGGAGACACGAAGGTGGCAAAGTGGCGGTGCAACTTCTCGATGACCGCGGAGGAAGAGAGGGAGTGGAGCTGGTCAACTTCAAACCAGCTGGAGTAAGAGTCGACAAGCACCAGGAAGTGCTTTCCGTGCCACTCGAAGATGTCGGTTGCCAGCGCAGACCATGGCAGGTCAGCAGCTGGCTGGTGCAGGAGCGGCTGCCGCTGTTGCTGTGGAGCGAGGCTGTTGCAGGTAGGGCACGCGGAGACCCTATCCCGGAAGTAGCGAGGCATGTCAGGCCAGAAAAACTGGCTCTGAGCGATGGAAAGGGTTGCTTCGGCCCCGGGATGGCCACGATGAGCAGTTTCGAATTATTGTTCTTGGAGTGCTGCGGGCACCACCACCTTGTGCCCCTTCACAATCACACCATCACGCAGCACCAACTCGTCACGAACCAAGAAGTAAGGCACCGCTGCGGCCGGCAGGGAAGAACGGCGGTCTGGCCAACCCTGCTTGATGATCGCGGCCAGCTGCTGTAGCGAAGCGTCTGCTGCCGAGTGCTTGGCCAGGGACTTCAACTGACCGGAGGGCACGAAGTTAACGTTTAGGACTATCAGATCGGACGTCTCGTACGGATGTCGGGTTGAGGATGAGAGAGGCGCCCAAGCCAGCGTGTCAGCAACAAACATGTCCTTGCCCTTGCGATAAACCACTGTGAAAGTGAAGCGTTGTAGCTGGAGCATCATGCGCTGGAGCCGGGAGGAGGCCATGTGTATCGGCTTGTTGAGGATGGTGACCAGAGGCTGGTGGTCTGTCTCGACAGTGAAGCAGTTGCCCAGGATATAGTCTTTGAATTTGGAGCAAAGACAACAGCCAGCAGCTCTTTCTCAATCTGGGCATAGTGTTCAGTGGTCGTCATTGTGCGGGATGCGTAGGACACAGGTCATGGACCTGTGGGCAGGTGGCCCCGAGGCCAAACTTAAATGCATCACATGTGAGAACGATGGGGCGCTGGAGGTCAAAGTACTTCAGCGTTGGCATGCTGATCAGCTTAGATTTGAGGGTGTCAAATGCTCGCTGGTGTTGCGGGAACCAGGCCCAGGCAGTGTCCTTTTTCACCAGATCCCGCAGACGGGCACTCAGTTCGCTCAGGTCGGGAATGAACTTTCCCAGGTAGTTGACCATGCCCAAGAAGCGCTGCAGGCCAGGCACGTCAGCAGGTGCAGGCATCTCGGATATTGCGGCTGTCTTCTGCGGGTCGGGCTTCAGCCCCGATGCAGTGAAGACATGCCCCACATAGGTGACCTCAGGGACCCGGAATCGGCACTTCTTCGGGTTAAGCTTCAGGTTGACCTCCCGGGCACGCTGCAGCACCTGGTGAAGGTGGTGGTCGTGCTCAGCGACATTCTTCCCATAAACCAGGATGTCGTCGACAATTATGGCACACGGAAGTCCAGCAAACAGTTGTTCCATGGTCCTTTGGAACACCTCGCTGGCAGAGTTGATCCCAAATGGCATGCGGAGGAAGCGATACCTGCCGAAGGGCGTGCTGAAGGTCGTCAGGTGCGAGGATCGCTCGTCTAGAGGTATCTGCCAGAACGAACTCTTGGCATCAAGAACCGAGAACACAGTAGCAGGGCCGACCTGTGCAGCAACATCCTCCACTGTCTGCATGGGATAGTGTGGGCGCCTGATGGCCAAGTTCAAGTCGTTAGGGTTGATGCAGATCCGTATTTTGCTCGTGTCTTTCTTCGCAGCGACAACCATAGTAGAAACCCACTGGGTGGAGTCCGTTACTGGCTTCAGGATGCCCGTGGCCACCATCTCGCGAAGAGCAGACTCGACCTTGCCCCTCATGGCAAAGGACACACGGTGCGGGGGACGGACGACCGGCGTGATGTCGGGATTGAGGGCAATCCTGTAGCTGCAGGGCAAATTCCCCAGCTTCGAGTCAAACCGGTCCGGGAATTCGGCCAGCGGGTTCAGGGGTGCCTCTACCAGGCAGACATCACTGTGGAAGCTCACCAATCCGAGGTCCTGGCAGGCCTCCGCGCCGAGCAGGGGGTCACATTTACCGTCTATCAGGAAGAAAGAGAGGGGCCGAGTGGTCTTCAGCACCTTGCAGTGGAGAGTGGCCCTCCCCACAGGAACAAGTACGCCACCCCCATAGGCACGCAAAACAGCACTGTCTGTGGAAACGGGCTCATTATTTCTTATCTTCCTGAACAGGCTTGTTGACATAACATTAGCAGCAGTCCCCGTATCCACCTTAGCAGAGAAGGACATGCCATTCACCGTGACTCGGACGGTCGGGTCCGTTGCAGCTGCACCTCGCAAGGAAAACACACTCAGCTCGCTCTGAGAAGAGTCAGGGTCAGACGGGGGAAGATCATCGTGCTGAAGATGGGAACCAGACACTGTATCATCACGTGTCAGGTAGCGAGACAGTTTCTGCTGTGGCTGTACAGGGTTCCCACGGGAACGGCATGCTGCCGAGAAGTGGTTGGGCTTGTTGCAGAAATTACAGGTTTTCCCCAACGCCGGGCACACATTAAAACGGTGTGAGACAAAGTTACAATTTGGGCATCGTTGAGGCGGTCTGAAGCCCTGCAGTGGTCTTACCCTCTGTCGCCGGGGAGCATTGTACTGGGGACCAGCGAGACTGGCTGTGTGGACCACAGGGTCAGGTACAGCGGAGGAGACAGCCTCAGCTAAACGAGAGGCATGCAGCGCCTCATCGAATGACAGATCAGGCTTACGCAGCAGCTCAGAGAGCAGCTTATCATCCCATAGACCAAAGACCAAGATGTCACGGGTCAAAGTATCAGGGGTCAGAACATGCATGTCACATCGGCGAGCCAGTTGGCGCAGCGCGACCACGAAAATGTCAATAGAATCCCCAGGGTTTTGGCGTCTGGAGAACAGTTTGAAACGCTCAAAGATGTGGTTAGCGGGAAGGTCACACATCGCCATAAATTTAGCAAGCAGACATACCGGGTCCTGGATACTCTCACCCTGTCCATAGACGAACGACTCCGAACGCTCGAGCGCTTCGGGACCAGCTAGATTAAGCAGCAGGGAAGCCTTGACAGCGGTGGCCACAGCAGGGTGGGCGATGGTAACATAATGCTCCAAGTCACGTCGGAACACACTCCAGCGATGAGTGATGTCTGCATCAAAGACTAGGATGTCAGGTTTACGACAGGCAGAAGCCATCACTGCACAGGGAGGGGGTACTGGGACTAAGAAAATAAAACGCGATAGACTGGAGACGCAGAAAGAAGCACTTCTGACGCCATGTAGAGAAGGTACACAGACACCTTAAAGTCTTCACTACTTTATTAAGCATACATTATATATATAGCCCTGGCTGTACATGGTCTGTCACAATTACTAGAGAGAGAGCTAGGGGCGAGTGGGTTACAATTATACTAACTGGTGGGGGGGTGGTTAGCATGGACATCATCACTATCAATTAAAGGTGTATACACATATCATCTACAGTATTGCATGTACACAAAATTCCAGAAATGATTACTTAATGAAGACTATTAAAAATGAACTACAAATGCTGGTTTACAAAAAAAAATGCTGCAGTAACTCAAGTTATGCAGCATCTCTGATGAGTTGTCTAACGAGAAAGATTTGTTTAGATGAGTGAGAGGGGACTTAATCAAAACAAATCAGATTCCAGGGGTTCTTTACAGAATTGTTGTGGGAGAATCTAGACCCGTGTCATTTAAAAAAAAACCGTTCCAATTAAGATACCCTTTGTTTTCCCCTCAAAAGGACAAGACCTAGAAGCCTTCAACAATAAGAACCTGGATACTTGCAAAAGATAAAAGTTGATAGATTCTTGATAAGCCCGAGGGTAAAAGATTACTGCAAGTAGAGAGGGTTACCATCAAAACAGTCACAATCTTATTAAATGCGGAGCAATTTGAAGGGCGTTTAATTCATATATTTCTATGTAATATATTTTGTGATGAACAAGGAGACGTGGGCTAAATGTTTATTGTTGAAATGGAGCACAAAAGAGAGATCTGGGGATATTGAGACTCTAGTCCATGAAAATGTCAGTAGGTTAATAAATTATATGATCTAAAATTCTGTAAATCTGTATAATATACAGAAAACAGGTCTTAAACCCATCAAACTATTTTGACCCACAGCCTGGAATATTTCAACAGATTTTGAGTACTGCATTTTAGCATGAATGTGATGTTTATAGCAAGGACGGAAAATAAATTTAGTCGTATGCTTCCAAGGATTTACCATTTTAGTTACATGAATTGGCAAAGGAGCCATTGTTGTATGCCGGATTTGGATAGCGCTGGAAATACCCAGCAGATCTGACAGCATCTGGAGAGGGAAAACAACATTAAGCAATCCAGGTTGATGAACTTCAATGAAATTTGGCCAGTTCTGATACCAATTAGAAGGGCTGTTTGTTTCTCTGATTAATAATGTAGTAATGCTCAATGCTAATGATTCATGTTATATGTGGATTGTATGAACTTGTTTGTGGTCAAGGATCATGCCACCAATTCACAATATATAGCACCTTAGGCTTTATAAAATGTATACAGAACCAAAATGTTTGCAAGGGGCCATTGAGTTTTTAAAAATATAACAAATCCAGATTTCAATCTGATGTTTGTTAATGCTAATTTGTTTTTACACCGATGAACTGCAGAGGGCAATATGTACACATAAACTAACCAATACATTCTTGCAGTTACTCCAGCACTTTATGCACTTATTCTTCACTTACATTTCATGCCATATGGTGCATTATTTTGGAGAACCGAAGAGGAAAATAAGGTCTTGGGTATGTTTAAACTAAATAATAATGTACCCAAATCACCATTCATCTTTTGAGCTCAATCATTTTGTTGCGTTATAGAGTTGGAGCAAAGTTTGATGAAGGATCCTGACCTGAAAAGTTACCTGTCCACATTATCCAGAGATGCTGGCTAATTTAATCCAGCACTTGGTGTCATTGTTATTGTTGCATTATGAGACAAGCAGCAAAGTTGTGTGTACCAAAATTGGGGCTATAACCCATTTGGATATTTTTAATACATTTTCTATATTCTATTGTTCATATAAATCTCAATTAGGTGTACACAAGCAATATCATAGCTTTCATACTTTTAAACCTAGGAGACTCCCTTTCCTGCCAAGCTGCACCATGATGCGTGGGCAGAAACGGAATACTATTTAATAATTAGTTTGGAGTTTAAAGTGTATTTCAGGATTAGCACATGAGAATCTTCAAGACAAACATAAATGAACTCAATTGCAAAAATATATAATTAGGAAAAAGCCCAACTACAATTTGCCTATTGCCACCATAGATCAATATGGGGTGTTATCTCTCTGACTCTCCACTCTGCACCACATGTATAATAAGAACACATACATCAAGCTGTTATATACCATCTACAGCTCGACAATCCAAAACCGTCATCCCCTCCAAACTTATCATCAAAAGCAGAGCATTGAATCTCTGCTCATCCCTATGTATTAGATTTGCGACTTCCTCATCAAATGCCCACAATCAGTACAAATTAGCAACAACACTTCCTCCTCATTAACCATCAACACAGGAGCACTTGATGGCTGTGTGCTCAGTCACTTGTTCTACTTTTTCTATATGATTCAGATATGTAGGCTTAATCCACCCATCATAGTATTCTATGGGTAGGTAGCGAGATCCAAGTCAATGTAGCTTCTAAGGGAAAGAACAAAGCAGGACCTGGCTTGTGGGACCGCCTTGAGGGAGGGGGAAGAAAAATGGGGACCCGGCGTAGGGGGACTGCCGTGAGGTGGGGGAGAGGGGGGGGTGTAAAGTAGATTCACGGATACCATTAGATCTTCACTACTTTATTAATCACACATTATTGCCCTAGCTGTACGTGGTCTGTCACGATCACCAGAGAAAGAGCTAGGGGCGTGTAGGTTACAATTATATTAACTGCTGGGGGAGTGGTTAGCATGGACATCGTTACTATCAATTAAAGGTGTATACACATATCATCTACATCCTTCCTCTACAAAACAAACAGTGATGACAGGGCGACCACGTCTCATGCGCTAGGGTAAATGCAAACAGTAAGGCATGGGAATACAGAATCACACGTAATCGCCGTAACGGACCGGCGGCCTGACCAGGCGACCAGACCGGGTCCGAACCTCGCCATCACCTCCTTCCCCAACGGGAACGATGCCGGGGCATGGTGGGGGCTACGGACAGGAGAACCCCTGGGCGATGAGGGCATCGGGGGGGGGACGGCGAAGAGAAGGGCGAGGAAGCCGGAGAAAGCGGCACCGCAGCTGGGAGACGGACGGGAGAAGGATGAGGCGGGGACCCCAGAGGAACGGGCAAGGCACTAGGCTGCGAAAGTGGCAGCGGGGGGGCATACGGAGCCGCCGGGGGAGGGAGAGGCTCGTTCACGAGCCGGACATGCTGGCGGGACCGGCGGTAAACCTTGCCGTTGTGGTTGACAAGGTACGAACGAGGGGAGCCGGCAGAACCGACGACCACGGCCAGCTTGGAGCGGCCAGAACTGGACCTCATACGGACGACCTGGCCGGGAAGAAGAGGGCGAAGGACACGGCAGGACCTGTCCTGGGAACGCTTCTGTATACCGTGTTTCTGGGCAATGCGTTTCCGGACAAAGGCAGGTTTAAGGACAGAGGGAGACAGGGACTGTTGAGACACCGGGACCGTGGGCCGCGTGACTCGGGACATGAGGCGCTGAGCCAGGGAGCCCAGGGCATGGTCGCGGGAGATGTTGCGGAGGTTCAGCAGGGCCAGGTAGATGTCGGAGCGGGATAGGCGGCAACATTCCAACAATCCTTTGGCACTGCGGACCGCGCGCTCGGAGAGTCCGTTGTTCTGCAGGTATTCCGGGCTGCTGGTGTAATGATGAAAGTTCCATCGTTCGGCAAAAGCGCAGAACTCGGCACTGGTGAACTTGCTGCTGTTGTCCGAATGCATCTGACCGGGGACCCGAAGGTGGCAAAGTGGCGGCGCAACTTCTCGATGAGCGCGGAGGAAGAGAGGGAGTGTAGCTGGTCAACTTCAAACCAGCTGGAGTAAGAGTCGACAAGCACCAGGAAGTGCTTTCCGTGCCACTCGAAGATGTCGGTTGCCAGCGCAGAACAGGGCAGGTTAGCAGCTGGCTGCTGTAGGAGCGGCTGCCGCTGTTGCTGTGGAGCGAGGCTGTTGCAGGTAGGGCACGCGGAGACTCTATCGCGGAAGTAGCGAGGCATGTCAGGCCAGAAGAACTGGCTTTGAGCGATGGAAAGGGTCGCTTCGGCCCCGGGATGGCCACGATGGGCAGTTTAGAAGTATTGTTCTTGGAGTGCTGCGGGCACCACCACCTTGTGCCCCTTCACAATCACAACATCACGCAGCACCAACTCGTCACGAACCAAGAAGTAAGGCACCGCTGCGGCCGGCAGGGAAGTACGGCGGTCTGGCCAGCTCTGCTTAATGATCGCGGCCAGCTGCTGTAGCGAAGCGTCAGCCGCCGTGTGCTTGGCCATGGACCTCAACTGGCTGGAGGGCACGAAATTCACGTTAAGGACTATCAGATCGGACGCCTCGTACGGATGTCGGGTTGTGGATGAGAGAGGCGCCCGAGACAGCGTGTCAGCAACAAACATGTCCTTGCCCTTGCGATAAACCACTGTGAAAGTGAAGCGTTGTAGCTGGAGCATCATGCGCTGGAGCCGGGAGGAGGCCACGTGTATCGGCTTGTTGAGGATGGTGACCAGAAGCTGGTGGTCCGTTTCGACAGTGAAGCAGGTGCCCAGGATATAGTCCTTGAACTTAGAGCAGGCAAAGACAACAGCCAGCAGCTCCTTTTCAATCTGGGCATAGCGTTGTTCAGCGGTCGTCACTGTGCGGGATGCGTAGGACACAGGCAGTTGCACCCCGTCATGGATCTGCAGGCAGGCGGCCCTGAGGCCAAACTTAGATGCATCACATGTGAGAACGATGGGGCGTTGGAGGTCGAAGTACTTCAGCGTTGGCATGCTGATCAGCTTAGATTTGAGGGCGTCAAATGCTTGCTGGTGTTGCGGGAACCAGGCCCAGGCAGTGTCCTTTTTCACCAGATCAGAGGGACGCTCAGTTCACTCAGGTCGGGGATGAACGTCCCCAGGTAGTTGACCATGCCCAGGAAGCGCTGTAGGCCAGGCACGTCAGCAGGTGCAGGCATCCCAGATATTGTGGCCGTCTTCTGCGGGTCAGGCTTCAGCCCCATTGCAGTGAAGACATGCCCCAAGTAGGTGACCTCAGGGACACGGAATTGGCACTTCTTCGGGTTGAGCTTCAGGTTGACTTCTCGGGCCCGCTGCAGCACCTGGCGAAGGTGGTGGTCGTGCTCTGTGACGTTCTTCCCATAAACCAGGATGTCGTCGACAATGATGGCACACGGAAGCCCAACAAACAGTTGTTCCATGGTCCTTTGGAACACCTCGCTGGCAGAGTTGATCCCAAACGGCATGCGGAGGAAGTGATACCTGCCGAAAGGCGTGCTGAAGGTCGTCAGGTGCGAGGATCGCTCGTCTACAGGTATCTGCCAGAACGAACTCTTGGCATCGAGAACCGAAAAAACGGTGGCAGGGCCGACCTGTGCAGCAACATCCTCCACCGTCCGCATGGGATAATGCGGGCGCCTGATGGCCAAGTTCAAGTCCTTAGGGTTGATGCAGATCCGTAGTTCACTCTTATCTTTCTTCGCAGCGACAACCATAGTAACCCACTGGGAGGGGACCGTTACTGGCTTCAGGATGCCCGTGGCCACCATCTCGCGAAGAGTAGACTCGACCTTGCCCCTCATGGCTCATCACGGTGCGGGGGACGGATGACCGGCGTGATGTCGGGATTTAGGGCAATCTTGTAGCTGCAGGGCAACTTCCCAGCTTCGAATCAAAACGGTCTGGGTATTCGGCCAGCGGGTCCAGGGTTGCCTCTACCATGCGGACATCGCTGTGGAAGCTCACCAATCCGAGGTCCTGGCAGGCCTCCACGCCGAGCAGGGGGTCACATTTACCGTCTAGCAGGAAGAAAGAGAGGGGCCGAGAGGTCTTCAGCACCTTGCAGTGGAGAGTGGCCTTCCCCACAGGAACAAGTACACCACCCCCATAGGCACGCAAAACAGCACTGTCTGCGGAAACTAGCTCAGTATTTCTTATGTTCCTGAACAGGCTTGTTGACATAACATTAGCAGCAGCCCCCGTGTCCACCTTAGCAGAGAAGGCCATGCCATTCACCGTGACTCGAACTTAATCATAACTATCAATTAAAGGTGTATACACATATCATCTACAGGGGGGAAGAACAAAGGGGGACTTGGAGCAGGGATACTTTGTAACTTTGTAAGCACCGTTTATGGGTGACTATTTGCATACCTTGAGTATGCAAGCAAAGAATTTGCAAGGAAAAGTGCCCGGGGAGAGGGTGGTAGAAACATAGAAAATATGTGCAGGAGAAGGCAGAGAATTCCAGAGACGCACCACTCCCTGTGTGAAAAATGTTTTCCTCAACTCGGTCCTAAAGGAATTCCCCCTTATCCTTAGACTGTGACCCCTTGTTCTGGACCTCCCCAACATCGGGAACAATCTTCCTGCATCTAGCCTATCCAACCCCTTAAGAATTTTGTAAGTTTATGTTTCTATAAGATCCCCCCCTCAGTCTTCTAAATTCTAGCGAGAACAAGCCAAGTCTATCCAGTCTTTCCTCATATGAAAGTCCTGACATCCCAGGAATCAGTCTGGTGAACCTTCTCTGCACCTCCTATATGGCAAGAATGTCTTTCCTCAGATTCGGAGACCAAAACTGTACGCAATACTCCAGGTGTGGTCTCACCAAAACCCTGTACAACTGCAGTAGAACCTCCCTGCTCCTATACTCATCCTTTCGCTATGAATGCTAACATACCATTTGCTTTCTTCACTGCCTGCTGCACCTGCATGCCTACTTTCAATGATTGGTGTACCATGACACCCAGGTCTCGTTGCATCTCCCCTTTTCCTAATTTGCCACCATTCAGATAATAGTCTACCCTCCTGTTTTTGCCACCAAAGTGGATAACCTCACATTTATCCACATTATATTGTATCTGCCATGCATTTGCCCACTCACCCAGCCTATCCAAATCACCTTGCAGCCTCCTAGCATCGTCACACCTAACACTACCCCCCAGCTTAGTGTCAGTAAGGAGGAAATTACAAATGAAATTTATAAAGACAAAGCAAATGAAATCAAACGGAACCCAAAACAGCATGCCCAAACCCTGGCACTGTCAGGACAGGTTTATCATAAAATTTAGAAAAGGTTGATTCCTTAGACCATCCTGTGGCCCCGAGGATTTGGTCTAGCGGCGTGTCCTGCGCCTTCGCTGCGGATGTTGATGCCGCCCTGGTGGAGTGAGATTTAAACACATGAGTGTCTACTCCAGCACAATCCAAAACCTGTTTTAACCATCTAGAAATAGTTTGTACTGACACCTTTTCATGAGGTTTTTTGTGGCTGATGAGCATCTGAGACTCTTAGTTACCTCGCTATATTGACTCAGATGCTTAACTACACATAACGTTTGGTCAACGGGGTATGCTTTAAAGCTTACTTTGGTTCCGGCCATTCCTGGCCTGCTTTGTTTGATTAAATCATACACATAAAATGTAATGTTATCTGCAGAAGAATACACGCTATCTAGTCGTAACTCTTGTAATGTTTGCACTCATTGCGCTAATACTAGCGCCATGAGCATAACCACTTTAAGTGTTAACTTCTGAAAAGACAATGATGTAATTGGAGCCCATTGCTGAAGCAGTGTGAGAACTATACTGACATCCCAGATTTCTGTATATCTAGGCTTAGGAGGGTTTTTGTTAAAGATTCCTCTCATGAATCGGGACACTAACGGATGAGACCCAATAGATTGTTGTTCTGAAAACTGCCCTAAATAGGAGGACAAAGCACTCCGAGCACTATTAATGGCAGTATAGGTCAAGTGTTCATCAAAATGCAATGTAGCAAGGAACTCCAATACATCCGCTATGCTTGCAGTATGACAAGATATATCTGACTGTAAGCAAAACATCCCCCATTTCTTAATGTGAGACACATATTGTTTCTTAGTGCTATCTCTCCAAGCTGCAGTTATCACATCCATGGTCCTATTCGACAGTCCAAGGCCTTGGAACGGTCTGGTCAGAACCTGCAGATTAACAAATTAATATGATCACGTAACGGATGACTTTCTCCTGTTATTGGATGCACCAACAAATTATTGCAGTTGGGGACAGTCATGAATGGCTGAATCATCATTCTGAGCACAGATGGGAACCATGGCTGTGTAGGCCAGTCTGGAACTACCAAAACGCCTGAGGCGGAGTCCTGCTCTATTTTGGTGAGACATTGCCTACTCAGGCAGAATGGGGGAAAAGCATACAAGAATGTACGTCCCCAATGTAGCGAGAATGCATCCACCGCTACTGCTCCTGGATCTGGTTCCCATGAAACGTATTTAGGCAACTGGTGATTTAGCCTGGATGCAAACAGATCAATATCTGGCAAACCATAGCGGCTGACAATCATTTTAAAAACATCAGGATTTAACATCCATTTTACTTCGGAGTCACATGAGTGACTACGTGAAGAAGCCCCGCCTGGCGCTAGAACGGCATTACGTCGACGCTGACGGCAGAAGCAAGAGCTGCAGAGCGCAGCTCCTCGCAGCGGCTGGAACGGACCCGCAGGTAAGTGCAAGGAAAATAGGGGACGTTCTAAAAAAGACGTTACGCTGGTAGAACCAGCAAAAGTGAAAGTAAAAATTAAAATCAGAGTCACGCTGGTGTACGGATTTAGCCAGATAATAAAAAAGAAAAATGGAGAAGTCTCAAAGGAAAATTTCGCGGGTAAAAAGATCGTCCCGGGGAGAAGCTAAAGAGTCGGGACAAGAGATTAGTGCGGATCCGGTTCAGATACCGGTGGCCGCTGATTCACCCGTTAGTGAGACTATAATTTCTCCAGAAATGCAAACCACGGAGGAAAATGTTCCTAGAAAAAGTAAAAAGAAATCCGTGAGGCCCGTGGTTTCTGATAATGACTCTGATAATGAAAGTCCTCCGGACAATAAAGCTATATGGCTTAAAATGGAACATATGGATAAAGTGCTCCAAAATATGATGAGACAAGGGTCACATGTGGGTAATAGTACCCAGAAGTTTCCCAAAATGACCCTGAGGGGTTTGAATATCCAGGATATGGCTATGTGCCAAATTGGGAATTTGAAACTCCAGACCAGGATTAAGGGTGGAGGAAGTCTCATTGGATATAATTCCAGGTGTATCAGGGCTGCAAAAGTCAGACCCTGCAAGTGGTGATGTGGATTATGAGTGCACACCACGAATAAAAAAGAAGAGACCAGATGTGCCTGATATGGCAAAAGATTTTGCTATACCTGAAGGAAATGGTGAGGCTATGGAAGAAAACCTAGCTGCCAGTATTAATTATATGGTATCTCACCAACTTCAAGATTCTGTGATGGTTGAAACAGCAGAATTATATAAAACACCGGAAAATTGCACCTCATTGAAGGTACCTACGGTTAATCCGTCTATATGGACGCCTATGACTCCAGGCATGAGAGGACAAGAAATAAGATTTCAAAGAATCCTCAAACTGATTTCAGCTGCCATTACTGCTTTTGGAAGGCAAATGGAAGGGTCGGAAATGGTTAAAATCCAAAAAGATACTTTGGGCTTATTGTGCAATTCCTTTTATGAAATTAATTGTATGAGGAAAATTGCGATTCGGCCCATATTTCATCCAAGGTTTGCAGGTCTGTGTCGATCAAGTGGTGTTCAAGCTCCTGGTTATCTATTTGGAGAGAACCTGCCTTAACAAATAAGAGAAATGGATGAAGAGGCTAAATCTATTACCCACATGTGACCTTTCGTTTTTGGACAAAAAACGTATTTTTCGTCAAGAAGGGGATTTGATTTTGGAAACAGAGGCAGGAATATGATAAGAAAATATTACCATCCGACACAGCCTATTGTTCACCCGTATACGGGGAGAAGGTGACCACCATGTTCATATGGAGAGGTACAAAAAATTTATTCTATTCTTAAAGAAACTGTGGACAAATCTCCAGTTGGAGGGAGATTACAAACGTTTTATGATGAATGGCTTGCCATCACATCTGATCGGTTTATTTTACAAACAGTTTCAGGAGCTACTATAACATTTAAAGAAGGTGTTAACTCTCCGGAACAAAATAAACCTGCTTATGGTTTCATGTTCTGCTATTGAAGAGGCAGAAATTAATGTGGAAATTGACAAATTGTTCAAAAAAGGTGTTATTGAAAAAACTGTTGAACATAAACATCAATTTGTGTCAAATATCTTTCTAAGAAGTAAAAAAGATGGTGGTTGCAGAATTATTCTGGACCTAACAAACTTTAATACATTTGTCGGGTATAAACATTTTAAGATGGAAACGTTCAACACTACAAGACATTTGATATCAGCAGGTTGTTATATGGCTACAATTGATTTAAAGGATGCGTACTATTCAGAACCAATACATCAATTTTTTCGAAGGTATTTAAAATTTAATTGGCTGGGACAGCTGTGGCAATTTAAAGCTTTACCAAATGGGTTAAGTTCAGCTCCCAGGCTCTTCACAAAGCTGTTAAAAACCAGCTTTAGCACAATTAAGAGCACAAAAGCACATCATTATGGCTTATCTGGATGACATTTTAATTATCAGTAGTAATCAGGAATCAGCTGAAAAATCAGTTTCAGCAACCAAAACTTTATTTGAGAAGTTAGGTTTCTTGATTCATCCAATTAAGTCCCAGCTGCAGCCAGCACAGCCAATTAACTATTTGGGGTTTGTGATTAATTCAGTTACTATGTTAGTAACTTTGCCAACAGATAAGATTGATGATATTTTAATGACCTGTAGGGGTCTCATTCACAAACCTTATCCCTCTATCCGGGAAGTAGCAAAGGTCCTATTGGTAAATTAGTAGCAGCATTTCCTGCAGTAGAATTTGGTCCATTACATTACCAAAACCTTCAAAGGGACAAAATAACAGCTCTTAAAAAGAGAGCAGGCCATTTTGATAGGCCTATGCAATTAACAAAAGAAGCTTTATTGGAATTGCAATGGTGGATTGAAAATGTCCCACAAGCTGCTAAAAACATTTTAATACAACAACCTGAAGTATTTTTACAAACAGATGCTAGTATTCTCGGATGGGGGGGGCGACAGATTCATTTACCAGTTGTGGGGGCAGATGGACTGTCCAAGAGGAAATGTTTCTCCAAACATATGGTATTAACTATTTAGAGTTATTGGGGGCGTTTTATGGATTAAAAGCCTATTGTTCTACAAAAAAGAATCTGCATGTACTGATACAATTAGACAATAAAACAGCTGTTGCATATATCAATCACATGGGTGGAGTCAGATCGGTATCATGTGATTGTCTGGTCAATCAGATATGGCAGTGGTGTATTAAGCACCAAATTTGGATTTCGGCAAATTATATCCCAGGTAAAGACAATGTGGTGGCAGACAATAGATCAAGGGTGTTTAAAGACAACACAGAATGGATGTTGAACCCAGTAATTTTCAGTAAAATTGTGATTCAATATGGGTTACCAGACATTGATCTGTTTGCATCAAGATTAAATCATCAATTGCCTAAATATGTGTCTTGGGAACCAGATCCAGATGCAGTAGCAGTAGATGCTTTTTCACTACATTGGGGGAATATGTTCTTTTATGCTTTTCCGCCATTTGCTCTGGTTCAGCAATGTCTGAAGAAAATAGAACAAGATTCTGCCACAGGATTATTGGTGATTCCAAATTGGCCGACACAACCATGGTTCCCATTGATGTTAAACATGATTAAAGAACCATATATGTCAATTCCTAGCAGCAGTGATTTGTTAATAAAACCAGTAACCAAAGAGATTCATCCATTACATGCTTATATGAATTTGTTGATCTGCAGGTTTTGACCAGACCACTACAAGAGCTTGGATTGTCAGATAGAACTATGGATGTTATAGTCGCATCATGGCGAGATAGCACTCAGAGACAATATTTGACACATATAAAGAAATGGGAAAATTTTTGTAGACAATCAAATATACCCTATCATACTGTGAACATTGCAAACATATTGGAGTTCCTTGCCGAGTTGCATTTTGAGCAGCACTTAAGTTATAGTGCCATTAATAGTGCACGTAGTGCCTTATCATCTTATTTAGGACAAATCTCTGACCAGAAATCAATTGGATCACATCCATTAATATCCAGATTTATGAAAGGAATCTTTAACAAAAATCCACCCAAACCAAGATATACAGAAATTTGGGATGTCAGCATTGTACTTACTTTACTTAGGCAATGGACTCCAATCGAAGTTTTGTCATTGGAAAAGTTAACATTTAAATTAGTAATGATAATGGCATTGGTTTCAGCACAAAGGGTGCAAACATTACAAATGCTACGTTTAGACTATGCATATGGCTGCAGATAACATTGTGTTTTATGTTTACAATCTGATCAAACAAAGCAGACCAGGGAGAACTGGAGCAAAGGTAATGTTTCAAGCTTACCCTATTGATCCAACCATATAACAACCATATAACCATATAACAATTACAGCACGGAAACAGGCCCTCTCGGCCCTTCCAGTCCGTGCCGACCATTTGTTTTCCCCTAGTCCCATCTACCTGCACTCAGACCATACCCCTCCATTCCCTTCACGTCCATATACCTATCCACTTTACTCTTAAATGTTAAAATCGATCTTGCCTCCACCACAACGTTGTGTGTAGTTAAACATTTGAATCAATATATAAAAGTTACCAAAACTCTTCGAGGTGATGAAAAAACATTAATGATTACGCATAAGAAACCACACACAAAAGCTTCAGTACAAACAATTTAAAACATGTGTTACTTTTAGCAGGAGTAGACACTGATGTGTTCAAATCTCACTCCACCAGGGCAGCAGCTACGTCCGCGGCGAAGTTACAGGACGTACCACTCGAACACATTTTAGAAACCGCAGGGTGGTGTAAAGAAGAAACTTTTTCAAAGTTCTACAATAAACCTGTTCACACAATGACAGGTTTTGGACACGCGGTGTTGGGTTCACTATAATCACCTGCTTTGTTTCACTATCAATTGATATTATCGATTATGTTATCACTTATATCTTTTATTACTTTGTAATGGTTCCCCAGATGTAAAAAAGGGGGTTATTATATGTTCTTTTATCATTAAGAGATTTATGGAAAGAACTAAAACTGGTCTGGTAAAAGGTTTTTTACTCATGTATGTGTTGACCTAGCCGGACTGTCGTATGGAATGACTCTACGACATGGAAAACACAGAAGCTTCAAAATCTTCACGTAGTCACTCACGTGACTCCGA
The DNA here is from genome assembly GCA_035221665.1 of Okamejei kenojei. Lineage (NCBI taxonomy): Eukaryota > Metazoa > Chordata > Chondrichthyes > Rajiformes > Rajidae > Okamejei > Okamejei kenojei. The sequence continues at coordinate 52,969,949 of CM069139.1, read as the reverse complement.
AGTAAAATAGTAAGATTAAATGAGAACTTACCAGTTCGAAGTTTGATCGTTATTTTATGAGGAGTAACGATGAGGGATTACGTGCCCTCCACTCCCCACCCTCATAAAATAAATGATCATCTGGTAGTTCTAAATCTATGATGAGCCTTACTATCTTACTCCGGCTATTGTGTTCTGTGTTTTTCATGCCACTGCTTTGAAGTATGCCGTTCCAGCGCCAGGCGGGGCTTCTTCACGTAATCCCTCATCGTTACTCCTCATAAAATAACGATCAAACTTCGAACTGGTAAGTTCTCGTTTAATCTTACTATTCTATGTTGTCATTAATTTTTAGTGACCTGTTGTCTGCCACCACATTATCTCTACCTGGTAGGTAGATAGCTGAGACCCAGATGTTTCTGGAAATACACCAGTGCCACATGAGGTTAGCCAGATTATCACATGATACTGACCTTATTCCTCCCATGTGATTGATATATGCCAAAGCCGTGGTATTATCAATCTGGAGCTGAACATGTAAATGATTCATTGTTGAACAATAAGCTTTTAATCTATATAATGCACCCAGCAATTCTAAGTAATTTATACCATGCCTGTGCAGGATTAAATCGTCCTGCACACTTCATCTACATCATAGCTAGACTCGCTGTCTGTAGTTCCCCATCCCAGAGCACTCACCACTGAAGGTTGCTGAACCAAAATGTTTTTGGTAGTTTGTACAATATTGATATTCCACCATTGTAATTCAGCTATGGCTCTGGTTGGTAACTGGATAGGTATATCAAAATGACCTGCATGTTCTTTAAGTGCTTGTTCTCTAGCTCGTTGCAGACTTTGATAGTGCAGAGGTCCAAACTCCACTGCAGGGAATGCTACCACCAATTTACTAATAACACTGTTTACTTCCCGGATGGAGGGGTGTTGTTTTTCAGCAAGACTAGTACAGACCTCTCTGATCTCCACAGCCTTGGCTGTAGGCAAAGTCACTGACATAGCAACTGAATCAATGACAAACCTCAAATAATCAATTTTTTGGGATGGCTCTAACTTGGATTTTGTTGGATGGACCAGAAACCCTAACCTTTCAACAGGTGTTTGGTTGCTGAAACCGATTCCTCAGCTGTCTCCTGAGTGTTGCTTATGATTAAAATACCATATAGATAAGCCATTACAATGTGATTCTGGGCCCGAAGTAGCGCCAGCACTGGTTTTAACAATTTCGTGAACAACCTAGGAGCTGAGGTTAACCCATTGGGTATGCTTTAAATTGCCACAGTTGTCCCATCCAACTAAATTTCAAATATCTCCGATACTGATGATGAATTGGTACTGAATAGTATGCATCTTACAGATCTATAGTTGCCATATAACAGCCTTGTGATAACAGCTGTTTAGCAGTATTGAAGGTGTCCATTTTAAAATGCCTATACTGTACATAGAAATTTAACTGGGTTAGGCCCAGAATGACTCTACATCCCCCATCTTTTTCCTGTCAGGGAATATATTGGACACAAATTGTTGAGGATGGTTTGTTGTTCTCTCAATTACCCTTTTTTTGGGACAAAACCATGATTTCTTCTTTTACCTGCTGAGTTTCTGGTGCAGAAAAAAAAACAATACTCTATTAGGCATATTCTGTACAGGTGGATCAATTCCTGACATAAACTATCCGGAAGTGGCCGCGCTGGCTGGCAGCTGCGACTCACCTGCAGTCCATCTGTTTTTTTCTTTTTTTGTGTGTCTTCTAGTGTTTGTTTCAGTGTTTGTTTCAGTAGAACTTTGTTTTATTAGGTCAGTGGTTCTCAACCTTGTTTGCCCCATGCACCCCTTTCACCATATGTCAGAATGTCATTCCCCCCCTTTCCAAGATCGTCTGCCTCAAAAAGTGCATTCCAAATAATATGCATATAATACTGAAAATCCTTTATTTCTAACAGTTTGAGTTTGCTAATCTGTGGTCCCAATTCCCCCCCTGAAAACCTGAAATTCCCCCTCCTGGGGGGAATTCTCCCCTGGTTGAGAACCCCTGTATTAGGTTGTGTATGTGGGGGGGTGGGAGAAACAGAGTTTTAGTCTCTCCCTTTGGGAGGATGCGTGTCCCCCGTCACCGTCTGTGCTGAGGCCTAATGGCAGAGCTGTGGCGGCGGCCTGGTTCGAAGCTGCGGTGCTCGAGCGGCGTCAGCGGCCTGGTTCGGAGCTGCGGTGTTCCAGCAGCGGTGGCGGCTGGTTCGGAGCTGCGGTGCTCCAGCGGCGGCCCGCTTAGAGCTGTGGTGCTCCAGCGACGGCGGCGGCCCGCTAGGAGCTGCGGTGCTCCGGCGGCGGCGGCCTGGTTCGGAGCTGCGGTGCTCAAGTGGCGGCGGCAGCGGCGGCCCGCTTAGAGCTGCGGTGCTCCAGCAGCAGCGGCGGACTGGTTCGCAGCTACGGTGCTCCAGCTGCGGCGGTGGACTGGTTTGGAGCTACGGTGCTCCGGCGGCGGTGGCAGCCTGGTTCGGTGCTGCGGTGCTCCAGCGACGGCGGGCTGGTTCGGAGCTGCGGTGTTCCAGCGGCGGCGGACTGGTTCGGAGCTGTGGCGCTCCAGCGGCGGCGGCGGCCCGCTTAGAGCTGCAGTGCTCCAGCGGCGGCGGCGGCCTGGTTTGGAGCTGCAGAGTTCCAGCGGCGGCGGCGGCGACCCGCTTAGAGCTGAGGTGCTCCAGCAGCGGCAGCCTGGTTTGGAGCTGCGGTGTTCAGCAGTGGTGGCGGCGGCCCGCTTAGGGCTGCGGTGTTCCAGCGGCGGCGGCGGCCTGGTTTGGAGCTGCGGTGCTCCAACGGCAGCGGCGGTCTGGCTTGGAGCTGCGGTGCAAACCGACCAGATGTTATGCTGCACCATTCATCATAAAACAATTGCAACCTACCCCCAACCAGTGGATGTTCCCCAGAAATCTTATCCTGGACAGAATGAATCAACCGTACCTCTACAGTCGACCTCGGAGTCCTTGTCCTTCTTCCCATATTGGGGTTGTAGCTGGAATACACAGGTGGGTAATACCGTTGTCCCACTGGACCCACTCTGCTTGGCCCTGCCCCTGGATCTGACCCCCTTCACGCTGAAAACGACCTGCAAGGTGGCATCCTGGTGGAAGGGACGTATGTCTTCATGAGACCGATTGTTTTGGCCTCTTCCACCAGGTCCTTGACTTGTTTGAGGAGGTCCACCCCAAATAAATAATCTGGGGCTTGGATGTTGGTGGACCGACACAAAGCTACAAATCTTGGGTTCAGCGTCGGTTTTATAGCTATTTTTCTTATGCAGTTTACCTCAAAATATGCATTACAGAACAGGGCCAGCATATCCTGTTGTGTGCCAGACATTGGCCCCGGGACCATTTTTCCAAATGCAGTGATGCCTGCTGCCACCAATTTGAGGACCCGCTGAAACTAGATTTCTTGTCCACGCATCGTTGCACTCATTTGTGCCCATGTAGCAGAGTTCACAGTGGGCACTTTGAGCAATTAACAGGTGTTTTAACATTGGCCGCCATGTTTTCTTCCATGGCCTCACCAGTCCCTTCCGGAATAGCAAAGTTCCTTGCTACGTCCGGGACACCTGGAGCATGGCTTATGTGCTTTGGTGTGTGCCCAAAAGCAGTGACACCAACTTCAGGGTCAGACTCCACCTGCCCTGGCTCTCCCGAGTCTTGCTCTAGGGAGGTCTCTTCCAGCCCCAAACAAGGTGCTGGAGAGGGTTTTACATGGCTGATTAACTTTGGAGCATTTCTCCATTTGGTTGAGCCGACCCATACCTTTATTAAAAGGAGGGGAGTCTTCCACATCATCAGACCCATCAGGTAAGATGGGCCTGAGAGTACTTTCTTTTGGCCTTCCTCCCTGGTGGAGTGGCTTCAGTGCCCTGAAGCACTGGAACTGATGGAGGCAGTTGAGCTGCCGGTAGAAAGAGTAGCCGGTATTGGAGTCGGCATTAGCGCAGTCGTTATCTCCCAACCCGATCTATAAGCGGTAATCGCGGAGCTGGCATTGGCGCAGCTGTCATCTCCTGACCCGATCTATAAGCGGTAACCCCGCGCGTTCCGCTCCTATTACGGCAGATACATTTGCAACACCCTCCATACCACTAACTCTCGCTGGCTCCTGAGCCAGACTTACAGAGTTTAAAATACTCGCAGGGAAGGTTTAACATTGACTTACCTGCGGGTTGCTACTTTCCGCTGGTGGAGCTGCGCTCTCCAGCCCGTCGGTGCGCCATGCGTCGGACGTAATGACGTGCATGCGCCTTGCGGGGCTTCTTCACGTAGTCACTCACGTGACTCCGAAGTAAAATGGATATTTAGTTCTTGTTTAGTAATCTGAGAAAGAGTTAATTGACAATAATGTCAAAAGGCCTTTAGGGAATAGTGTCTATGATATGGTAGTACTTTACGCAACAAACAAACTACTGATTGAACTCAGCTAGTCAAGCAGCATCCAAGAAAGGAAAGGAAACGTTGACTATTTAGGTTGAAACCCAATATCAAGTGGAGTTTGAGAATGTTTGGAAGTGATGGTTTTCAATGTTAAACTAGAGTCTGAAATCTAAATAAAGGAAACAATGAAGCAGACAAGGAGAGTTGGCTGCGTTTGATTGGATGAATATGTTGAAAGGTATGAGAGTGGTCAGGCAAAGGCTGGCATTTAAAAAATAATGCAATAGTGCTGATGCTCCAAGGAACACGGGTAGGCTTGTACACACAATGTAGAAACAAAGAATTGCAGATGCTGGTTTAGCAGTGAGAGAGGGTGTTGCAGAGGAGCTGAACTTCCTCAATGTCAGCACACCTTGAGGAGATGTTGCAGTGGGGCAGACAAAATGTTGAAACAAAGGACTGCAAATGCTGGTTAGCCGTGAGAGACGGTGTTCACGTTCATTCAGGGGAAGGGTCCCAACCCAAACTCACCCGTCCTCTCCAGAGATACTGCCCGACCCGCTGAGTTACTGCAGCACTTTGTGTCTATTTTAGGCTTGTACACAAGTCACTGACTCAGCTAGTGATTAGGAAGGTAAATTATATAGAAACTAGAATTTGGGGAAGATTTGAATACAAAGGTAAGAATGTTTTATTGGAATTATATAAGGCATTGGTGAGGTCTCACCTGGATTATTGTGTTAAGTTACAGACTCTGCAGCAAATATTCACCTAACCTGCACAGAAACTGGCCCTTTAGCCCAACATCCATTCTAACCAAGTTGCCCAACCAAGCTACTCCCACTTGCCCGTGCCTGGCCCATAGATTTCCAAGGTTTTTCCTATTCACATACCTGTCCAAGTGCCTTTTAAATGTCATAACTTTACCTACCTCTACCACTTATCTGGCAGTTTGTTCCACATACCCACCACCCTCTGGCAGTAAGAGTTGCTCCTTGGGTCTTTAGACTTTGGAAGTACGGCATGGAAACAGGCCCTTCAGCCCACTGAGTCTGCGCTGACCAGCAATCCCCCGTACACTAGCACTATCCTACACGCCAAGGGTAATTTTACAAATTACCAAAAGCTACTAATCTGCAAGTCTTTAGAATGTGGGAGGAAACCCACGCGGTCACAGGAAGAACGTACAAACTCTGTACAGACAACACCTGTCGTCAGGATCAAACCCGAATTCTTGGCGCTGCAAGGCAGCAACTCCACCACTGTGCCTTTCTGACGTCCCCTAAAGGTAACTTTTAATTATTTCCCATTCTCATTTTAAAATTATGTCCTCTAGTTTCAGATTCTTCTGCCCTGGGCAAAGGACTGCAGCTATTCATCTTATCTATTCCCCTCATAATTTTCTATAAGGTCACCCCTCAGCCTCCTATGCTCCAGAGAAAAATGTACTTACTTACTGCCTATTATGTCTCCTGGCATGTAGGGCAGCAACGAAGATCCTCCACCTAGTAGTGTTGATTCCTTCAATTGCTGTTTCTGTAACATATTTGTTTTACGAGACAGGGTTGTTAGCCCTGTGCTCAACCTCCAACCTGGAGGACCGCTCTTCGTCTCGCCTCTACCCTTCGACTGTCCAGCATGGGAGACCCTAACAGGAGACGAATCCTGTTAGGGTCCCTGGCATAGCTGTAGGGGTCACTGAGACACACAAACCCCCCGACCACGACAAGGTTGCAATCCAACGGGGAGCCAGAGAATAAGACCTTAAATATCCTCCCTTTATAACTCAAACCCTTCAGATCCTGTAATCCTTGTAAATCTTTTTTGCATCTTTCCTCTAGCAGGGCAACACAGTATCTCAACACAGTATTCCAGATATGACCGTACCAACATCTTGCATGTCTTGTGATAACATGGGCCCAACTCCTGTATTAATTACAATGACCAATGAATGCAAGTGGGCCAAATGCCTTCTTTACCACCCTGTGTATCTGTGTCAACATTTTAATGGGACTATGTACCTGTATCCCTCTTTCTCTCTGCTTTACAAAACTCCCAAGAGTCCTACCATTTACTGTCTAAATCCTGCTTGGTTTGTTCAAGCAAAATGTCACATTTCACATTTATTTGAATTAAATTCCATCTGCCATTCCTCAGCCTGTGGCCCAGTTGATCAAGATCCTGTTGTAATCTTAGATAATAATCTTCACCATTCACCATACCACCAATTTTAGTGTAATCCACAAAATTGTCATTGACATCCAAATTGTCAATATATGCAACAAGAGTGGACCCAGCATGGATTTTTAGGTTTTGCCACTTGTTACAGGCCACCAGTCTGAAAATCCCTCTACCACCACCCTGAGTCATAGAGTCAGGCCCTTTGGCTCAACTTGCCCATGCTGACCAGCATGCCCCATCAACGCTAGTACCACCTGTCTGCATTTGGCCCATATCCCTCCAAACCTATCCTATCCATGCACAGTGCCCTCCATAATGTTTGGGACAAAGACCCATAATTTATTTATTTATTTCTGTACTCCACAATTTGAGATTTGTAATAGAAAAAAGATCACGTGGTTAAAGTGCTCATTGTCAGATTTTAATAAAGGCCACTTTTATACATTTTGGTTTCACCATGTAAAAATTATAGCAGTGTTTATACATAGTCGCCCCATAATGGCACCATAATGTTTGGGACACAGCAATGTCATGTAAATGAAAGTAGTCATGTTTAGTATTTTGTTGCATATCCATTGCATGCAATGACTGCTTGAAGTCTGCGATTCATGGACATCACGAGTTGCTGGGTGTATCTCTGGTGACGGTCTGCCAGGCCTGTATTGCAGCCATCTTAAGCTTATGCTTGTTTTGGGGGGGGTAGTCCCCTTCAGTTTTCTCTATAGCATGTAAAAGGTATGCTCAATTGGGTTCAGATCGCGTGATTGACCGTCATTCAAGAATTGACAATTTTTTAGCTTTGAAAAACTCCTGTTTTTTAGCAGTCTGTTTGGGATCTTTGTCTTGCTGTAGAATGGACTACCGGCCAATGAGTTTTGAGGCATTTGTTTGAAGATAGGATGTGTCTACACACTTCAGATTTCATTATGCTACTACCATCAGTAGTTGTATCATCAATGAAGATAAGTGAGCCAGTACCTTCAGCAGCCATACATGCCCAGGCCATAACACCCCCACCACCGTGTTTCACAGATGAGGTGGTATACTTTGGACCTTGGGCAGTTCCTTCTCTCCTCCAAATTTTGCTCTTGCCATCACTCTGATATAAATTAATCTCATCTGTCCACAAGACTTTTTTCCAGAACTGTGTTTGCTCTTTTAAGTACTTCTTGGCAAACTGTATCCTGGCCATCCTATTTTTGCAACTAACCAGTGGTTTGCATCTTGCAGTGTAGCCTCTGTATGAAGTTCATGAAGTCTTTTGCGGACAGTGGTCATGGACAAATCCACACCTGAAGAGTGTTTCTGATCTGTCGGACAGGTGTTTGGGGATTTTTCTTTATTATAGAGAGAATTCTTCTGTCATCAGCTGTGGATGTCTTCCTTGGCCTGCTAGTTCCTTTGTGATTAGTAAGCTCACCAGTGCTCTTTCTTCTTAATGATGTTCCAAACAGTTGATTTTGGTAAGCTTAAGGTTTGGCTGATGTCTCTAACAGTTTTATTCTTGTTTCTCGCTCGTAAAGGCTTCTTTGACTTTCATTGGCACAACTTTGGTCCTCATGTTGATAAACAGCAATAAAAGTTTCCAAAGGTGATGGAAAGACTGGAGGAAAGACTAGGTGCTGAGAGCTCTCTTATACCTGCATTAAGGAAGCATTTAAATATACCTGAGCAATTACAAACGCCCACAAACATTATGGTGTCCTGAAATGGGGGGACTATATAAACACAGCTGTAATTTCTATATAGTGAAACCACAATGTATAAAAATACCCTTTAATAAAATCTGACGGTGCACTTTAACCACATTTGATTTTTTCTATTACAAATCTCAAATTGTGGCGTACAGAGGTAAATAAATAAGTGATGGGTCTGTATCCCAAACATTATGGACGGCACTGTACCTGTCTAAATGTTTCTTAAACATTGTCAATTGGCCAGCTTGCTTTGGATCTTCTGTGATCGGACATTCCTAACCTGCTACATGTTGAACCTTGTTGAAAGCCCTTTCTAAACTCCACGTAGACAATATCTACCGAACAGCCCTCGTCAACCTACGAGGTAATCTCTTCAAAATTTCGTGAGAAATGGCAAATTAAATACAAGAATAAAAAATTCTTGCATTCAACAGTTTGACTGCAAAATCCCTTCAGCTGAGATTCCTTTGCTACTTTTCAACAAATTGTTTTGGTCAGCATCTGCTCTCTCTCTTAGCTATGCTGCATTCCAAGGAGCCGTTCACAAATGCACCCCAACTGGTTTGTGCAGGAGCTCTGCGGTCAAAAAATGACTATTGTTTGGAACCTGGCACTCCTAGTAACACTTCACAAATTAAAATAACCATAATCACATGTGGAATCATAGCAACAACAGTAATAAATCAATCACTGGTAAATGTGCTCGTTTCACATTAATCCCTGCACTGAATGTCGTGTAAAATTGTAAAAAAAGAGGCTCAACGGTAGAGTTGCTGCCTTTCAGCACCAGGGACCCGGGTTCGATCCCGATTAAGGGTGCTGTCTGTGGAGAGTTTGTACGTTCTTCCCGTGACCGCGTGGGTTTTCTACGAGCACTCCAGTTTCCTCCCACTGTAGGTTAATTGACTTCATTAAAAATTGTAAATTGTCCCGAGTGTGTAGGATCGTGTTAGTGTACGGATGATGCTGGTAGGCACGGACTCGGTGGGCCGAAGGGGCTGCTGCCGCGCTGTATCTCTAAAGCCTTAAGGCTCAATCTGCCTGTTCAATGGTAAACTGACCAATTCCCAGGCTTTATCCAATAACAATTTGTAATTTGCTTCTAAAATTGACTCAGACTCATATTCCTCTCTGGATCCTCAGATCTAAGAACAAAAAATACTTGAACATACATTTTCAGGAAAAGGCACAAATTGCTGGAGTAACTCAATGGGTCAGGCAGCATCTCTAGAGAACATGGATAAATGATATTCGTAGAACGGTCCTGATCTGAAATATCTGATCCATGTTCTCGCGGGATGCTGCCTGACCCGCTGAGTTACTCCAGCACTATGTGTCTTTTTTTGTAAACCAGCTTCTGAAGTTCCTTGCTTCTATTAATTTTCAGGATTTCAGTCTGCAAATGACAAGCATTCTGTGCCACTGTTTTGATGTGCACAAGGTAAGGCAACTGAAGGTCAAATAAAGGGGAATGTGGTTTCAACATCTACAGAAATAATCCATAATTGTGGCATGAATTAGCTGATATTTTATCGACTGGAAACTTGAGCTGGAAACAGAGCTAGGGGACGCTAGGGGGCGCTGGAGAGATAAGACGCTACGTGGCGCTGGACTGCCAGCAGCCTCTGCCTGCAGCCCGTTTGTTTTTTCCATCTTTTTTTAAATTTTTAGTCAGTTTAAAGTTTGTGTTTGGGGGAATCTTAACTTTTCTATGTGGGGGAGGGGGGGCAGGGTAACTCTAACTCCCAGTCGCTTCCTGGCGGGGACGCGACTATTTCTCCGAGTCGCGTCCTCGCCCCCCACCTCGCGGCCTACCTCCTGGATTGGAGCGGCCTTTCCTGCCGGGGACCGGGAACCGGACCAGAGCTGCAACAGCGGCGGTGCGGCGCTGGAGTCACCACGGAGCTGGCGATGCCTACCTGGGTCGCCGTTGGAGCTCCGCAGCGTTGGGCCGTTGCTCCAACACCGTGGAGCTCTGGTTTAGAGAGCTCCCAATGCAGGCGGCGCTGACTGTCATCATGGAGTCCTGGGGCCCTTTGCCGAGGGCTTCCAGCGTTGCACCTCCACCCGGCGCGGCCTGCGGACTTTGGGAGCCGCGGACTCTGGTAGGAGGGGGCCGACTCATGGTCCAGGCCGCTGAGGACATCCCCCAGCCCCGACGTCGGACTTACATCACCACGGCGAGGGGGCCTGAACATCGGGCTGCCCATAGCGGCGACTGCAGGGGGTTCGGGGAGGCCCCGACCATGGGGGAACATTGGGGATCATCAGGGGAAGAGACTGACTTTGGTGCCTTCCCTCACAGTAGGAAAATTTGATCCTGCTGTGGGGGGATGTTTTATGTTGAAATCTATCTACTCCATGTTGAATTCTTTATTTTTAATGTATGGCTGTATGGTGATTTAATTTTGCTGTGCCAATTGGCACACGTGACAAATAAATGCATCTAATCTTAGCTCCTTGCCTAAATAAAAATAAGCAAATGATTAATAACTTCAATACAAAACCATTTGACTAAATTAAAATTACATTGAATTGCAAAATTGAAGTAAATGTGCTGCCTCAGATAGTGCTACAACAGACTTAATCCTGCATATGTACACTGTGGATGGCTCAATTGTAATCTTGTACAGTCGTTCTGCTGACTGCACAGCACACAACAAAAAAGCTTTTCACTGTATCTCGGTACATGTGACAATATTAAACTGAACTTGCATTACCATCTCTGTATTAGTCCATTTAGGTATGGTTTTATTTAATTTTTGATGAGCACTATTTATTTTAACTACTTCTTCAGTAGAGGGTTGAAAAGGTTGGTGGAAGGTGAGTTAAAAAGTTCAGCTTTTATCTATTCATAATTTGGGAGTTTCCAGTTTTTATTGAGGTAAATGAGGAAAGGGGCGGGGGGGAGAAGCTGATTGAGACAGAGCTGTACCTGTGTCTGCTGCAGACTTGTCTGCCACAGACATGCAGAAATGTGTATTTTTGGTATCTCAATGCATTCGGAGCTGCACCACAGTGTAAATTTATGAAATACTGAGTGCGTACATCTCCCACAACATTGTGAACCAAATTGCTGAGTCTGAACTCTATTTTTCAAGTTAACAGTCTAGGCAGGAACCGATGTGAAATACAATTTGAATTATAGAAAACCAGAAAGCCTGGATACCTCTCCAGGCTACAGGTGTGTCCTTACCACTGATGATAAACGGTGAAGGTTTCCAAAACAACTACAGTATTTGCAATTTTAGCTGGTTGCATTTGGAAACATAGAAACATAGAAAATAGGTGCAGGAGTAGGCCATTCGGCCCTTCGAGCCTGCACCGCCATTCAATATGATCGTGGCTGATCATCCAACTCAGTAACCTGTACCTGCCTTCTCTCCATACCCCCTGATCCCTTTAGCCACAAGGGCCACATCTAACTCCCTCTTAAATATAGCCAATGAACTGCCCTCAACTACCTTCTGTGGCAGAAAATTCCAGTGACTCATCACTCTCTGTGTGAAAAATGTTTTTCTCCTCTCGGTCCTAAAGGAATTCCCCCTTATCCTTAGACTGTGACCCCTTGTTCTGGACTTCCCCAACATCGGGAACAATCTTCCTGCATCTAGCCTATCCAACCCCTTAAGAATTTTGTAAGTTTCTATAAGATCCCCCCTCAGTCTTTTAAATTCTAGCGAGTACAAGCCAAGTCTATCCTGTCTTTCCTCATATGAAAGTCCTGACATCCCAGGAATCAGTCTGGTGAACCTTCTCTGTACCCCCCTCTATGGCAAGAATGTCTTTTCTCAGATTTGGAGACCAAAACTGTACGCAATACTCCAGATACAGGGTCTCACCAAAACCCTGTACAACTGCAGTAGAACCTCCCTGCTCCTATACTCAAATCCTTTCGCTATGAATGCTAACATACCATTTGCTTTCTTCACTGCCTGCTGCACCTGCATGCCTACTTTCAAAGATTGGTGTACCATGACACCCAGGTCTCGTTGCATCTCCCCTTTTCCTACTGCATCTGCCATGCATTTGCCCACTCATCCAGCCTATCCTAGTCACCTTGCAGCCTCCTAGCATCCTCCTCACACCTAACACTACCCCCCAGCTTAGTGTCAACCGCAAACGTGGAGATGTTGCATTCAATTCCCTCGTCCAAATCATTAATATATATTGTAAATAGCTGGGGTCCCAGCACTGAGCCTTGCGGTACCCCACTAGTCACTGCCTGCCATTCTGAAAAGGACCATGTAAAAATTATAGCAGTGTTTATACATAGTCGCCCCATAATGGCACCATAATGTTTGGGACACAGCAATGTCATGTAAATGAAAGTAGTCATGTTTAGTATTTTGTTGCATATCCATTGCATGCAATGACTGCTTGAAGTCTGCGATTCATGGACATCACGAGTTGCTGGGTGTATCTCTGGTGACGGTCTGCCAGGCCTGTATTGCAAGAGACTATTTCTCCGAGTCGCGTCCTCGCCCCCCACCTCGCGGCCTACCTCCTGGATTGGAGCGGCCTTTCCTGCCGGGGACCGGGAACCGGACCAGAGCTGCAACAGCGGCGGTGCGGCGCTGGAGTCACCACGGAGCTGGCGATGCCTACCTGGGTCGCCGTTGGAGCTCCGCAGCGTTGGGCCGTTGCTCCAACACCGTGGAGCTCTGGTTTAGAGAGCTCCCAATGCAGGCGGCGCTGACTGTCATCATGGAGTCCTGGGGCCCTTTGCCGAGGGCTTCCAGCGTTGCACCTCCACCCGGCGCGGCCTGCGGACTTTGGGAGCCGCGGACTCTGGTAGGAGGGGGCCGACTCATGGTCCAGGCCGCTGAGGACATCCCCCAGCCCCGACGTCGGACTTACATCACCACGGCGAGGGGGCCTGAACATCGGGCTGTCCATAGCGGCGACTGCAGGGGGTTCGGGGAGGCCCCGACCATGGGGGAACATTGGGGATCATCAGGGGAAGAGACTGACTTTGGTGCCTTCCCTCACAGTAGGAAAATTTGATCCTGCTGTGGGGGGATGTTTTATGTTGAAATCTATCTACTCCATGTTGAATTCTTTATTTTTAATGTATGGCTGTATGGTGATTTAATTTTGCTGTGCCAATTGGCACACGTGACAAATAAATGCATCTAATCTTAGCTCCTTGCCTAAATAAAATAAGCAAATGATTAATAACTTCAATACAAAACCATTTGACTAAATTAAAATGACATTGAATTGCAAAATTGAAGTAAATGTGCTGCCTCAGATAGTGCTACAACAGACTTAATCCTGCATATGTACACTGTGGATGGCTCAATTGTAATCTTGTACAGTCGTTCTGCTGACTGCACAGCACACAACAAAAAAGCTTTTCACTGTATCTCGGTACATGTGACAATATTAAACTGAACTTGCATTACCATCTCTGTATTAGTCCATTTAGGTATGGTTTTATTTAATTTTTGATGAGCACTATTTATTTTAACTACTTCTTCAGTAGAGGGTTGAAAAGGTTGGTGGAAGGTGAGTTATGTTCAGCTTTTATCTATTCATAATTTGGGAGTTTCCAGTTTTTATTGAGGTAAATGAGGAAAGGGGCGGGGGGAGAAGCTGATTGAGACAGAGCTGTACCTGTGTCTGCTGCAGACTTGTCTGCCACAGACATGCAGAAATGTGTATTTTTGGTATCTCAATGCATTCGGAGCTGCACCTCAGTGTAAATTTATGAAATACTGAGTGCGTACATCTCCCACAACATTGTGAACCAAATTGCTGAGTCTGAACTCTATTTTTCAAGTTAACAGTCTAGGCAGGAACCGATGTGAAATACAATTTGAATTATAGAAAACCAGAAAGCCTGGATACCTCTCCAGGCTACAGGTGTGTCCTTACCACTGATGATAAACGGTGAAGGTTTCCAAAACAACTACAGTATTTGCAATTTTAGCTGGTTGCATTTGGAAACATAGAAACATAGAAAATAGGTGCAGGAGTAGGCCATTCGGCCCTTCGAGCCTGCACCGCCATTCAATATGATCGTGGCTGATCATCCAACTCAGTAACCTGTACCTGCCTTCTCTCCATACCCCCTGATCCCTTTAGCCACAAGGGCCACATCTAACTCCCTCTTAAATATAGCCAATGAACTGCCCTCAACTACCTTCTGTGGCAGAAAATTCCAGTGACTCATCACTCTCTGTGTGAAAAATGTTTTTCTCCTCTCGGTCCTAAAGGAATTCCCCCTTATCCTTAGACTGTGACCCCTTGTTCTGGACTTCCCCAACATCGGGAACAATCTTCCTGCATCTAGCCTATCCAACCCCTTAAGAATTTTGTAAGTTTCTATAAGATCCCCCCTCAGTCTTTTAAATTCTAGCGAGTACAAGCCAAGTCTATCCTGTCTTTCCTCATATGAAAGTCCTGACATCCCAGGAATCAGTCTGGTGAACCTTCTCTGTACCCCCTCTATGGCAAGAATGTCTTTTCTCAGATTTGGAGACCAAAACTGTACGCAATACTCCAGATACAGGGTCTCACCAAAACCCTGTACAACTGCAGTAGAACCTCCCTGCTCCTATACTCAAATCCTTTCGCTATGAATGCTAACATACCATTTGCTTTCTTCACTGCCTGCTGCACCTGCATGCCTACTTTCAAAGATTGGTGTACCATGACACCCAGGTCTCGTTGCATCTCCCCTTTTCCTACTGCATCTGCCATGCATTTGCCCACTCATCCAGCCTATCCTAGTCACCTTGCAGCCTCCTAGCATCCTCCTCACACCTAACACTACCCCCCAGCTTAGTGTCAACCGCAAACGTGGAGATGTTGCATTCAATTCCCTCGTCCAAATCATTAATATATATTGTAAATAGCTGGGGTCCCAGCACTGAGCCTTGCGGTACCCCACTAGTCACTGCCTGCCATTCTGAAAAGGACCCGTTTACTCCTACCATTTGCTTCCTGTCTGCCAGCAGTTCTCTATCCACATCAATACTGAACCCCCAATACCGCGTGCTTTAAGTTTGTATACTAATCTCTTATGTGGGACCTCGTCGAAAGCCTTCTGAAAATCTAGATATACATATCCACTGGTTCTCCCTTATCCACTCTGCTAATTACATCCTCGAAAAATTCTATGAGATTCGTCAGACATGATTTACCTTTCATAAATCCATGCTGACTTTGTCTAATGATTTCACCACTTTCCAAATGTACTGCTATCCCATCTTTAATAACTGACTCTAGCAGTTTCCCCACTACCGATGTTAGACTAACTGGTCTGTAATTCCTCGTTTTCTCTCTCCCTCCTTTTTTAAAAAACGGGGTTACATTAGCTACCCTCCAATCCTCAGGAACTACTCCAGAATCTAAGGAGTTTTGAAAAATTATCACTAATGCATCCACTATTTCTGTGGCTACTTTCTTGAGTACTCTGGGATGCAGACTATCTGGCCCTGGGGATTTATTGGCCTTTAATCCATTCAATTTACCCAACACCACTTCCCGGCTAACCTGGATTTCACTCAGTTCCTCCACCTTATTTGACCCCCGGTCCCCTGCTATTTCCGGCTGATTATTTATGTCTTCCTTAGTGAAGACAGAACCAAAGTAGTTATTCAATTGGTCTGCCATGTCCTTGTTCCTTCCCCATGATCAATTCAACTGTTTCTGACTGCAAGGGACCTACATTTGTTTTAACTAATCTCTTTCTCTATAAAAACCTTTGCAGTCAGTTTTTATATTCCCTGCCAGTTTTCTTTCATAATCTATTTTCCCTTTCCTAATTAAGCCCTTTGTCCTCCTCTGCTGGACTCTGAATTTCTCCCAGTCCTCTGGTAGGCTGCTTTTTCTGGCTAATTTGTATGCTTCATCTTTTGTTTTTATACTATCCCTGATTTCCCTTGTCATCCATGGATGCACTACCTTCCCTGATTTATTCTTTTGCCAAATTGGGATGAACAATTGTTGTAATTCATCCATGCAGTCTTTAAATACCTTCCATTGCACATCCACTGTCAACCCTTTAAGAATCACTTGCCAGTCTATCTTGGCCAATTCACTTCTCATACCTTCAAAGTTACCTTTGTTTAAGTTCAGAACCCTTGTTTCTGACTTAATTATGTCACTCTCCATCCTAATGTAGAAGTCAAGCATATTATGGTCACTTTTGCCCAAGGGGCCATGCACAACAAGACTGCTAACTAACCCTTCCTCATTACTCAATACCCAGTCTAGAATAGCCTGCTCTCTCGTTGGTTCCTCTACATGTTGGTTTAGAAAATTATCCCGCATACATTCCAAGAAATCCTCTTCCTCAGCACCCCTGCCCATTTGATTCACCCAATCTATATATAGATTGAAGTCACCCATTATAACTGCTTTATGGCCCTGTCTCACTGTGCGAGTTGACCCACGAGGTACCCCGAGTGACAGACTCGTGGCTGTGCACGAGACTGCAAGTTTATGATCAAGTGTGTAACCGAGTTCCCACGGGTATGTCATTGCTGCGATGTTCCAAGTTCCTCTCCCGAGTTACCAAGTTCCTCTCCCGTTACTCTTGAGCCAACCGTGAATGAAGGTATGTTTTAATAAAGCAACAATGTTAAAATACATCTCCATCCTGTGGTTTTGAGTTATTTCAGCGCGGCGGCATCTATTGATATGACCTACAATGGGAAAATGCGCATCCTCCAGTAACCAAGCATTTCTTGTTGTTTTATGTTTTTAAATACTTTTTTGCAATGGATCTCTATTTTAAATAATTTTAAAAAAGGAAGCAGCTCGGGTGACTGACATTGAGCGGCCGCCGGGACCCGACAGCAGACACACACACACACACACACACACACACACACACACACACACACACACACACAGAGAGATACACACAGACAGCAGGACTGGCCGCCACTTCAGAGGAAGGAAGCAGCTCGGGTGACTTTGAGCGGCCGCCGGGACCCGACATCAGACACACACACAGATACAAACAGATAGACAGAGAGGGAGAGAGACACACACACACACACACACACACACACACACACACACACACACACACACACACACACACACACACACACACACACACACACACACACACACACACACAGACAGCAGGACTGGCCACCACTTCAGATGAAGGAAGCAGCTCGGGTGACTTTGAGCGGCCGCCGGGACCCGACAGCAGACACACACACAGATACAAACAGATAGACAGAGAGGGAGAGAGAGAGACACACACACACACACATAGAGAGAGAGATACACACAGACAGCAGCTGGCCACCACTTCAGAGGAAGGAAGCAGCTCGGGTGACTTTGAGCGGCCGCCGGGACCCGACAGCACACACACACACAGATAGACAGAGAGGGAGAGAGAGAGACACACACACACACACACACACACACACACACACACACACACACACACACACACACACACAGATACACACAGATAGACAGAGAGGGAGAGAGAGAGACACACACACACACACACAGATACACACAGACAGACAGAGACACACACACACACACACACACACACACACACACACACACACACACACACACACACACACACACAGACAGCAGGACTGGCCGCCACTTCAGAGGAAGGAAGCAGCTCGGGTGACTGACATTGAGCGGCCGCCGGGACCCGACAGCAGACACACACACAGATACACACAGATACACACACACAAACACACACACACACACACACACACAGAGGCAACATGACGTGTTGAAAACTCGTCATGATCTTTTATTCACACACTATAAAAATCGTCCCTTGGTTAAATTGGCTCATTTGGTAACATGTCTGCAACAAGGCAATTTGAGAGCAGGGTGTTGCTGTTTTTTGTTCAAGCACTGTATGCAGCAGCCCAAAATCTGATGCAACTACGCTTGTTAAATGACAGCAGAAGGGAGAGAGTAAGAGTAAAGAGGAAAATTAAGAAGAGGTCTCAGTGGGTGAAGCCCCTCTTTGAAAGGAGATCTCGCTTTGGACAATATGAAAAGCTGCTTAAAGTGCTGTGCCAAGAGGACAAATCAGCATTTAAAAATTTCCTCCGAATTTCACCTGAGCTCTTTAATGAGCTGAAGACTAGCTTGGGACCTCGGCTGATGAAGATCATTCTCTGCGGGATGGTTAGCGCGGGAGACATGTGTAGGAGAGGAGTGCTGACTGCAGGCAGACACTTTGGTAGTGATTGCCCACCAGCCTCAAAAGCCGCTGTGTTTCCCTGTCCCTATGATAGCAGGGGGCATTCAAGCAGCACAATAGCCCCCTCCCCCTCCACGCCAACACAAAGGGCAACGATCCCAAGGCTTTAGGGGCAGAAACGGAAGGCAGACGCAACAAGCTGGCGTAACGCGGGCCAGGTAACATCTCTGGAGAAGGTGACGTTTTGGATAAGGGCTCGTCTTCTGAAGAAGGATCTCGACCCGAAAAGTCACCTATTCTTTCTCTCCAGAGTTGCTGCCTGACCCGCTGAGTTACTCCAGCTTTTTCGTTGAATGGGTGACGTTTCGGGTCGAGACCCTTCTTCGGACTGAAAATAAAACTTGCCTCGCTTGAAGCAGCTTGTAAATTAAAACATAAAATCAAAAAATATTAAAGGTCGACTCATTTATGTGCTGTATTCATTCACCTGGCCTATTGCTGTCCTCCCTCGTCCACCGTGAGCGCTGGACAACTCACCGGATGGAAACCTCCGCTGCATCCCGGGCGGAGGGCGATGATCACCGGACTGACCGGCAAGTAGAGGCGGCGGGTCGGCCAAGCCGGGCTTCCCGCCACCGGGATAGACACCAACTACTGGACTAAGCTCAGCGGGATCTCTGGAGAAGTCTGAAGTAAGGTCTCGACCCGAAATCTCACCCATCCCATCTCTCCAGAGATGCTGCCTGTCCCTCGGAGTTACTCCAGCATTGTGTGTGTCTATCTCCGGTGTGAACCAGCATCTGCAGTTCCTTCCCAATCCCACACTCTCGGCCCCGGGGGGGTGGATGGAGCATCACACGTGGACACATCCCACCCACCACCCCAGACTTGCCCCTTCGGCAGGTCTTTAACCGTGTCCTAAGCCGTTCATTGAGACAGAGTGAAGCCACGGGGCAGGCGCCTCAGTAATAAAGGACAAGTGGCAGAAAGGCCGAAGATAGACACAAAATGCTGGAGTAACTCGGCGGGACAGGCTGCATCTCTGGAGCGAAGGAATGGGTGGCATTTCGGGTAAGTCTGAAGAAGGGTCTCGACTCTATTCCTTCTCTCCAGAGATGCTGCCTGGTCCGCTGAGTTACTCCAGCATTTTGTGTCTATCTTTGGTTCAGTCTTTACTCGAGCAAAAGAACAGATTATTAATGTTCCCACGGTAGACTCACGAGACACTAAGATAAACGCACGGGGCCACTACGTTATTACAACGAGTTTAAATGTTTCCATTTTTAACTTGAACAGTTAATTTGACTCGTGGAAAAAATCAAACATGTTTGATTTTTTTCACGAGTTTACAAGTTTCCCGAGTACCTGCCGTTAGCGCCACGAGTCGATAAGTTGCTCGTGCGAGTTCCGACGTTCCCGCTACGTGATCACCACGAGTGAAAACTCGGGGTCACTCGTGGGCCAACTCGCACAGTGAGACAGGGGTTTTACCCTTGTTGCACGCATTTCTAATTTCCTGTTTGATGCCATCCCCAACTTCACTACTACTGTTAGGTGGCCTGTACACAACTCCCACTAGAGTTTTCTGCCCCTTAGAGTTTCGCAGCTCTACCCATTCCACATCCTCCAAGCTAATGTCCTTCCTTTCTATTGCATTAATCTCCTCTCTCACCAGCAACGCTACCCCACCTCCCTTTCCATTCTGTCTATCGCTCCTGAATATTGAATATCCCTGGATGTTCAGCTCCCAGCCTTGGTTTAACGTGAACATGAGGAACCAAATGCATGCACTGCACTGGGAAATGTGAAACAAATTATAAAAACACTTTTTCAAATCTGTGCACATTTAAAAATGCACCCATTGGCTAAAAGTTGAGGCAGAAATTACAATTATTTGTTATTGGGTTATGATTTTTTACTGATATTGGGCTACTGAGTTGGGATTAACTTTGCAAGCCCCTCGGCTAAGTAATCTGTTGCTGTTAATGATTGCAGTTCTTATCTGAAATTGTCCTGAGCTGGGTACTGAATGGAAATAGGGCAACATAGCATGCCTGCACAATACAGCCTGAAAATATCATCTCAAATATTTTCGTCTCTTCCGCCATTAAAGGAGGAAAATCAGTGGGCGTGATCTCGTGTCTTATGGGTTTTGAGATGGCTGATGAGGTCAATGCGAGAACCATACATACCAGGAACGGAACAGGAGTGCATGTTTGGGGAGTAATTTGTGAGGTAGTGCACTCTTTCCATTAACCATACACAGGACTTCTGACTCATTAGGCACAATATGAACAAAGTTATTTGATGCCTTATCAGGTCCTTAGATATCTCAAAGCAATTCACCACCATTCATTTTTAAGAGTTATCATTACCGTGTAGGTTTAATAGCAGCAAATAAGCATACGAGATTCAAAAAATATCAATTAACCTGTAGATAGGGGGATTAATTGACAAGGATTATTTCCTAAAGAACCAAAAATTATTCTGCTTTGCTTGGATTTCCAGTCCCAATCACAGAATTTGGGAAGGAGCATTAGCATTGACACAAGGCATATTCTATCTGAGCAATCACACCTCCATACCACTATATATTTCCAATATTGCATTGAAGGAGCAACCCAAGATTTTTTTGTACAGATTTGTAATTGGGTTGAACATAGAACAGTACAGCAGAGCCCACAATACTTGTGCTGAACATGATGCCAAATTCAATTGATCTCATCTGCCTGCACATGATGCATATCCCTCTATTGCCTGCACTTCCTTGTGGCAATCCAAAGCCTCCTAAACATCACTATCGTATCTGCCACCACCACACTCTGTTTAAAAACTTGCCCCACACAACTCCATTAAACTTTTCCCCTCTCACCTTAATGCTATGCCCTCTAGTTTTTGGATTTTTCCATCCTTGGTAAAAGGTTCTGACTGTCTACCCGATCTACTATATGCCTCTCACAATTTTATATGGTAAACTCATAACCTTTTGATTGATAAAAATGAGTGAAGTTTGGAATCACTTGATAATTTTTATTATTCAGACAAATTTTGGAACAAAAAATTAACTGTTAGTTATGTCTAGTTATGGTAAACAAAAGCAACTTGGGTGTGTGCCTCAAAAAGGCTACTTAATGATGTCTATTCAATATATTTGGCAACTCTCCCAGTTCATACAATAATCAGAATGACTTTGAAGTGAGTCACTGGTTTCTATTGTAACATATTTAATGATTGAGGATATTCAGCAGTTATTTGAACCTTCTAATTTCAGACAGATACAACATGATTCTATGCCCATTTTCCATGAGATATTGAAATGGTGGACATATTGGATGGTTACCTCAATTTTTGTAGAGAAAAGGATATTGTGGTGAATAACACATGAAGTAATATTAAATCAAGGATGTAGACTTTGCAATAATAATGACACTAGAGTGAGAAACCCTAATGAGTGAGTGACGACCATGGTTTCCAGTCCATAGAATTAAATGACGTAGGTTAGAACATTACAACTGCTTAACCATAATCAGACATAAAACAGGCTATTAACCATATAACCATATAACAATTACAGCACGGAAACAGGCCCTCTCGGCCCTTCCAGTCCGTGCCGACCATTTGTTTTCCCCTAGTCCCATCTACCTGCACTCAGACCATACCCCTCCATTCCCTTCCCGTCCATATACCTATCCACTTTACTTTTAAATGTTAAAATCGATCCTGCCTCCACCATTTCTGCTGGAAGCTCATTCCACACAGCCACCACCATCTGAGTAAAGAAGTTCCCCCTCAACTTCTGTCCCTTAATTCTCATGTCATGCCCTCTTGTTTGAATCGTCCCTACCCTCAATGGGAAAAGCTTATCCACGTCAACTCTGCCTATCCCTTTCATCATTTTAAAGACCTCAATCAAGCCCCCTTAACCTTCTGCGCTCCAAAGAATAAAGACCTAACTTGTTCAACCTTTCTCTGTAACATAGCTGCTGGAACCCAGGCAACATACTCTCTCTATTTTGTTGACATCCTTCCTATAATTAGGCGACCAAAATTGTACACCATACTCCAGAATTGGTCTTACCAATGCCCTGTACAATTTTAACATTACTTCCCTACTCCTATATTCAATGCTCTGATTTATAAAGGCCAGCACACCAAAGTCTTTCTTTACCACCCTATCTACATGCGATTCCACCTTCAGGGAACTATGCACAGCTATTCCTAGATCTCTCTGTTCCACAGCATTCCTCAATTCCCTACCATTTACCATGTACGTCCTATTTTGATTTGTCTTGCCAAAATGTAGCACTTCACACTTATCAGCATTAAACTCGATCTGCCATCTTTCAGCCCACTTTTCCAAATGGCCCAAATTTCTGTGTAGACTTTGAAAATCTACTTCATTATCCACAACACCACCTATCTTAGTATCATCGGCATACTTACTTATCCAATTTTCCACCCCATCATGCAGATCATTGATGTACATGACAAACAACAGTGGACCCAACACAGATCCCTGAGGCACCCCACTGGTCACTGGCTTCCAACCGGACAAACAGCCATCCACCATTACTCTCTGACATCTCCCATTCAGCCACTGTTGAATCCATCTTGCTACTCCGCCATTAACACCCAAAGATTGAACCTTCTTAACCAACCTTCCATGGGGAACCTTGTCAAAGGCCTTACTGAAATCCATATACGCAACATCCACTGCTTTACCCTAATCAATTTCCCTAGTAAACGCTTCAAAAAATTCAAGGTTTGTCAAACATGACCTTCCAGGCACAAATCCATGTTGACTGTTCCTGATCAGACCCTGTTTATCCAGATGCTTATATATATATATTATCTCTAAGTATCCTTTCCATTAATTTGCCCACCACTGACGTCAAACTAACAGGTCTATAATTGCTAGGTTTATTCTTTGAACCCTTTTTAAACAATGGAACAACATGAGCAGTATGCCAATTCTCCGGCACTATTCCCGTTTCTAATGACATTTGAAATATTTCTGTCATAGCTCCTGCTATTTCTACACTAACTTCCCTCAATGTCCTAGGGAATATCCTGTCAGAACCTGGAGACTTATCCACTTTTATATTTTTCAAAAGTGTCAGTACTTCCTCCTCTTTGAATCTCATAGTTTCCATAGCTACTCTACTTTTTTTCCCTTACCTCACAGAGTTCAATATCCTTCTCCTTGGTGAATACCGAAGAAAAGAAATTGTTCAATATCTCCCCCATCTCTTTTGGCTCTGCAGATAGCTGTCCATTCTGGCTCTCTAATGGTCCAATTTTATCCCTTGTTATCCTTTTGCTATTAATATAGCTGTAGAAACCCTTTGGATTTACTTTCACCTTTCTTGCCAACCTCATATCTTCTTTTAGCCTTCCTAATTTCTTTCTTAAGATTCTTTTTACATTCTTTATACTCCTCTAGCACCTCATTTACTCCATGCCTCCTATAATTATTGTAGATATCTCTCTTTTTTCGAAACAAGTGTCCAATTTCCCTTGAAAACCATGGCTCTTTCCAATTTTTACTATTTCCTTTCAACCTAACAGGGACATAAAGATTCTGTACTCTTACAATTTCCCCTTTAAATGTCCTCCATTTCTCTTCTACATCCTTTCCATAAAACAAAGTGTCCCAATTCACTCCTTTTAAATCCTTACACATTCCCTCTATTCTATTTGAAAACATAGCAAACCCTTGTTATAATGAACCATGGGGGTGGGGTGTCTGTTATTGACAATTGTCCACTATAACCGAGGGTAATATATGGGATTTTGTGTGTAGAGATCCAAGAACATTGTGGGCAATATTGAATAGATAGTATATTAGATAAAGCATATTGGGGATGAAGGGGAATTTTAAAAATCATTATCTTTATTTTGTCAATGTCTTTCTCCTCCGCTCTTGCAAAGACAATCTTTAGCAGTTCTATCACTCCGATAAATAGAATAATTTCATTTCTGAGAACCAGTGTGGGTTTAAGCCAACGAGAGTGTGATTATCCATCTGACTTACTTTTTCCTGGGGGGGGGGGGTTATATTACATGCACCAGTGAACAATACTGTTCTTGTATTCCAGATGAGTAATACTGCACATTACTCATTTTATTTGTCTTATATGTAGCAAGGTTAGATGATAACATCATGCCCGAGAATCAAAATCCCTCAGGAACAATTATCAGTTCAACTTTACATTGCTGCTGCTGAAATACAGCACAGTTCCAGATAAGAATTGCAAGCTCATGCTGCGGCAGATTTGTCCACAAGTAGTTGATTATTACTTTTGTATTTTTCTTCAGTGATAAATTAGTGAAATGTTTTAATATTAGTTTAGTCCTTGCATTGAATGGATTTGACATAATGGATATACCATAATGGAATACCTGTAATGGATTATATTGGATATACTGTACTGCCTTAAATGGTGCTTAACCATGGAAGCAACAAGAACTACGTCTTTTATGATATTTATACCACTCAATAGGACAGCACAGCTGGTAGAGCTGCTGCCTCACAGCACCAGAGACACAGATTTGATCCTGACCTCGAGTGTTATGTGTGTGGTGTTTGCACCTTCTTCCTGTGACTGCATGGGTTTCCACCCACATCCCCAAGACGTGAGTGTTTGTGGGTTAATTGGCCTTTAATTGCCTCCTGGTGTGTAGGGAGTGGATGCGAAAGTGGGATAATATAGAACGAATGTGAACGGGTGATCAGTGGTCAGCATGGAATCAGTGGCTTGAATGCATTCTGTATCACAAACCTCAAACTAAAACTAAACCCAAACCCAAACCCAACTACAGAATAGTTAGAGAGGAGGTTGTTTGGCCTTCAGAGTCTGTACTGGCTCTATAAAACCAATCCAGCTAGTCCCACTCCTCCAGTCTTTTCTTACAGACTTGCAACTTCTTTCCCTTTGGATACTTATACAGATATAATTTAAATACTACAATTCAATTTGTCTTTGCTTCCACCAACAAGTCTCTGAAATTATTTTAATAAAAATCAGCAATTTGCCTCCTTCAACTTAAGTGTGGTTCTCTGAATTGGATACAATACTCAAAAAAAGTCAAAAGTCAAAAGAGTTTATTGTCATGTGTCCCTGACAGGACAATGAAATTCTTTCTTTGCATAGCACAACAGAACACAGTAGGCATTGACTACAATTATATACTTAAATACACACATTAATTAATAAAATAATAAAGTGCAAATAACAGATGGAGGGGTATTAATGTTCAGAGTTTTGTCCGAGCCAGGTTTAATAGTCTGATGGCGGTGGGGAAGTAGCTATTCCTGAACCGGGTTGTTGCAATCCTCAGGCTCCTGTACCTTCTACCCGAAGGTAGCAGGGTGATGAGTGTGTGGCCAGAGTGGTGTGGGTCCTTGATGATGCTGCCAGCCTTTTTGAGGCAACGGCTGTGGTAGAACCCCTCAGAAGGAAGGTCAGAGCCGATGATGGACTGGGCAGTGTTTACTACTTTTTGTAGTCTTTTCCTCTCCAGGGCACTCAAGTTGCCGAACCAAGCCACGATGCAACCAGTAAACTTCTGTGCACCTGTAGAAGTTAGAGAGAGTCCTCCTTGACAGACCGACTCTCCGTAATCTTCTCAGGAAGTAGAGGCGCTGATGAGCTTTCTTAATAATTGCATCTGTGTTCTCGGACCAGGAAAGATCTTCACAGATGTGCTTGCCCAGGAATTTGAAACTCTTGACACTTTCAACCATTGACCCGTTGATATAAACAGGACTGTGGGTCCCCATCCTACTCCTTCCAAAGTCCACAATCAGTTCCTTGGTTTTGCTGGTGTTGAGGGCCAGGTTATTGTGCTGGCACCATATGGACAGTCGCTCGATCTCTCTTCTGTACTCTGACTCATCCCCATCAGTGATACGTCCCACTACAGTGGTGTCGTCAGCGAACTTGATGATGGAGTTCGCACTGTGACCGGCTACGCAGTCATGAGTATAGAGTGAGTACAGCAGGGGGCTGAGCACGCAGCCTTGAGGTGCTTCCGTGCTGATTGTTATCGAGTCTGACACATTTCCACCAATATGAACAGTCTGTGGTCTGTGAATGAGGAAGTCGAGGATCCAATTGCAGAGGGATGCGCAGAGACCCAGTTCTGCGAGTTTGGTAACCAGCTTGGAGGGGATGATTGTGTTAAATGCCGAGCTGTAGTCAATGAATAACAGCCTGATATATGAGTTTTTGTTGTCCAAGTGGTCTAGAGCGGAGTGGAGGGCCAGCGAGATCGCGTCCACCATTGATCTGTTGTGGCGGTGAGCGATCTGCAGTGGGTCCAGGTATTTTTCAAGGTAGGAGTTGATTTGCGCCATGATCAACCTCTCGAAGCACTTCATCACCACAGGCGTTAGTGCCACAGGTCGATAGTCATTGAGGCACGTCACCTTGCTCTTCTTTTGTCTGGCTACTCCAGTTGTAGCCAGACAAATTATTGAAAGGACCAACATGACCATCTTGATCTTGTACTCTATCCTTCTACTTATAAAATCCACAACCCATAACATCAGCCAAGTGTGAATGGCTGATCAATGGCAGCATGGACTAGGCGGTTCCAAGGACTATTTGTGTCAGGGGTTATGGAGAGAAGGCAGAAGAATGGGATTGAGAGAGAAAGATAGATCAGCCGTGCTTAAATAATGGAGTAAGCTTGATGGGCCGAATGGCCTATTTCTGCTCCAATAACATTTGAACCCCAAATGCTATTGTAACACTTTCTCAAATTGCTGTGCAACTTTTAATAAATCACGTACATTTCTGCCCAGACGCTTCGGTGCTTGTGGCCATATATAATAATGAGCTGATAAATATCAGCTGCCAGATAATAAGTGATCTAAAAATAGAAAATTATATATTCCTAATATTTTGTCTACCTTGGGCAATAAAAGCTACATAATACGTACTTATTGAGTGCATTTAAAAGGGAGTGCCTGTTCTATCACAGTGTAGAAATGAGATGAAACATTTGTGAGTTATTTTAGTTATTGCTGCTGGATTCTACTCATTCCTTCACGAAGAATACATTAAGCTAATTGCTGTTTCTCAAACTGCCTAAGAAATGCCTAAGAAATTTCTTAGAATGCCTAAGAAATAAAAATCAACACACTGTGGCAGTAGACAGAAATACTAAGATTAAAATTTAAAGATGAGAGAAAGGATAATTTGTTGGCACAAAGAAGCAACTGCTGAATTATTTCACTCTTTGGTTTATGGCTTGCTCAATCATTACATAAAACAAGGATTTTTAACTATCGTGAATCACATGATATTCTGAAATTTGCTACAGAGCGAATATAAGACGCAGAACTGCGAATCCAGTCATCTTTGCAACTGATTGTGAATGCAAAAATTTGTTAGTGTTTTTTGAAGGCAATTGCACAAAAAACAATGATCAGACTTTAATAAATAACTTCTGCTTGTTAATGAGACGGCAAAATAGATTGCCAAAGTGAATTCTGGTCTCCTCATTTCTTGGCCCTCATGCATAGGCTGGTTGCCCATAATGTCATGGTGCTATATGCTGAAAAGAAACGACAATATCCATCTGTGTGAGTGTGAGTGTGTGTACATTTTCTCGTAAAAACAATGCGCTGATGGTAAAATTTCACATATTCCGGTAGTGATTTATCCCGTGGACTCCGAAATAGTCTTATCTGAAAAATTCCTGTATTATTTCTCGAGTCATTAATCAAAATGTTCACAAATCTGAAGAAACTTTGAAAAAAAACCTGCCCCTGCCCTCTCTGACTCTGCCCCTGCCCTCTCTAGCCGTGCCTGCGAGTTGGGAGCTATGCATGAGTGGGTAGGGCGGGGGATGGGGTAAAAGGAGCAAATTAATATATCTAGGCGCATGTGTGTGTGTGTGTGTGTGTGTGTGTGTGTGTGTGTGTGTGTGTGTGTGTGTGTGTGTGTGTGTGATGCAGCAGGCCACCCCCCCCCCCCCCCCCGCCCCCTGCAACCGCGTGTTGAGGGGACGATACCCAGCAGGTCCCACTTGGTCTAGTAACTATTAAAACTCTGATCTTGGATGTGTATTTATTTGTGTGTGATGTTTGTGTGTGATTCACATCTTCTCGAATAAACGACGCGCTAACGGTGAAATCTTTACATATTCCGATAGAGATTTATGCCGTTAAGTTAATCACGCCTTATCTGAAAATGTTGTGCATTATTTCTCGAGTTATTAATCACAATGTTCAAAAATCTGAAAGATCTTAGAAAATAAAACCGATCGGATTTGGTTGATGACGTGATGACATCACAATGGCTGCATGCTGTGTTCACGCGCTGCAAGTGACGTCGCCTGGCTGCCCACGCGCAGCAGCTACATCACCCTCGCTCGGGGGTCCTCGGGCCGGCGCATGGTGGGGTGGTTGCTCCCCTCTCCCTGTCTCTGCCCTTTCCCCGTCTCAAAAAGATGTAGCAAATCAGAAACCCCAGCTCCAAAAGGTAACGGACACCCAGAAACCCCAGCTCCCCTCTCACCTCTCCCCCCTCCCCCTCTCCCCCCACTTATTTACACTGAGGAACTTCAGACTGGATTGCTTCAACCTGTATAATAGGCCATATTGTTTAAGTAAGTGGAATGAATGTTTATATCCATTGTAGATTTGATTCAATTGTTCACACCTTTGTTGGTTGAAACAATTGGCACATTTTTAAATGCCATAGGGTTTGTCTGTGCCTTCTTGGTCAAAATGCAGAGAGAAAACTTGGGCAAGATTCCATAAAGATTGATTTATTTTCTTATTCTGACAGAAAATAAGAAAATCTTCCTCTTATCTCGCAGTCATATGAAACCAATGTATTAACCAGAAATGTTTTTGACAAAACGTAACTGCTGTAATCTAATTTTTCAGAGTATCATGTGAAATCATGAGCAATTGCATTTAGTGATTTTATTAAGTGTTTCAGTAAATGAATAATCATTATATTTTGTGGAAAAACACATCATAAGAGTCAGTCTGAATCAAGCAATTAAAATGACCCATTATGTTTTAAATTCGTACTTATATGAAGGCATTTTGAGTTTACTAGACAGACCAAACTTATCATGGGATTTTTCTCTTGAGCTTCTCCATCCCAGCAACAATTCTAAAGAGAGAAAAGCTGTTTTCAAAGCAGACGGCTAAGCGAGCTTTCGTTGTCGTAGGGCTCATTGAAAAAAGTGTGGGTGCGGCATCTCCATGTACATATTAAGCCAGCTGAAAGGCAAAACAATATGATGTGATACAAACCATGTCATTAAAAAGACACACAGATTATTTTTGTTAAATTTCTAAATGAATAAAAAGTTGTTTGTTCCCTTCAAATCATTATCATGTCCATTAAATGCTGAGCCCAAAGAAAAAAAAGTAAATAAACCATTTAGGAAATGCTGTTCAGCTACTTTATAAGCCAATGCAGAACTTTTGAAATGAGGCCACTCTTAGTGTAGGAAATGAAGCTGCCAATTTTGCACAAGGAATGCCCACAAATAGCTATCTACAATGACCAAATCCCTGTTTTAGGATCATTAATTGGAGGATAAATAATGGTCGGTGCACCCAAGACCAGCTGAAAGATAAAAATCAAAACGCGATTACAGTTCAATACCTTTGATCAATGAAATCAATGTCAATGTGTAGGAAGGAACTGCAGATGTTAGTTTAAACCAAAGATATGACACAAAAAGCATGAGTAACTCAGCGGGTTAGATAGCATCTCTGGGGAAAAGGAATAGATGACCATTTGGGTCGAGACCCTTCTTCAGACAAATCAATGCCAATGTTTTGTCAAATAAAAGTAAGGCTTGGTCATTTATAATAGTTACCATAGAAATCTACTGGGTTGTATATAATAGTTCACCTGTAGATTATTAACAGTGCAGACTACATGACAAGCATTCCTGGCGTGGGGATTAGTATCTGACCCTCGAAACTAGGGTGCCAAGGCTGAAGCATTGGACATGTTGCAGCCATACACCAAACTAGCAGCTCACATGACAGTCATTCTTAGAACATGGAACAGTACAGCACGAGAACAGGCACTTTGGCCCACAATGTCTGTCCCGAACATGATGCCAAGACATTCACTTATCTACCTGCAAATAGCCCACATCCCTTCATATCCAGTCTGAAGAAGGTTTTTAACCCCGAAACGTCAGCCATCCTTATACTCCAGACATGCTGCCTGACTTGCTGAGTAACTCCAGCACTTTATGTCTATCTCCCTTCATATTCTTCCTAATGTTAGCAGAGGGTCCCTTATGCCTATCCAAATGTCTCCTCAATGCCACTACTATATCTGCTTCAACCAGCGCATTCCAGGCACTTGCCACACTCTGTGTTTAAAAATAAAAACTTGCCCCACACATCTCCTTTAAACCTTGCCCCGCTCACCTTAAAGTAATGCCTTCTAATATTTCATTGCTCCACCTCTTTTCAAGCTTTCTTCCCCCACCTCCACTCTGCAATCAGTCTGAAGGGTCCTGACGCGAAACATCACCTACCCATTTTCTCCACAGATGCCGCGGGACCCGCTGAGTTACTCCAGCACTTTGTCATTTTTTCTATTTAAAGGGACCCTCTGCTAACATTAGGAAGTGTGACTGGATGCTTCATAACTGACTGTTTTCTGCTAAAACACCTTGTACAGTCTGCTTAAACGATGACACTGTTGGCAGCTCTCCATTACTTTACCTCAGCATTGGGTGCATCAGATGATTTAGAAACATTTGGGTCCTGAGATAAAGCAGCTGCCAACTCTCAAGCATTGAGCATAAGAATCATGCATTTGGCCAAATTCTCACACTCTCACGCTGATCACAAATTTCTCATGCTCTGTTGTGAGAAATTCTGTGATCAACGAAAATGTCAAAACTCATATCAATTGCATGGGCCGCGGGTATTGGAGAGCTGGAGCTAGCGAGTGTTTGCCGGGCTGGCGAGTCGCTCGCTGCAGCTCTGGGCATGGAGCAGCCTCAGTGCAAGAGTCCCGGACCGTCGGAGGCGTTGGAAGCGTTGCGTCTCTGCCGTGAGAGTCTCTGTGCCAAATTCGCCCAGGGGACCGGCATGGATCAGGCTGCGGCTTGGTGCATCCTGGAGGACCGTGCAGTGATTGAGTGTCACCCAGCGGAGCAAGTAAGGCCATGTCCTGCTCCCGATGGAAGTCGGAATTTAACGATTTACGGGAAGCGGCTGACATGAGCGAGGCGGGTGAGCGGCAGGAGAGAGGTACATGGGCCGCGGAACCGGGGGGGGGGGGGGGGTCATTTTTTTCGCTAGACATGTTCCAATATCTCCAGCTTTGGACGAGGCGCTGCTGTGCTTTGAGCAACCTGGTCATGGGTGTTGGAGAGCCGGGGCGGAGGGAGGGATGGAAGCAGAGGCAGGGGCAGATGCGTACGGGGAGCCGGGGCTAGCGAGTATTTGCCGGGCAGGCGAGTCAATCGCCGCAACTCCGGCCATGGAGCAGCCTCAGTGCAAGAGTCCCGGGCCGTCGAGAATGTCCCCAATCTCATTGTTTTATTAATGAAACACGTAGATGAACATCCTCAAGTAGTGTAATCAGATGGAAACTGATTCAGATGCAACGGTTAGGAGCTTGTTCAAAGAGGGGCATATTTTAAAGGAGTGACAGAGATACTTGCAGGGGAATGTGTGAGGTTATTATTTGTCTTTAGTTTTAGCTTGAACCAGGACATCTGAAGATTCAAAGTTTAATATAATAATTGTGCTGATACTGACTCCAACCAACCACGTAATGAATATCATCCATTCTGGAGGTTTTATTTTTCTGATGCCATTTAAACGTCACTTGGATTTATATCACTTCAATGTAAAAGTAATTGGGAATGGGGAGCATTGGAACAAAAATTTGCCCTCGGTACATATTAACTGTAATATAAGAATGCATGCATGTTGGTAGGTGCAATCAAAGCAAAGATCTTTTTTTATCATTGTTGTGTTATGATTATCTCGGAAAATATGATGTACTCTCAAGATCACATTAAATAGAATATTATTGCTTAAATATATATTGTTATTGGACTTTGCATTTCAGATAAAGTCCCAGCTGAGAGGAAGACAGCAAAATACTGAAAATATTGGGGGTGAAATGACTTCAGGACAGTTTGTTAATAAAATGAAGGAAATGGTAACAGAATACATCCAGCTGAGTGAATATAATTTTATGGATGAGAAATTGTGTTCAACCAATTGATGACTTCTTTGACAAAATAACTATCATGTTAGATAACAAGGAAACCAATGGATGTAGCAAATTTTGTTATACAAAATTTGGTCCATGAAGTGCCCCATAAAAGATTACCATATTATATAAGCACCTGTGGACTTGAATGTAATAGGTTGAGTCCAGGGGATCAGATATGGGTCTTTATGTGTGGGCCAGATATATTGTCAGTGCAGAGGGGCTAGGAGCAAGACCAAGTGTGCATCCAGAGTCAAAGTCTGGAATAGTACTAGGTGTGCAGTCAAAGCTGGGACAATGAGAGTGTTCAGCACTGGGAACCTAAGCAGGTAAGCAGCTATGATCAGGGGGGCAGGTGTAAGGCTGGACTCAGGGTCAGGAATGAGAGAAGGATGCAACTGGAGTCAGGGTCAGGAGTAGTACCAGGTGTGCAGTGAGACCCAGGTTGGTCAACATGGGCCAAGTATTTGATTATAATCTGATTTCCATACATTTATCATTCACAAGGATCATTAATGTGCTGCACCTGTTGATCGCCTGTGGAATGTAATTAGGAATGTAATTTAGCCTAACCTTATCCAGAGCTAATCCAATTTAAAACATACATATTGCATTGAAGTGTAAATTAAAAGACTCGCCACAGTATGCACCAGATTGCACAATTTCAAGCTGAAAAATGCAAAATACTTGGTAGTAGCTTTTGTGGGAGGGGCACCCCCCTCCCACACCCTGGGCATGGTCTCACACAATTTGTCACTCCCAGCTCTCACCTAATGTTGGCAGCCCTGGATAAAGTCACGCAAGAGGAGTCTTCTCACAGCCTAATCCTACTGTCATCAGACACGTAGCTCACTATCTGGACATACTGGATATGTAACTTTTTGATTTCTTAGTCATCATAGAGATACGTGACAATCTGCTCCCAAACACAAACTGTTCTCACCATAGAGATAAATATGTTAGTGATTCAACAGTAACGAGTCCGGAGTGTTCAATTGTCAACGACAATGGAGCAATTACATTCTTACTTGCGGCCTGAAAACGCAATACACAGAGATAATAGAACAAACAAAATGTCAATAAATTAATAACCCCAATATTATTGTAAAATGAATAACTCCAAATACTTGGTGCAACCAAAGACAGCATAGTTCATAGTCGCGGTTAGTGTCTTGCAGTGTTCAAGAGCCTGATGGTTGTTGGGAAGAAGCTCTTCTTGAATGTGGTGGTCAGAGTTTTCAGATTCCGATACCTTCTTCCAGATGGTAGGAGTGAAATGTAAGCATGGCTGGGGTAGGCTGTATCTTTGATGATATTGGCTGCCTTTATGAGGCAATACCTCCTATTGGTCCCTTCAAAGGGAGGACAGTACGTGATCTATGATATTCTAATTTGTGCGATATCTTCTGAAATCATGGCACTTTGTGACATTTTTTTTATTGTGCAAGAAGTTCTCATTCCGTAAGATGATAACTCCAGCCAGGATACTCTTTTGGGCCCCTGGGATACATTCTGCAAAGGGTGCTGTCTGTACGCAGCAACAACTAAAACAACTGAAATGTTTTCTAATTTCTACACTGTGACAGATGTGGTAACAATGTGGTAACAATGTGGTAACATTCCTACCACACTCCAAAGATGTACGGGTTTGTAGGTTATTGACTTCTGTAAAGGATGTCTTCTAGTGTACAGGATGGTGCAAGTGCACGGGATGATCACTGGTCGAAGGACCTGTTTCTATGCCATAGCTTTATAGTGTCTAAAGTCTAAAGTACATCAAGTAGAGAAGTGGTGGAAACTGAGAATAGGAGCACATGTACATTTGGCCCTATGAATCTGCTCTGCTGTTCATCATTTATAGCTTCTTCTTACGTATGGCATACACAGCCTAAAGTTGTAGGACAACTTGTTCGATTTGATGTTATTGGATTGTGCATGTCAGGTTGATTGCATTAGTCGAAACAGGGCGGACCACGTGAAGGTTGCAATCTCCCACCCCATCATTTGTAGCTGATTTATAGGGTATCACGGTGGCGCGGCGGTAGAGTTGCCGCTTTACAGCGCCAGAGACCCTGATTCGATCCCGACCACAGGTGCTGTCTGTATGGAGTCTGTACAATCTTCCCGTGACCTCCGGGTGGGTGCTCTGATTTGTTTCCCCACAACCAAAAACATACAGGTTTGTAGGCTTATTGGCTTGATAAAATTGTAAATTGTCCCCAATGCGTGTTGGATAGTTTTCGTATGCGAGGATCACTGGCAGCACAGACTCAGTGGGCGAAAGGCCCATTTCTGCGCTGTTTCTCTAAACTAAACTAAGACCTGTCCCTGGTGTATATATCACATGGACAACAACTTCCATATCCACTTCAATGAATCGGAGAACCCTCTCTCGCAGCCTCTCACCTCTTCCTTGGTAGCTTTTATCTGTTGTTTCTGCTTGGCTGGAAATGAGGAATGTACCCTCAAGGGCTTATGCTCTTCTCTGTCTGCTACTTAGAAAATTGTGGCAGCTGCACTAAATTCAGCTTGATTCATGATGGAGTCAGGAATCGATGTAGGTTCAATTTTAAAGTTTCATTGTGGCTGTAAATTACCCTCATTTTTGGTGTGCGAGAGGCCTCCATTTGGCATTAGTATGAAACACAATGATGCAATGTGAACAATTTCAAACTAACTTTGTCTGTATTTCAATTACATAATTTCCAGTTCAGGTGATGTGATTAAAGCCTATTCCTTAAGGGATTTTTAAACATTTTCTTACAGATGGAATTACCAGGCAGCAACGTTCCCTGAAATAAAAATAATTACAATCAGCGATCTACTTTGTTTTTGAGATACAGAGCAGAAACAGGCCCTTCAGCCCACTGAGTCTGCACCGACAAATGACCCCTGCACACACACAAGGAGCAATTTATTATTTTAACATCTATTAGCCTATAAACCTGCACATCTTTGGAGTATGGGAGGAAACCGGAGCTCCCGGAGAAAACCCACGCAGGTTATAGAGAGAACGTACAAACTCCGTACAGACAGCACCTGTAGTCAGGATCGAACCAGGGTCTCTAGTGCTGTAAGGCAGTAACTCCACCGCTGTGCCACCACACTGCTCTTCGTGATAGAGGAGGAGTTATTCCCTTGTTTAAATTTATAAATGAAGGAAAGCAATCTTGTTTATTCAATCAAGAATATGTAATTAAACATCTCACAGCAAGATGCTGGCACTTAGTTCTCTCTCTGTACTGTGTGCATGGCTCATCAATAAGTGATGCTTTGATATTTTTTGCTAAATCACTCAGTGCAGCATTGTCTCTTTTCACAAATTAATTCAGTCTGGTTTTCAGTCTGCAATTTATTTAGCAAACTGAAACCGAACCAGGAGCTTGTATAATGGGAATGTTTGATTCGAACACAAAGATTTATGGGGAGTTCATCACTGCAAAACCCAGTGCAAGGACATCCTAGGGGACATTTTCAATTGCATTGTCATAGTGATGTCTGTAATTTTTTTAGTAAATGGAGGCAGATTGAATATCGGTGGAGACATGATACGTCTAAAAGAACCCAAAGCCTGTGGCCTGGTATTTTCTGCCCACGACCTAAACAATTCCTCTGCCGCAGAAGCTGAATCGCTCCATGTTTTTATGTTCCTTGAGGATCAGAAAGAATTATATCAGAGTGGCAATTAGCTTTGAAACGTAGCTTTGAGTTGAATGCTATATTTGCTAAATATTTACTGCAGAGACTGTAGAATGAAGTGTACGCACAAGGGAAATAAAGTTAACATTTTAAGTTGATTGCTTTGCTGCAGAAAGCTTATGCACAAGATGGCTTCACAAATGATTATACTTGTTAATAAAAATACATTTTATTTGTACTCATCAGGATTTGAGCTGTTAAGACTGAGAAATGGAGCTCTTTACATTAACTGTCAACATTAAAGCACTTCCAGATCAGATTTTAGAAACAAGCAACTGCAGAAGTTGGCTTACAAAAATAAAGACACAAAAGTGTGGAGTAACTCAGCAGGTCAGGCAGCATCTCTGGAGAACATGGATAGGTGATGTTTCGGGTTGGGATCCTACATCAGAATTATAGCACAACATAATCCCAATTTATGACTTTTCCTTAATTTATTATCTTAATTACTTTTGGGTATCTGAGTAAAATTGGATTGGTCTGCAGCCTATACCATTTCAGGGCCTGACTGAGGCAGTCCAGTTATTTCACATAAGATTGCCCACCCCGAAATAACCCATTAATTAGGTGAATTTTTACCGACATGTTAAAGACCAGAATCTAACTCTCAGTCCTAATTGCAGCACCAACTTGTCATTATTAATGTTAATAACCATATAACAATTACAGCACGGAAACAGGCCCTCTCGGCCCTTCCAGTCCGTGCCGACCATTTGTTTTCCCCTAGTCCCATCTACCTGCACTCAGACCATACCCCTCCATTCCCTTCACGTCCATATACCTATCCACTTTACTCTTAAATGTTAAAATCGATCCTGCCTCCACCACTTCTGCTGGAAGCTCATTCCACACAGCCACCACCCTCTGAGTAAAGAAGTTCCCCCTCACGTTACCCCGAAACCTCTGTCCCTTAATTCTCATGTCATGCCCTCTTGTTTGAATCTTCCCTACCCTCAATGGGAAAAACGTATCCACGTCAACTCTGTCTATCCCTTTCATCATTTTATGTCTATCCCTTTCAATACATGTCATTATTAATGTACTAACAAAAGGATATCATGCTTTATGATTTTATTAATGAAATATTCAAGGCAACAAAATTGGTGCGAAAATATTCATGGCTAAATTCAACTCTAAACATGAACCTTTCATAACAGTCTGTTCTGATTAATAGTCATTTATTCCGAATTGCATCCCTTCGTAAAGATTTGGATGCTGCGGAGCACTGTTATTTCAATGGGTTGTTTGGTGAATTATTGAATAATTTAACATCTTATCTTTCCAGTGGGGAAAAAAATTAATGGTCGTGGAGGATCATCTGCAGACATACCGGCACCGTCTGTTGTGAATGATGACATACCGTAGAAATGAGAGTGGGGCAAAGAAAGTGGGAAAGTGAAATGGTAAAGATTACTTCCTGGTAATTCCTGCCAGAGACAAGAAATGGATGATTTTCTTTTTGTTGCAGAACTGCAAGAGTGAAGAACAGATTAAATTGACTTCTAAAAAAGCGAAGAAACAGCCTCGAGAGGACAGATTTATTATCCAGGACTCCTGCGAGACATCTTGCTCCATTATCAACCATTAACAAAGTGGTGGATCCTGATTTATATGAATTGTATGTATGTCCAAGCTGGAGTTTTGCCCTCTTGTTGAAAAGAAGAGGAAATAAAAAAAATCTTCGGAAACACGTGCTTCTGTTGGCTGAGTAATTCTACATGCATATGCAAACTAATTCCTCTAGTGCATGCAACAGAATCAAATAGCATTAATATATTTACATAATTCAATTTGAGTAATTCAAATGACACAATTCAAATTCATTTGTGTTTTGAATTGCCATTGTGTTATGAGTAGTTTAACTTTAAAGCAACATCATTTAATTCTATACATGTAATCAATATCTTCTGTGTTGCTTAACTGACCAGTAATGAAACAGAGAGATGTAGAAATAAGGAACTAAAGATGCTGGTTAACAAAAAAAACGCAAAGTTCTGGACTAACTCAGCAGATCAGGCAGCATCTCCGAAGAACATGGATAGAT
This sequence comes from Okamejei kenojei, assembly GCA_035221665.1. Lineage (NCBI taxonomy): Eukaryota > Metazoa > Chordata > Chondrichthyes > Rajiformes > Rajidae > Okamejei > Okamejei kenojei. The sequence continues at coordinate 52,931,541 of CM069139.1, read as the reverse complement.
CACATTTTGAGTCTGGACTCTCCTTCAGATTCATGTATAGGTGACGTTACGGGCCAGGAACAGGGCAACGACCCGAAATGTCATCTACCCTCAAGTCTGAAGGGTCCCGACCTGAAACATCACCTATCCATGCTGCCCAAACAAGTAATAACAGCATCTATAATTCCGCTCATCTTTGAAATGTATCAAAAAGATGTGTTGTATATTGTGTCAATATCCTGCGTTGGGTTTAGAGATTTTTTTCTGGATGCAGAATAAAATGTAGTATGAGAAGATATTTCTCCATCCTGCCCAAGTCTGTCTTCACCTAAAAATGCCCCTTTTGAGCTTGTTGGATGGAGCTGGCAAGTGGCTGCCATCAAATTGTCTGCAACCATCATTAATATACTAATACTGGTTGGAGAGAAAGAAAAGTGTGGAATACTGCATAATTTCAGTTTAAAACTCGTTTTTTTAAGATATTTTAGGGGCGGCCCAATTGTGCAGCTGGTCGAGCACCAGAGACCCAGGTTTGATCCTGACCGCAAGTGCTATTTGTGTGGAGATTGTATGTTCTTCCTGTGATCACGTGGGTTTCGTCCAGGTGCTCCAGTTTCCTCCCACATCCCAAAGATGTGCGTGTTTGTAAGTTATTTGGCCTCTGTAAATTTCCCCTAGTGTGTAGTGAGTGGGTGAGAAAGTGGGATAATATAGAACTAGTGTGAATGGGTGATCAATGGTCAGCATGGACTCAGGGGGCTGAAGGCCCCATTTCCATGCTGTAACTCTAAACATATTTATGTATATGTTCTGACAGAAACACAAATCTTTGAATATTGTGTTTTGAAATGACACACGCCCATAAATTAATGTTTATTACATCAGAAGTTAGATATTTAATATCACATATCATTCCTCAGAATTATCCAATTAAAATACAAGGTAAATTCTTGGTTCAAATGTGCCTCCATCCAATCACATTTATGTGATTACATTACGTGATATGTGATATCAATCACATTACATTGATATCAGAGTACAAATGCTCAAGCATTTTGGTTTGTTTACCAATCTAATGACAACATTAATTGTTACTGCCAATTAAATTATCCATTTCCTACTGGCTGAGAGTACTTTCAACAAGCATACAGATATTTGTTATATTGGCAACAATAATTTCTGACAACCAAACAATTTCTCTGCTGCAATGTTATGTACATACTTTTTCCAATGCACCCTTTCATTCAATTGTAGCTGTTACATCTCATTGTGTTGTGTCAGCTTCATTTATAGCTCTTTTTTTGTGCTCAAGCCAAACACTAATGAAGTGGAGGAACATTTGACATGCATAAACAAAGTGAACCTCTGTATTTTACACAATATTGTATTATTAAATCTTTGTTGCTGGTATTTAAATTTCCTGTCTTTTAACTGCAATCTTCCTCCCTTCTATTTGACAAAGTGCTTTTGGAAAAAAAAAAGAGCCTTTCCACATTCACTTTTCTCATTCTATTGGAACTAAACAATGGCAATTCTACCATAAAGTGCATTTTGTTCCAAAAGAGACAAGTAAATATGTCTGTGTCAATGCCAATGGCTCACAAAATTGATGTTTTTGAAACATTAACCACTTAGAACATTATTACATGCAAACTATGCAGTTTTGCGATATGCCAGGAGTTTGTCTCATTACATCAGACGGAAGTGAAGCCAAGGATTTATCCAAGACCTTACTTTTGAATATGTACTCCTAATATTACCTACTGTATTTGGTAAGCAAATTACACTAAAAGTTCCATTTGAAGAATATTAATCATGTACTCAATAAATACATGCCTAAACCACTATACTTTGACAAATAATGCTCCTCTGATCATAAAGGGCATGAAGAATAATTAAGATATGCAAAATATTCAGTGCTGGGGGAATACTTGCCAGAGACCCGGGTTCAATCCCGATCTTGGACGCTGTCTGTGTGGAGTTTGCACATTCTCTCTGTGACCATGTGGGTTTCATCCCACATCCCAAACACATGCGGGTTTGTAGATTAATTAGCCGCTGTAAATTTCTCTAATGTGTCGAGAGTGGATGAGAAAGTGGGATAACACAGCACTAGTGTAAAATGGGTGACCGATGGTCGGCGAGGACTAATTTGGGCTGAAGGGCCTGTTTCCATGCTGTATCTCTAAACTAATCTCAATGTGTCAGGTGGAGGGAATGAACAGGCAATGTTTTGGGTTGGGAGCCTTCTTCAGACTGATTGGAGCAGGGGGGAAAGCAGGAAAAGAGAGGAGGTGGGACAAAACCTGGCAAGTGATAGGTGGGTACTGATAAGGGTGGGCTGATTGGCAGATGGAATGGCAAAGATAATGCGAGGAGTGAAATGAAAAGGCAGAGCGAGGGATGTTGGAAAGAGACAGGGGAGGGGGGAAAAGAGTGATGATAAAAAGGAAATGGGGAGGCAAATGTGGGGAGGATTAGCAAGGAGCAGGGAATGGGCATGATGGGATGTGTACTTGCATGGGGTGGGGGCTGGGCACAGGAAAGAGAGGTGGGAAAATTACTTTAAGATAGAGAGAGATAACATTCATGCCATATTGGAAATATAGAACTCCTTAAAGGCACAAAGAAGGAATCTATTCATCTTTTGAGAATCAGACATGGGTAAGATCATACACTCATGCACGTGTGTAAATGAGGGAGATGCAGAGAGTAGGGAGGGACAAGAGGCGTGAGGGTAGAAATGTGGGCAGGCCTAGATGGCAGGAGTAGCAGATCAGGATGGGTGAAGAGGGTCCTCATGAAGATTGCATCTTCATCAAGATTACACATTCAGTAGGTGGACAAAATTGCTGCAGAAACTCAGCGGGTGCAGCAGCATCTATGGAGCGAAGGAAATGGGCAACTTTTCGGGCTGAAACGCTTCTTCAGACTGATGCAGGGTGGGGGGGGGGGGGGGGGGAAGAAGAAAGGAAGAGGAGGAGCCAAAGGGCTGAGGGAGAGCTGAGAAGGGGAGGAGACAGCAAGGGCAACCGGAAATTCGAGAATTCAATGTTCAGGCCACCTGGATGCAGACTGCCCAAGCGGAATATGAGGTGCTGTTCCTCCAGTTTCTGGTGGTGCTCACTCTGGCAATGGAGGAGGCCCAGGACAGAAAGGTCAGATTCGGAATGGGAGGGGGAGTTGAAATGCTAAGCCACAGGGAGATCAGGTTTGGTTAATGTGTACCGAGCGGAGGTGTTTGGCGAAACGATCGCCAAGCCTACGCTTGGTCTCACCGATGTAGATCAGCTGACATCTAGAGCAACGGATGCAATAGATGAGGTTGGAGGAGGTGCAGGTAAACCTCTGTCGCACTTGGAACGACTGCTTGGGTCCTTGAATGGAGTCGACGGGAGAGGTAAAGCGACACGTGTAGCATCTCTTGCGGTTGTAAGGGAAAGTGCCCGGGGAGGGGGTGGGAAGGGAAGAATTGACCAGGGAGTTAGAGGGAGCGGTCTTTGCGGAAAGCAGACAGGGGGGAGATGGGAAGATGTGGCGAGTGGTGGGTTCACGTTGGAGGTGGCGAAAATGACGGTGGACTATGTGTTGTATGTGATGGCTAGTGGGTTGGAAGGTGAGGACTAGGGGGACTCTGCCCTTGTTCCGAGTAGGGGGGGGGATGGGGATGGGGAGCGAGAGCAGTGTTGCGGGGTATTGAAGAGACCCTGGTGAGAGGCTCATCTATTGTAGCGGAAGGGAATCACCATTCCACGAAGAATGAGGACATTTCCGATGCCCTGGTGTGGAACCTCATCCTGGGAGCAGATGCGGTGTAGACGGAGGAATTGGGAGCAGGGGATAGAGTCTCTACAGGAAGCAGGGTGGGAAGAAGTGTAGTCTAGATAGCCGTGGGAGTCAGTAGGTTTATAGTGGATGTCGGTCAAAAGTCTATCATCTACGATGGAGATAGTGAGGTCAAGAAATGGTAGGGAAGTATCGGAAATGGTCCAGGTGTATTTGAGTGCCGGATGGAAGTTAGTGGTGAAGTTGATGAAGTTAGTGAGTTGTGTGTGGATGCAGGAGGTAGCACCAATGCAATCATTGATGTAGCGGAGGTAGAGGTCGGGGATGGGGTCTTGGTACGTCTCGAACAAGGATTATTTGACGCACCCTACTAAGAGGCAGGCATAGCTGGGGCCCATGCGCGTGCCCATAGCTACACGTTGTGTTTGGAGGAAATGGGAGGAGTCAAATGAGAAGTTATTAAGGGTGAGGACCAACTCCGCTAGGCAGAGGAGAGTATCATCAGTTCAGAACCCCGTTAGTTGGTATCCAGGATATGGTGATGTCTTAGTGTCTGACTCAAATAAAAAGTACAATGGCAGTTACTGGTATGGATTAACCATGCATATTTATGATAACTAGCACAAAAACCAACAGTGACAGTGAGAAGATGAAGCAAATGAGCTTGCTAGATATATATGGCTTATTTCAGTGCTCACTGTGATAAAGAGGCAGCAGTCAAGTTTGAAGAAGGGTGTTGACCTGAAACATCACCCATCCATGTTCTCCAGGGATGTTGCCTGACCTGTTGAATTATTCCAGCTCTTTGTGTTCTTGTCAGTTTCAACAAAAGATTGTGACGTGCCACTAAGGTGACTCCCTTTGTTCTACAACTTGCTAAAGGTTTGTTGTAGGACATTAACTGCCCCCATTTCAGAACTCTCTGAAAGGAGCAGATCTAAATTGCTCACTGAAATGGGTGTGCTGACTCTAGAGGCTTGAAAGGTATTTGGAGTCCACTGAAGTTGTAGAAATCAGGCTGAATAAAAATGTGTCCAAGAGAACTGGTAGATAAGAATAATAACAATCATACAGTCGTTTTTGGTTTCACAAAACTCATTGTTCAATATTTCCACAATGGGTCAACCTTCAAACTATCTTTAATTGTAAGTTACTGGACTTTATCTTGCACTAAAGATTATTCCGTTTATCCTCTATCTGTACATTGCGGATGGCTTGATTGTAATCACGTATAGTATTTTCACTGACTATAGCATGCAACAAAAAGCTTTTCACCATACCTCTGGACAACTGACAATAATAAACTCAACCAAATTAGGATATTTTTGATAAGCAATATTTTGCTATGTGGATGAGGCAACATCCATTTGGTTAAAGGACTGAATAATCATCTTCTGATTTCTCATAAATGAGAAATGGTTATGAGCGATGTTATTTTTGCAAGCAAGAAAGAGGAAAGGTGAAGGGGAAAGGAACACATGCAAGTACAGGAGAAACTAGTTATAGAGGAAGGGACAGGTACTGTGAACAATCCTGAAACCTGGACATATTGAATTGTATAGTATACAACTATTATGCACTTCAGTCTTTCCCTTGAGGGTCATTGGAACATAAGACATGGGAGCAGAATGAGGCCCATCAAGTCTGTTCCAGCATTCGATCTTGGCTAATCTACCTTTCCTTCTCAACCCCATTCTCCTGCCTTCTCCCCATAAATTTTGATGCCCTTACTAATCAACAACCTATCAATCTCCGCATTAAAAATATCTAATGACTTGGCCACTGCCATCTGGGGCAATGAAGGGTGGGTGGTTGATCCAAAAATCGTTCAATCTTTCTGATCCAAAATAAACAGAATTGCAAAGTGGATATCAGGTTGATTAATATTACTTTGTCTTAGAAACATAGAAACATAGAAACATAGAAATTAGGTGCAGGAGTAGGCCATTCAGCCCTTCGAGCCTGCACCGCCATTCAATATGATCATGGCTGATCATCCAACTCAGTATCCCGTACCTGCCTTCTCTCCATACCCTCTGATCCCCTTAGCCACAAGGGCCACATCCAACTCACTCTTAAATATAGCCAATGAACTGGCCTCAACTACCCTCTGTGGCAGAGAGTTCCAGAGACTCACCACTCTCTGTGTGAAAAAAGTCTTTCTCATCTCGGTCTTAAAGGATTTCCCCCTTATTCTTAAGCTGTGACCCCTTGTCCTGGACTTCCCCAACATCGGGAACAATCTTCCTGCATCTAGCCTGTCCAACCCCTTAAGAATTTTGTAAGTTTCTATAAGATCCCCTCTCAATCTCCTAAATTCCAGAGAGTATAAACCGAGTCTATCCAGTCTTTCTTCATAAGACAGTCCTGACATCCCAGGAATCAGTCTGGTGAACCTTCTCTGCACTCCCTCTATGGCAATAATGTCCTTCCTCAGATTTGGAGACCAAAACTGTACGCAATACTCCAGGTGTGGTCTCACCAAGACCCTGTACAACTGAAGTAGAACCTCCCTGCTCCTGTACTCAAATCCTTTTGCTATGAAAGCTAACATACCATTCGCTTTTTTCACTGCCTGCTGCACCTGCATGCCTACTTTCAATGACTGGTGTACCATGACACCCAGGTCTCGCTGCATCTCCCCTTTTCCTAATCGGCCACCATTTAAATAATAGTCTGCTTTCCTGTTTTTGCTACCAAAGTGGATAACCTCACATTTATCCACATTATACTGCATCTGCCAAACATTTGCCCACTCACCCAGTCTTCCTTTTAGCTTTAATGTAAAGCTTTTAGGATCAACTATTCACTGATAAATAGTTATGAAGAATAAATTACTTCCAAACAAAAATTAGCCTGAAAACTTTCCATGCATTGATCTGAAATGAGAACAGATTTCAAGATGTTGAGTGGAATTATTAAGATACCATCAACACCTGGGTTATCCACTTAATTCATTAAATAAAACATTTATGTAACTGTAAACTTATTGGCAGACAGCTGTACATAACTATGATATAAAGAGAACAAAGAACACCTTCATCTTGCATGCTGCATTGGAAACAGTTTCAGTCTATATTAGAAAACAAATGGAACTAGATACTGGGTACTGACCAAAGCCAGAAATGCTGAAAGATCTTGGCCAGCAAAGCAGCATCTGTGGGAAAGGAAACCAGCTAACATTTCAGTTCAAAGTATCCTCAGCGAAAGAGAGAAAGCAAGTTGGTCTGAGTAACAGATAAGGTGGGAGAGGGCAAGGGGTGAAACAAAGGGAATGGCAGTGACAGAATGAAATGATGGCCCACCATTGAACAACTATGTTCCTTTTCCTGCATAATGAGCTACGAATGTTGTGTTGTCTGGGCAATTTGCCCAACCTTCTTGGACAACCGGTGCAGATCAGAATATACAAATGCAAAAAAGGGGAGAACACTGACATCTACAAATGACAGACTAGTTAGAAAGAGCAAATTATCTAAAATTCATGAAATTACTGCTAAGCCCTGCAGCCTGCAACATGCCCAGACAAATAAAGAGCGTTATTCCTTGAGCTTATTCTGTGACTCACTGTAACCGCGCAGAAGCCCATAGACAAAGCCATCAGGTAGGAGTGGGCTAGTGAATTAAAATTTCAAAGATTGGAAGGGACCCCAAGCTAAATAAAAAGCAGCAAGATATCAAAACATTAGTGAACCAAGAAAAAACACTAAAAATAAAGTGCACATTGTAGGTGGTAAAATTACAAAGAAGAAAAGTAGACGAGTTGTATATAGAGAAACTGCTGGAGCGGAGGGTAATGGGAGTATTATTTTTTTAACTAACAATTTCCCTCAGGTTAAAAGGATGGTTATGACAAGCCAGAACACAATTTTTAGATTCAACTGTAAATTCCAACACTGGCATTATCGGTAAATAAGATCAGAGACCAACTCATATGCCACTGGGCAGTGCTGTAAGTGGCAACCTCGCCAACAGCCCGTCTCATCCCTTTCTTTTTTTGTTGTTTTTAGTCTGTTTTTATTTGTATGCTTTAGTGCATCTTTAGTTTTGTATTACATGGCGGGGGAGGGGGGGGGGGAAGGCATTGGGTAAACTTTTTTTATCTCATCCCTCGACGGAGATGAGACTTTTTCCGTATATCGTATCTCCGTCTGCACTGTCGCTTTAATACCGTGGAACTGGTAGTCCCTATGTTAGGGATCGACTTCGGGAGCTCCAACCACAGGAGCTTCGACCGCATAAGCCTCGATCGGGGGGGGGCTTCGATCGCCGACTGCGGGAGCTTCGATCGCCTCGAATGCGGAAGTTTCAATTGCCCCGACCGTGGGAGAAAAGGAGGAAGATGGTAAAAGTTATTTTCCTTCCATCACAGTAAGGAATGCGAGGTCACCGAAAAACACGCTGGTGGGGACTCGGAGTGATTGCCGTGAGTGCAGTGATCTCGGTGTTTGTGGGCACATCGCACCATGAGAATATCCTGGAGTCTGGTGTGAGTGTGGACGGCTTTCTGACTGTTTGGGCGGACAGGGACTGCAGAGAAAGTGACAGCAGTCGGTATAACTCTGGTCACATCACGGTGAAGGAGCATGCGTGTGGCCCAGACATTGAACTGATGGCTGTGGGTCTCCACTTATGCTGTGGCCCTAGAGATTCTCACGCCACTGTGGTGGCTGTTTATGGTTAATCTTTATGTAGTTTTGTACCTAGTTGCTTTTTTTGGTATGACTGTATGGTAAATAAAATTTCACTGTACCTCGGTACATGTGACAATAAAGGACCATTGAACCATTCATTCCAAATCAATTTGTACCATCAAAAATGGAGGTTTAATAGTTTTGATCGAATGTTTACCCATGCACACTTAACAGTGCTTGCACCACAATCTTGTGTACAATATAGTCAGGTGAACTCCAACTATTTGCAAGAATTCTTCAACCTTGAATTTAGAACATTTACTTTTCTCCAGACACTAATAACAATTATTTCTTATTCTTGTAAAGCATAGCTTGAAAAAGTCTAGAAAATGTGCATAGCCATTTTTCACAGTCCACTGGATTTAGTATTTTTTAAACTAAGTTGACCCATAGTTGACTATTAATTCATAGCAGAATCACTTTTGAAAAATATAAACAAAGATGTGCATATATACTGGTTAGTACACAAAAGGACACAAAGTACTGGAGTAACTCAGTGGGTCAGGTAACATCTCTGGATGACATGTATAGGTGACTTTTTGGGTTGAGACCCTTCTTCAGCCTGAAGAAAGGTCTCAACCCAAAACGTCACCGTGTCATTTTCAAGTCTCTCTCTTGTGCTTGCTAGCACCACGTTCAAATCTTTTACTCATGCTCAGGTTAGAATCTGAAAATAAAAAGTAAAATTAATCTTCAACAGATATTAGAAAGGAAAACATGAAGGGGCGTTCTCACAAAATGGGATCCACATGAGTGAAGAAATTTTGTTTTCTCTGTATTATAGTTGGGAAATATTTCTTAAAGAATTGTTCCTTATTAACAATTATATTGCAAAATCTGAATCAAATCTGCTTGCAACGACCATTTATAAAATGAGTATGCTTTTTCCTATCGTTAACAAAGATGGTACAAATAAACTTAGTTGTATTACTAACCTGACAGTGGCAGCCACAGCAGGGTTCTAGCAATGATTATCAGCGATACCCCTAGCTAGCATTGCTCCTTGCCAACTTCCTAGTTCAAATATCTTTGCACTTTCCTACTTAACCTTGAGTTTTGACTTTTGAAGCCTGCAAGTATCCAAAGTTGTTCCCTGCCCTCGCCATCGCTGCTCACTGGAGCACGTGTGAAAGTTTGCCGGAACCTGGCGCCACCAGATTGATGCCGATGTGCAGCCGAGCGAGTCCAATGAGATAAGGGGCTGGAAAACGGCGTTATTTATTTATTTATTTATTTATTGTCAGTGCTAGTGTCGAGTTATCGCCGTAAAACAGTTTTATTCCGAAATGGAGGGCAAGGAAACTTACTGAAGGATTGTTTAGAGACTACAGTGTGTTGTGACAGCATATTTAAGAAAGGCCTATGACAGTATTAAAAATATTATACACCTCGGCTGGAGGCCCCCTAGATTTTGAGGCCCTAGGCTTCAGCCTTCCAAGTCTATAAGTAAATTCGGCATTGAACATCACCAATCCATGTTGTCCAGACATGCTGCCTGACCTGCTGTGTTACTCCAGCACTTTGTGTCGTTTTCTCTTTAGAAAAAGATAATTGATTGCCGCTATATTGCCGTACTAGTCAGTTTCAGTCTGTCAGTTGAGCCACACAGTTGATATCATGAAATTTGGTCACTTTATGACCTACCCCTCAACTTAAATTTGCATGTGTATGCATTTTTTTTAATAACACATCTCTGTATCTTTCAAATTCTAAAATACGAATCAGCACATCAGAGATGCATTAACGACCAGATAGATAACTGCACAATTAAACCTGACAGCAAGTTTAGTGACCCTTCTTCTAAAGAATGGCAAGTGCCAAAAAATAATTTTGAAGAGCATGACTAAATGTAATTTTTTTATTTTGCTTGGAGCGATGACTTGGTTTAATCAAATGATTAACTTCACTGAACATTAAAGTAATTCACCAGTATTAACAAGTGATAGCCATTCTCTCCAGCATATCAATATTGAAACCATCTCAGCATCTAGATCATTGGGTTTCTCAGATATAGGAAACAATGGTTGTGGTTCACAATCATTGAGACCTGCGCAATAATTTGTAAAATAACCTTCTTTAAAATAAGTAACAGCAATCAATATACATATCAGATATCCTGACTCCATTTCAATATGTCTTGCAACACAACAGGTCAACAGCAGATGCCAACTCATTGGCTCCCCACTCTGCTCAGGCTGCAGTTCATTGACTGCAGCTTGGTGTTCAACACCATCATCATATCCAATCTCATTGCCAAGCTACAAGACCTGGGCCACTGAACCTCCCTTTGCAACCGAGTCCATGATTTCTTCATTAGACTTCAATCAGTGTGCATCAGTAACAATATCTTCTTCTCACTGACCACGAGTACAGCTGAACCTGCACAGCTCGAGGTTGCATGATTCGACACCTTTACATGATGAACTGCAAGGCTACGCAAAATTCCAATGCCATCTATAGAGTCGTTGATAACATGACTGTCAATGGCCAAATCATGGGTGGAGGTAGATTAGTGTAAAGGAGAGAGATGGAATAAGTGTTGGTTGAGTGGTGTTATAACTGCAACCTCTTGCTCAACATTAACAAAACCAAAGAACTACTTGATGACTTCAGAAAAGGGAAGTCACGAGACATTGTAGATAGACACAAAAAGCTGGAGTAACTCAGCAGGTCAGACAGCATCTCCGGAGAAAAGGAACAGGTGACGTTTCGGGTCAAGATCCTTCCTCATAATCAGACCTTCCCCCCCCCCCACACCTCAGAAGACATTGTGCCAGTTTTCATTGGAGGAGAAGAGAGATATTACTGGGCATTAACATTTTGTTTTTCACCTCTGCAGGACCAAACCCATTGAAATAATCACAGAGAAGGTCTGCGAGCACCTCTACTTCTTAAGTTTAAAACGATTTAACATACTGGCAATACATTTCTACAGATGTGCCAGAGAAAATATCCTGACTGGTTGCATCATGGTCTGGCATGCCAATTCCAATGCATAGAAATACCAACATCAGGCAGAAGCCTGAAGTCCCACACCACCAGACTCAGGATCAGCTACTTTCCTACAGCTATCAAATTTGTGAACTGGCCTACACAATCCTAATCCTATCTTGGTAACAAAACGCTAGGGACCACCTCTTGCACTATCCTGGTCTGGGTTTCCAATTGCTTATTTTTGCAAGAATGCTCTTTTGTACATTATTTTTATTAGTGTGCGATTAGTGTAAATTCTGTATATGTGCATTATCTGAGTCCATGTGTCTGTGATGTAGCTCTAAGCAAGATATTCATTGTATTTGTATGTCACTGTACTTGTGCAGGTGACAATAAACCCAATTTGACTTGACTTACCAACAGAGTGTACAAGTTGACAATAACATTACATGTTAATTATGCATTCAAAAGAAAAGTGGAAAATCGCATTACACGAGGCTTGCAAAATAATCTACTAAATTGGTTTAAGGATTACTATTGCCAAAAATAAACATGTTTAAGCAAGCCTTCCATAACCCGAGGACATGCAGCTTGGAGGGTAATTGGGCTTTATAAATTGTCACTAATGTTTAGGGAGTGGATGAGAAAGTGGTATAACATCAAACTAGTGTGAATGAGTGATTGACGGTCAGCATGGACTCATTTGTGACGGCCACATAATATAAACTTTAAGGCTGAAATGTTTGCTATGAATCCTCTTAATTGCCTCCTAATACCACAACCAAAAACCAAATCTCAAACATTTTAGTTTTCACCTCCTACCTTTTTTTTCGTGTTTGCTCGTGATGTGGTTTGATTTCTCTTGTCTATTTTTTAAGTATCCTGTCTTGTCTCCTTGCATACGGTACTTGCCTACTGTGAGTTCCCATTCTTTTGTTAAATATTGCCTCCAATTTTGTAGTTCTTATAGAAACATAGAAAATAGGTGCAGGAGTAGGCCATTCGGCCCTTCGAGCCTGCACCGCCATTCAATATGATCATGGCTGATCATCCAACTCAGTATCCTGTACCTACCTTCTCTCCATATTCCCTGATCCCTTTAGCCACAAGGGCCACATCTAACTCCCTCTTAAATATAGCCAATGAACTGGCCTCAACTACCTTCTGTGGTAGAGAATTCCACAGATTCACCACTCTCTGTGTGAAAAATGATTTTCTCATCTCGGTCCTAAAAGACTTCCCCCTTATCCTTAAACTGTGATCCCTTGTTCTGGACTTCCCCAACATCAGGAACAATCTTCCTGCATTTAGCCTGTCCAACCCCTTAAGAATTTTGTAAGTCTCTATAAGATCCCCCCTTCAATCTTCTAAATTCCAGCGAGTACAAGCCGAGTCTATCCAGTCTTTCTTCATATGGAAGTCCTGCCATCCCAGGAATCAGTCTGGTGAACCTTCTCTGTACTCCCTCTATGGCAAGAATGTCTTTCCTCAGATTAGGAGACCAAAACTGTACGCAATACTCCAGGTGTGGCCTCACCAAGACCCTGTACAACTGCAGTAGAACCTCCCTGCTCTTGTACTCAAATCCTTTTGCTATGAATGCCAACATACCATTCACTTTCTTCACTGCCTGCTGCACCTGCATGCCTACTTCCAATGACTGGTGTACCATGACACCCAGGTCTCGTTGCATCTCCCCTTTTCCTAATCGGCCACCATTCAGATAATAGTCTACTTTCCTGTTTTTGCCACCAAAGTGGATAATATCACATTTATCCACATTATACTGCATCTGCCATGCATTTGCCCACTCACCCAACCTATCCAAGTTACCTTGCAGCCTCCTAGCATCCTTCTCACAGCGAACACTGCCCCCCAGCTTCATGTCATCTGCAAACTTGGAGATGTTGCATTCAATTCCCTCATCCAGATCATCAATATATATTGTAAATAACTGGGGTCCCAGCAGTGAGCCTTGCGGTACCCCACTAGTCACTGCCTGCCATTCTGAAAAGAACCCGTTTACTCCTACTCTTTGCTTCCTGTCTGCCAGCCAGTTCTCTATCCACATCAATACTCAACCCGCAATACCATGTGCTTTAAATTTGTATACTAATCTCTTATGTTTTACCTTGTCAAAAGCCTTCTGAAAGTCCAGATATAACACTGGTTCTCCCTTATCCACTCTACTAGTACATCCTCGTAAAATTCTATAGGATTCATCAGACATGATTTACCTTTCATAAATCCATGCTGACTTTATCCAATGACTTCACCACTTTCCAAATGTGCTGCTATCCCATCTTTAATAACTGACTCTAGCATTTTCCCCACTACCGATGTTAGACTAATGGGTCTGTAATTTCCCGTTTTCTCCCTCCCTCCCTTTTTAAAAAGTGGAGGTACTACCCTCCAATCCTCAGGAACTACTCCAGAATCTAAAGAGTTTTGAAAAATTATCACTAATGTATCCACTATTTCTGGGGCTACTTCCTTAAGTAATCTGGGATGCAGACTATCTGGCCCTGGGGATTTATCGGCCTTTAATCCATTCAATTTACCTAACACCACTTCCCGGCTAACCTGGATTTCACTCAGTTCCTCCATCTCATTTGCCCCTGGTCCCCTGCTATTTCCGGCAGATTATTTATGTCTTCCTTAGTGAAGACAGAACCAAAGAAGTTATTCAATCGGTCTGCCATGTCCTTGTTCCCCATGATCAATTCACCAGTTTCTGAATGCAAGGGACCTACATTTGTTTTAACTAACCTTTTTCTCTTTACATATCTATAAAAACCTTTGCAGTCAGCTTTTATGTTCCCTGCCAGTTTTCTTTCATAATCTATTTTCCCTTTCCTAATTAAGCCTTTTGTCCTCCTCTGCTGGACTGAATTTCTCCCAGTCCTCTGGTAGGCTGCTTTTTCTGGTTAATTTGTATGCTTCATCTTTTGTTTTGATACTATCCCCGATTTCCCTTGTTATCCATGGATGCACTACCTTCCCTGATTTATTCTTTTGCCAAATTGGGATGAACAATTGTTGTAATTCATCCATGCATTCTTTAAATGCCTTCCATTGCATATCCACCCTCAACCCTTTAAGAATCACTTGCCAGTCTATCTTTGCCAATTCACGTCTCATACCCTGAAAGTTACCTTTCTTTAAGTTCAGAACCCTTGTTTCTGAATTAACAATGTCACTCTCCATGCTAATGAAGAACTGAACCATATTATGGTCACTCTTGCCCAAGGGGCCACGCACAACAAGACTGCTAACTAACCCTTCCTCATTACTCAATACCCAATCTAGAATAGCCTGCTCTCTCATTGGTTTATCTACATGTTGGTTTAGAAAACTATCCCGAATACGTTCCAAGAAATCCTCTTCCTCGGCACCCCTGCCAATTTGATTCACCCAATCTATATGTAGATTGAAGTCACCCATTATAACTGTTTTATCTTTGTTGCATGCATTTCTAATTTCCTGTTTGATGCCATCCCCAACTCCACTACTACTGTTAGGTGGCCAGTACACAACTCCCAATAGCGTTTTCTGCCCCTTAGTGTTTTGCAGCTCTATCCATATCGATTCCACATCCTCCAAGCTAATGTCCTTCCTTTCTATTGCATTAATCTCCTCTCTAAGCAGCAACGCTACTCCACCTCCTTTTCCTTCTGTCTATCCCTCCTGAATATTGAATATCCTTGGATGTTCAGCTCCCAGCCTTGGTCACCGTGGAGCCATGTCGCCGTGATCCCAACTATATCATATTCATTAATAACTACCTGCACATTCAACTCATCCATCTTATTATGAATGCTCCTTGCATTGAGACACAAAGCCTTCAGGCTTGTTCTTACAACACTTTTACCCCTTATACAATTATGTTGAAAAGTGGCCCTTTTTGATTTTTGCCCTGGATTTTTCTGCCTGCCACTTTTACTTTTCACCTTGCTACCTATTGCTTCTACCCTCATTTTACACCCCTCTGTCTCTCAGCCTATGCTCCCATCCCCCTGCTACATTAGTTTAAATCCTCACTGCGAGCACTAGCAAACACTCCCCAAAGGACATTGGTTCCATTCCAACCCAGGTGCAGACCGTCCTGTTTGTACTGGTCCCACCTCCCCCAGAAATTTGAATCCCTCCCCCTTGCACCATTTTTCAAGCCACGTATTCATCTGCAATATCCTGGAGTCTCGTTATATTTTATGGACATTCAAGGTAGTGTTCCTTTTTTTTTCTCTGTGAAGTAGTTGGTATGACTATGATCTGAAAATGGTATTAAACTGCAAAGTGGAACCATGATTCAAGGACCTTTGTTTAGGTTAGAGATACAGCATGGGAACAAGCCCTTCCGCCCAACATGCCCACGTTGACCAACATGCCCCATCTGCACTAGTGCCACCTGCCTGCTTTTGGCCCATATCCCTTTAAACCTATCCTATCCATACAAGTGTGTAAATGTTTCTTAAACGTTGTGAGGCTACGACAATTTGTTTAGAAATGTAATTACTTTGACAAAACCCAATCCTGGGTTATTGGCAAGGTAATACTCGCCAACAAATAAAAAGAAACGCGAGATCACTCGGCAAAAAGTTTGTTAAACAAAGTTACTGGCATTAGCTCCAGGTACTCTGAATATCTCAGATTGTAAAGCCGCGCCTATGGTCCCACAAACACAAAGGTTTTACTTACCTCGCCTATTGCCCGCAGCAACAGTAGCACCTGCTCAACATCACCTCCCATTGTAAAAAAAAAGGGGCCCGTCACTTGTAAAGTTACATACTGCGTGTGAGAAAAACAGTCCTTTCCTCCTTCAGAACAACGTTGGTGCAATGACCCATCTCCCGTGACTGATAAAGAGCGTACGTTTAATATAGGCTCAAATTTCTATTTTGAGAAATGCAAGCCAACCCAGCACAGTTCGCACATTGTATTTCTGCTCGGTATTATGGTAAATCACAGTCCAACCTGACTGCACACAGTCACTGGATGCTTCGAGACATCTCAAACTGAAATCAGAACATTGTGCTTACCTTTATTCACTTGGCTCCTCTCTGATCCTCTGGATCGTAATTCCTTAGCCCTAATTAATGTTACCCATCGTTTTGTTTTTAAATGTAAAGATACAGTGCGCGAACTGGCCCTTCGCCCACCAGCGATAAACCCTTACACTACACATCAGAGACAATTTACAATCATTACCGAAACCAACCTACACACCTGTACGTCTTTGGAGTGTGGTGAGAAACCGGAGCACCCGGGGAAAGCCCATGCGGTCACGGGATGAACGTACAAACGCTGCACAGACAGCGCCGCAGTCAGGATCGAACCCGGGTCTCCAGCGCTATAAAACTGCAACGCTACCGCTGCACCACCATTTTATTTTTGAAGAAGGTCAGCCTGAATTAATTCCCCAAATGCATACCCAGTGAACGGAATAAACATATTTTGTGTTCAAATAAAGTGGGGGAAAGCCACATTTTAAATGACAGCAGTATTTTTTGTTTTCGTTTGTTTAAAAGCAAAGCTTTGTGAGTCTTTCATATGACGCCATTCCTAGGGCGTCGGTCACTATCCGATATTTTCCTGGAAGTTTGTTCCCCAGGGAACGATCAGGTGTAAATAATTTCCAGATAGCTGCTAAATCAAATAATACCTGTGTGAACTGGTGATGGATGGTCGGCGTGGACTCGGTCGGCCGAAGTGGTTGTTTCCATGCTGTTTCAACCAGTCAATCAATCCTCGCCAATACTAGTTTGATGGTATTCTTCTTTAAAATAATACTCTTATTTAGCTGTTTCCCATTCTCTCAATATTCTTGGAGAAACGAGGAATTGCACATACTGGTTACAGAAAAAAGGACACAAAGTGCTGGATTATCTCAGCGGGCCAGGCAGCACCTCTGGGGTGCATGGATATGTGACGTTTCGGGTCGGGGGAAGGGCCCCGACCCGAAACATCAGTTATCCGTGTTCTCCAGACGCAGTGAGTTACTCCAGTAGGTTGTATCTTCTCTTGGTATTCTCGGTTATGTCAATCGACCCAATCGCACCATCGCCAGTTTGAAAAAGGCCAAGCCCCCTGCAGTCGTCCATCGTTCAGCTCCAGCCCACCGACACCATGGGTTGGTCTCTTCAACCGTTTGTGGTGGAGAACCCCCTGAACACAGTTTTGTATCTGAAGAAGGGTCCCGACCCGAAACGTCACCTATTCCTTTTCTCCATAGATGTTGCCCGACTCGCTGAGTTACTCTAACACTTTGTGTCTATCTTCTGAACAGCATTTTCTCCAACTCTTTTAGTGGTTACACGGTTGGTCGCGATGATCGCTGTTTTCCCGTAGCTGAGCGCCTTTCGCTTGGAAGCTATTAAAGACCACCCTTTCAGAAAACAGATGCCCTGAGCCTCCAATTGAGTTGTCCATTTAAGCCAGATATGACGATGGGGTGAAGTAATTGAAGTTCACATGGGCGAGAGCAGAACTTTCATAGCAAAATGTAGGGCAAAGAATGACCAAACCCCAGTTTTATAGTTCGATTTTACTAATTAGACCTCATATTTAGTCTCCATCTGACACGCGCAATCCGAACTGTGGGTAGAAAGGAACTGCAGATGTTGGTTTAACTGACGAGTGACACAAAATGCTGAAGTAACTCAGCGGGTCAGCCAGCCTGAAGAAGGGTTTCGACCCGAAACGTCACCTATTCCTTTTCTCCAGAGATGCTGCTGCCTGAGCCGCTGCGGTACTGCAGCACTTTGTGTATTGCATCATGATACGTGCTTAAATGCAAATAGGAAGGAGCAAGTGTTCCCCTTTCCACACTTCTTTCACGTTTCTTTAAATTATCTGAAAAATCCAAATCCGCCTGGTATCTAAGTTCTGAACACTGGCGCTGTTTGCGATGAAATGAGCTGGGACTGAAAAAACACACTGGACTATAGACCCACCAAAACCACTGTGCTATTTACTAACCACTGAGAAGATAGACACAAAATGCTGGAGTATCTCAGGGTCAGGCAGCAGCATCTCTGGAGAAAAAGGAATAGGTGACGTTTCGGGTCGAGGCCCTTCTTCAGACTGGATGCTATTTGAAGACGCTGTAAATGAAAAATGAGGGCTGCTTTTATCCACCATATCAGATTTGGTTCATATGTTCACTGCAGAATTAAGAGACATGTTACCACTTTAACGCAAGCACCCAACATCTCGCTAAATAACAGTGTGTTTATTTTTTAAATGCAGCATACGAGTCTTTTCTATTATATTTAACACGTAACTTGCTTTCCAGCGATTCATATTCAAAAAAAGAGTCGTAATAAGAACATAGAGAAAATGGCATCTCGTTCTGTTTGAACTCTGGGCGTTTTACTTTTTTTTTAATGTAAAATTGCAGCCCTGAAAATTGTCCCCACAAATCTCAAAATATATATATTAGTTCTAATAAATATCCTTTGACGGCTTCTATTGACATGGCAGAACCCCCACGACATTCTAAGGGCATGATAATCAGATTACTGTGGAACAGTCGAGGTTACCTATCAGGCACAAATAAACTCACAATTGCGTTACCTGAAAGGAATGTTGTTCGTTGAATGCGCTCATAACGAGTATTCAGGCAGATCCACTCCAAGTAGACTCCAACATAATGGTTATTACAATATAATTACAAATATTTTTTAAACGGCTTCTTTATTGCTATCGTCTTGCTCTTTCGTTACTTATTTCTAATGATCGCCCGGATCCTCTTAAAAGCTTCAAAATTGAGTGAACATGGGGAATTGGCAGTAGGATTAACACCCAGAATCGGGCACCAAATGTAGTGTTAGGATTTTCACCAGCAGTGGTGACGAAACCTATGGGGGTCGTCGAGATCCACGAAGAGACGGCAACAAGATGGTTTGTAATACCACCCCATCCAGGCCCCGGGTTCTTCCACATTTCCAATCAAACTAATCATAACGATTAGGCAGTAGAACCCTAGAAATTGAAAGTGGGAAGAAGGATCCCGACACCAAACATAACCTATTCGTGTTCTCCAGAGATGCTGCCTGTCCCGCTTAAACGCAAGGTTTAAAAAACTCACCACTTTGTCTTTTTTTTTTTGTAAACCATTCTTTTAAAATTCTGCATGAAATCAATGAAGACTGACGTGTGCAATTGCATTTCTCTACCGTAGTTTTCGAGAAGGATTAGCCTTCTCCGCAAACTCGAATAATTCTCACAGCACATTTTGCCCAAAACTTTTTGAAGCTAATATTTATAAGCTAAAGGATGGTTATTCCATCAATATCTAATTTGTCACCAACTCCATTCTCTACAATATTTTTTTTAAACAAGGTATTTTAAAGACATAGTCTGCATAGTATGTTTAAGTATGTTTAATGAAACCTACCGGATTTGTTAAGATACCATAGCATAATCAGTTCTGGTAGATGTCTAAATTCTATTCACCTGATATTTAAGGTGAACTGAACCCTTATCTCTAAATGAGAAATGAACGAAAACATAATTCTTTGCTCGACTTGTTATGTACCAAACGAAACATTTCGCAATGTACTCGGCTTACTGTGCGTATAAGTGAATACATTATCCCGATCAATACCTTCTTCTCAACTAGAAAATACATTATCATTTCCTCTACTTCTCAAACTCTGTGTTTCGGGCAGGGTTGTTGCAGTATATCAGTTAATAGATATTTTGGCATGTTTCTCCGCAATATCCTGAATGTCCTCTGCAGATCTGATCAAATTGACGTAATGGATTTCAAAGCTGACCTGGATAATTTGGCTACCGCCTAGGGACCCGTGTTGAGTGATGCAGGGATTCCGGGCAGTGTGTCAGCATCTCTCATCCTGACCGTTAAAAGATGTTGTGCCTCGGCATTGTTAGCTGACCACTCGCCGTGGAATATCGCCCTTTTTTTCTCTAATACCAGGCTCGTCTGACAACCCGGGGACATTTAGATCGGGACTCCTACAAGATTTCCAAGATGTGCGACTGTTTTCACCTGCCCTTTGCAAACTGGCGAGGAGATCCAGCCAGTGGTGGGCTTCTTACTCTATGCTTTGTAACCTGTTCATACTGCTTTGCTTTGCTTTGCTCCGGATACGCAGTCGCTTTTCTGCAGCTTTAGGGCGTGGTCGATGTTTGCATGAACGAGAGTACAGATCTAAGAATGGAAAGAAAAGGAATAAACCAGCTTCTGCAATATTTAGCTGCTTATGTTATGGCTGTTGTATTGCTATATGCTTTTGTAAAACACCAAATTAACATTTCTATATTCTTAACGTGCGGTGAACTGACAATTTAAGCCCATATTTGCATGCGTGGATTGTTATATCAACTTGCAGTTTTGGACAGAACTGCATTTTTTGCGACTTATTGGATGTAATTGTTTTGTGCGGAGTTAGTCCCGGGTTTGCGCTGTTGTTGGGTGCACAGTAGAAACTGTAACGCTGGAGAAACAAATATGGGCAAATCACTGGGAAATATATTTATTTGCTTAGAGTTTAATTGTCCTGGCTACAAAGCAGGCAGGGCGGAAACATTTGCTGTAAACGCCCGCAGTAAGGAGTGAAGGTATACATACCACGCCGCCCTTCTCTTTAAACACATGCTTTAACTGTATTATGTGTTTGCTTAAAGTGAAATGAAATTCGCCACAGGGCGTGTGCAGCTATTGTGCAGCGCACGTCGCTGCCACGAGTAATTGAAATACTTTTCTTGGGGGAGCGACGGTCTGTCTCTGTGACAGTGAATGCAGCGAGCAGCCTGGTACAAAGTTAGCGCGCACACACCCGAAAATGAATGGAATCGAAATGGTTCAGCATCCACCAGCCCACGCCATGCACTCCCCCTCCCAAGGTCACTTCAGCTCCTAGCTCCAGCAGGTCCCTGTTCAGGGCTGCAGGGAGATAACTGGGCGGCCAATACTGATTCCAGAAATGCAAGTTCTGTAAAATAAAAATCGAACTGAATACTTCGTTACGACCAGAGTCCGTTCAGTTTTAACTGTACCACAAAGGCTTGTTCTGATCTGACAGGCGATTGTCAAATCGCGACAAGAAAAGACAATCATTGTGCACATAAAGTAATGCAAAAGTACCCATTATGGGGGTTGGCATTAAGCTGCCCAAGACAGCATTGCCAAGGTCCTGAAAACCATAATGAAAATGGTTGGGATTGTACAATATTTTTTTAAGTTATAGCAGTAAGGATTTGAAGCAATGCAAATTGAGTTTTGACTTCAATGTAACATTAGCACTTAAAGTATCGTGTAGAGTACACATTTAATGTTAAAATAAAAATTATTGTGCAGAACAACCATGGCGCAGTTTGATTTGGCTCCTTTGTCTGCACTGAGAGAGGGCAAGTCACTTTGTAATGCCGCCGTTGTGATATGTGATATGTCTTTTAGCTCCAATTAGGACGGAAAGTCACCACAATATACTGTATAAATAATCAGCCTTGCAGCTAAGTTAAATGAGCTAACATTTGGAAAAGTCTTAAGGGTGTCAAAGGTTAGGCGGAGAAGGCAGGACAATGGGTTTGAAAGGGAAAAACAGATCAGTCACGATTGAAAGGCAGAGCAGACTCGATGGGCTGAATGGCCTAATTCTGGTGTTATGTCTTATGATTCTCAAGGGAAAGATTGGAGTGCATAGTGGTTGTATACTGTACGTCAATAATCCAGATTTCAGGATTGTTCACAATATCTGTCCCTTCCTCTAGGTGTTTCTTTCCCCTTCACCTTTCCTCTTACATCCATGCAAAAATAACATGATTAAGTAGCACATGGAAGAATTTAAGGCAAATGTGTCATCTTCCTGCGTCAGAAGCATTTACCATGAATGAAAGGTTTATAGCTGCACATTATAACTTGCGCAACTTGTTTGTACTTGTGCAGCATAACTCTTATTTAGGCTCGGGCATGAACTGACCTAGCAGTAGTGCTAAAGGTGAAAAAAAAAATTCCATAACTTTGCATTAGAGTCATAGTTATACAGCACGGAAACAGGTCCTTCAGCCCAACTTGCCTCACCACCAGACCTAGCCTGCCCAACCTCTCCCTATAGCTCAGGCCCTCAAGTGTTGGCAACATCCTTGTAAATCTTCTCTACACATTTTCCGGCTTAACGAGCTTTAGCATGGATGGCATTCACCTGCTATAGGAAATGGTTGAAGCAGGTTCTACGACAATATTTTATAGGCATTGGATGCAAATATAGCAGTGTCATAAGTGATTGGAGCAGAATTAGGCCATTTGGCCCATCAATCATGGCTGATCTATCCGTTCTAACCCCATTCTCCTGCCTTCTCCCCATAACCCCTGACACCCTTACTAATCAAGAATCTACCTATCTCCGACTTAAAAATATCCATTGTCTTGGCCTCCACATCCTTCTGTGGCAAAGTATTCCACAGATTCACCACCCTCTGACTAAAGACATTCCTCCTCCTCCTTCCTAAAGGAATGTCCTTCAATTCTGTCATTATATGAGTAAGGGGTGATCGTAGCTGACAAGGGAAGCCAGGAACGGTATAAAAATGAAAAAGGAGTATAACACAGCAAAGATGAGTGGGAAGCCAGAGGATTGGGTAACTTTTAAAGAGCAACAGATGATAATTAAAAAGACAATCCAGGGAGAAGAGATGAGGTACGAAGGTAAGCTAGCCAAGGATATAAAGGAGGATAGTGAAAACTTCTTTAGGTATGTGAAGATGAAGAAAATCATTACTACCAAAGTTGGACCCTTGAAGACTGTAAAAGGTGAATTTATTATGGGGAACAAGGAAATGGCAGATGAGTTAAACAGGTACTTTGGATCCGTCTTCACTAAGGAGGACACAAACAATCTCCCTGATATACTAGTGGCCAGAGGATCTTGGGTGACAGAGGAACTGAAGGAAATTCACATTAGGCAGGAAATGGTGTTGGGTAGACTGATGGGACTGAAGGCTGATAAATCCCCAAGACCTGATGGTCTGCATCCCAGGGTACTTAAGGAAGTGGCTCTAGAAATTGTGGATGCATTGGTGATCACTCTCCAATGTTCTATAGATTCAGGATCAGTTCCTGTGGATTGGAGGGTAGCTAATGTTATCCCACTTATTAGGAAAGGCGGGAGAGAGAAAACAGGGAATAATAGACCAGTTAGCCTGACATCAGCGGTGGGGAAGATACTGGAGTCAATTATAAAAGATTAATTAGCAGCACATTTGCATAGCAGTAACAGGATCAGTCCGAGTCAGCATGGATTTACGAAGCAGAAATCATGCTTGACTAATCTTCTGGCATTGTTTGAGGATGTAACTAGGAAAATGGACAAGGGAGAGACAGTGGATGTAGTGTACCTGGACTTTCAGAAAGCATTTGATAAGGTCCCACATAAGAGATTAGTAGGCACAATTAAAGCATATGGTATTGGGGGTAGGGTGCTGACATGGATAGAAAATTGGTTGGCAGACAGGAAACAAAGAGTAAGGATTAACGGGTCCCTTTCAGAATGGCAGGCAGTGACTAGTGGGGTACCGCAAGGCTCGGTGCTGGGTCCGCAGCTATTTACAATGCACATTAACGATTTAGATGAAGGGATTACACGTAACATTAGTAAATTTGCAGATGACACAAAGCTGGGTGGCAGTGTGAACTGTGAGGAGGATACTATGAGGATGCAGGGTGACTTGGACATGTTGGGTGAGTGGGCAGATGCATGGCAGATATAGTTTAATGTGGATAAATGTGAGGTTATCCACTTTGGTGGCAAAAACAGGAAGGCAGATTATTATCTAAAAGGTGTCAAGTTGGGAAAAGGGGAAGTACAACGGGATCTGGGGGTCCTTGTTCATCAGTCACTGAAAGTAAGCATGCAGGTACAGCAGGCAGTGAAGAAAGCGAATTGTACAGGGCCCTAGTGAGACCACACCTGGAGTATTTTGTGCAGTTGTGGTCCCCTAATTTGAGGAAGGGCATTCTTGATATTGAGGGAGTGCAGCGTAGGTTCACAAGGTTAATTCCTGGGATGGCGGGACTGTCAAATGTTGATAGAATATAGCGGCTGGGCTTGTATACTCTGGAATTTAGAAGGATGAGAGGGGATCTTATTGAAACATATACGATTATTAAGTGTTTGGCCAAGCTAGAGGCAGGAAACATGTTCCCGCTGTTGGGGGAGTCGAGAACCAGGGGCCACAGTTTAAGAATAAGGAGTAAGCCATTTAGAATGAAAATGAGGAAAAACTGTTTCATACAGAGGGCTGTGAGTCTGTGGAATTCTCTGCCTCAGAGGGCGGTGGAGGCCATTTCTCTGGATGCTTTCAAGAGGGAGTTAGATAGAGCTCGTAAGGATAGCAGTCAAGGGATATGGGGAGAAGGCAGGAACGGGGTACTGATTGTGGATGATCAGCCATGATCACATTGAATGGCAGTGCTAGCTCGAAGGGGCGAATGGCCTACTCCTGCACCTATTATCTATTGTCTATTATGACCACGAGGAGAGAAAATTAGATCATGAAGAGCCCATACATTGCTTTTCATAAGAAATGACGTTATTCGCTTCTCAACAGCTTTTTCTAGGTTGGGCAGCTATAAGATGAGGATGCTGCACAGCAGTGGATGGAAATAGCATCAGGCTCCCTTATCCATCCATGAATTAGTAATGTAATACAGGGACCCATCTAAGTGAGACAAAAACTCATCTGCAAAAAAAAATCAACTGCGTTTAAATTAACAACTGAATTTGGTTGTAACTGCTCCCCTGTTCTTTCTCCACTGATTGGAGAGAGTTAAAATATATTTTCATACAAAAGCATTCTTGTCGTACGGGTTATTGTTGGCTGGGTGCTAAATTGAAATGTACTGCAAAAATGGTTTCAGGGATCATGATGTCTGGTTAACCAACAAATGGTAACAGATGCTCATAGAATTTCTGTAACAGCCATAATAACTTTATATTGGTAACAAGACAGCACCAACTATGCTGTTTCCTGCCTTAACAAATATCTGCAGACCACAACCTTTTCAGTGGCTAACACCAACTCAAACTTGTCAGTATCATTCCTGCAGCTCTTTGAGTGAAAGTTGAGGTAGTGGGGAGAGGAGGTGGATGGTGAAGCGGAATTTGGGATTGACATTGAGGTGGATATCATAATGCAATTTGCTTGCTGTAAACTATGTCTAATCTGCTGAAAACATGCATCTCATGTTATTGTTGTTGCTCTGGATCTTTTGGCTGATGTGTTTTTGGAGGAGAGAGGCTCTTCCACAGGGTCTCGCTTTTCCACAGGAAGTGGGAGAAGGAAGGAAATTGAAGTCAATGCCGGGACTGAAGTAGTTAGAACTTACTTGCTACAGGAATTTAATGACCTCATATACTGTATCTAGTCACAAATCCACACCAGGCAATATTGATGCCAAGGAGAATCACGCACACAAATGTGCCCAGAGCCATTTCCTAATGGGCCCTTTTTTTCACCTGGTGAACATTTCCAGAGCAAGACTTCAATTGTACCTGAACTTCACCATACTTGTGCCAATGACAATAAACTCAATTGACTTGACTTGACAGTGGAGAAATGTGGGATGGTCTGGGGTTTAGTTGGATTGGATATTTTGTTCTGGAATGGCATCAAGATGCTTGATTGCACTCATCAAGCAAGCAATGTTTTTTTTTTTCACTCATAAATTATACATAGCAGATAATGAAAAGGTAGTTTGAATCAGGAGGTGCACCACTTAACAAAGAATATCCAGCCTTTGATTTACTCCTATTTATACGGAGGAATAAGGTGCCTTTACCAGGTAACATTTCCAATCCATGATAAAACCCAGGTTGTTGTGGGCATGCAACTTGCTGAAGGTAATGTACTTAAATATTAAAGGGAGGAGGTTAAGGTCTTTACTGGCTAATCCCTGGTTGGCGCAGACGTGGTGATCAGAAAGGTCTGCTTCTACGCTGAACCTCTAAACTAAAGCATACAGTAGATAGACATGGCTTCCGATATAAACCAACTAAAATGCCTGACATTCTGAAAAAAGATACCTGATCTCTTGCAAAGAAAGCAATAAACCTTTGTTAAAGGCTGTACTGACATTTAGGCCTGGGCAGAGATCCAAATGCTGCATTTATATATTAAACATCGATATTATATCGTCAATAAGAAATGACTCAGTGTAAACTTGATTTTTGATTCTCATAGTCAGAATTGGTGAAAGAGTTCTACTTTTGTTTGACAAATTTAAAACACTTATCTCCATATTGTCCATAAACTCTTCTCAAATTCCCATCTCCACATGTGGGTTTTCTCCCAAAGACCAAGTGTTCTCTCTTGCACTTGATACCTCCATCCTTTGCAATCTTTCCCAGAGATCATTATCTCCACTCACCTGTAATTTCTCCTCATTGTCACTGTATCTGCTTTCTGCTGCACCACTTTCCTGTAAGCGATTGTTTCCAAAGGCAGCTAACCTTTCAATCAGGCGATGATTTGACTGGGAAAATACTTAGATCCTTTTTTTTCTGCATTACCCAATACATACAGGTTTGCTGGTGCTACATGGTTGGAGTTTAACTAGATTGGCAGGAGGGTGGGATCTTATACAGGACCGAGGCACGGGAAAGGTTAGAAGTTGGTGTCGAGGGTGATGAGAGAAAATGTAGAGGATAGAATAGGCAGGAGAAAGGCAGGGAGGGAGGAAGGAATGTTGGTTTAAATTGCATGGATTTTAATGCAAGAGGCATTAAATATAGCCTCACTAGACAGTTCATCCAGTGAGGCTATATGGGTGGAGCTGAATAACAAGAAAGGGATGATGTCCTTGTTGGTGCTGTACTTCAGGCCCCCAAATAGTCCACGGGAATTAGAAGAGCAAAGGTGCCAGGAGATTGCATGCAGCTGCAGGTCTAATAAGGTTGTCGTAGTAGGGTATTTCCCATCGACTGGAAATGCCATTGTGTGAAAGATTTAGACGGGGGTAATTTGTCAAATGTGCTCAGCAAAGTTTCCTCCGGCAATATGTTGAGGACCTTACACAGGAGAGGGCAATGTTTGATCTAGTCTTGGAAAATTGGGAGAGGTAAGTGGATGAAATTTTTTTGGATAAGCTTTTTGGAACCAGCGACCACTGTTCTATTAGATGTAAGATAATTATGGATAGGGACAGAGCAGGCCCATGGGTTCAAATGATAAATTAAGGCAAGGCCAACAATGAAGGTATGAGACAGGAACTCACTCAAGTAGATTGGAGTAGGTTTGATGGAAAACGCACGTCAGGAAAGTGGGATGTTTTTAAAAGTGTGCTGACAGGAGTTCATGACACGTCCCTGTTAGAGTGAAAGGCAAGGCAGGCAAAGGTAAGGAAGCCTGGATGACGAGGGAAATTGAGGCTTTGATCAAGAGAATGAAGGAGGCGTGGGACAGGTATAGGCAGCTGGGATCAAGTGTATCCCTGGAGGAGTTTTGGGAACTCGAGTAATCAAAAAAATGAAATCATATGAGCAAAAAGGGAACAGGAGCTAGCTCAAGCAGATAGCATTAGGAAGAATCCCAAGAGATGTTATAAGCACATAAAGGGAAAAGGGATAAGCAGAGGGAGAGAGAGAGGGACCCCTCAGGAATCAGTGGTCAACTCTGAGTGGAGTGACAGGAGATGGGCAAGGTCCTCAATGAGTATGTCTCCTCTGTTTTTACCCTGGAGGAAGACAGGAGAATGGGGGATCTTGGGGTAGTCACTGGAAGTGTCTCGAGAGCATTCAATATTACCGTCGCAGATGTGCTGAAGGTCCTGCCGCGTATGAAGATAGACAAATCTCCGGGTTTGATCAGATATATCCGAGGACACAGTGGGAAGCTGGAGAGGAAATTACAGGAGCCCTTGTTGTAGTTAACGACAGGCGAGGTGCCGGGAGACTGGAGGGAGGAAAATATTGTGCCTCTATTCAAAAGGGTAGCAGGGAAAAGGCTGGGAACTACAGGCCAGTGAGCTTAACATCTGTGCTGGAAAGTTACTAGAGAGTACTCTGAGGGATAGGATATACATGCACTGGTGAACTAGGGCTGATTGGGGATAATGAATGGTTTTATTCATGGGAGGTCATGTCTCACGAATGTGATTGAGTTTTATGAAGATGTGACCAAAAAAGTCGACAAAGGCATAGCTGTAGACATTGTACATGGATTTTAATAAGGCATTTGACAAGGCTCTGCATGGTAGGTTGTTCTGGAAGGTTAGATCCCATGGGATTTAGGGAGAGATAGTTCAATGGATAGAAAATTGGCTTCATTGAAGGAAACAGAGGGTGATGGTGGAAGGTTGCTTTTCGGACTAGAGGCCTGTGACTAGTGGTGTGCTGCAGGATCCGGTGCTGGGCCCGTTACTGTCTGTCATCTGTGTCAATAATGAGATCGTACCTGGCGTGACAGATGACACAAAATTGGTTGAGATTGTAGATAGTGAAGACGGTTGTCAAAAATTGCAGCAGGATCTTGATCGGTTGGGCAGGTGGGCTGAGGAATGGTTAATGAAACTTAATGCAGAGTAACGTGAGGTGTTGCATTTTGAGTGCACTAATATGGGCAGAACCTATGCATTGAAGGTTATGCGTTGGTTCTGGAGAGTAGATCTGGCGATTGTTGTGGAGCAGAGGGATCTAGGAGCACAAGTACATAGTTCATTGAAAGTGGCATGACAGATAGTTAGGGTGTTCAAAAGGGCTTTTGGCACATTGGTCTTCATCAGTCACTGGATACAGACCTGGATTCAGATGAAGAGAAGCCCTAAGCTGCTCCACTTGTGAGATCCCTCCCAATTCCCCACCCTCACGACTAGAGGAAGATGGCCCACCAGATTGACACGGATTTGCAGCTGAGCGTGGCCAATGAGATAAGGGGCTGGAAAGCTGCGCTTTTTAATTAATTTATTTATTGCCAGCGCTAGTGTCAAGTTATTGGCTTAAAACACTATTACTCTGAAATGGAGGGCAAGGAAAATTACTGAAGGGTTGTTTAGAGACTATAGTGCATTGTGACAGCATATGTAAGAAAGGCCTATGACAGTGTCAAAAATATTATACACCTTGCAGGGCTCTCACTTAATTGTTTTTCTCTGTCATCAGCCGGGCAACCTTGGCAGCTTTTTAAGTTGCCAAATGACAGTATTGGTGGTCATTTAAGACGGCTTGCATGACCCGAGCGATATTGTGCTCGGACGAAGTGCGTAGTTACCAGTCGGAATTATGTTCAATGAAGCATTCACATATTATTTCTGCTTCAAATAAAGTCACAAACTAAACATATTCACCAATCAAGACATGATATATACCACAATGACATGCAGCAAAATTATAATACAGTATCTCAACTCTTTTTACACGTTGCAATGAATGCAATTTCTATTATTTCTTTCCACTTCCTAACATAAATGTGGTTGGTTATTCAGCGTACGCTCCCTCCGTGACTCCCTGGTCAATTCGTCCCTCCCACCCAAACCACCCCCTCTCCGGGCACTTTCCCTTGCAACCGCAGGAAATGCTACACTTGTCGCTTTACCTCCCCCCTTGACTCCATTCAAGGACACAAGCAGTCTTTCCAGGTGCGGCAGAGGTTCACCTGCACCTCCTCCAACCTCATGTATTGCATCCACTGCTCTAGGTGTCAGCTGCTCTACATCGGTGAGACCAAGCGTAGGCTTGGCGATCGCTTCGCCCAACACCTCCGCTCGGTCCGCAATAACCAACCTGATCTCCCGGTGGCTTAGCACTTCAACTCCCCCTCCCATTCCGAATCCGACCTTTCTGTCCTGGGCCTCTTTCATGGCCAGAGTGAGGCCCACTGTAAATTGGAGGAGCAGCACCTCATATTTTGCTTGGGCAGTTTACACCCCAGCCGTATGAAAATTGACTTCTCCAATTTCAGGTAGTCCCTGCTTTCTCCTCCCCTTCCCAGCTCTCCCTCGGCCCACTGTCTCCACCTCTTCCTTTCTTCTTCCCACCCTCACATCAGTCTGAAGAAGGGTCTCGACCCGAAACGTCGCATATTTCCTTCGCTCCATAGATGCTGCCTCACCAGCTGAGTTTCTCCAGCATTTTTGTCTACCCATTCACAAGTTCTGTTATCCCACTTTCCTCACCCACTCCCTATGTATTAGGGGCAATTTTACAGAGACATGTTTACCTACAAAGCCAATGCGTCTTTGGGATGTGGGAGGAAACCCACACGCTTGCAGGGAGAATGTGCAAATTCAACACGGACAGTGCCCGAGGACAGGATCGAAGATAGATCTCTGGCGTGTGAGGCCACAAGTCTACCAGCTGTGTCACTATTTTTTTTCTAACACACAAAAAATGATACATTGATAACTTTGGTTACTAAAAAAATGAAAATATCAATTTTCAGTTTTAAATCTCCAAGTGACGCTATGTCCCCCTTTACAGCTATTCTATGTTTTAATTAAGTTCAAGACTATGGGGCAGTATATTGGCCTTAATGTTGCTGCCTTAAAGGGCCAGAGACCCGGAATTGATCCTGAATATGGGTGCTGTCTGTATAGAGTTTGCTCCTTTTCCCTTTGATCACATGGCTTTCCTCCGGGTGCTATTTTTTTTTCCACATTTCAAAGGTGTTGAGGAACCTATTTCAGACCCAACCCAAAACATAATATTTTCCTTTTGTCCAGAGATTCTGTCTGACCTGTTGAGTTACTCCAGCTTTTTGTGTCTATCTTCAGTTTAAACCAACATCTGCAGTTCCTTCCTACACACACGATACTATATGATAGAACTTTATTAATCCCAATAGGGAAATTGTGTGTGGGTGTGTGGGTATACATATTATATACACACATGCGCGCACACACACACATACATATTTGTATAGTTATATATTCACATATAAATATACACCGTTTTGTTTTCTCATTTATAACATCGTTTACAGAGTACTATGTTTACACATTCTGCTGTGCTGCTGCAAGTAAGGATTTCATTGTTCCAACTGGGACGTGAGAGAATAAAACACTCTTGACTCTTGACTTACTCCGCTAATGTGTGGGATAGAACTAGCGTACGGGTGATCGGTGATAGGCGTGGACTCTGTGGGCTGAAGGACCCGTTTCCACGCTGTATCTTTAAATTAAACTAAAAACACTAAAACCAGAGGGAGTCTAAAGAAGGGTCTCTACCCGAAACGTCACCCAGTTTCTTCTATCTAGAGTTTCTGGCTGCTCCATGGAGTTCCCCCCCACACAATGAAAGCATGGAATAGTCTTTACCCTTCCATAGTTACCCAACCAGACGCAACTATATTTAAGGTAGCTCTTTTTTCCCCCAAGAGCCCTTTTTTGCTTAAGTCCAAGTCAAGAGTCAGGAGACTTTTATTGTCATGCGTCCCAGATAGAACAATGGAATTCTTGCTTGCTGCAGCACAACAGAATATGTAAACATAATACAGAACAGGAGATAATAGTTCAGTGTGTTTATATACCATTGACCATATACAGTGGCTTGCAAAAGTATTCATACCCCTTGAACTTTTCCACATTTTGTCACGTTACAACCATAAACGTAAATGTATTTTATTCGGATTTTATCTGATAGACCAACACAAAGTGGTGCATAATTGTGAAGTGGAAGGAAAATGATACATGATTTCCAAATGTTATTACAAATAAAAAACTGAAAAGTGTGGCGTGCAAAAGAATTCAGCCCCCCTGAGTCAATGCTTTGTAGAACCACCTTTCACTGCAATTACAGCTGCAAGTCTTTTGGGGTATGTCTCTACCAGCTTTGCACATCTAGAGACTGAAATTTTTGCCCATTCTTCTTTGCAAAATAGCTCAAGCTCAGTCAGATTGGATGGAGAGCGTCTGTGAACAGCAATTTTCAAGTCTTGCCAGAGATTATCAATTGGATTTAGGTCTGGACTATGACTGGGCCATTCTAACACATGAATATGCTTTGATCTAAACCATTCCATTGTAGCTGTGGCTGTATGTTTAGGGTCGTTGTCCTGCTGGAAGGTGAACCTCCGCCCCAGTCTCAAGTCTTTTGCAGACTCTAACAGGTTTTCTTCCCAGATTGCTCTGTATTTGGCTCCATCCATCTTCCCATCAACTCTGACCAGCTTCCCTGTCCCTGCTGCAGAAAAGCATCCCACAGCATGATGCTGCCACTACCATGTTTCACAGTGGGGATGGTGTGTTCAGGGTGATGTGCAGTGCTAGTTTTCCGTCACACATAGCGTTTTGCATTTAGGCCAAAATCTTCAATTTTGGTCTCATCAGACCAGAGCACCTTCCTCCACATGTTTGCTGTGTCCCCCACATGGCTTGTGGCAAACTGCAAACGGGACTTCTTACAGCTTTGTTTCAACAATGGCTTTCTTCTTGCCACTCTTCCATAAAGGCCCGATTTGTGGAGTGCATGACTAATAGTTGTCCGGTAGACAGATTCTCCCACCTGAGCTGTGGATCTCTGCAGCTCCTCCAGAGTTACCATGGGCCACTTGGCTGCTTCTCTGATCAATGCTCTCCTTGCCCAGCTTGTCAGTTTAGGTGAACGGCCATGTCTTGGTAGGTTTGCAGTTATGCCATACTCTTTCCATTTTCGGATGATGGATTGAACAGTGCTCCGTGAGATGTTCAAAGCTTGGGATATTTTTTTATAACCTAACCCTGCTTTAAACTTCTCCACAACTTTATCCCTGACCTGTCTGGTGTGTTCCTTGGGTTTCATGATGCCCAAGGTACATTGTTTGTACACTAATGTTCTCTAACAAACCTCTGAGTCCTTCACAGAACAGCTGTATTTATACTGAGATTAGATTACACACAAGTGGACTCTATTTACTAATTAGGTGACCTCTGAAGGCAATTGTTTGCACTGGATTATATTTATGGGTATCAGAGTAAAGGGGGCTGAATACTTTTGCACGCCACACTTTTCAGTTTTTTATTTGTAAAAACATTTGAAAATCATGTATTATTTTCCATCCACTTCACAATTATGCGCCACTTTGTGTTGGTCTATCACATAAAATCCCAGTAAAATACATTTACGTTTGTGGTTGTAACGTCACAAAATGTGGAATAGTTCAAGGGGTATGCATACTTTTGCAAGCCACTGTATATACACAATAAATAAACAGATAAAATGCAATAGGCTGTTACTGTTCAGCCTTGCACCACCTCCAGTTTAAATTCCATGTAGAATATTTATGGAGGACCAGGAAACCAGAAGCAAGAGTTACTCCAGGAAGTTACTCCAGATCCAGGGTCAGGGAGTGATTCTGCGTTGGTTTTCAGCGGTCGCGGCAAGGCAGCAATGGCAGCCAGATCGACAGCAATGGCAGCCAGATCTCCCGCAATTCAAAGTGAGGGAGAAAGTGCCCAGAGCCGACCAGTTGCTGTGGCAGTGCGCATGCGCAGGGCGGCCAATAATGTGCTGGCCGTGGTTGTGCACATGTGCAGGAGGGAAGGATATGCTGGCCGTAGCAGTGCACATGAGCAAGGCAGCCTGCCATGCTGGCGGACGAGGAGCGAGCGGAGAGCGGAGAGCGGAGAGCGGAGCATGGCGGCCCAGACACGGATACGGACGGCGGGCGGAGACAGAGAATGACAGAGAGAGAGAGAGAGAGAGAGAGAGAGAGAGAGAGAGAGAGAGAGAGAGAGGGGGGCCCAGCCAGAGTTGAATGGCAGGTGTCCTGCCTCGGCCGGAGGCCCCCTAGATTTCAAGGCCCTAGGCTTCAGCCTATGAAGCCCAGTGGCAAATCCGGCTCTGCGAGGCCCCCCTAGATCTCGAGGCCCTAAGCTTAAGCTTGTCAAGCTTATACGTAAATCCGGCCCTGATGGAATATAGAAGTTGGGAGGTCATGTTGCAGTTGCATAAAATGCTGGCGAGGCCACAACTAATGCATTGTGTTCAGTTTTGGGCAACGTGTTATAGGAAATAGGTCAAGCTGGAAAGGGTGCAGAGAAGATTTACGAGGATGTTGCCAGGACTTGAGATGCACTAAGTCTCTTGCCCAGAGTAGGGGGATCGAGAATCAGAGGTATAAGGTAGGGGGATAAAGATTTAATAGGATTCTGAGGGGTAATTTTTTCATCGACCCTCAACACCACCTTCTCTCAATCTGAAGAAGGGTTTCGGCCCGAAACGTTGCCTATCTCCTTCGCTCCTTATATAGGTATAAGGTGAGGGGGGAAAGATTTAATAGGATTCTGAGGGGTAATTTTTTCACACAAAGGGTGGTAGGTGTGTGGAACAAGCTGCCAGATGAGTTAGTTGAAGCAGGTGCTATTGCAATGTTTAAGAAACTTTTAGACAGGTATATGGATAGGACAGGTTTAGAGGGATATGGGCCAAACGCAGGCAGGTGAGACTAGTGTAGGTGGGACGTGTTGGCCGGTGTGGGCAAGTTGGGCTGAAAGGGCCTGTTTTCATGCTGTAAGACTCTATCACTCTATAACTTATCTTCTACAAGGGAGGGGGGAGATAGTGGAGCAGATCCTTCAGTGGCAGATGGTTTCTGCACTGGTGGTGCCCTGGGTTGCACCATTTTACCTGGGCCTTGTCAACATTCTAGGGCATACTCGTTGACTAAGCCAGAAACTGGAATATAAATAAAGTTTATAATATATAAATCCCATGAAGAACTTAGAATATATCTCATCCAGCATTTTACCATTAAGAGTGGTGTAGAGTGGGGCAGATATGCTGATATATGGAACTCACTAGCCATCTACCTTAGATCCACAGACAGACACAAAAATCTGGAGGAACTCAGCGGGTCAGACAGCATCTCTGGAGAAAAGGAATAGGTGATGTTTTGGGTTGAGACCTTTTTGTGTTTGTCTTCGGTTCAAACCAGCAGTGTCTTCTTACACATTTTGTCTGCTCCAGAACCAAGCTGGAAGTATGGCAGAAGACAGAAGCCCATGCTGTCCCAATTTATAATCACAGAATCCCACAGTGAGATGAATAACCTCTGTGATTTTTGAGGAATGTTGGTCGAGGTTTTAGGTCTTTGAGTTTTTACTCAAAAGCAGCTTCTTGAGATTTGAGTTACCAACTGCTTCTAAAATTAGACCTTGTGTTCCATGTGAGCTCAATAGCTAGCTCAATGCAGATCAGAGAATCCTTTTTATTGTATTCCAGCTTGTTTCCCTTACCAGTCTGAAGAAGGGTCTCGATCCTTAACACCACCTTCTCTCAGTCTGAAAAAGGGTTTCGGCCCGAAACGTTGCCTATCTCCTTCGCTCCTTAGATGCTGCTGCACCCGCTGAGTTTCTCCAGCTTCTCTCCAGGGATATTGCCTGTCCCACTGATTTACTCCAGCTTTTTGTGTCTATCTTCAGCTGAAAGTAATCACGAGCCACCACATGATCTAGTCATCTGGATAAGTGGATGAATATACACTTTATTAGGCTCAGATTATTTCCATAAATGAACAAGCAAATTTGTTTGCTTCCATCCAGTGTAATGAATACGATTCAGTGCAAATAATTCCATGTTTCTCTATTCTCAAAATGTCACATTAATACACATGCATGTTCAATTTCAATTAAAAAACATCATTTGTTTTTATGAAGGCATTTTTAAAAGTATGGCATGCCTGGAAGAATTTCAGGAATGTTTGACCTTTTATTATTTTCTATCCTTCAAACTCTGCAACTTTTATCACACTTAAAGGCTTCATTTATTTGGAAACATGAATCAAATGAGTCAGATGACTAGATCATAACACTTAAGAAACATCATTGAACAGGGCACATTGTAACTGTGCCATTTCCTCGGTTTATCTATTTGATTAGTTGTACTATCCATAGCTATGATTTTCTTCCCTAAATTATTCCAAATTTACTTTGAAGTCTATTATTAATTCAGATCCCACAGCCCTTTCAGTCAGTGTATTCCAAATCATGACCACCCACCATCAAAATATGTTTCTCATATTATCTTGGTTCTTTTGTCAATCATTGATCTATCTAGCAAAGATAGATCCAAAATGCTGGAATATTCAGTGGGTCAGGAGACATCTCTGAAGAAAAGGAATATGTGAAGTTTTGAGTCAAGACTTTTTTCAGACTGGGTAGAATCAAAACGTTACCTATTCCTTTTCTCCAGAGATGCTGCCTAACCCGCTGAGTTACTCCAGCATTTTGTGTCCAACTTCAGTGTAAACCAGCATCTGCAGTCGCTTCCTACTCATTGAGCTTTCTACCACTGGATATAGTTTTGACATAATCAAAACCACCATTATCTGGTAATTAAATATGATACCACAATCATAATTCCTCTGAGTTTTCTCTATTGTAAAGGGATCAATGCAGCCATTTTCCATTTCCATTATAGTTATAGAATCATATGGTAACAGGCCCTTCAGCCTACAAGGTCAATGCAGGGTGTAAAATATCCATTTATACTAATTCTGCACTATTGCTATTTTATTCTCTCCACATCCCCCCAAAATGCCCATTCACTTACACATAAGAAGCAATTTGCAATGTCCAATTAACCTACCAATGTGGGATGTGGGAGCAAACTGGAGCACCACGAGCAAACCCTCATGGTCCCAGGGCGAACATACAAACGTTATAGGACAGCTCCAGAGATCAGGATTGAACCTGGGATGCTGGAACTGTGAGACATCAACTCAGCTGCCAGTGCCACTAATCATGTGCCAAAAATTGCCAATATTCCAGGTATAGTCTACCAATCCCTCTAGGATTTGACAAAAAAATCCCTTTTCTTTACGCCAGTCCTCTGTTCATAGCCTAGATCTTCCTAAGATTATGTACAACATCTCTAATTAAATTACATCTGCCATGTTTCTCACTATTCCACTAACGTATCCAAGACTTCTGAAGTCTGTTACTTTTCTATTCATTGCTTACTATATTTTAGAATTTTGTGTAATCTAAAAAATTAAAACATGTCTGTCCTAGACTGATGGATCAACAAGACAGGCATTCCAAATATAAATTCCTATCATCCAGTATGAAAACAATTTAACATCGACCTTTCTGTAACTTTGTGAACCTTTACTTTGCTAGTAAATGTATTAATTATGTACTAAAACATGCAAACAACATTGAAAATCCATGTATTCATCAATTCTGACATTATAAGCAAACCCGACAAGAAGGGAGGTGCAGTGGTAGTCTGGCGTGCTGTCCTCTACCGGGCTGAGGCCAGGCGGCAACTCTCAGACACGTCCTCCTACTTAGCCTTCGATCATGATCCCACAGATGAGCACCAGGCTTTAATCTCAAACACCATTACTGATTTTCTTCCACAGCCTCCAACCTTCTCGTTTCCCAGCCCCGCACAGGCCGTTTTTACCTTCTCCCCAAATTCCACAAACACAACTGCTCTGGCAGACCCTGCCTACTCCAGTCCCAAGGAAATGATTTCCACATACATCAACTCCATCCTATCTCCCCTGGTCCAATCTCTCCTGACCTATGTCCAAGATACCTCACATGCCCTTCGACTCTTTAATGACGTCAGCTTTCCGAGCCCCCACTTCCTCATCTTTACTATGGACATTCAGTCACTCCACACCAGGAAGGTCTTAAAGCCCTCCGTTTCTTCCTCGACCACAGAACCATCCAATTTCCCTCCACTAGCACTCCGCCTAGCGGAGCTGGTCCTCACTCTCAACAACTTCTCCTTTAACTCCTCCCACTTCCTCCAATTCCAAGGCGTAGCTATGGGCCCCCGCATGGGCCCCAGCTATGCCCACCTCTTTGTAGGGTACATAGAAACATAGAAATTAGGTGCAGGAGTAGGCCATTCGGCCCTTCGAGCCTGCACCGCCATTCAATATGATCATGGCTGATCATCCAACTCAGTATCCTGTACCTGCCTTCTCTCCATATTCCCTGATCCCTTTAGCCACAAGGGCCACCCCTCACCCCTCACACCTCAGGAGACATTGTGCCAGTTTTCATTGGAGGAGAAGAGAGATATTACTGGGCATTAACATTTTGTTTTTAACCTCTGCAGGACCAAACCCATTGAAATAATCACAGAGAAGGTCTGCGAGCACCTCTACTTCTTAAGTTTAAAACGATTTAATATACTGGCAATACATTTCTACACATGTGCCAGAGAAAATATCCTGACTGGTTGCATCATGGTCTGGCATGCCAATTCCAATGCATAGAAATACCAACATCAGGCAGAAGCCTGAAGTCCCACACCACCAGACTCAGGATCAGCTGCTTTCCTACAGCTATCAAATTTGTGAACTGACCTACACAATCCTAATCCTATCTTGGTAACAAAACACTAGGGACCACCTCTTGCACTATCCTGGTCTGGGTTTCCAATTGCTTATTTTTGCAAGAATGATTTTTTGTACATTATTTTTATTAGTGTGTGATTTATGTGTAAATTCTGTATATGTGCATTATCTGAGTCCATGTGTCTGTGATGTAGCTCTAAGCAAGATATTCATTGTATTTGTATGTCACTGTACTTGTGCAGGTGACAATAAACCCAATTTGACTTGACTTACCAACAGAGTGTACAAGTAGACAATAACATTACATGTTAATTACGCATTCAAAAGAAAAGTGGAAAATCGCATTACACGAGGCTTGGAGGGTAATTGGGCTCTATAAATTGTCACTAATGTTTAGGGAGTGGATGAGAAAGTGGTATAACATCAAACTAGTGTGAATGAGTGATTGACGGTCAGCATGGACTCATTTGTGACGGCCACATAATATAAACTGTAAGGCTGAAATGTTTGCTATGAATCCTCTTAATTGCCTCCTAATACCACAACCAAAAACCAAATCTCAAACATTTTAGTTTTCACCTCCTACCTTTTTTTTCGTGTTTGCTCGTGATGTGGTTTGATTTCTCTTGTCTATTTTTTAATTATCCTGTCTTGTCTCCTTGCATACGGTACTTGCCTACTGTGAGTTCCCATTCTTTTGTTAAATATCGCCTCCAATTTTGTAGTTCTTATAGAAACATAGAAAATAGGTGCAGGAGTAGGCCATTCGGCCCTTCGAGCCTGCACCGCCATTCAACATGATCATGGCTGATCATCCAGCTCAGTATCCTGTACCTGCCTTCTCTCCATACCCCCTGATCCCTTTAGACACAAGGGCCACATCTAACTCCCTCTTAAATATAGCCAATGAACTGGCCTCAACTACCTTCTGTGGTAGAGAATTTCACAGATTCACCACTCTCTGTGTGAAAAATGATTTTCTCATCTCGGTCCTAAAAGACTTCCCCTTATCCTTAAACTGTGACCCCTTGTTCTGGACTTCCCCAACATCAGGGACAATCTTCCTGAATCTAGCCTGTCCAACCCCTTAAGAATTTTGTAAGTCTCTATAAGATCCCCCCCTCAATCTTCTAAATTCCAGCTAGTACAAGCCAAGTCTATCCAGTCTTTCTTCATATGGAAGTCCTGCCATCCCAGGAATCAGTCTGGTGAACCTTCCCTGTACTCCCTCTATGGCAACAATGTCTTTCCTCAGATTAGGAGACCAAAACTGTACGCAATACTCCAGGTGTGGCCTCACCAAGACCCTGTACAACTGCAGTAGAACCTCCCTGCTCTTGTACTCAAATCCTTTTGCTATGAATGCCAACATACCATTCGCTTTCTTCACAGCCTGCTGCACCTGCACGTTGAACAATCCCTGTTCCAGGCGTACACTGGCCCTATACCCAAATTCTATCTCCATAATGTTGATGACTGCATCAGTGCTGCCTCCTGCACCCATGCAGAATTCAAGGACTTCATCAATTTCACCACCAACTTTCATCCTGCACTTAAATTTACTTGGACCATCTCCCACACCTCCCTCCCCTTTCTTGATCTCACAGTCTCCATCACAAGAAATCACACTACTGACTGACATCTATTACAAACACACTGACTCCCACAACTATCTGACTACACTTCTTCCCACCCTGCATCCTGCAAAGACTCTATCCCCTCCTCCCAATTCCTCCGTCTACGCTGCACCTGCGCTCAAAATGAGGTGTTCCATACTAGAACATCCAAGATATCCTCATTCTTTCGGGAATGGGGGTTCCCCTCTCCCATCATAGATGAGGCCCTCACTCGTGTCTCCTTGGTCCGCCCTAGCTCCCCCTCCCCTTGGTCGCAACAGAGGCAGAATCCTCCTAGTCCTTTCCTTCCACCACATCAGCCATTGCATACAACACATAATCCTCCAAAATCCTCCGGGACCCCACCACTAGCCACATATTTCCATCTCCACCCCTTTTCCACCTTCTGCAGAGACTGTTCCCTCCGCAACTTCCTGGTTAATTCATCCCTTCCCACCCAAACCACCCACTTCCCAGGTATCTTCCCCTGCAACCGCAGAAGATACAACACCTGTCACTGTACCTCATCCCTCGACTCTGTCCAGGGACCCCAACAGTCCTTTCAGGTTAGACAGAGGTTCACTTGCACCTCCTCCAACCTCATCTACTGTATCCGTTATTCAAGATGTGGACTCTTATTCATCGGCGAGACCAAACATAGACTGTGTGATCGTTTCGCGGAACACTTTCGATCAGCCCACGTGAGCCAACCTGATCTTCCGGTTGTTGGACACTTTAATTCTAATTCGAAACCCTAATTCGAAACACTTCTTCAGTCTGAAGAAGGGTTTCGGCCCGAAACGTTGCCTATTTCCTTTGCTCCATAGATGCTGCCGCACCCGCTGAGTTTCTCCAGCACTTTTGTCTACATTAGACTTTCCAGCATCTGCAGTTGCTTCTTAATCATATTTTGCTTGGGCAGCATACAGCCCAGTGGTGTGAATTATCTCACTTCAGGTAGCCCTCTCTCTATCCCTCCCCCACCCAGGTCGCATTAGCTTCTCATTTTCACCCTACAAACAGCTTCCAATGGCCTTTTTCCTTTATCATCGTTGCTTTTTTGCATATCTTTCATTCATTGTTCTTTATCTCTCCACATCACCGTCTATATCTCTCGTTTGCCTTATCCCTAACCAATCTGAAGAAGGTTCTTGACCCGAAACATCACCCATTCCTTCTAGGATCAGTCTAGGATCATGCTGAGAGAATGGAGCAGCTGGGCTTGTACACTCTGGACTTTAGAAGGATGAGAGGGAATCTCATTGAAACATATAAGATTGTTAAGGGTTTGGACACGCTGGAGGCAGGAAACATGTTCCCGATGATGGGGGAGTCCAGAACCAGGGGCCACTGTTTATGAATAAGGAGTAAGCCATTTAGAACGGAGACGAGGAAACACTTTTTCTCACAGAGAGTGGTGAGTCTGTGGAATTCTCTGCCTCAGAGGGTGGAGGCGGGTTCTCTGGATGCTTTCAAGAGAGAGCCAGATAGGGCTCTTAAAAATAGCGGAGTCAGGGGATATGGGAAGAAGGCAGGAACGGGGTATTGATTGGGGATGATCAGCCATGATCACATTGAATGGCGGTGCTGGCTCGAAGGGCCGAATGGCCTACTCCTGCACCTATTGTCTATTGTCTATTGTCAGTCATGGCCTCAGATTAACACGCGTGGAAGCATTCTCCCCATATTCAATCTATCCAAGCCTTTCATCATTTGGTAAGTTTCAATGAGGTTCTCATCATCCTTCTAATCTCCAGCGAGTACAGGCCCAGTGCCATATAAAGCTCATCAAATGTAAACCCAATCATTCCTGGGATCATTCTCGTAAACCTCCTCTGGACCATCTCCTTAGCCAGCATCTCCTTCTTCAGATATGGGGCTCAAAACTGCTTACAGTACTCCAAATTCCATCTGACCTGTGCCTTATAAAGTGTCAGCATTACATCCTTGTTTTTATATTCTAGTTCTCTTGGAATAAATGCTAGCTTGTTCTCCAGTGACGCTGCCTGACCAGCTGAGTTATGCCAGCACTTTGTATATTATTTTATAAATCAGCATCTGCAGTTCCTTGTTTCTACATCTTGATCGAGTTCCTCACTGATTTACTTTCAGAAAGATTGTGCTGACCTTCATTTCATTTATTAGTGCATACTTTTCCAGATGCCAATTAGTTTGTCCAGATTGTTTGTCTCCAAATGGTTTCCCACTACTGGCTAACCTCCAAATGCTAGGTTTATTCTTCCTTTCTTTTTAAATGGGGAAATAACAATGCAATCCATTAATCTAATAGCACAATCTCCTAATCAAGAAAGGGTAGAAAAATTATGGTCATAACCTCTGCAATTTCCATTCCTTCATCCCTCCATAGCCTGCAGCCTGGAATAGACTCCTCAAAACATACAGAACACAAAAAGGGCCCACTGGCTCTGCATCAACTCTCAACTCTAACTGTGATTACAATAATGCTACAAAAATTCCCATTTCATGCTGCTCACATCCCCAATTAATTCCCCTCCCCCCTCAACAATTAACCTATCATTCTGCACGTTTGGAATGTGAGGGGGAACTGGTGTAATTTGCAGGAAACCAATGTACTAGAGGGAAACTCAGGGAGTGACAGAGAAAACTTCATGGACAATATTTGAGGTGAGGATTAACTCTGGTCTGCTGGAGCACCATGACAGGAGCTCTATGTGTGGCACCAGGGGAGATTAGGCTTTTCTACTTTGAAAGCTGCTGCCCTTTTAAGTAACTTATTTAACTACTGTATCTTCCTCTATTCAAATGGAAAGTGTACAAGCACTTGAAAAAAAAATCACAAGGATATAAGGGGAAAGGATGGGGAGTCAGATTGGTGGAATGTTGTTACCTATTGCTAGATGGACTTGATGGGTCATGTTGCCTCCTTTTCCCTTTTCCTGTTGTAAACGTTCTGTAGTTCTGCATGGGCAAAAAAAGTTTTAAATCAGGAATAAAGACAGTCCTTTATCTTGGACTCCACCTACAAAGATAAATTAATTTTAAAGTGCAGATACAGGGAATTTTGCATATAACAATATCATGCCGAATAAATGTAAATGTGCGTGGGTCTCGAACTAGTGTTTCAATTTTAGTGAGTATAAGATTTTGTTTTATTGAT
Organism: Okamejei kenojei; assembly: GCA_035221665.1. Classification (NCBI taxonomy): domain Eukaryota; kingdom Metazoa; phylum Chordata; class Chondrichthyes; order Rajiformes; family Rajidae; genus Okamejei; species Okamejei kenojei. The sequence goes on along the minus strand of CM069139.1, from coordinate 52,888,144 downwards.
TAAAAGTCTTTCTTTCTGCTATACCTTAAATAAGATATTGGAATCATATTAAGCATTGCAACAGAATCCAAATTCATTCTATTTTGAATTGTCAAGTCTTTATCATAAATTCTGTATTCTATAAATGAATACATTAATTAATTAATCTAAAAATAGCTTGATAATGCCTGGATTTCATATTAGTTAAAGAGGACTTATTCAGGGTATTGAGACCCACTTCACGTCAGTCCCCTTTAACATCAATATTCATTCTTTTTGAGATTTCCCTGCCTTATTAAACATTTCTTGCATTGCACTCATGTTCCTGAAGCTTTCAATTTCGGTACAGTTTTTGAGATTACAAATTAGAGACATTTGGAGTATCATGAATGGGAAAGATAAGTGGAGGAGTAAACTAGCATGCTCATATTTTCAGAGAGTTATGCAATATGACTTCTGGTTGTGACATTGGGCTCTTGTCCAAAGCTGGCAATCATTTATTGATGGCATGCAATAAATCATTTGTCAGGGCTGTCACCAGGCTGAGAAGGAAAGGGTCCATGGGAAGGTAAGTGACAGAGGGGACAGTGGTGGTGGGAACAGAGAGGATGAGTAAGCAAAAGTAATAACCTTGGCAGGGAAGATGATTGATGATTCTTCATGAAACCCAGAGTTGCAAGCCCAGAAAAAAAAGTTTACCTCAAACTGCTAGCTCCTGGAGCTGATTTGTAACAGTTTTCCTGGGCATGCATTGAGCCTGACACTCATGATGCACATTTAACAAACACTTTGGTTCTATTGATAGCGTAAGACCTTTGCTTGAATATTAATGATAACCTCTTCTGCTGTTAAAAGTCAAAATTAAGGCCGGTAAGAAAATCATTTTCATTGTTTTTTAATGCCTCGATGACTTCACTACTCACTTGTTTTATATTCACCTACAACGTATCAACCATATGACACCTCCACCCTATCAATGATAACCATGCCTTTTGCTGCCTCATTCTCATGCTCCAAAATTTCCCTGCTAAACCTATTTTACTCATCAGCTCTTCATCCTTCCTTTTATATCCTTTATAAAACACAGGCTTCTAAAACTCAGATTATGTTTACATCAAGTGTTAAAGAAGGAACTGCAGATGCTGGAGAATCGAGGGTACACAAAAGGCTGGAGAAACTCAGCGGGTGCAGCAGCATCTAAGGAGCGAAGGAGATAGGCGACGTTTCGGGTCAAGGCCCTTCTTCAGACTGGTCAGGGATCAGGGAAACGAGTGATATAGACGGTGATGTGGAGAGATAAAGAACAATTAATGAAAGATATGCAAAAAAGTATCGATGATAAAGAGAACAAGCCATTGTAAGCTGTTTGTAGTATGAAAATGAGAAGCTAGTGCGACTAGGGTGGGGTAGAGAGATAGAGAGAGAGGGAATGCCAGGGCCCGAGGGCTGAGGGAGAGGTGGGAAGGGGAGGAGACAGCAAGGGTTAACAGAATTGAGAAAATTAAATGTTCAAGCCCAGAGGATGCAGACTCCCCAAGCGGAATATGAGGTGCTGTTCCTCCAACTTGAGGTGTTGCTCACTCTGGCCGTGGAGGAGGCCCAGGACCGAGAGGTCGGATATGGAATGCGAGGGGAGTTGAAGTGCTGAGCCACCGGGAGGTCAGGTTGGTTAAAGGGATCATTGATTGCTCAGACATGGTCTAAATGCAGCAGCCCAGTTGTTACTTGAAAACTGGGTTTCAATTTCAAAGGATATTCATCTTGACGACACTACTTTAGCTCTGGTTAGGCAGCTTGATTAGTGGTAACATAGTCAAATTTGACCGCGATGGACGGCCCCCTTAATCCTTACATAGACAAAACTAGTTTCACAGAAAAACTCTGTTCAGTTGACTCTCGTACACTGACAGAATACAGAAGGCAGGCTGACGATCCGGGCTGATACACTTCAGGGCTAGTTTCTGCAAATTCTCAAGATATCCAGGCTTAGAACTAACAAGTTTTCTGGTAAGTTTTAAGAATGCATATCAGTTTTTATAAACTATGTAATCATCGACCGGTTCTGTCCTGTTGAAAAAATATGAGTATAATTTGTACTTCTATTCAGCACTCATTGTTATATTTATATCATGAGACAACCTTTTTGAATGTGTTTACAAGTCCCCAGTACATAACTGTGAGTGTTGGCTTGGTGCTACTTAATGTACATGTGCACAATCAAACGTATCTCCAGATTAGTTTGTAATTTTGCCAAGTAGATTTAACTCATGGAACAAGGGCAGTAACTAACAACTAGAAAGACCAGTGTTTGCTCCAGACAGTTGTAAAGAGAAAACCATGCAACTGCATTTCTGAGGGGCAAGAACTTCAGGCATGTGCATTATGGTTTTGATTACTGCGCTGCCTATATATCACACAAGGTCAGAATTTGCAAACAGTGGAAACACTGCCTTTAAAGTTTTAATAAATATATATTTTAAATTGGAGGTGTACGTTTCTTTTTTAGTCATTCTGAAATAAAGTTAGAATGTTATTTTTATGCTAAAATTATTGGAGAAAAATAAAATAAATTATTTACAATCCCAAATAATCCAAAAGAGTACACCTTTTAACAAATTTTGACAAGATCAAATCAAAAGCAATCGATAAACTAACTATATTTAATCTTATTATTTATTTGTCGCAAAATACTGAGATATTAGGGATACATAGGATCAAACAAGAACAGAGCAATGTTTGGCAATCTGAACACTGGGAATAAGAATTCCACTGGGAATAAGAAGACCACCAGGGGCGCTGTATGATTGGCAGCCCCGCCAACTGTCTGTTTGTTTTTTCGTCTTTTTTTAATTTTTAATGTGTGTTAAAAGTTTGTGTAAATGTTCTCCGGTTTGTTTTATGTGGGGGGGGGGGGGGTGTAAATTGCTCGGCCTAAGCTTCCCCCAGTCTAGTTTCAGTCAAAAACCACTGAATCAAGTACCTGCGCAACTAATCTTTATTTTGACAAAACACAATTACAATTCAACTACTATACCTAACCACCACAGGTTCGATCCTCGTATCCCTCTAGGCCTCGCTCAAACATAGACACTCCAGAAGGTCACACAGTCCCAAGCGTTCTCTCAGAAGATCGACGCAGGACCTCCTGGCAGCGGACTTTTATAGGTCCCCGGACCTTGAGGGGCCGAACAACATGGGGGTGGTCTCTTTACAATCCAATTACAGATATAGATTAACCCCATACATAACAGACATTTCCCCAACCCAATAATACAGTGGCTAATACATTGTATTCAAACAGTGTTTCCCGGAGGAAGCTAACATCGCAACATTTACCCTGATCTGCAAGAAAGCCAGACAAGGCTCAATACCTCATCCAATCAACATTCGGCAAAGTGAAACTCTGCAACATTATTTACAATTATTTACAAGGTGTATGTCTGGTTTGCAGTCATCCAATCCATTCTATGCAATTTGCACCTAATTGACATGGTCTGCTGATGTTCTTATTCTCTTCCTGCAGCTTGGATCTAGGCTCTAGACAAACTGGCACCACTCTGCAGCTTGTCCCAGTTCCACAGAGAGCACTTTCAAATTGACCAAATCTCCCAGCAGCCCTGAAGCTTTTACCCAGTTTTAGAGTACTAGCCTCTCCAATCTGGCCAGGATTAACAGGGCCAGTGGAATTTTTCCCTTCAGTTTCTTACCTTGCCGGAGACGCTGGAATTTAGAAGATTGAGGGGTGATCTCATAGAGACTTACAAAATTCTTAAGGGGTTGGACAGGCTAGATGCAGGAAGATTGTTCCCGATGTTGGGGAAGTCCAGGACAAGGGGTCACAGTTTAAGGATAAGGGGGAAGTCTTTTAGGACCGAGATGAGAAAATCGTTTTTCACACAGAGAGTGGTGAACCTGTGGAATTCTCTGCCACAGAAGGTAGTTGAGGCCAGTTCGTTGGCCATATTTAAGAGGGAGTTGGATGTGGCCCTTGTGGCTGAAGGGATCAGGGGGTATGGAGAGAAGTCAGGTACAGGATACTGAGTTGGTTGATCAGCCATGATCATATTGAATGGCGGTGCAGGCTCGAAGGGCCGAATGGCCTGCTCCTGCACCTAATTTCTATGTTTCTATGTTTCTATGCGATTAATTTTCGGATCACATTCTCCGTTCGCTCTGTGGCCTACGATCGATGGAGGATGGAGCTGGAGGCCTCTTCAGACTGACCTTGGGCCGCTGTGTGGATGTTTATGTTAAAATATGTTTTGTGTGTTCCATTGCTTTTTATTTGTATGACTGACTTTGCAAATGAAATTCTTCGTATGTTGCAAAACATACTTGGCTAATAAAGTATTATTGTGATTGATTGATTGTGAACCGGTTAGCAGAGAAGTTGGAACAGAGTGTAACTGTATATTACCTGAATTAACTAGGTTTTGCTTGTATTTTGTAAACTATTTGGAAGCTATTTCCAATAAATAATTCTAAAGTGTATAAGGTGCTTTGATATGGTATGTATGCGATTATACAAAAAGTGTGTTATACATGAAGTATATTGTTTAGAAATTGGACTACTCTTTTCTGAAGTGTTAAATACATGCTGCCCAACTTTAATGCGTATTGCCCAACCTAGGGCCAGCCTGAAAAAAATGGCAAACTTTGGAAAATTAGCATTTAAATAGCTTGTTAGGGTAGTTTTCACCTCGATGGTTGCAATAAATCCAACCATTCCTGATGGCAACTGGCTGCAAAGGTTGGAGCTGCCTCAACTTTGTTGTTAAGAAGACAACAAAATGCCTTAAATACTACCAGTGCAGTAATGGTTCAACAAACGAGAGAGTATAGTGGAGATAAAGCAGAGGCATGAAGGAGTTAATGCATGTTTTATATGTAGATTGCCATGACCACCTCCTGATCACATCAATTCGAAGCCAAGGGTCCACACCCAGATCAAATATTCAGTGTACAAATTTTCTGTATTGCACACGATTTTGATAACGTGCTGTAACTAATGTGAGCTTTAGCAATGATGTTACAAGCATCAGCAACCGTGAAAACTCAGTAAGACATATGCAAACAGTCTTGTATCAATGTTGCAGTTGATCCCTTCAATGCACAGATTTGTACCATATCATTGTGTTTGTACTGGGAGATATAAAGGAAGGTTGTAGGTTGCATATTATCACTCCAGTTTCTCTCAATAAGGCAGTTTATGCATTTCACAAACATGAATGAAGCTGGAAGAATATCAGCCACGTTTGGGTAGATAATGCTGGAAGTATTTTGTCCAACCGTGAATAAGCTTCCACTGGAAATTAGCACAATTTGGTATTGATATTGGTTTATTATTGTCATGTGTACCAAGACACAGTGAAAAGCTTTGTCTGCCTGCTATCCAGTCAAATCACACTGTACACAATCAAGCCATACACATGTACAACAGATACTGCAAAGAGAAACAAATTACTAGAGTGGAGAATATAGTGTTCCACCATGCTAGTGTTCCAGTTACAAGGAAAGTGCAGGTAAAAATAAATGTAAGGTCACAATGAGGTAGGTTGAAGGATTAAGACCATGTGCCAAACTCCACCAGCTAGGCTTCAGCTCACCGATATGCGATTGGATCCTGAATTTTCTGATGGAGCGACCGCAGGCAGTGAGACTGGGCCCGCACCTGTCCTCCACTATCACCCTGAGCACCGGCACACCACAGGGCTGTGTTCTGAACCTCATGCTCTACTCCCTCTTCACTCACGTCTGTGTCCCTGCATTCGACACCAACACCATTGTCAAGTTTGCAGACGATCACCAACGGTGATGAAACAAACTGCAGAGCGGAGGTGCAGAACCTGGCGGACTGGTGTTCATGTAACAACTTGTCACTAAACACCTCCAAGACCAAGGAGCTGATTATCGAGTTCAGGAGATCACAGAATGGGGAATACGCCCCAATCTCCATCTACGGGGACAGTGTGGAGAGTGTTCAGCTTTACGTTTCTGGGCACTCACATCTCAGAGGACCTCACATGGTCCACCAACACCGCTGCGCTGGTCAAAAAGGCACAGCAACGACTGTTCTTCCTAAGAACATTGAAACGGACTGGTCTGCCCCAACAGCTGTTGACAACTTTCTACCGCTGCACCACAGAGAGCATACTAACGTATGGCATCTCTGCGTGGTATCTCAGCTGCACGGAGGCGGAGAGGAGAGCTCTTCAGCGCTTCATCCACAGAGCGCGAAAGATTATTGGGACACCGCTACCAGCCTTGGAGGGCATCTACCACACACGGTGCCTCAGGAAGGCCGTCAGCATCAATAAAGACTCCTCTCACCCTTGTAATGGACTGTTCGAACTACTCCCTTCCGGCAGACGCTACAAGGCCCTCTATGCCCACACCTCCAGACTCAGGAACAGCTTCATTCCCAGAGCTATAGTGGCTCTGAACCGGCCCTGCTGAGTGCCCCCCACCCCCATGGACTGTCTCCCTCGGATGGTCACGTCGCACAGACACATCTGCACTTTAGTCTGTTTTGACTGTTTTACTGTTCTAGTGTTCTTTTTACAAACCTTGTTCTCGGGGTAAATTTAGTAGTTGTTTAAGTTATGACATCGGATGGAAGTTGCAAACCAAATCTCGTTGCACTTATGTGTAATGACAATAAAATATATTATTATTAGATCATGGGAGGGCCGATGAGTTGTCTGATAACAGTGGGGAAGAAGCTGTATTCAAATTTGAAGGTGCTTTCAAGCCTGACAGTATCTTCTGCCTGACAAGAGGGGAGAATGACCAGGGTAAAAATGGTCCCTGTTGGCTGCTTTCCTGAGGCAACATGGTGTAGATGGCATCCATGAACTGGGCTATATCATCAACTCTCTGAAATATATTGCATTATTGCCAAACAAGTGTGTTGCATCCCAATAATATGCTTTCTATGATGCATCTATAGACATTGGTAAGAGTTCACAGAGACTTGCCAAATTATTTCTCAGTCTTAGTCATAGAGTCATAGAATCATAGTCATACAACACAGAAATAGATCCTTTGACCTAACTGGTCCATGCTGACCAAGATGCCCTATGCAAGATAGTCCCACATGCCAGTCCCATTCCTGGCCCATATCCCTCTCACCCGTTTACAATCCATGTGCCTGTCCTAATGTATTTTAAGTGTCATTATTGTGCCCGCCTCAAATACTTCATCAGGCTGCTTGTTCTATTTATCCATCAGCCACAATGTGAAAAAGTTGTCCTTCAGGTTCTTATTAAATTTTGCCCATCTCCCCCCTTGAACAAAGGACCTCTAGTTGTTGATTCTCCTCCCCTGGGAAAAAGACTCTTGTGCACTCACCCTATCCATTCCCCACATGATTTTATACACTTCTATAAGATCATTCCTCAGCCTCCTGCACTCCAAGGCATTGTAGGATAGTGTTAATGTGATCGGTGCGGAATCAGCGGGATGAAGGGCCTGTTTCTGTGCTGTATCTTTAAACAATTCCAAACTAAACTAAATTATGTAGATGATATAAATTATCATAAAATAAGGGCAGGGTGCTGTTTAAAATCTAATCTTTATTTATTTTCTGGGAATCATAAATTGACTCCAATGCATACATTTATGTATAAATTTCATGCCATGTGTATACATTTTAAGTTGTGTGCATGCACCAACATTTTGTAAGTGCAGCACAGTGGCAGAGTTGCTGCCTTACAGCACCAGAGCCCTGACTACGGTGCTATCTGTATGGAGTTTGTACGTTCTCCCTGTGACCTCGTGGTTTTTCTCCGGATGCTCCGGTTTCCCCCCACACTCCAAAGACGTACAGGTTTGTAGGATAATTGGCTTTGGTAAAATTGTAAATTATCCCTTGTGTGTAGGATAGTGCTAGTGTATGGGGTGATCGTTGCTTGGCGCGGACTTGGTCGGCAGATGGGCCTGTTTCCACACTGTATCTCTAAAGTCTAAAGTAATGTCTAAACTCAGCTATTTTACAAATATGGAGAAGCTTGTGGCATCTCCTTACACTATCAACAGTTGCAAATGGTGTGCATCATATAAATACAGTGCAGAGTACAAAATTGATAGGTTGATGCAGGTGAGAAATGGTGATTTGTTGATGGGTTAGTGGCAAAGGTTAGAGGTGAAAAGGAGACAAAAGAGTGTCAGATAAGAAGGAATTTTCTTTTTACCTCCCCCATCACCTTCCACCAGGGCTGCCAAATCTTACGCATTGAGCGTGAGAATTACTCATTTGGCCAAATTCTCATGCTCTCACCTTCTCACGCTGATCACAAATTTCTCACTCTCTGCCGTGAGAAATTCTGTGATCACCGAAAATGTCACAACTCATATCAATTGCATGGGCCGCGCGTATTGGAGAGCCGGGGCTGGCGAGTGTTTGCCGCGCTGGCGAGTGTTTGTCAGGCTGGTGAGTCAATCACTGCAACTCCGGCCATGGAGCAGCCTCAGTGCAAGAGTCCCGGGCCGTCGGAGGCGTTGCGCCGCTGCCGTGAGAATCTGCGCCGAATTCGCTCTGGAGACCGGCATGGACCAGGCTGCGGCTTGGTGCATCCTGGAGGACAACCAGTGGCTGCTGAGAGTAGGTACCAAGCACTGGGTAGAAGCGGTGAAGATCGTGGCCTTCAAATTCAAACTTTCTTCACCCTTAGTGTGGAAAAAGTTACCCCTTGAAAAGTTACCTCTTAAAAATACTTCAAACTAAAAACATTGAAATCTTACTTCTAAAAGGCACTAAAACATGATTTTAATACATAACATTTCAAAAAGCACCCCTCTCCCACACCTTTGAACCCACTTGGTCGCTCCACTGCCTCGCCGGGTACCCCAAGGCCAGTGATCAGTGCCCCCCCCCCCCCCCCCCCCAACACTTCCAAAAATGCTCCGCGGCCCCTGGTTCAGATGGAGAGCACTGCCAGATGTGAGCGGGGAACTGAGGCCAGTTGTCCGTGATGACTGGATCCCAATGCTCAGCGCTTCGTGTTTCAGAGTTGGCTAATGTTATTGATTTGTAATTAGCCTGATTTGTAATTAGTTGACAAAGCTTTAATTTATTAATCCGGAATATCCAGCGGGATGGGATAAGTGTAATATTAAAATAACATGCAAGGTGTAAGGCTGTCTGTCACAACATACAGCCCAGATAACCCATTATTTCCTTCAGTTAAATATTGGGAAGGTACCATTATTATCATTTGCCACTCAACTATTATGTTTGTTTACCTCACTGACTATTTCTAAACCTCCACCCCCCCATTCCCCCCCCCCCCCCATTCCCCCCCCCCCCCCCCCCCCCCAAATTCCTTTGACAGGTTGAATAGAAATGTCCCCAATCTCGCTGTTTTATTAATCGACCACGTAGATGAACATCCTCAAGTAGTGTAATCAGATGGAAACTGATTCAGATGCGATGTTTAAGAGCTTGTTCAAAGAAGGGGCATATTTTAAAGGAGTGACAGAGATACTTGCAGGGGAATGTGTGAGGAGGTTATTATTTGTCTTTAGTTTTAGCTTGAACCAGAAGTTTAATATAGTTATTGTGCTGATACTGACTCCAACCAACCACTAATGAATATCATCCATTCTGGAGGTTTTATTTTTCTGATGCCATTTAAACTTCACTTGGATTTCTATCACTTTAATTTAAAAGTATTTGGAAATGGGGAGCATTGGAACAAAAATTTGCCCTTGGTAGATATTAACTGTAATATAATAATGAATGCATGTTGGTAGGTGCAATCAAAACAAAGATCTTTTTATCATTGTTGTATTATGAATACCACAGAAAATATTATGTACTCTCAAGATCACATTAAATAGAATATTATTGCTTAAATATATGTTGTTATTGGACTTTGCATTTTGGGAAAGTCCCAGCTGAGAGGAAGACAGCAAAATACTGAAAATATTGGGGGTGAAATTACTTCAGGACAGTTTGTTAAGAAAATGAAGGAAATGGTAACAGAATACATACAGTTGAGTATAATTTTATGGATGAGAAATTGTGTTCAATTGATGACTTCTTTGACAAAATAACTAGCATGTTAGACAACAAGGAAGCCAATGGATGTAGCAAATTTTTGTTATACAAAATGTGGTCCGTGAAGTGCCCCATAAAAGATTACCGCATTAGCTAAGCACCTGTGGACTTGAACGTAATAGGTTAAGTCCAGGGGTTCAGATATGGGGCTTTATGTGTGGGTCAGATATATTGTCAGTGCAGAGGGGCTAGGAGCAAGATCAAGTGCGCATCCAGAGTCAAGGTCTGGAATAGTACTAGGTGTGCAGCCAAAGCTGGGACAATGAGAATGTTCAGCACTGGGAACCCAAGCAGGTAAGCAGCTAAGATCAGGGTAGAATACGGGGCCAGGTGTAAGGCTGGACTCAGGGTCAGGAATGAGAGAAGGTATGCAACTGGAGTCAGGGTCAGGAGTAGTACCAGGTGTGCAGTGAGACCCAGGTTGGTCAACATGGGCCAAGTGCTTGATTATAATCTGATTTCCATACATGAATACACAAAGATCATTCATGTGCTGCACCTGGTGATCACCTGTGGTATGTAATTAGGAATGTAATTTAGCCAAACTTATTCATAGCTAATCCAATTTAAAGTGTAAATATTGTATTGACGTGTAAGTTTAAAAACTCGCTACAGTATGCGCCAGATTGCACAATTTCAAGCTGAAAAATGCAAAAGCTCCATAGTAAAGCTACCCCACCCCTCCCACACCCTCCACGCTCCCCCCCCCTCCTCCCCCCCCCCACCCCTCCCACACCCTCCACGCTCCCCCCCCCCCCCCTCCTCCTCCCCCCCCCCCCCACCCCCCCACCCCCCCCCCCCCCCAGAGGGACAAAAAAAATGTAATTTCCAGGAATCTCCTCATATTCCAATCAGTCTGAAGGAGGGTCCTGACCATAAACACCATCTGTCCATTTTCTCACAGATGCTGCCTGACTCGTTTGGTTCCTCCAGTATTCAATTTTTGCTTTTTAGCTAGGCTAGTAGAGGATCCATAGAAAATGTGTATCAATTCTAAAATAAAAGCAGAAAATACTGGAAACATTAGGCGAACAAGCAGCATTGTTTACAGAGAAATAGAGCTAATGTTTCATGTCCAAGATCTTAGGACTCAAACTGTTTCTCATCCGGAGGATGCTGGCTGATATTTTGAGTGTTTACAGTATTTTCTGTTTTTATTTCAGATTTCTGCAATTTTTTTAAATTTCACAAATTATACATAAATTCTAACTCTGGTGACAATGTACATGCATCATAACATGTGTTTTGATCTGGGTGAGAAATAGTTTCAGTTAGTCTCAATAATTTTGAATTATAATTTAATCTGTGAAAATGTATAGTTATTCAATATTAAATTATGGATTGAATACTTAAAAAGATGTTCATATGCATATTTAGAAACTGAACAAAAGAGACAAAGTGCTGGAGTAACTCAACGGGTCAGGCAGCATATCTGGAGAACATGAATAGGTGACGTTTTTGGTTGGTATCCTTCTTCAAACCAGTTTAGAAACTGAATGCTGTCTTCCAAATATCTGGTCAGTTGCTTGGACTAGTTACCTGCATTACCTCTCTACCCACACTCACCTTTGCCGGATGAGGAGTGCTGAATGAACTAACCCACCAGATCCAAGAATATTCTTGGTCCGAGCAGGTGTCAGGGATTATGGGGAGAAGGCAGGAGAATGGGATTTAGAGGGAAAGATAGATCAGCCATGATTGAATGGCGTAGTAGATTCAATGGGCCGAATGACCTAATTCTGCTCCTATAATTTTTGAAGAAATAGCCTGCGGCTGAAAGACCATCAGATCCTCAGGCTCTTTCCAAACAAACAGCGTGAAAGCATTTAAAGATTATTCAGATAGATCGAAATAAGTAAAAATGAAAATAATTAAAACCAAAGCAATTAAAATACTATAAAATGAAAACAAAAAACTTAAAACAATAAAATAAGGTAAACGTGCATGTACTTCCAATTTGCCATAGGATTAGCAGCAGTAACCTCCAAAATATATTTGCAAATGCTGGTTTATGCCCTGTGACTCACATTCACTGCTAATTAATTTTAGATTGGTATTTGTTTGCTTGCCCAATGAATCATTTGTAAGAGCAAGATATTTACCCATTCATTGGTTTCATATTAGTGGAACATGTGCTTCGAAATTGGAAACCAAGTACTCAAAATTAAAAGTATATTTTTAAGCATTTTTCAATCAAGCCATTATTCTGGCAATAATGCCCCAGTCATGTTGGCATGTAAGTGTTTACATCGTTAGACATCACAATTTTGCACATTCTGATAAGCAGGACATGTTTTCACGCCATAAATAAATTAACACAAAATCAAATTAATTGTGTCTGGGAGTGTCGCCAGTTACCAATAAAGGGGCCATACTATCAATTGATAGAATAAGGGCCCATGCCTATAACCTCCCTGATGCTGAAATTCTTGTCTCAGTTGAGTGGTTAGCGAGTGACAGACATGATATTGTTCTACCCCAGAAAAAAACAGGGAGAATCCAAGGAGAGATTATTTATCTTTGCTCTCTGCTAAGATGTGGCGACACATCAACAAACTTAACATCAAACTGTCTAGCTTGAGCATATAGTTTGCAACGGAATTTGGGCCACAGCCAAGCTGGAGAGGAAATAAAAACAAACGATTCTGAATATGCCATCAGAATGTTTATAAAATACATGCAATGCTGAATGTTTAGTCTCAAGAATGCATAAGCTATATCCATGAGGGAGCAGGGTTTTTGGTATTTGGTTAAGTGGAATAATAACCACAATATCATATATGTCACTCACTAACCACTCAACTGACTCCCGGATTTCACCATCAGGGGAGTTATAGCATGAGCCCTTATTCTATCAATTAATAGTGTGGCACTTTATTGTATTAACTGGCTACTCTCCCAGACACAATCATTAGATTTTGTGTTTTTTCAGTGGAATAAAACCCCTCAAGCAGCATGACATAGTACCCCCTTTTTTTCCATCTCTGGCCTTTGTCCGGCCAGCTGCCTATTCCCACCCTCACCTGTGTTCACCTCAACTGTTCCTGCTTTTCCTGCTCATCCAACTTTTCCTGTTCCTCTCCATTTCAATCATTCTTCTCCCCCATCCTCCACATAATGTGTGAAGAAAGGTCCCAACCCAAAACATTACCTATCCATGTTCTCCAAAGATGCTGCCTGACCCGCTGAGTTACTCCAGCACTTTGGGTCTTTGTTTTGAATCATCTGCAGTTCCTTATTTCTATTAGGCTATAATACAGAGTTCCTCTAGTCCATACCTTTTACCCATCAGCCGTCGCAGACAACACATAATCCTCTGAAATTTTTGCCACTTCCAACAGGATCCCAAAACTAGTCACATCTTCCCATCTCCACCCATTTCCACCTTCCACAGAGATTTCCCTCCACAACTCTTTGGTTAACTTATCCCTTCTCACCCAAACCACCCCCTTCCCAGGTACCTTCCCCTGCAACCGGAGAAACCTGTCCCTATACCTTCTCCCTCGATTCTGTCCAGGAACCCCAACAGTCCTTTCAGGTTAGACAGAGGTTCACTTGCACCTCCTCCAACCTCATCTACTGTATCCGTTGTTCAAGATGTGGACTCTTATACATCAGCGAGACCAAACGTAGTCTGGGCGATCATTTCACTGAACATCTTCGCTGAGTCCGTCTGAACCTACAGTACCTGATCTCCCAGTTACTAAACACTTTAATTCTCCTTCACATTCCTACACAGACCATTCTGTCCTAGGTCTCCTACATTGTCAGAGTGAGGTTAAATGCAAATTGGAGGAACAGAATCTCATATTTCGCTTGGCTGAAGAAGGGTCTCGACCCGAAACGTCGCCTATCTCCTTCGCTCCTTAGATGCTGCTGCACCCGCTGAGTTTCTCCAGCCTTTTGTGTACCCTCATATTTTGCTTGGGCAGCTTACAGCCCAGTGGTTTATTGAGTTTTTTAACTTTAAGTAACCCAGGCATTCCCTCTCTCTCTATCCCTCCCCCAACAAAGTCGCACCAGCTTCTCTTTTTCACCCAACAGCTAACAATGGCCTGTTTCCTTTATCCTTGTTTCCTTTTTGCATATCTTTCATCCATTGTTCTTTATCTCTCTACATCATCACCTATATCTCTCGTTTGCCTTATCCCTTACTAGTCTGAAGAAGGGTCTGGATCCGAAACATCACCTATTCCTTCTCTACAGAGATGCTGCCTGTCCCGCTGAGTTGCGCCAGCTTTTTGTGTCTATTTATGCTATAATACGTCTTGTATATTATGTAATTACACATGAAAGTCATAATGTAGTTTAGAGATACAGCACGGAAACAGGCCCTTCAGCACCCCGAGTCAACGCCGACCAATGATCCTCGTTACACTACACACTAGGGATAACTTACAATTTTTACATAAGCCAATTAACCTACAAACCTGGATATCTTTGGAGTGTGGGAGGAAACCAGAGCTCCTGGAAAAAAACCATGAAGTCATGGGGAGAGCATACAAACTCCATCCAGAAAGCACTTGTAGTCAGGATTGAACCCGGGTCTTTTGAGCCATTATCAGGCCATAATTGAGGAAACGTCTTTGAAATAGTGATAGCTCAGAGCAGGCTTCTGAAGTCCCTAAAGTGATCAGTTTTTTGATCAGTGATCATTAAAAATGTTTTTTAAGGAAGAAAAATATTTGTAGCCATGGCAAAGAATCAACACGAGATGGTAAGAATAGCAATAGTAAAGCGTGCACAGAGTGAGTAACAAGAAAGATAAATACATTTACCGGACCTCTTGTGTTTTAAGAGGCTGTGTATTCTTTAAAATGTTGTGTGCTTCTGTGTAAGGGGCCACAACCATCCCCCATATATGTTAACCTTTGGATTACGTATCCATCCTGGTCACCATCCTGGTCACACACTCATCTTTCCGTTGCCATCGGGAAGGAGGTACAGGAGCCTGGATCTATAACATCAGGAACAGCTTCTTCCCCACAGCCATCAGGCTATTAAGCATGACATCAAATAAGCTCTGAACAATAAGTCTATTATTATTATTGCACTATCAGTTTATTTATTATGTATATATGGTCTATGGTCTATAGACACACAGAACTTTTATCTCCTCTTTTGTACGATATTTACATATTCTGTTGTGCTGCAGCAAGTAAGAATTTCATGGTCTTATCTGGGACACATGACAATAAAACACTCTTGACTCTTGAAGTTTTCACTGTTGAAATGTTGCTACTTCTCAGTTTTCTAGATATTTAAAAAGGTTCCAATCAGTGATGGAAATGGGTTTTAGGAACTAGGGGTACTCTAAAGTCCGTGAGGCTGAGGTTGGGAAGGAAGGGGGGGGGGGGGATTTTTCTATCTGCGGTCCTACCCATGTAAGAGTACAAGAATGCAAAACTTGTTTATTGTGTATTTATAATATAGTTTATTGTGTATTATATGATATAGCTAGCTTTCTTGCATATCTCTCTCTCTCTCTCTCTCTGTGTTGGCTGCAGCCATTGTCTGCTTCGGTGAGGGAAGCAGGTCAATGATTGATCAAAAGGCCCTAGGAGACTGTCTGATTGGCCGCTGAGTGACCAGTGCATTATGTGATTGGACACAATGCCCTTGGAGACGGAGCTGATTGGACGGGAGGAGACCGATTTGTTGATTGGATGGGAATTTTAAGGGAATCTGGTCGGTGATTGGACGCAACCCCCTTAGAGACAGCGGTTGATTGGCCGCCAAATAATCGGGCACAAAAAAGTGAAAATAGGAAAATAATAAAATCGGAATTACGATTAAATCGGAAGAATATCATACCTAATCTGCAGCACATATACTAGTATCCGCTCTAGTATCTTTGATCTGCAGTTCCTTCCTATTGAAGAAGAACCCTGGCCCGAAACAACTCCTAATCCAGTCCCTCCACAGATGCCGCCTAGCCCGCTGAGTTCCTCCAGCACTGTGTTTTTTATTTAACTCTTGAAATTGAATTTAGACATAAAGCTGGAGTAACTCAGCGGGGCAGGCAGCGACTCTGGAGAGAAGACCCTTCTTCAGACTGAACTGAACTCTTGTTGGTGAGAGTGCTTGTGATTGTCTGCAGAAGGGTCTCGACAAGAAATGCCACCCACTCCCTAGAGCCGCCGCCTGTCCCGCTGAGTCACCCCAGCCCCCCCCCCCCCCCCCGTGTCCACCTTCACCTCCAGAGCCAAACAAGAAACCACAGAGTGCTGGAGGAACGCAGCGGGCTAGGCGGCACCCGCAGAGGGAACGGACCAGGAGCCGCCACGGGCCAGGGTTCCCCCCACCGCCCCCCCCCCCAACAGGAAGGAACCACAGATACAGCCATCCCCACAAAACGGCAAATGATTCCGGGAATGCCGAGGCGAGAGGGTGAGAGAGAGGGAATGGGAGAGCGCTCCCTCAGAGAGACTCTCTCTCCTTTCTCCTCTCTCTCTCTCTCCAAAGGACTCTCTGATTTGGATGGTGAAATCGGACTAAAATGGCGTCCCTAGACAAATGAACTTGCAACCGGGTTAAACGACAGTGGCTGTTATCTTGGCACGCACGGTTGCCCAGCAGCATCAGATTGCCTTTTGTTGAAAATGCATAAACTGCCTTATTGAGAGACCTTCGCAAGTGCAAGGGAGTCACAGATACGAATCAGAATGCAATCTCTCCTCTCTCCTACAACCTCTCGAGGTATGGCCTCCTTAAAATCTGCAAATTAACAGATCAATACGATCCTATAAAGGATGTTGATCCCCAGTGACTGGATTTACCAGTAGATTTTTATTCTTGGGCATAAGCATGTAAGGCCCCTAGCCATTTGTAATACAACGGGAAACCATGCTCGTGTAGGCCAATCTGGCACTACCAATACCCCTGAAGCGGAGTCCTCCTTCTTTGATCTTTTGCAAACATCTGCTGATGAGACAGAATGAAGGAAATACATACACAAACATTCCTCCCCCAATGCAGCGAAAATGCATCCACTGCTACTGCCCCAGTATCTGGTTACCATGAAACATATCTAGGTAACTGATGATTTAATCGAGATGCAAACAAGTCAATATCTGGCAATGCATACTGATCAATCATTTGGTTAAACAAATCCTGATTTAACATCCATTCAATGTTGTCATTACCTGACGTGACCTCTTCCTGGCAAATAATGTGCTGAAAGCCAGATATTTTGGTCAATACACCAGCTCCAAATCTGGTTAGCCAGTCTATCACAAGACTGTGACTTAACTCCACCCATGTGGTTTACATATGCCACTGCTGTGGTGTTGTGAATCTGAGCTGCACATGCAGATCCCTCCTTGTAGAACAATAAGCTTTGAGCCCATACCAGGTGCCCTTCAACTCTAAATAATCAATCCCTCTTAATTGAGGAAGCGATGTCTCATCCACATTCCATCTGCCTCCACAACTAGAAGACATATCTGTTGCACCCCAACCCAGTGCACTCACATCAGTCTGTAATATCAGTGACGGTGATTCCACGAAACCTTCCTTAAATTTTTTGAAACATGTACTATCCACCATTGTATGTCAGCAATCGCCCCAGCTGACAACTGCATAGGCCTATCAAAAATAGCCCCTTTGTATTCTCAGTGCCTGTTCCTTTGATGGTTGTAATTGTTGATAATGCAGAGGACAATACTGCACAGCTGGAAAGGCTGCAACAACTTCCCAATAAAACTGGCTACTTGTCTAATCAAAGGCCGTTGTTCTCCAACGAGATTAACACAGTCCTCAATTAACTGATTCAATTTATCCCTGGGCAAAGTTACCAACATGTGATTGGAATTAAATCCCAGATAATCAATAATTTGGACTGGTGATAATTTAGATTTACCTGGGTGAATAACAAATCCCATTTGTTCAAAAGTGATTTTAACAACTGAAACTGATGATTGAGTTTCAGCATGAGTCTTTCCAACAATCAGAAATCATCTAAATAGGCCATTACCACATGCCCCTGAGCTCTAAGCAATGCTAACACAGGTTTTACCAATTTAGTAAATAATCTAGGAGCTGAAGTTAATCCATTCGGCAATGTCCTGAATTGCCACAGCTCAGTCATCCAAATAAATTTCAAATATCTTCTATCATCACCATGAATAGACACTGCGTAATACGCATTCTTTAAATCAATGGTTGCCATATAATACCCTTTGGACACTAGATGTTTGCCCGTGGTAAAGTTCTCCATTTTGAAATGCCTATAACAAACAAATTTGTTCAAATTCGATAAATCCAGAATAATTCTACATCCCCCAGTCTTTTTAGATCTGGGAAATATACTTGACAGAAATTGTTGCCTTTGATAGACAGAAGGCTCAATTACCCCTTCTTATGTAACGACTGAATCTCTGCTTGAATAAGCACATTTTCCTCATCTGAAAAATAAGTTTACGACTAGGAAAATGTTGATTAGGTAGACTGTCATAGTAAATCCAATTTTTCACCCCTTCAATACACTAAGTATGAACAAATCTGATGTCAACTGCTGCCATTGTTTGAGAACAATTTTAACCTTCCCCAATTTGAACAGGAACATCAGTTAATTCATCGTCTGTCAACATTTCTCTGTAACTTAGTTGCTGGAAAGCAGGCAACATTCTAGTAAATCTCCTCTGTACTCTCTCTATTTTGTTAACATCCTTCCTATAACTAGGCGACCAGTTATTGTTCACTGCGTCTCCCCGGGGAGAGAGAGGGGTGGAGACGGGGCAGTGTGTGCGAAGCACGGCGACTGGAGGGGCGGGAGCGCTGCTCTGGGACCATGAGGGAACGACCCACCTCCCCCTTCTCCATTTCCCCTCACACCCCCTCCCCGTCTATCCCTTTCTTTCCCCTCCATTCCTCTACACTCTCTCCAGCCCTCTCCCCCCCATCCACCCGGGGTAGATCTACCTGAGCCGAGAGTAGATTATGTCTCCGGGGAGGGAAGGGTGAATCACAGAAGGGGAGCAGTTGGAGAGGAGGTTGTGAAACTGTCTCCGGAGCTCCCTCATCTATTGCATCCGCTGCTCTAGATGTCAGCTGATCTATATCGGTGAGCCCAAGCGTAGGCTTGGCGATCGTTTCGCCGAACACCTCCGCTCGGTCCGCATTAACCAACCTGAGCCCCATCGGTGGCACAGCATTAACTGGCTACTCCGTATCCCAACCAATCATCTGCCTGGGAATAAAACCCCTCAACGGCAGAGTGAGCAACACATACAGCCCTCATTTTTTTCCATCTCGCCTTTGGGAGTCTGCCATTCCCATGAACACCTGTGATTTCTCACAATTTTGTTAAACCCCCTGTCTCCTTCCCTTCCTACCTCTCCAACCCTCGGGCTCCTCCTTTTTTCCATTTTCATTCTCCCTCTCCCCCCCACCCCCCCATCAGTCTGAAGAAAGGTTTTTCCCAAAAAACATTGCCTATCCATCCATAGATGCTGCTGACCCGCTGAGTTACTCCAGCACTTGGGTCTTTGGTTTTTCATCCTGCAGTTACCTTATTTCTATAGCTATAATACAGACTCTAGTCCATACCTTTTACCCATCAGCCGTCGCAGACAAACACATAATCCTCATGAAATTTTGCCACTTTCCCAAAACTAGTCACATCTATCCACCCATTCCACCTTCCACAGAGATTTCCCTCCACAACTCTTTTAACTTTTCCCTTCTCACCCCAAACCACCCCCTTCCCGTACCTTCGATAGCTGCCAACCGGAGAACCTGTCCCTCACCTCTCCTGGCCTGCCTGCACTGATCTCCGAACAACATCCTGTGTGTTTCACGTGTGCACCTCCTGTGCTACTGTTTGTTTGTTTGACTCTTATATACATCAGCGAGACCATACGTAGTCTGGGGAGAACAACTTCGCTGAGTCCGCACCAAACAGAAACCGAACTCCCACGGACTAAACACTTAAATTCTCCTGCACATTCCAACAACCATCTGTCCTAGGTCTCCTAGTCAAGTGGAGGTTAAATGCAAATTGGAGGAACAGAATCTCATATTTCGCTTGGCTGAAGAAGGGTCTCGAGAAACCATCCCTTCTGCTTCCTTAGAATGCTGCTGCACCCCTGAGTTTCTCCAGCCTTTTGTGTAAATTTTGCTTGGGCACTCTACAGCCCATGGTTTATTGAGTTTTTTAAAAAAGGGCATTCCTCTCTCCCTATCCCTCCCCCCCTCAACAAATAGCTTCTCTTTTTCACCCAACAGCTAACATGGCCTGTTTCCTTATACCTTTTGCATATCTTTCATCCATTGTTCTTTATCCTCTACATCATCACCTATATCTCTCGTTTGCCCGACTTCAGTCTGAAGAAGGGTCTCGATCCGAAAAATCACCTATTCCACTTCTACAGAGATGCTCGCCTGTCCCCCGCTGGAGTTGCGCCAGCTTTTGTGATAAAGCCTGTATATTAAATTACACATGAAAGTCATAAACTAGAGATACAACGAAACAGCCCTTGCACCCCTCCCCCCCCCCCCCAACCCGCCGACCAATGATCCATCACTGGTTACACTACAAACGAGAAATAAGCATGGAATTTTACATAAGCATTCAATTAAACCTACAAACCTGGATTCTTTGGAGTGTGAAACCAAGCTCCAAAAATGAAGTCATTGGTGAGTTTTAAAAGCATTAACAAACATCCAGGGGAAACACTTGTAGTCAGGATTGACCCGGGTCTTTTGACTTCATAATTGAGGGAAACGTCGAAAAATAGTGATACCCATTGTCAGTTCTGAGTCTAAATGATAACTTTTTTGTCACATGTATCATTAGGCACAAATTTTTGTTTTATGAAGAAAAATATTTGTAGCCATGGCAAAGATCAACACGAGAGTAAGCCAACGTATCTGTAAAGCGTGCCAGCAGTGAGTACAAGAAAGTAATGGAAATACATTACCGGACCCTTGTGTTTTTGTGTATTCTTTAAAATGTTGTGTGCTTACTGTGGGCCACAACCATCCCGGGTGCCATATATGTAACCTTTATTACGTATCCATCCTGGAGTGTACCCCACACGCAGTGCCCCCACACACTCATCTCTTCCGTTGCCATCGGGGGAGGTACAGGAGCCCTCTAACATCAGAACAGCTTCTTCCCCACAGCCATCAGGCTATTAAGCATGTCAAATAAGTCCCCCTGAACAGTCTATTATAATTATTGCACTATCTATGTTGTCTATGGTCTATAGACACACAGAACTTTTATCCCTACTCCATATTCTGTTGTGCGGGCACCGTAAAATCTTCATGCCTGCCTGCTGGGTGACAATAAAACACTCTTGCACCTTGCAGTTTTCACTTGTTGAAAGTTGCTACTTGTTTTGCCGTAGGGATATTTAAAAAGGTTCCAATCAGTGATGGAAATGGGTTTTTAGGAACTCAGGGGGTCCAGGCAGAGTCTGGAGAAGGAAGGGGGGGGGGATTTTTCTATGCGGTCGAACATTCTTCAGCCATGTAAGAGTACAAGAATGCAAAACTTGTTTAGTGTGTAAGTATTGTGTATTTAAATAACATTGCAATCGACATGGATGGTCGTCAGGTCAGCCATGTCGCTTCGGTGAGGGAAGCAGGATCTGCCAAAAGCCCTAGGAGACTGTCTTAGGTCTGAGTGACCGGAAAAGTGATGGTGGACACAATGCCTGGAGACCTGAGCTGCCACTCCTCAACGAGACCGCATGGGGTGTGGTCGCCTGATGGGAATTTTAAGTCTTCGGTTGATTACGCAACCCCCTTAGAGACAGCGTTCGATTGTCCGCCAAATAATCGGGCACCATGAAAATAGGAAAATAATAAAATCGGAATTACGATTAAATCGGAAGAATATCATACCTAATCTGCAGCACATATACTAGTACCCCTCTAGTATCTTTGATCTCAAGTTCCTTCCTATTGAAGAAGAACCCTGGCCTCGAAACAACTCCTCCAGTCCCTCCACAGATGCCGCCTAGCCCGCTGAGGTGCCTCCAGCACTGTGTTTTTTATTTAACTCTTGAAATTGAATTTAGACATAAAGCTGGAGTAACTCAGCGGGGCAGGCAGCGACTCTGGAGAAAGCAACCCTTCTTCAGACTGAACTGAACTCATTGTTGGTGGAGTGCTTGTGGTCTGCAGAAGGGTCTCGACAAGAAATGCCACCCACTCCCTAGAGCACGCCGCCTGTCCCGCTGAGATCACCCCAGCCCCCCCCCCCCCCCCCCCGGTCCCACCTTACACCTCCAGAGCCAAACAAGAAACCACAGAGTGCTGGAGGAACGCAGCGGGCTAGGGCGGCACCCAAGTTAAAGGGCCCCCCCCGCCACGGCCAGTTCCCCCCACCGCCCCCCCCCCAACAGGAAGGAACCAGCAGATACAGGCCATTATCCCCATCAAAAGGACAAAATGATTCCGGGAATGCCGAGGCGAGAGGGTGAGAGAGAGGGAATGGGAGAGCGAGAGAGATCCAAAGGACTGATTTGGATGGTGAAATTGGACTAAATACTTCCTGCAATTGGACTAAATACTTCCAAACGTGGCTGTTATTCTTCCAGCATCATTCCTGTTTGTGAAATGCATAAACTGCCTTATTGAGAGAAAGTGGAGTGATAATATGCAACCTACAACCTCTCGGTATGGCCTCCTTAAAATCTGCAAATTAACAGATCAATACGATCCTATAAAGGATGTTGATCCCCAGTGACTGGATTTACCAGTAGATTTTTATTCTTGGGCATAAGCATGTAAGGCTCCCTAGCCATTTGTAATACAACGGGAAACCATGCTCGTGTAGGCCAATCTGGCACTACCAATACCCCTGAAGCGGAGTCCTCCTTGATCTTTTGCAAACATCTGCTGATGAGACAGAATGAAGGAAATACATACACAAACATTCCTCCCCCAATGCAGCGAAAATGCATCCACTGCTACTGCCCCAGTATCTGGTTACCATGAAACATATCTAGGTAACTGATGATTTAATCGAGATGCAAACAAGTCAATATCTGGCAATGCATACTGATCAATCATTTGGTTAAACAAATCCTGATTTAACATCCATTCAATGTTGTCATTACCTGACGTGACCTCTTCCTGGCAAATAATGTGCTGAAAGCCAGATATTTTGGTCAATACACCAGCTCCAAATCTGGTTAGCCAGTCTATCACAAGACTGTGACTTAAACTCCACCCATGTGGTTTACATATGCCACTGCTGTGGTGTTGTGAATCTGAGCTGCACATGCAGATCCCTCCTTGTAGAACAATAAGCTTTGAGCCCATACCAGGTGCCCTTCAACTCTAAATAATCAATCCCTCTTAATTGAGGAAGCGATGTCTCATCCACATTCCATCTGCCTCCACAACTAGAAGACATATCTGTTGCACCCCAACCCAGTGCACTCCACATCAGTCTGTAATATCAGTGACGGTGATTCCACGAAACCTTCCTTAAATTTTTTGAAACATGTACTATCCACCCATTGTATGTCAGCAATCGCCCCAGCTGACAACTGCATAGCCTATCAAAAAATAGCCCCTTTGTATTCTCAGTGCCTGTTCCTTTGATGGTTGTAATTGTTGATAATGCAGAGGACAATACTGCACAGCTGGAAAGGCTGCAACAACTTCCCAATAAAACTGGCTACTTGTCTAATCAAAGGCCGTTGTTCTCCAACGAGATTAACACAGTCCTCAATTAACTGATTCAATTTATCCCTGGGCAAAGTTACCAACATGTGATTGGAATTAAATCCCAGATAATCAATAATTTGGACTGGTGATAATTTAGATTTACCTGGGTGAATAACAAATCCCATTTGTTCAAAAGTGATTTTAACAACTGAAACTGATGATTGAGTTTCAGCATGAGTCTTTCCAACAATCAGAAATCATCTAAATAGGCCATTACCACATGCCCCTGAGCCTAAGCAATGCTAACACAGGTTTTAACCAATTTAGTAAATAATCTAGGAGCTGAAGTTTAATCCATTCGGCAATGTCCTGAATTGCCACAGCTCAGTCATCCAAATAAATTTCAAATATCTTCTATCATCACCATGAATAGACACTGGCGTAATACGCATTCTTTAAATCAATGGTTGCCATATAATACCCTTTGGACACTAGATGTTTGCCCGTGGTAAAGTTTCTCCATTTTGAAATGCCCTATAACAAACAAATTTGTTCAAATTCGATAAATCCAGAATAATTCTACATCCCCCAGTCTATTTTTAGATCTGGGAAATATACTTGACAGAAATTGTTGCCTTTGATAGACAGAAGGCTCAATTACCCCTTCTTATGTAACGACTGAATCTCTGCTTGAATAAGCACATTTTCCTCATCTGAAAAATAAGTTTACGACTAGGAAAATGTTGATTAGGTAGACTGTCATAGTAAATCCAATTTTTCACCCCTTCAATACACTAAGTATGAACAAATCTGATGTCAACTGCTGCCATTGTTTGAGAACAATTTTAACCTTCCCCAATTTGAACAGGAACATCAGTTAATTCATCGTCTGTCAACATTTCTCTGTAACTTAGTTGCTGGAAAGCAGGCAACATTCTAGTAAATCTCCTCTGTACTCTCTCTATTTTGTTAACATCCTTCCTATAACTAGGCGACCAGTTATTGTTCACTGCGTCTCCCCGGGGTAGAGAGAGGGTGGAGACGGGGCAGTGTGTGCGAAGCACGGCGACTGGAGGGGCGGGAGCGCTGCTCTGGGACCATGAGGGAACGACCCACCTCCCCCTTCTCCATTTCCCCTCACACCCCCTCCCCGTCTATCCCTTTCTTTCCCCTCCATTCCTCTACACTCTCTCCAGCCCTCTCCCCCCCATCCACCCGGGGTAGATCTACCTGAGCCGAGAGTAGATTATGTCTCCGGGGAGGGAAGGGTGAATCACAGAAGGGGAGCAGTTGGAGAGGAGGTTGTGAAACTGTCTCCGGAGCTCCCTCATCTATTGCATCCGCTGCTCTAGATGTCAGCTGATCTATATCGGTGAGCCCAAGCGTAGGCTTGGCGATCGTTTCGCCGAACAGAAGGGGAGTTATAGCATGAGCCCTTATTCTATCAATTAATAGTGTGGCACTTTATTGTATTAACTGGCTACTCTCCCAGACACAATCATTAGATTTTGTGTTTTTTCAGTGGAATAAAACCCCTCAAGCAGCATGACATAGTACCCCCTTTTTTTCCATCTCTGGCCTTTGTCCGGCCAGCTGCCTATTCCCACCCTCACCTGTGTTCACCTCAACCTGTTCCTATAACACTGCTTTTCGCTGCTTCAAACAACTTTTCCTGTTCCGTCCTCCATTTCAATCATTCTTCTCCCCCCTCCACATAATGTGTGAGAGAGAAACGTCCCAAACCCAAAACATTACCTAGTCCATATTCCAAAGATGCTGCCTGACCCGCTGAGGTACTCCAGCACTTTGGTCGGAGTGTTTTGAATCATCTGCAGTTTCCTTATTTCTATTAGGCTATAATACAGAGTTCCTCTAGTCCATTACCTTTTACGCCATCAGCCGTCGCAGACAACACATATCCTCTGAAATCTTTTGCCACTTCCCCAACAGGATCCCAAAAACTCAGTCTTATTTCATCTTCTCCCATCTCCACCATCTTCCACCTTCATCACAGAGAAATTTCCCTCCACAACTCCTTTGGTTAACTTTCCCTTCTCACCCAAACCACCCCCTTCCCAGGTACCTTCCCTCTGAGAGAACACTGACCTTCTCCCTCGATTCTCGGTCCGGAACCCCAACAGTCCTTTCAGGTTAGAAGAAGGTTCACTTGCACCTACTCCATTTTTTGATAAACCTCATCTACTGTATCCGTTTGTTCAGATGTGGGACTATTATAACATCAGCAGAACCAAAACGTAGTCTGGGCGATCATTTCACTGAACATGTTCGTAGAGTCCCCGTCTGAAACCTACAGTACCTGATCTCCCAGTTACTAAACACTTTAATTCTCCTTCACATTCCTACACAGACCATTCTGTCCTAGGTCTCCTACATTGTCAGAGTGAGGTTAAATGCAAATTGGAGGAACAGAATCTCATATTTCGCTTGGCTGAAGAAGGTCTCGACCCGAAACGAACGCCTAAAAAAAAATCTCCTTCGCTCCTTAGATGCTGCTGCACCCGCTGAGTTTCTCCAGCCTTTTGTGTACCCTCATATTTTGCTTGGGCAGCTTACAGCCCAGTGGTTTATTCGAGTTTTTTTAACTTTAGTTAAGAAACCCAGGCATGTTCCCTCTCTCTCTATCCCTCCCCCAACAAAGTCGCACCAGCTTCTCTTTTTCACCAACGCTAACAATGGCCTGTTTCCTTTAACCTTGTTTCCTTTTTGCATCTTTCATCCATTGTTCTTTATCTCTCCATCATCACAAATATCTCTCGTTTGCCTTAATCCCTTACTAGTCTGAAGAAGGGTCTGGATCCGAAACATCACCTGATTCCTTCGTCTACAGAGATGCTGCTGTCCCGATGGAGTGCGCCAGCTTTTTGTGAGTCTATTTATGCTCTATAATACGTCTTGTATATTATGCACAGGTGGAAATACACATGAAAGTCATAATGAGTTTACAGCACGGAAACAGGCCCTTCAGCACCCGAGTCAACGCCGACCAATGATCCTCGTTACATACACACTAGCAAGATGCCAATTACAATTTTTTACATAATCTGCAATTAACCTACAAACCTGGATATCTTTGGAGTGTGGGAGGAAACCAGAGCTCCTGGAAAAAAACCATGAAGTCATGGGGAGAGCATACAAACTCCATCCAGAAAGCACTTGTAGTCAGGATTGAACCCGGGTCTTTTGAGCCATTATCAGGCCATAATTGAGGAAACGTCTTTGAAATAGTGATAGCTCAGAGCAGGCTTCTGAAGTCCCTAAAGTGATCAGTTTTTTGATCAGTGATCATTAAAAATGTTTTTTAAGGAAGAAAAATATTTGTAGCCATGGCAAAGAATCAACACGAGATGGTAAGAATAGCAATAGTAAAGCGTGCCACAGATGATAACAAGAAAGATGGAAATACATTTACCGGCACCTCTTATGTTTTAAGAGGCTGTGTATTCTTTAAAATGTTGTGTGCTTCTGTGTAAGGGGCCACAACCATCCCCCATATATGTTAACCTTTGGATTACGTATCCATCCTGGTCACCATCCTGGTCACACACTCATCTTTCCGTTGCCATCGGGAAGGAGGTACAGGAGCCTGGAATCTATAACATCAGGAACAGCTTCTTCCCCACAGCCATCAGGCTATTAAGCATGACATCAAATAAGCTCTGAACAATAAGCCTATTATTATTATTGCACTATCAATGTTTTTCGTCCCCCCGCTACCCCCCCCCCCCCCCTTATGTATATATGGTCTAATGGTCTATAGACACACAGAATTTATCGTCCTCTTTTGTACGATATTTACATATTCTGTTTGTGCTGGCAGCAAGTAAGAATTTCATGGTCTTATCTGGGACAATGACAATAAAACACTCTTGACTCTTGAAGTTTTCACTGTTGAAAATGTTGCTACTTCTCAGTTTTCTAGATATTAAAAAAGGTTTCCCCCCATCAGTGATGGAAAATGGGTTTTTGGAACTAGGGTACTCTAAAGTCCGTGAGGTTGAGGTTGCGAAAAGGGACGGGGGGGGGGGGGGATTTATTATTTTTCTATCTGCGGTCCTACCATCAGCCGTAAGTGTACAAGAATGCAAAACTTGTTTATTGTGTATTTATAATATAGTTTATTGTGTATTATATGATATAGCTAGCTTTCTTGCATAGTCTCTCTCTCTCTCTCTCTGTTGGCTGCAGCCATTGTCTGCTTCGGTGAGGGAAGAGGGTGAAGCAGGTCAATGATTGATCCAAAAGGACCTAGGAAGACTTCTGTCTGATTGGCCGCTGAGTGGACCAGTGCATTATGGATTGGACACAATGCCCTTGGAGACGGAGCTGATTGGACGGGAGGAGACCGATTTGTTGATTGGATGGGATTTTAAGGGAATCTGGTCGTGTGATGGACGCAACCCCCGTAGTAGGACTGCGGTTGATTAGGCCGCCAAATAATCGGGCACAAAAAAGTGAAAATAGGAAATAATAAATCGGAATTACTTTTTTTTTCGTTCTTTAAATCGGAAGAATATCATACCTAATCTGCAGCAAATATACTAGTATCCGCTCTATTATCTTTGCTCTGCAGTTCCTTCCTATTGAAGAAGAATCCTGGCCCGAAACAACTCCTAATCCAGTCCTGCACAGATGCGCCTAGCCCGCTGAGTTCCTCCAGCAGCACTGTGTTTTTTATTTTAACTCTTGAAAATGATATTTAGACATAAAAGCGGAGAACTCAGCGGGGGGCAGGGGGCAGCGATCTGGAGAAAGACCCTTTTCAGACTGAACTGAACTCTTGTTGTGGTGAGGAGTGCTTGTGAATTTGATCTGCAGCACGGGTCTCGACAAGAAATGCCACCCACTCCTAGAGCCGCCGCCTGTCCCGCTGAGTGACTCCAGGCCCACCCCCCCCCCGTTGTCCACCTTCACCTCCAGAGCCAAACAAGAAACCACAGAGTGCTGGAGGAACGCAGCGGGCTAGGCGGCACCCGCAGAGGGAACGGACCAGGAGCCGCCACGGGCCAGGGTTCCCCCCACCGCCCCCCCCCCCCCCCCCAAACAGGAAGGAACCACAGATACAGCCATCCCCACAAAACGGCAAATGATTCCGGGAATGCCGAGGCGAGAGGGTGAGAGAGAGGGAATGGGAGAGCGAGAGAGATCCAAAGGACTGATTTGGATGGTGAAATTGGACTAAATACTTCCTGCAATTGGACTAAATACTTCCAAACGTGGCTGTTATTCTTCCAGCATCATTCCTGTTTGTGAAATGCATAAACTGCCTTATTGAGAGAAAGTGGAGTGATAATATGCAACCTACAACCTTCCTTGATATGTCGGAGTACAGTCACAATGATATGGCACAAATCTGTGCATTGAAAGGATGAAGGTTTGTGCCTGCGGCCAACGCAGGACAACTGCCGGTGCGCTCTCTCTCTCTCTCCCTCTCTCCCTCTCTCCCTCTCTCCCTCTCTCCCTCTCTCCCTCTCTCCCTCTCTCCTCTCTCCTCCCACTCTCCCTCTCTCCCTCTCTCCTCTCTCCCTCCTCTCCTCTCTCTCTCTCTCTCTCTCTCTCTCTCTCTCTCTCTCTCTTCTCTCTCTCTCTCTTCTCTCTCTCTCTCTCTCCTTCCCTCCTCCCTCCTCCCTCCCTCCCTCCCTCACTCTCTCTCTAGCGTCTCTCTCTCTCTCTCTGGTCCTTTCCCCAGTAAATGGCCTCCTTAAAATCTGCAAATTAACAGATCAATACGATCCTATAAAGGATGTTGATCCCCAGTGACTGGATTTACCAGAGATTTTATTCTTGGGCATAAGCATGTAAGGCTCCCTAGCCATTTATTTGTAATACAACGGGAAATCATGCTCGTGTAGGCCAATCTGGCACTACCAATACCCCTGAAGCGGAGTCCTCCTTCATCTTTGCAAACATCTGCTGATGAGACAGAATGAAGGAAATACATACACAAACATTCCTCCCAATGCAGCGAAAATGCATCCACTGCTACTGCCCCAGTATCTGGTGTACCATGAAACATATCAGTAAATGATGATTTAATCGAGATGCAAACAAGTCAATATCTGGCAATGCATACTGATCAATCATTTGGTTAAACAAATCCCTGATTTAACATCCATTCAATGTTGTCATTAACTGACGTGACCTCTTCCTGGCAAATAATGTGCTGAAAGCCCAGATATTTTGGTCAATACACCAGCTCCAAATATTGGTTAGCCAGTCTATCACAAGACTGTGACTTAACTCCACCCATGTGGTTACATATGCCACTTGCTGTGGTGTTGTGAATCTGGAGCTGCACATGCAGATCCCTCCTTGTAGAACAATAAGCTTTGAGCCCATACCAGGTGCCCTTCAACTCTAAATAATCAATCCCTCTTAATTGAGGAAGCGATGTCTCATCCACATTCCATCTGCCTCCACAACTAGAAGACATATCTGTTGCAACCCCAACCCAGTGCACTCACATCAGTCTGTAAAAAAAAAAAAAAAAAAAAAAAAAATATCAGTGACGGTGATTCCACGAAACCTTCCTTAAATTTTTTGAAAACATGTACATCACCCATTGTATGTCAGTAATCGCCCCAGCTGACAACTGCATAGGCCTATCAAAAATAGCCCCTTTGTATTCTCAGTGCCTGTTCCTTTGATGGTTGTAATTGTTGATAATGCAGAGGACAATACTGCACAGCTGGAAAGGCTGCAACAACTTCCCAATAAACTGGCTACTTGTCTAATCAAAGGCCGTTGTTCTCCAACGAGATTAACACAGTCCTCAATTAACTGATTCAATTATCCCTGGGCAAAATGTTACCAAACATGTTGATTGGAATTAAAATAAATCCCAGATAATCAATATTTGGACTGGTGATAATTTAGATTTACTGGGTGAATAACAAATCCCATTTGTTCAAAAAAGTGATTTTAACAACTGAAACTGATGATTGAGTTTCAGCATGAGTCTTTCCAACAATCAGAAATCATCTAAATAGGCCTTACCACATGCCCCTGAGCTCTAAGCAATGCTAACACAGGTTTTACCAATTTAGTAATAATCTAGGAGCTGAAGTTAATCCATTTGGCAATGTCCTGAATTGCCACAGCTCAGTCATCCAAATAAATTTCAAATATCTTCTATCATCACCAGAATAGACACTGCGTAATACGCATTCTTTAATCAATGGTTGCCATATAATACCTTTTGGACACTAGATGTTGCCCGTGGTAAAGTTCTCCATTTTGAAAATGCCTTAACAAACAAATTTGTTCAAATTCGATAAATCCAGAATAATTCTACATCCCCCAGTCTTTTTAGATCTGGGAAATATACTTGACAGAAATTGTTGCCTTTGATAGACAGAAGGCTCAATTACCCCTTCTTATGTAACGACTGAATCTCTGCTTGAATAAGCACATTTTCCTCATCTGAAAAATAAGTTTACGACTAGAAAATGTTGATTAGGTAGGACTGTCATAGTAAATCCAATTTTTCACCCCTTCAATACACTAAGTATGAACAAATCTGATGTCAACTGCTGCCATTGTTTGAGAACAATTTTAACCTTCCCCAATTTGAACAGGAACATCAGTTAATTCATCGTCTGTCAACATTTCTCTGTAAACTTAGTTGCTGGGAAAGCAGGCAACATTCTAGTAAATCTCCTCAGTACTCTCTCTATTTTGTTAACATCCTTCCTATAACTAGGCGACCAGTTATTGTTCACTGCG
The DNA here is from genome assembly GCA_035221665.1 of Okamejei kenojei. Classification (NCBI taxonomy): domain Eukaryota; kingdom Metazoa; phylum Chordata; class Chondrichthyes; order Rajiformes; family Rajidae; genus Okamejei; species Okamejei kenojei. The sequence goes on along the minus strand of CM069139.1, from coordinate 52,856,733 downwards.
TCTCCCCGGGGAGAGAGAGGGGTGGAGACGGGGCAGTGTGTGCGAAGCACGGCGACTGGAGGGGCGGGAGCGCTGCTCTGGGACCATGAGGGAACGACCCACCTCCCCTTCTCCATTTCCCTCACACCCCTCCCCGTCTATCCCCTTTCTTTCCCCTCCATTCCTCTACACTCTCTCCAGCCCTCTCCCCCCCATCCACCCGGGGTAGATCTACCTGAGCCGAGAGTAGATTATGTCTCCGGGGAGGGAAGGGTGAATCACAGAAGGGGAGCAGTTGGAGAGGAGGTTGTGAAACTGTCTCCGGAGCTCCCTCATCTATTGCATCCGCTGCTCTAGATGTCAGCTGATCTATATCGGTGAGCCCAAGCGTAGGCTTGGCGATCGTTTCGCCGAACACCTCCGCTCGGTCCGCATTAACCAACCTGACCTCCCGGTGGCTCAGCACTTCAACTCCCCCTCCCATTCCGTATCCAACCTCTCTGTCCTGGGCCTCCTCCACGGCCAGAGTGAGCAACACTGGAAATTGGAGGAACAGCACCTCATATTCCGCTTGGGGAGTCTGCATCCTGGTGGCATGAACATTGATTTCTCACAATTTTGTTAACCCTTGCTGTCTCCTTCCCTTCCTACCTCTCAGCCCTCGGGCTCCTCCTTTTTTTCCCTTTCTTCTCCCTGCCTCCCCCACCCCCCCATCAGTCTGAAGAAAGGTTTTGGCCGGAAACGTTGCCTATTTCCTTCGCTCCATAGATGCTGCTGCACCCGCTGAGTTTCTCCAGCATTTTAGTGTACCTCTGAGAGTAGATTACTCTAGCGCGGGGCCGGCACGGACATGGAGCAATCACCGCCGCCCATTTTTTTGTTAAACATCTATTTCCTTCGAGTTTTTTTCCCCCTTCCCGTACTTTTTCGATAGCTGCCATGACCCGTTTGATGTCATCCTTCACCCTGCTCCTGGCCTTGGCCTGCACTGATCTGCCGGACATGCTGTGTGTTTCTGTGTGTGTGCTTGTTTGTTTGTTTGGCGGAGTCTGAGGGGAGAAGCGCCCGCACCAAGTGCAAGCGAACGCACGGACAGACGAACAAAAGCAACGATCTTATAGCGGAATAGGTGACATTTTGGGTCGAGACCATTCTGCAGAATGTCAGTCAAGGGAAAGGGAAACGGGAGGTATACGCATATTTTTCATTCATTTGTCCATAGTACCGTCCATGTTCCTCTTTCCCCCGACTCAGTCTGAAGAAGGGTCTCGATCCGAAATGTAATATATTCCACTCTATGATCGTGGCTTTCGTCCGTCTGTCCCCTCGCCCTTGGATTAAGTGGCGCAGGATAAAGCTGCAAATTCATGCACAGGATGGAAACTGGAAACTGAAACTAGGGGAATGCCGTACCCCTGCGTACCCCCCTCCCCCCCCCCCCCCCCCCCCCCCCCCCCCCCCCCCCCCCCCCCCCCACCCCCCCCCCCCCTCCCCCCCCCCCCCCAATTTCCATCACTGGTTCCAATGGACGAGAAATGCAAGCATGGAATTTTGTTTTGTCTTATCTGCATTTCAAGTTTTTTTCTATTCTTTTTGAATTATCAAAAATGAAGTATTGGTGGTTTTAAAATGAATTAACAACAAGGGGACAAGTCAGGGAACTTCTGGGCGGTGAACCCATTGTCAGTTCTACGATTCAATGATACTTTTTTGTCACATGTATCTAGGCACAGTGACATTTTATGTTTTATGCAGTACATTTTATGCAGTACACAGTCGCCACGTATCTGGCGCCAGCAGTTACTAAATGTAATGGAAAACTTATCAGCGCCCCCCCCCCCCCCCCCCCCCCCCCCCCCGCCGGCACCACCATTTTCGGTGGCCCTTTATTCTTGATGGCCCTGTGGAGTGTACCCCAACACTCAGTGCCCCCCCATCACTCTTGCCGGCCCTCTTCGCTGTCGGTGGCGCAGGTACCCTACGCTCTCATCGGCTCTTCGCTCCGGCAGCACGTCCCACTATGTCCCCCCATGTCGTCACCCCCTCTCCACCCCCCCACCCCTATGTTGCTCCTGATGGTGAGGATCCCTCCTAGTTCTTGGCGGCACCGTTCCTTCCTCGCTCTCAGCTGCCTGCCTGCTGGGTCGCTCGGCTCCGCAGCGCACCTTGGCAGTCTTTCATTGTGGGAAAGTTGACCTGTGGTGTGCCGTAGGGTAGACACAAAAAGCTGGAGTAACTCAGCGGGTCAGGCAGCATCTCTGGAGAAAAGGAATAGGTGACATTTCGATTCGAGACCATTCTTCAGCCGTAGGGTTTAGTGCTGGTTCCCCTGCTGTTTGTTAAAAACATTAATGACATGGATGGTCGTCAGGTCAGAAGACGCTTTGACCAACAGGATCTGCCAAAACGACTTCTTAGTGTCTAGGACCGAAAAGATGGTGGCATGCTCGACCTGAGCTGCCACGTCCTCAACAGACCGCATGGGGTAGTGTGGTCGCCTGATGGCAAGGTTTACGTCCTTCGGGTTGATACACACACGTATTTCGTTCTTGTCTTTCTTTATCGTGGCAACCATGGTGGAGACCCAATCGGTGGGATCGCTAACTGCTTCTAGCACCCCCTTTTCAACCATGTTGTTAAGCATCGCCTCGACCCTGTCTTTCATGGCGTGAGACACCCTGTGAGGTGCGCGGACCATGGGTTGTATATTTGGGTCAATGGAAATATGGTATGTTAGTGATAACTTTCCCAGGTCATCGTTGAACAGGTCTGCAACCGGGTTAAACGACAGTTGCACTTTGTGGACCGTGCGGTCGAAGGACACCAGGCCAAGATCTTGGCACGCACGGTTGCTCCAGCAGGGTTACTCACAGTCAGAGATTTCGAAAATAGAAAACCAGGTTTCGCGTGGCCTTTTGCAGCACCCAAGTTAAAGTGGCCCTCCCCGCAGGCCTTAGAACTTCTCCTCCATATGCATGCAGAGTAGTATTGTCAGCAATCAGGGGCTCATTATTCCTTATCTTGTTGAAAAGATTTATTGACAAAACGTTGACCTTCGCACTGTGTCTAACTTTGCAAGGAAGGGTTACATCATTGACAGTCACAGATACGGAGGGATCAGAACGTTGGCCGGGTGCCTGTAGGAGGGTGAACACGTTCGAACTCATCCTCGGGAGGATTACTTGGATCTGCATCATAGGGATTCAGCTATGTTGGGCTGTGAGTCGTAACAGACACCAGATTGTTCGCATGTTTATGACTGGGTATGGAAATCTGTACCTGTCTCCATCGGAACGGTATGCATGACATGGCGGCAGAGAAGGTGATTCAGCTTTCTACAAAAACGCTACAGGCCTTGCCATAGGCGGGACACGTTTGACAGTCTGTGGTTGCATGTAGTTACAGTTTGGGCACCTTTTTGGGGGCATTCACCAGGACCTGGGTTGTCAGTGCATGAAAAGCATTGTTTTCCATCCGAGGCAGTGGTCTCCTAAGTCCCAGCCATGTTGACAGGTTTATTGCCCGAGTCCCGGTGGCCATCGGGCAATACAACGACCTCAGACAATCTGCAGGCATGCATGGCCTTTTTTCCAAGTTAGATCGGATCCCTTAGAAGCTCACATCACACAACGCTTCTGGTCACGCATGCCATTTACTAAAAATGTCTCTAGTGAGATGGTCTGTCATGTCACCAAAAACGCACTTATGCTGGGCGAGATAATGCAAATCAGCAATAAAACATTCAAAACAGGTTCATCCGGCAACTGTTTCCTTGTAAAGAACCGTGCCCTCTCTAGAATGCGGTTGGGGGGGGGGAGGGGGAGGGGGGGGGGGGGGGGGGGAAAGGGGGGGGAAGGGGGGGAGGCGAGGGCAGTCCCTCAAATCTCCCTGCAACTTACGTAGCAGGCAAGCGGGGTCACTGACAGATTCTGCAAGGAGTAGTCACCACGTTGTTGGTTGGTCCAGGACCGCTGGAGCGTAGGTGAAAGTTCTGGCTCTCTTCATGGCATAGTACAACAAGGTTCAGTAGGAGGGAGGCTTTAAGGAGTCAGGATCAGCGCGGGTGTGCGACGTTGACAAAGTGTGTGAAATCAAATTCAAACGTGGCCCAGCGTTCAGAGATGTCAGCATCAAAGACAAGCTGCGCGGGCTTTCTGCAAGAGGACACCATGGTCAGAGAGATTAAGCACAAAAGGCACAAATCAAAAAAAATAAATAAAACCCGATAGACAGGAGACGCAAGTGTCTTCCAGCTTCGACACCATGTAAATAAGCAATTCACAAACTCTTAAAGTGTGCAACATCTTTTAATGATAGCACAGGGTATTACATACATCCTCAAGCACTGGCTATATTCTTCTACTGAACCGTACCCAGGGAGGGGAAGGCGTTATGATTGATGTTAACTAGGCGGGTACTGAGGTAATTATATTATTGGTTGCATATAAACCATCTACAGTAATGTAGTTACTTTGGAGACAGAGACTATAGTGGCACTAAAGATGCTTTGAGGTAGGTATATCAATGCACTGGGAATGGAGGGTTATGGATTAGTCACAAGCAGAGGTTAATTTAACCTGTCATTTATATTTAGCATGGACAGTGTGGGCCAACAGACCTATTCCTGTGCTTGGCTGTTCTATATTTTATACCTATGTTTCCAAGATCTAGATCAGTTGGGTAAGTGGCCCATGGAATGGCAAATGGTATTATACTTTGACAAGTGTGAGGTGTTGCACTTTGGTATGTCAAACCAGGGTAGGATTTACACAGTAAATGGTAGAGCTCTGGACAGCGTTGCAGAACAAAGAGATCTGGGAGTACAGATGCACTTTTTCCTCAAAGTGGCGAGTCGGGTGGAAAGTGCGGTGAAAGCGGCATTTGACATGCTCGGCTTCACTGGGACGAAAGTAATGAGTATAATTGTTGAGACATGATGATGCAGCTGTAGAAGTCACTGATGAACTGCACACTTGGCGAACTATGTGCTGTTCTGGTCACAAACTATAGAAAAAAAGTGATTGCACCAGAGAGAGTACAGAAGAGAATCACCAGCACTTTGCCAAGATTGGAGGATATTAGTTATTGGGAATGATCAGGTAGGATGGGATTGTTTTCCCAGGAGCAAAGAAGGTTGAGAAGTGACCGGAGAGAAGTATATAAGGTTATGAGAGGCGTAGAGTCATACAGCATGGAAACAGTCCCTTCAGCCCAACTTGTCCATACCAACCAAGATGCCCATCAAACCTAGTCCCACTAACCTATATCCTTCTAAGCCTTTCCTGTCCATGCATTTGTCCAAGTGTCTTTTAAATGCTGCTTTACCTGCCTCAAGTACATCCTCTGGAAGCTAGTTCCATACACCCACTGCCCTCTGCGTGAAAATGTTGCCCCTCTCACCTTAAATCTGTCCTCTTGTTTTTGATTCCCCTATTCTAGGTAAATATGCTTTGACCTTATCTATTCCCCTTGTTCATTTATACACCTCTCCCTATAGTTCAGGCCAGTCCTGGCAACATGCTTGTAAATTATCTCTGCATTCTTTGCAGCTTAGTGCCATACTTCCTATAGAAGGTGACCAGAATTGAACATTGTACACCAAATGTGGCCTCACCAACATCTTGCACAAATGTTACATCATATCTCAATTTCTATACTCAATAACCTGACTGATAAGACTAATGTACCAAAACGCCTTTTACACCACTCTGCTTGCCCGCAATTTCTTCTCTTGCTTTCCACACCATCCTTGGACATATTGATCTGGCCTGGGAGATTTATCTACCTTCATACGCCCAAGGATCTCCTTGACCATCACTGAACACGTCTCCAATGACTGCCCCAAGATCCCTTGCCTTCATGTTATTTTTCCACAGTAAAATGGGAAATACCCATTGAAGATCTTGCTCAATTCCTGCAGCTCCATATATAGTTGATCACTTTGGTTTCTGAGGATCCACTCTCTCTCTAGTTACCCTCTTTCCATTAATGTACTTATAAAACCTCTTTGGATTTAATTTTCCTTAATATTTAAGAACTACCTCCTGCCCCCTTTTTGCCCTCCTGATGTCCTTCTTAAGTATGCTCCTCTGTCCCCTAAACTCTTCTTGGGATACACTTTAAGCCCAGCTGCCTATATCTGACCCATGTCTCCTTCTTCCTGACAGGAGCTCCCATTTCTCATCATCCAGAGTTCCAGTTTAGTTTAGTTTATTATCACATGTACCAAGGGACAGTGGAAAGCTTTTGTTGCGTGCTATCCAGTCAGTGGAATGACAATGCATGGTTACAATTCAGCCATTTACAGCGTATAGATACATGATAAGGGAATAACATTTAATGCAAGGTAAAGCCAGCAAAGTCCGAACAAGGATAGTCTAATGAGATAGATAGTAGTTCAGGACTGCTCTCTAGTTGTGGAAGGATGATTCACTTGCCTGATAAATTCCTTACTCTCAGCTGCCTTGTCCTTTATTTTAAAAGGAACATGCATGGCTTGAACTCTCACATTCACTCTTTTAAAAGCAACCTATTTGCCGGACATTCATTTGCCCTCAAACATGTTTCTTCAATCAACTTTAGCAAGTTATTAGTAATCATTTGTTTTGGAAGCGGCTTTGTGTATGAATAAGTTTTACCGCAATGTTTTAATTTTGAGTCAACAAGCTCTTGTAAATTTATGAACAAGGATGCAGTGAATTCATTGACACGGAATAGCGTTAACTATTTATATGGTGTGCCAAAGCCAATATTACATTCTTCCTATGTTTTTCTGCAGGTTTTACATTGTCTAAAATGATTATTAAGTACTATACATTTGATTGCATTTGCAGGCTCAGTCCAGTGCTTAAAAGATGCTGAGACAGAACCTGGAGAACAGGATTCTGTAAGTAATTTTTGTTTTCAAATTTAAGACATCTAAATTTGTTTTACATGTTGTATTTTATAAAAATGTATTGGGTTGAAAAGAAATGTTGCAGACAATTGATCAAATTTGAAATTACAATGTTTTATGCTTATTGTAAATTATATTCATTGAAATGATATAATTAATTTACATAAATATCAATGAACAACCACGCAAATAATTGAATCCTAAAAGAAAGCAGAATCTGCACAAAGGTGATCAACCGGAAATATTCATCCTGCTGTTTGATCTTCTGAGCATTTCACTTCATATTTCTTTACGCCATAGAAGTTCACCATTCAGCCCATTCTCAAAGCAACCCCTCCCCCATTTTATTTCTGTATCCTAATTTATCTCATATATCCATTAACTACTACCTGATTTACCTACCACACTCCTCCACTAAGGGCGAGTTACAGGAACCCATTAACCTTCTGACATGTTTTTGATGCTGTGGGAGAACCATAGCATCCAGAGGAAATCCACATATTCACAGGAAGAACATGCAAACTTTGCACTGACAGTAGCAGAAGTCAGGATTGAATCTTGGGTCGAGGCAACAGTTCTATTTACAAGTCACTGTGCCACCTTGCAAGTAAACTTGGGCAAAATTATTTGTTTTTATATTAAGCTCAGCCCCTATTATTTTGTGAAAATGTAATATCTTACAGGAAATAGTGCAAAAAGTTTGCTTGTACACCTAAATATTCACATGCTCTGTCCTGTTAGTGAAATTTTTCAATTTAAATTTCATCTTCCATAGAAAAATATCAAACACATTATTTAATAATTCTGTTTCCACAATCATAATTGAATGGCATGTTTATTTATTGGGAGTTTTTAGCATTATACTTAAACTGATTCTGCTTTAGATTATTTAATATCAGTACTTTATTTCCTTGCAGGTGTGCGAGTTGCCAGCAGAATTTGTAGAAACTGTAAGACCAAGACCTCAAGGATCTTCACCGATATATGACTACACGCTGACGGAAGAATACAAGGACAAAAATGTATGTAAATGAATATAAAGCTGAAGCAATGAGAATAAAAATGGTTAAAATTTGTATGATCTACAACCTGACATTGGATTTAATATCAAAGACTATTGGCCTATATTAGCATTAGGAGTGTAATTTGTTCTGAGAACATCAGATTATGGAACCCACCCAGAAAGATAGATTATCAGATTATTTCCCAGTAATATATTGCTGGGCACAACAATGTGACTAAATTTGACCAGAAACTTTTATTACACTCAGGGGACTAAAAAGTAGGTAGGTAGCATTGGTAGGAAACTGAGGCGTTAATAACAACTGTATTGTGAACACATTTTCTGATGTATGATTAATTTTGATTGGAACAAAGGTTGAAGACTAACATTACTGTTTTGGATGCATCTCATGTAAAATCCAATTGCTGGAAAGAGACAGTTCAGCCCATTGATCCTGACTCAGTTCTCTGAAATCCAACTAATTTCCTCTTGGTACCTCTGGAATTCTTGCTACAGATTAAATCGATATCACTGGTTACTGATCATTCTCCTTATTTACTCCATCATGATTTTGGACATTCTCAACAGGTTTTCCCCTCAATCTTCCCAGGGCTAAGAAAAACTATTTCCTGCAAAAATATTTTTTTACGCCTTAGATTACCAAGCAGTTACAACTTAATTTAAAAGTTTAAGAAAATATACAATATGGTGCTGAGAAATTGGACATTGGCACATTTTGTGATGCACTATTTAAATTGTATACAAAAAATACTTTGCACCTGTTAGATCTTGCTGGTAACAATTTCCAGGTTGATGAGGAAAGCTGAGAATATTGGTCTGGACATCTCCCAGTGTGAATCAACTAATAATGTCTTCTGTTTGTCTGCTATCAAATGTGCACTTAAAGCACAGCAATTTTGTCCTCCTTAAACAAAAGTGATTGGCAGCCAGAAATGCAACCACAATCTGTGTTTTTCACTCACATTAAAACTGACACTTGGTGATTTTATAACACCTACCTTTTTAAATTTACTAGTCTGTCACAAATCTAGAAATCTAAGTTAACAACTCAGGCTCTGCATATATTTTTTTTCTTTTTCTTTTCTGACCAAACCACAATTTAAGTTAATTTAATATATTTAATGTATTTGAGAGGTACTTACAAACCTGTATGTCTTTGTAATGCGGGAGGGAACTAGAACACCCGGGAAAACCTACAAAGTCATAGGGAGAACATACAAACAACACCCGTAATCACGATTGAACCCAGGTCTCTGACACTGCGCCACCCTAATTTATTCATGCTAACAAAAAAAAAGTGCCCTCAAGGTAAAAATCAACTATTATCACTAGATTATTTTACATGTAGGTTTTAACAAGTTTCATAATCAATTGCTTTAAGATTTCCTATTATATGCAATGATTACTGAATTTTCTTGTTCAGGTACAAGCTGAGACATTAATTGACATTACAGACAATAAGCAAAGATTAGAAAATCTATCAAAGAAAAGTTTTTCTGCAAACATGAGTGACAAAGCGGTAGGTTTATTTTTTGATATCTCTAATTTTCATAACATTTGTTTAATTTGGAAACAATTAAAATGAAAATAATGAAAATACTTGCTGGCACTTAAATCATTTTGATTTTTTTCAGAAAGAGAAGGAAGAGGACATTGTGGAAATGCTTGTTACCACAGACATTGAAAAAGGTGCAAGTGGCTTCAGCGTTAAAGGTGGTAAAAAGGACGGGATATTTATTAAACATGTTCAGAAAGAGTCACCTGCTGCAAAACGGCTGAGCATGAGAGAAGGTAAAACATGAATTTAAGTCCAGATGTTCTGGAATTTAAATCCAGAAAATACTACGTGACCTGTTTGAGAATTTGAATTCAATATGAAAAATCTGAAAAATAAATGGCTGGTGTCATGTGATTCTAGTCCAACTCAGATGTAGTTAATTCTTTTAACCATAGCAGTCTTTCAACCTATCATCTTCACTGTGCAGCACAGTGAAGCAGCAGGTAATGTTGTGGCATCACAGTTCCAGTAAAATCCCAGTTCAATCTTTGCCTTTGAGGCTCACTGTGTGGAGTTTGCACATTCTATCGGTAACTGTGGTCTCCTTGGCACACCAGTTTCCTCCACATCCACAAAACTGGTTGGTAACTTAACTTGTCATCGAGTCCGCATCACAAGATTAGAAATTGTTCAGCCAGAGCTGAACACACTTTTCGGCATCTGCATACAATGTCTTGTTGCGCTTCTTGTGCATAAGATTGTTTCTTGTGGAAAGATTGGTGGAAACAGGGCTGCGGCGTGAACGCTCTTTTCTTTACCCCGGTAGCTTAACTGATACCTGTAAATTACCACCAACGTATGCGAAAATGGGTTACAGAGAAATAGATGATGGAATGAGATTGCTCTGAGAGCCAGCATACACTTGATGGGCCAAATAGTCTTTCTATGTAAAATCATAAAAGTGGAACATGTGAAGCCTGTGAATTGACATTAAATAGAAAGAAAGGCAGCTGATTTCTGCACAGTATGTTTCATGGACAATGAGAACCAGTGGATTTGTTATGGTAATTGACAGTGCAATAATAAAATGACACATTTCTCATCTTTGAACAGTGCCACAGGATAAATTACATCTTTCTGAATACACATGGAATGGCAGGCTAAGGTCCCAGAGCATCTCGGACAGTGCAGTAATCCATTAGTATTGTGTTTTTGGTTGTAATTATGTAATCATTTCCAGGAAAAGACTTGAACCCCATCTTCTGAGCTGGAGGTAAGACGGTTAATAATGATACCTTAACTAAGTGTTAGCTTGGTTATTAGACATTTCAACTACTAGCAAAACAGAACAATACTGTTATTAGACATTTCTACCACCTGCAAAACAGAATAATACTTTACCACCTTCAGAGGCCACAATGCAGTTCAAATTCATCTTGTCCACAACAGTATGTTTAGTTATAAAATTCACTATACTTTAATATAGATAGCTAAGATACTGAAAACTTTTGATTAATTTATTAACTTATTAACATATAATCAAATTTATGATTTTGTTTTTTATCAGGTGATCAACTTATCAGTGCTACAATTTATTTTGATAATGTCAAATATGAAGACGCACTCAAGATTTTACAGTACTCAGAACCATATAAAATGCAATACTGCCTAAAAAGAACAATACCTGGTACTGCAGAATCAGTCGAAGTTGATGGAAAAGGAACAAAGCCTAAAGCGGTAGGTTTACTTTCTGCAATGTCAAACATTCACAATGGATATAGATAGCAATATTTTCTTAGAAACTTACTTTCGTCAATGCAATGAAGAATATTGTGCTAGCAATGAGTAAAAATTGTATTGCAGGAAAGAAAAGACACAGAGAGGAAGGGAATATGAAGTAGGTGTGCACACAACACATTCACAGTGAAAACTGGATCATATAATTTCCATTTCTCCCACGTATACTTAATTGGTTATCTTCATGGTAATCAATGGGATTTTGAATGGATTGAATGGATGATTCAGGTTCAGAATTCTAGATAGCAGAATAGAGTCTCAAGCATTACAGATCTATGTAATATTCATGGAACCTGGAACAATGCAGCCATGAATGGGCCCTTTGGTCCACAATGTCTGTGCCAATTCAATTCTATGTTCCTGAAAATTAGAGAAACAAATGAGGACACCGAAGACAGCAGCCAGTGCAGGAGAGTATAATTTGAAACGGGTTAAAGTATTAGTGCCAGGGGTTATGGGGTGAACACAGGAGAATGGGGTTAAGAGAGAAAGATAAATCAGCTATGATCGGATGGCGGAGTAGACTTGATGGGCCGAACTGTGGACGTAAATTTATGAACTTATTGCAGGTAGAGGTAAGGATGTAAATGATGGTAGTTGCAAAAGGGAAGGATAAAAAGCTAGCATCTGAGAATTTGAAAGCGCTAATAGAAGTTAAGGCTCGAGTCAAGAGTGTTCAAATACACACTGGGAACAGAGCAATGACATTCTTACTTGCTGCAGCTTTATAGATAAATTAATGCACAACACACCAAATAAATATACAATAAACAAGAATGCAGTAAATTACCAGTAATTACTAGGTAATCAAACTGTAACAGTGCAGACTGAAGTACAGAGTGCAACCTATGCAAAGTCCATAGTAGCTTGTTGCTGATGTATGAATATGATTACAGTTGTGAATTGTGGTTCAAGAGCCCAAGTGTTGATGAGAAGAGGCTGTTCTTGAACTTGAAGATCACAGTTCTTAGGCTCCTGTCCTTCTTCCCGATAGTAACAGGAATATGAGAGTGCAGCCAGGCTAGTGTGTGGCTTTGATGATATTAAAATACTTTGTGAGGCAATGCTTCCTGTGGATGCTTTCAATGATGGGGAAGTCAATACTCACAATGGCAATGTCTACCACTTTCTGCAGCCTTCTTCATTCTTGGGCACTTGAGTTACTGAACTAGCCCATGCTATTACCAGTCAGTATGCATCTGTAGATGTTTGATAGCATTTTCAGCAACATGCTGAATCTCCTCAAATTTTCTTTCTTTGTAATTGCATCAATGCACTAGGCTGAAGTCAGATCTTCAGATGTACATGCCTAGGAACCTCAAGCTATTGACTCTCCACTACAGACCTGCTGATGAAGTCATAGATCTTCAACTTTCCCTTCCAGAAGTCAATAATCAATCTTTGGTCTTGTAAATGTTAAAAACCTAAATTACATTCCTGCATCTAAAAAAACAAAATGCTGGAGTAACTCAGCGGAGTAACTGAAGTCGGAAGAAAGGTCCTGAACCCGAAAGGTTGCCTTTCCATGTCCTCCAGATATGCTGCCTGATCTGCTGAATTACTCCAGCACTTTGTGTTTTTGTTTTGTACACCAACATCTGCAGTTCCTTTTTGTCTCCACTGTTGATCTGTTGTGGCCGTGGGTGAATTGGACAGGTCATTGCTACTTAATGAGTTGATATGCCTCATTACCAATCTTCCAAAGTACTTCATGACAATGGATCAAAAGACAATCAGTCAGTAATCATTGAGACATGTCACTTGTATTCATATTCCTTTAAAGCAGGTTGTGCTCGGGCCATAGTTGTGCTAAATGGCTTAATGGAAAATGTCCTCCTCCCACAAGGTGTAGTTTTACCATTACTTTTTACCCTGCACCAACATTATATTTGGCAGGCTACACCTATAATCAAATTACAATTCAAGCAAAATTGATGTCTACAGAGTGCGCAAGAGAAGTACTTAAAATTGCATTAAAATAAGAAGTTATTGCCTTAAAGGGAATGATTTGGTATCCAGGCTGATTCCTGGATTAAAAGTGCCATTTTATGAAGAAAGACTGAGAAGAAAAGGGTTCAACTCTAGTGTTTGGAAGAACAAGACTTGAGATAATTGGAATTTATAAGATTCTGGAGATTGAGGAGGTTAATGCCAGGAGAGAATGATTCATGTTAGATGTCTCTGAAACTAGGGGGCACATTCTCAAGACAATATATTGATCATTAAGTCTGTGATAAGGAGGAATGTCTTCTCAGCGGGTTGTAAGTATTAATTTTTGCTATTCCATACAACAATGGATTCTACGTCATTATATATGTAGTGAAGGGTATATTTTTTAGTTTATCGGGGGAAATCGAGGGTATGGGTTTGGGGAGGAAGATCGAATCCAGGTAAAACGTCAGAACAATCATGGGTGTACTGAATGCCAATGCAAGCTAAAGGATATTTTGTATCTACTCCTGTTCCTAAACTCTTGTTTCTTTTCCCGGTGTTCTTGAAAACTCTGTGTTCAACAATGCTAGGCAAGTCATTAAAAATAACATAAAGGTCTTATGATGCACAAAATAAGCGTTACAATCTTGTGAGATATATTGAAGATGCTTCTTTGTTACCGGCTGGTTAAAAGGTTTAGCCAATATACTTAAGGCCATCTTTAGTAATTTTATAGTGCCAGAGCTATAAATATGTTGTAAAACTCTAGCCTTATAAATACTGTAAGCTGTCTCACGTTCAGTACTTTTACAGTGGATACTTGTGTCTGTTTGCCTCTTCAGCTGGATTGATCCCTCACAAAAAGATAGAAAATAACAGTCCATTTCTTCTCTTAGGGAGCCGAGGAAGACTTTTTTATGAAACTCTATGCAAGTAAATCAAATACAAGAGTTATTTCTGATGAATGTAATGTCGAAGAAAGACCACTCATTCAAGAAACCACTCAGAAGGGGAAGACGAAGAAGGCTGAAGTATCCGATGTTAGCTTTATCTGTCCCAAGTTTTCAAGTTTCAAAAAGTCAAAGTCACATAAACTCAACAGGTCTCAAAGCTTAACAGAACCAGAACAACGTGATCAATATGACATTACTTCAACATGCACAGATATCGAATCCCATCAAAAAACAGTGGAAAACCCTCAAAAAAGGAAAAAAAACAACAGAAAAATAAAACTACTACATATTGGTACAAGTGCCATAAACATGGGGTTAAAAGAAACTTCTGAAGATGAAAAGCAAGACATTTTGATTGGAATCAGGATTGTGCTGCTGTGGAAAAGACACCATTGCAAATAAATACTAGTAGTACACCACAAAGAATCAAATGAAATATAAGGATAACTACAAATCCCAAAGTACATTTGCTGGATAAACTAAGTGAAAAAATTGAAATGCGACAATATTAGGAAGTGAATCCCAATGTTCAAAATTCAAAACTCAAAATAGCTCCTAAATTTTGTGCTTCAGGAACCAATTCTTACCAACACATCCATATTGACACCTTAATACTAGAGGAAAAAGAGAACATTCTGAATCAATGCCAGAGGATAATCTCAAAAAAATGACCAAACATTTACAGATGGTAAGACAGATATTTATGTTACCATTACAAAGAAGCTTGATGAATATATGTGCAAGCAAAGCAATACAGATATTTCTATTCAATCATTTGAAAACAGAAAACAAGGAAAAATAATATTGGGAGGGCACAGAAAAATTAAGCAACAAAAGTCACCAAACACACAGATATACAATCTCTGGAACTGAATTCAAGTCTTTACAATTGCATTGATGTAAGTCTCATGAATTTATAGTTTCACAAACAAGCAAGATCTTGGCTGTAACAACTACCGAGGTAATATAACAGGCCAAGGCACAATGGAGAGGGAGCAGATGATGTGGCCTAGATGAACAAACCATTATTCGAAATGTGAAGAAAGACAGGAACAAATGAAGAAACTGATGGTGCACTTTCACTTGTGGCGCCACTATTCAATAACATCAGGGATGGAGAGCTCGCGGCAACAATAAGGACAAGAAAGTGTGGCTAGTTCAAAACAATTTGGGGCAACACCAATTAAAAAACAAAGATAAAGGAAGTGAAATACAAAAATCAAAAAGTAGAATAGGCCAAATCAATTATTTCACTCGCCAAAAAACTAATTAGATGTGACATTATCAGGAGGATTTAAATCAGGTAGTCGGAAGGAAGCTGAATTTCTTTGCTGGGGCCAAAGATGTGGGGAGTCTGATAGCAAGTCTTAAAATAACTCAGATTGAAAAGTCATCGATAGAAATTGCACTGCCAAAGGTAGAACATAAAAGTGATATTGATGAAGATCTGTTGAAGCCTGAACTTGATGTTGCAGCACAAGACATCACAATGAACGTCAAAGCTCCCGCAATAGATGTAGATTTAGACTCAGCCGACCGTAAGATGAAAGGCCAGGACAGTAAATTAAAAATGCCATTATTTGGAGTTTCTCTTCCCAAATTAACAGGGCCAAAGTTTGGAATTTCTGGTCCTGATATAAAAGCTCCAAAAATGAGTATTGATGCCAACGTGTCCAAACTTGATTTTTCTACTCCAAAAGCTGATGCAGATGTGGAATTATCAGATATAAAACCTGGCGAATTAGAAGCTGAAATCCGAGCGATTACAATAGATGTTCAGGGTCTAGGACTGAAAAAACAGAAGTGAAGTTTCCAGAAGGGGAAATAAAACCAGGCAAGTTGGAAGTTGAATGCACTGCCGGTACCCTAGGTGTGGAAGGTCCTGATGCAAGTATTAAAATACCAGACATTACAATGCCATCAATAGATCGTGCAGCGCCAAACGTGGAAGGGAAATTTGATATTGATGCAGGTCTGTCGACACCTCAATTGGTTGTTGCAGCACCAGATCTCTCAATGGACTCCAGGGCTCCTGATACTGGCTTCCATGCACCACAGTGAGATATAGGCTGGATCTAATCTGACCTCAAGATGAAAGGCCAGGACAGTATGTTCCAAAATGCATCAATGAAAATGCATCCATTAGCGTTTCTCTTCCAATTCAGGTCCAGATGTGGATGTCGGACTAAAAAAAAACAGATGTGGGCATTTCACTTGCCAAGCCTGACGTAGAAGTAAAGGGCAAAATGCCTAATGTGGGTGCTCTCAAGTGTGAATTTGCCATTGACACATCGGACGTGGACACCAAAGGCAAGGGAGGGAAAATTAAACTTCCCAAATTAAAAGGGCCAAAATTTGGAATTTCAGGACCTGATATCAAGGCTCCAAAAATGAGGATTGATTCCAACGTGCCCAAACTTGATTTTTCTCCTCCAAAAGCTGTTGCAGATGTGAAAGTATCAGATGTAAAACGTGGCGAGTTAGAAGCTGAAATCCAAGTGGGTACCATAGATGTTGAGGGTCCAGAAGCAAGTATTAAAATACCAGACATTACAATGCCATCAATTGATCGTGCATTCCCAAAAGTGGAAGAAAAATTTGATATTGATGCAGGTCTGTCGAAGCCTGAACTTGATGTTGCAGCACCAGATCTCTCAATGGACATTCATTGGCTGCAGCTGCTGGGATCCATCCACCAACAATAGATGTAGATTTAGTCAGCTGACTTAAGATAAAGGCCAGAGAGGAAGTTCAAAATGCCATCAATGAAAATGCCAGGATTTTGAGTTTTCTCTTCCGAATTCAAAGGTCAGATGTGATGTAGGGATTGAAAAAACAGTTGTGGACATTTCACTCACAATGCATGACGTGGAGGTAAAGGGAATTGCCTTGATGCGGGTGCTCCAGGGTGTGGTAGTTGATTATTGACATCGAAGGCAGGGAGGAAGATAAAAACTAAACATTCCAAAATTTAAAGGGCCAAAATTTGGAATTTCTGGTCTTGATATAAAGCTCCAATAATGAGCATTGATGTCAAACTGCCCAAAAAAAAAAATAAATTATCATTTTGGAAAAATACAAATTTCTCTTGCAAAAGCTATGCAGAAGAAAGTTAACCATGATGGAGAAATAAAACAGGCAAGTTGGAAGTGGAATGCTCTGCCGGTACCCTAGGTGTGGAAGGTCCTGATGCAGGTATTAAACTACCAAGGAATTACATACCATCATTGATTGTGCAGTTGCCAAAAAGTGGAAGAATATTTGATATTGATGCAGGTCTATCGAACCTGCACTTGTGATGTTGCAGCACAGATCTTCAATAGGACATCAAGGCTTGCAGCTTGTCGAGGAATCCTTCACCAAACAATAGATGTAGATTTAGGGGACTCAGCTGACCTTATGATGAAAGGCCATGGAGGGAAGTTCAAAATGCCATCAATGGAAAATGCCAGGATTTGGAGTTTCGCTTCAAAATCAAAAGGTCCAGATGTTGAATGTAGGATGAAAAAAAACAGATGTGGACATTTCTCTCACAATGCTGAGTGGATAGTAATGGCAAAACTGCTGATGCGGGTGCTCCAGAGTGTGAAGTCTGATATTGAAATCGAAGGCAAGGAGGGGAAAAATGAAACTTCCAATATTAAAATGCCAAAATATGGAATTTCTGGTCATGATATAAAAGCTCCAAAAATGAGCATTGATGTCCCTGCCCAAACTTTGATTATTTCTCTTCAAAAGCTGATGCAGAAGTGAAGTTACCAGAAGGAGAAATAAAACCAGTGCAAGTTGGAAGTTGAATGCTCTGCCGGTACCCTAGGTGGGAAGGTTCCTGATGCAAAGTATTAAAAATACCAGACATTTACAATACAATAAATAGACGTGCAGCGCAAACGTGGAAGGTAAATTTGATATTGATGCAGGATCTGTCGAAGCCTGCGTGAACTTGATGTTGCAGCAACCAGATCTACAATGGACATCAAGGCTGCAGCTGATGGGATCCATCCACCAACAATAGATGTAGATTTAGTCAGCAACCTTTAGATGAAAGGCCATGAGAGGAAGTTCAAAATGCACAATGAAAATGACAGGATTTGGGGAATTTCTCTTCCCAAATTCAAAGGTCCAGATGTTGATGTGGGACTGAAAACACTGATGTGGGCATTTCACTCACATTGCCTGACGTGGAAGTTAAAGGCAAATTGCCTGATGCGGGTGCTCAGAGTGTGACGTTGTTATTGCATCGGAAGGCAAGCGTGGTAAAATGTAAACATTACAAATTTAACGGGCCAAAATTTGGAATTTCTGGTCATGATATAAAAGCTCCCAAAAATGTGCATTGATGTTCAACCTGCCCAAACTTGATATTTCTCTTCCAAATGCTCGTATGCGGAGAAGTGAAAGTTACCAGAAGGAGAAATAAAACCAGGCAAGTTGGAAGTTGAATGCTCTCGGTACCTAGGTGTGGAAGGTCCTGGATGAAAGTATTACAAATACCAGACATTACAATTCCATCAATATGACCGTGCGCGCCAAACGTGGAAGGAAAATTTGATATTGAGCACGGTCTGTCGAATCCTGAACTTGTGTTGCAGCAACAGATCTTCAATGGACATCAAGGCTGCAGCTGCTGGGATCCCCATCACCAACAATAGAGTAGATTTAGGCTCAGCGGACTTAAAGATGAAGGCATGAGAGGAAGTTCAAATGCCATCAATTGAAAATGCCAGGTTTTGCAGTTTCTCTCCAAATTCAGGTCCAGGTGTTGATGTGGGACTGAAAAAAGGATGTTGGACATTTCATCACAATGCCTGACGTGGAAGTAAAGGGGCAAATTGCTGATGCGGTCGCGCACCCTCCAGAGTGTGAGTTGATTATGACATCGAAGGCAAGGGAGGGAAATTAGTGTCTGAGAAAACATTCCAAATTTAATGGGCCTAAAATTTGGAATTTCTGGTCATGATATTAAAGCTCAAAAATGAGCATTGATGTCGACCCCCCCCCCCCCTGCCCAAACTTGATATTTATCTTCCAAAGCTGATCTGCAGAATTGAAGTTACCAGAAGGAGAATAAACCAGCAAGTTGGAAGTTGAATGCTCTGCCGGTACCCTAGGTGTGGAAGTCCTGATGCCACAGTATTAAAATACCAGACATTAAATACCATCAATTTTAGACCTTGCAGCGCCAAACGTTGAAAGAAAATTTGACATTGATGCAGGTCTGTCGCAGCCTGAACTTGATGTTGCAGCGCACAGATCTCTCAATGGACATCAAGGGACTGCAGCTGCTGGGATCCATCCACCACAATAGATGTAGATTTAGGCTCAGCTGACCTTAAGATTGAAAGGCCATGAGAGGAAGTTCAAAATGCCATCAATGGGGAAAATGCCCAGGATTGGAGTTTCTCTTCCCAAATTCAAAGGTCCAGTATGATTTGATGTGGGACTGAAAAAAAACAGGGGTTAATGTGGACATTTCACTCACAATGCCATGACGTGGGAAGTAAAGGGCAAATTGCCTGATGCGGGTGCTCCAGAGTGTGAAGCTGATATGACATCGAAGGCAAATGGGATGGGAAAATGAAACTTTCCAAATTTAAAATGCCAAAATTTGGAGGTATTTCTGGTTCATGATATAAAAGCTCCAAAATGTGCATTGATGTCAACTGCCCCAACTTGAGTATTTCTCTTCCAAAAGCTGATGCAGAAGTGAAGTTACCAGAAGGAGAAATAAAAACCAGGCAAGTTGGAAGTTGATGCTCTCGCCAGTACCCTAGGTGTGGAAGGTCTGATGCAAGTATTAAGAATCTGTACCTTAAGACATTACAATACCATCAATAGACCGTGCAGCGCCAAACGTGACGAAGGAAAATTTGATATTGATGCAGGTTTCTGTCGAAAAAGCCTGAACTTGATGGTGCAGCACCTGATCTCTCAATGGACATCAAGGCTGCAGCTGCTGGGATCCATCCACCAACAATAGATGTAGATTTAGGCTCAGCAGTGACCTTAAGATGAAAGGCCATGAGAGGAAGTTCAAAATGCCATCAATGAAAATGCCAGGTTCGGATTATTTGGAGTTTCTCTTACCCAAATTCAAAAGGTCCAGATTTGTTGATGTGGGATCTGAAAAAAAACAGATGTGGACCATTTCACTCACAATGCCTGACGTGGATAGTATAAGGGCAAATTGCCTGATGCGGGTGATCCAGAGTGTGAAGTTGATATTGACATCGAGGCAAGGGAGGGAAAATGAAACATTACCAAATTTTAAAATGCCAAAATTTGGAATTTCTGGTCATGATTTGATAAAAGCTCCAAAATGAGCATTGATGTCAACCTGCCCAAACTTGATATTTCTCTTCCAAAAGCTGATGTCAGAAGTGAAGTTACCTAGAAGGGGAGAAATAAAACCAGGCAGATTGGAAGTTGATATGCCCTCTGCCAGTACCCTAGGTGTGGAAGGACCTGATGCAAGTATTAAAACTACCAGACATTACGAATACCATCAATAGACTGTGTTTGCAGCGCCAAACGTGGAAGGAAAATTTGATATTGATGCAGCAGTCTGTCGAAGCCACCTGAAAACTTGCATGTGCAGCAGCACCAATCTCTCAATGGACATTTCTCTTTTTTATTTATTTTAGACAATCAATGGGCTGCAGCTGACCTGGGATACATCATCCACCAACATATAGATGTAGGATTTTTTTCAGAGGCTCAGCTGACCTCAAGATGAAAGGCCATGAAGGAAGCGATAGCTCAAAATGCCCAATCAATGATGAAATGCCCAGGATTTTGGAGTTTCATTCCACTTCCCAAATTCAAAGGTCCAGATGTTGATATGTAAGGACTGAAAAAAACCGGATGTGGACATTTCACTCACAATGCCTGACATGGTGAGTCCGAGCAGAATAAAGGGCAAAGGCAACTTGCCTGTGCTGGTGCTCCATAGTGTGAAGTTGATATTGACATCGAATGCTAAGGGAGGAGAAATGAAACATTCCAAATTTTAAAAATGCCAAAATTTGGAATTCTCTGGTCATGATATAAAAGCTCCAAAAATGAGCATGATGTCAACCTGCCCAAACTTGATATTTCTCTTCCAAAAGCTGATGCAGAAGTGAGAGTTACCAGAAGGAGAAATAAAACCAGGCAAGTTGGAAGTTGAATTTCTCTCTGCCGGTACCCTAGGTGTGGAAGGTCCTGATGCAAGTTTAAAATACCAGGACATGACAATACCATCAATAGGACCAGAGCAGCGCCAAACGTAGGAAGGAAAATTTGATATTGATGCAGGTCTGTCGAAGCCTGTGACACTGTCGATGTTGCAGCACCAGATCTCTCAATGGACATCAAGGCTGCAGCTGCTGGGAGGATCCATCCACCAACAATAGATGTAGATTTAGGCTCAGCTGGACCTCTAAGATGAAAGGCCATGAGAGGAAGCTCAAAAAATGCCATCAATGAAAATGCCAGGATTTGGAGTTTCTCTTCCCAAATTCAAAAGGTCCAGATGTTGATGTAGGGATGAGAAAAATAAAGGTTCGTGGGGACATTTCACTCACAATGCCTGACATGGAATAAAGGGCAAATTGCCTGATGCGGGTGCTCCCAGAGTGTGAAGTTGATATTGACATCGAAGGCTAATGGAGGGAAAATGAAACATTCCAAATTTAAAAAATGCCAAAATTTGGAATTTTGTCCTTATGATAAAAGCTCCTAAAAATGAAGCATTGAATGTCAACCTGCCCAAAACTGATATTTCTCTTTCAAAAGCTGATGCAAGAAGTGTATTACCAGAAAGGAGAAATAAAACCAGGCAAGTTAGGAAGTTGAATGCTCCTCTGGTACCCTAGGTGTGGAAGGTCCTGATGCAAGTATTAAAATATACCAGGCCATTAACAATACCATCAATAATAGACAGTGCACAGCGCCAAACGTGGAAGGAAAATTTGATATTGATGCAGGTCTGTCGAAGCCTGAACTTGATGTTGCAGCACCAGATCTCTCAATGGACATCAAGGCTGCAGCTGCTGGGATCCATCCACCAACAATAGATGTAGATTTAGGCTCACGCTGACCTCAAGATGAAAGGCCATGAGAGGAAGCTCAAAATGCCAATCAATGAAAATGCAGGATTTGGAGTTTCTCTTCCCAAATTCAAAGGTCCAGATGTTGATGTAGGACTGAAAAAAAACGGATGTGGACCATTTCTCTTCACAATGCCTGATGGAAGTAAAAGGGCAAATTGCCTGATGCGGGTGCTCCGAGTGTGAAGTTGATATTGACATCGAAGGCAAGGGAGGGAGGGAAAATGAAACATTCCAAATTTAAAATGCCAAATTTGGAATTTCAGGTCATGATATAAAAGCTCCAAAAATGAGCATTGATGTCAACCTGCCAAACTTGCTATATTTCTCTTCCAAAGCTGATGCAGAAGTGAAGTTACCAGAAGGAGAAATAAAACCAGGCAAGTTGGAAGTTGAATGCTCCTCTGGTACCCTAGGTGTGGAAGGTCCTGATGCAAGTATTAAAATACCAGGCATTTACTATACCATCAATAGACCGTGCAGCGCCAAACGGGGAAGGATAAATTTGATCATTGTTGCAGTGTCTGTCGAAGCTGAACTTGATGTTGCAGCACAGATCTCTCAATGGACATCAAGGTGCAGCTGCTGGGGATCCATCCACCAACAATAGAGGTAGATTTAGGCTCAGCTGACCTTAAGATGAAAGGCCATTGAGAGGAAGTTCAGAAAATGCCATCATATGAAAATGGCCAGGATTTGGAGTTTCTCTTCCAAATTCAAAAGGTCCAGATGTTGATGTGGGACTGAAAAAAAACAGATGTGGACATTCACTCACAATGCTGACGTGGAAGTAAAGGGCAAATTGCCTGTTATGCGGCTATTGTTTTGCTTGCTTGTTGCTCGCATGTTTTTGTGTGTTGATTGTTTAGATTGTGGTTCTGCTCCAGAGTGTGAAGTTGATTTTGACATCGAAGGCAAGGGAGGGGGGGAAAATGAAAACATTCCCAAATTTAAAGGGCCAAAAATTTTGGAATTTCTGGTCATGATATAAAAGCTCCAAAAATGAGCATTGATGTCACTGCCCAAACTTGTGATATTCTTTTTCCCCTCTCCCCCCCCATCCAAAAGCTGATGCAGAGAAGTGAAGGCTTACCAGAAGCCCGAGCAATAAAACCAGAGCAAGTTGGAAGTTGAATGCTCTGCCCTTTGGGTAACCCTAGGACTGAATGGAAGCCCGTCCATAATGATGCAAGTATTAAAATTACCAGACATTACAATACCATCAATAGACCGTTGCAGCGCAAACGTGGAAGGAAAATTTGATCATTGATGCAGGTCTGTCGAAAGCCTGAATTGATGTTGCAGCACCCAGATCTCTCAATGGACATCAAGGCTGCACGCTGCTGGGATCCATCCACCAACAAAAGATGTAGATTTAGGCTCAGCCTGACCTCAAGATGATGAAGGCCATCGAGAGGAAGCTCAAAATGCCATCAATGATTAAATGCCAGGATTTGCGAGTTTCTCTTCCCAAATTCCGAAGGTCCAGATGTTGATGTAGGACTGAAAAAAATTCGGATGTGGACATTTAACTCACAATGCCTGACAGTTTTTGTTAAGAGTCGCGGGCAACCTACAAAAACCCGGGCAACTAAATTGCCTGATGGCGGGTGCTCCAGAGTGTGTGAAGTTGATATTGACATCGAAGGCAAGAGGTAGGGAAAATGAAACATTCCAAATTTAAAATGACAAAATTTGGAATTATCCAGGTCATGATATAAAAGCTCCAAAAATGAGCATTGATGTTCAACCTGCCCAAACTTGATCATTTCTCTTTCCAAAAGCTGATGCAGAAGTGATAGTTACCAGAAGGAGAAATAAACCAGGCAAGTTGGAAGTTTGGAATGCTCTGCCGGTACCCTAGAGTTGTGGAAGGTCCTTATGCAGTATTAAAATACCAGACAATACAATACCATCAATAGACCGTTTTGCAGCGCCAAACGTGGAAGGAAAATTTGATATTGATGCAGGTCTGTCGTCCGAAGCCTGAACTTGATGTTGCCAGCACAGATCTCTCCATGGACATCAAGGGCTGCCAGCTGCTGTTGGATACCATCCACCAACAATAGATGTAGTTTAGGCTCAGCTGATCAAGATGAAAGGCCATGAGAGATAGCTCAAAATGCCATCAATGAAAATGCCAGGATTTGGAGTTTCTCTTCCCACAATTCAAAGGTCCAGATGTTGATGTAGGACTGAAAAAAAAACGGATGTGGACATTTCACTCCACACCAATGCCTGACATCGAGAAGTAAAGGGCAATATTTTGCCTGAATGCGGGTGCCTCCAGAAGTGTGAAGTTGATATTGACATCGAAGGCACGGGAGGGAAAATGAAACATTCCAAATTTAAAATGCCAAAATTTGGAATTTCTGGTCAATGATATATAAAAGCTACAAAAAAATGAGCATTGATGTCAACCTGCCCAAACTTGATATTTCTCTTCCAAAAGATGATGCAGAAGTGAAGTGTTACCAGAAGGAGAAATAAAACCAGGCATAGTTGGAAGTTGAATGCTCTCCTTCGGTACCTAGGTGTGGAAGGTCCTGATGCAAGTATTAAAATACCAGGCATTACAATACCATCAATAGACCCGTGCAGCGCCAAACGTGGAAGCGAAAATTTGATATTGATTGTCAGTCTGTTTCGGAAGCCTGAACTGATGTTGCAGCACCAGATCTACGCAATGGACATCACAAGGCTGCAGCTGCTGGGATCATCCACCAACAATAGATGTAGAATTTAGGCTCAGACCTTAAGATGAAAGGCCATGAGAGAAAGTTCAAAATGCCATCAATGAAAATGCCAGGATTTGGGAGTTTCTCTTCCAAATTCAAAGGTCTCCAGATGTTGATGTGGGACTGAAAAAAACAGATGTGGACATTTCTCTCACAATGCCTGACATGGAAGTATTAAAGGGTCAAATTGCCTGATGCGCGGTGCCTCCAGAGTGTGAAGTTGATATTGACATCGAAGGCAAGGAGAGGGAAAATGAAACATTCCAAATTTAAAATGCCAAAATTTGGAAATTTCTGGTCATGATAATAAAAGCTCCCAAAAATGAGGCATTGATGTCAACCTGCCCCAAACTTGATATTTCTCTTCCAAAAGCCTGATGCAGAAGTGAATAGTTACCAGAAGGAGAAATAAAACCAGGCAAGTTGGAAGTTGAAATGCTCCTCCCGGTACCCTAGGTGTGGAAGGTCCTGATGCAAGTATTAAATACCAGGGCATTTACAATACCATCAATAGACGTGCAGCACCAAACGTGGAAGGAAAATTTGATATTGATGCAGGTCTGTCGAAGCTGACTGAACTTGATGTTGCAGCACCAGATCTCTCAATGGACAATCAAGCTGCAGCTGCTGGAATCCATCCACCAACAATAGATGGTAGTAGATTTAGGCTCAGCTGACCTTAAATGAAAGGCCAAATGAGAGGAAGTTCAAAAAATGCCATCAATGAAAATGCCAGGATTTGGGTTTCTCTTCCCAAATTCAAAGGTCCTGAGATGTTGATGTGGGACTGAAAAAAACAGATGTGGACATTTCATTCACAATGCCTGACATGGAAGTAAAGGGCAAATTGGCCTGATGGCGGGTGCTCCAGATAGTGTGAAGTTTGATATTGTCATCGAAGGCAAGGGAGGGAAAATGAAACATTCCAAATTTAAACGGGCCAAAATTTGGAATTTCTGGTCTCATGATATAAAATAAGCTCCAAAAATGAGCATTGATGTCAACCACTGCCCAAAACTTGATATTTCTCTTCCCAAAAGCTGATGCAGAAGTGAAGATACCAGGAGAAGCAGAGAAATAAAACCAGGCAAAGTTGGAAGTTGAATGCTCCTCTGGTACCCTAGGTGTGGAAGGTCCTGCAGGCAAGTATTAAAATACCAGGCATTACAATTTCCATCAATAGACCGTGCAGCGCCAAACGTGGAAGAAAATTTGATATTGATGCAGGTCTGTCGAAGCCTGAACTTGATGTATGCAGCACCAGATCTCTCAATGGACATCAAGGCTGCAGCTGCTGGGATCCATCCACTCAACATAGATGTAGATTTAGGCTCAGCTGACCTTACAGATGAAAGGCCATGAGAGGAAGTTCAAAATGCCATCAATGAAAAATGCCTGGGATTTGGGAGTTTCTCTTCCCAAAAATCAAAGGTCCAGATGTTGATGTGGGACTGAAAAAAAACAGATGTGGACATTTCACTCACAAAAGCCTGACGTGGTGGAAGTAAAGGGCAAATTGCCTGATGCGGGGATGCTCCAGAGTGTGAAGTTGATATTGACATCGAAGAGCAAGGGAGGGAAAATGAAACATTCCAAATTTAAAGGGCCAAAATTTGGAATTTCTGGTCATGATATAAAAGCTCCAAAAATGAGCATTGATATGTCAACCTGCCCAAACTTGATATTCCTCTCTTCAAAAAGCTGATGCAGAAGTGTGAAGTTACCAGAAGGAGAAATAAAACCAGGCAAGTTGGAAGTTGACATTAATGCGCTCTGCCGACTTCCGGTACCTAGGTAAGTGGAAGTTTCCTGATGCAGAGTATTAAAATACCAAGACATTACAATACCATCAATAGACCGTTTGCAGCGCAAAGTGCAAACGTGGAAGGAAAATTTGATATATTTTTTTTTGAATGCAGGTCTGTCGAAGCACTGAACTTGATGTTGCAGCACCAGATCTATCAATGGACATCAAGGCTGCAGCCAGCTGCTGGATCCATTCCACCAACAATAGATGTGCAGATTTAGGCTCTCATGACTGACACTTAAGATGAAAAGGCCATGCGATGAGAGGAAGTTCAAAATGCCATCAATGAAAATGCCAGGAGGATTTGGAGTTTCTCTTCCCAAATTAAAGGTCCAGCATGTTGATGTAGGGATCTGAAAAAAACAGATGTGGACATTTCACTCACAATGCCTGACGTGGAAGTAAAGGCAAAAATTGCCATGATTGCGGGTGCTTCCAGAGTGTGAAGTTGATATTGACATCGAAGGCAAGGGAGGGAAAATGAAACATTCCAAATTTAAAGGGCCAAAATTTGGAATTTCTGGTCATGATATAAAAGCTCCAAAAATGAGCATTGATGTCAACCTGCCCAAACTTGATATTTTTCTCTTCCAAAAAGCTGATGCAGAAGTGAAGTTACCGAAGGAGAAATAAAACCAGGCATGTTGGAAGTTTTGAATGCTCTTCCGCCGTACCCTAGGTGTGGAAGGTCCTGATGCAAGGTATTAAAATACCAGCATGTACAATACCATCAATAGACGTGGGCAGCGCCAAACGTGGAAGGAAAATTTGATATTGATGCCAGGTCTGTCGAAGCCTGTGAACTTGATGTTGCAGCACCAGTATCTCTCACATGGACATCAGGGCTGCAGCTGGTGGATCCATCCACCAACAATAGATGTAGATTTGGCTCAGCTGACCTTAAGATGAAAGGCCAATGAGAGGAAGTTCAAAATGCCATCAATGAATAATGCCTGGATTTGGAGTTTCTCTTCCGACAAAAATTCAAAAAGGTCCAGATTGTGTGACTGTAGGACTGACAAAAAACACTGGATGAGATTTGCGGACATTTCACTCACAATGGGCCTGACGTGGAAGTAAAGGGCAAAATGCCTGATGCGGCGGTTGTGCTCCAGAGTGTGAAGTTGATATTGACATCTAAGGCAATGGGTGGGAAATTGAAACATTCCAAATTTAAAGGGGCCTAAATTTGGAATTCTGGTCATGATATAAAGCTACAAAAATAGCATTGATGTCCAACCTCCCAAACTTGATATTTCTTCTTACCAAAAAGCTGATGCAGAAGTGAATACAGAATGTTATTTGAAATAGTCATGCATATAAAAGGACTGCTCTGCTGGCCTAGGTCAACCTCGCTGATGCCAATTGATTAAATACTACTTGACCAAAAGCCTGCCGTGCACCAATGTGAAAACATTCCCAAGTTAGGCGCCAAACGTGGAAAGGAAAATTTTTGAATTTGCTCCTTCAGGATAACCTAGAGTGCTGGAAGGTCCTGAAGCAAGTATAAATTACCAGGCATTACAATTACCATCAAATAGACCGTAGTTGCAAGCGCAAAGTGGAATGGAAAATTTGATATCTGAGCATGTTGTCTGTCGAATGCCTGAACTTGATGTTGCAGCACCAGATCTCTCAATGGTCATCAGGCTGCCAGCAACTGCTGGCATCCATCCACACAACAATAGATGGTAGTTCTTCAGGTCTCAGCAGAACCTTTAAGATAAATGGACCGATAGAGGAAGTTCAAAATGCCCATCAAGAAAATGCCAGGATTTGAGAGTTTTCTCTTCCCAAAATTCAAAGGTCAGATGTTGAGTGTGAGGAACTGAAAAAAACAGATGTGATTTTTCATCTCAACAAATGCCTGACTGTAGGAAGTAAACGAGCCCCTAATACTGCCCTGATGCGGTGCTCCAAGAGTGTGATGTTGATGATTGACATCCGATAGGCAAGTGGAGAAAATGAAACCTATTCCAAATTTAAAGGGCCAAAATTTGGGAATTTCTGCGTCATGATATAAATGCTCCAAAAATGAGCACTTTGATGTCAATCAATACCCCTGCCCAAACTTGATATTCTCTACTCCAAAAGCTGATGCAGAAGTGCAGTTTTAGTTACCCAGAAGATGAAATAAAACCAGGACAAAGTTGGAAGTTGAATGCTCTAGCCAACCCTAGGTGAGGTCGTAGCTGTTGATCTGACTGAAAAGGCTGTGGACAATAGCATTAGATTTAGGCCAGCTGACCTTAAGATAAAGGCCATGAGAGGAAGTTCAAAATGCCATCAGTTTCTTTCCCAAATTCAAAGGTGACGATGTTGATGTGGACTGAAAAAAACAGATTGTGGACATTTCACCACAATGCCTCCAGAGTGTCATATGACATGGAAAAGACCCGCAAAAAATTCTGGGTCATGACCAAATGAGCATTGGATGTCAAACTTGATATTGCCAAGTTACCAGAAGGAGATAAACCCAGGCAAGTTGGAAGTTGAAGGTACCCTAGGTCTAGTATTTGATACATCAATAGACCGTGTGATATTGAGAGCCTGAACTGATGTTGCAGCACCAGGAATGGACATCAAGGCTGCAGCTGGTGGATCATCCACCAACAATAGATGTATTTTCAGCTGACCTTAAGATGAAAGGCATGAGGGTTCAAAATGCCATCAATGAAAATCTGGATTTGGAGATTCTCTTCCCAAATTCAAGTGTCCAGATGTTGATGTCTGAAAAAAAAACAGATGTGGACATTTCACTCACAATGCCTGACGTGGATGCCAAATTGCCTGATGCGGGTGCTCCAGAGTGTGACTTGATTTGACATCGAAGGCAAGGAGGGAAAATGAAACATTCCAAATTTAAAGGGCCAAAAATTTGGAAATTTCTGGTCATGATATAAAAGCTCCAAAATGAGCATTGATGTCAACCTGCCCAAACTTTGATATTTCTCTTCCCAAAAGCTGATGCAGAAGTGAAGTTACCAGAAGGAGAAATAAAAACCAGGCAAAGTTGGAAGTTGAATGCTCTGCCTGGTACCCTAGGTGTGGTGAGGTCCTGATGCATGTATTAAAATACCAGTTTAAAAATACCAGACATTACAATACCATCAATAGACCGTGCAGCGCCAAACGTTGGAAGGAAAATTTGATATTGATGCAGGTCTGTCGAAGCCTGAAACTTGATGTTGCCAGCACCAGATCTCTCAATGGACATCAAGGCTGCAGCTGCTGGGATCCATCCACCAACAATCGATGTAGATTTAGGCTCAGCTGACCTTAAGATGAAAGGCCATGAGAGGAAGTTCAAAATGCCATCAATGAAAATGCCAGGATTTGGAGTTTCTCTTCCCAAATTCAAAGGTCCAGATGTTTGTGGGACTGAAAAAAACGGATGTGGACATTTCACTCACAATTGCCTGACATGGAAGGTAAAGGGCCAAATTGCCTGATGCGGGTGCTCCAGAGTGTGAAGTTGATATTGACATCGAAGGCAAGGGAGGGAAAATGAAACATTCAAATTTAAAGGGCCAAAAATTTTGGAATTTCTGGTCATGATATAAAAGCTCCAAAATGAGCATGATGTCAACCTGCCCCAAACTTGATATTTCTCTTCCAAAAGCTGATGCAGAAGTGAAGTTACCAGAAGGAGAAATAAAACCAGGCAAGTTGGAAGTTGAATGCTCTTCTGGTACCTAGGTGTGGAAGGTCCTGATGCAAGTATTAAAAAATACCAGGCATTACAATACATCAATAGACCATGCAGCGCCAAACGTGGAAGGAAAATTGATATTGATGCAGGTCTGTCGAAGCCTGAACTTGATGTTGCAGCACCAGATCTCTCAATGGAACATCAAGGATGCAGCTGGTGGGATCCATCCACCAACAATAGATGTAGATTTAGGCTCAGCTGACCTTAAGATGAAAGGCCATGAGAGGAAGCCTCAAAATGCCATCAATGAAAATGCCCTGGATTTGGAGTTTTCTCTTCCCAAATTCAAAGGTCCAGATGTTGATGTGGGACTGAAAAAAACAGATGTGGACATTTCACTCACAATGCCTGACATGGAAGTAATGGGCAAATTGCCTGTTTGCGGGGTGCTCCAGAGTGTGAAGTTGATATTGACATCGAAGGCAAGGGAGGGAAAATGAAACATTCCAAATTTAAAGGGCCAAAATTTGGAATTTCTGGTCATGATATAAAGCTCAAAAATGAGCATTGATGTCAACCTGCCCAAACTTGATATTTCTCTTCCAAAAGCTGATGCAGAAGTGAAGTTACCAGAAGGAGAAATAAAAACCAGGCAAGTTGGAAGTTGAATGCTCTTCCTGGTACCCTAGGTTGTGGAAGGTCCTGATGCAAGTATTAAAATACCAGCATTACAATACCATCAATAGACCAGTTGCAGCGCCAAACGTGGCAAGGAAAATTTGATATTGATGCAGGGTCTGTCGAAGCTGAACTTGATGTTGCAGCACCAGATCTCTCAATGGGACATCAAGGCTGCAGCTGCAGGGATCCATCCACCAACAATAGATGTAAGATTTAGGCTCAGCTGACCTTAAGATGAAAGGCCATGAGAGGAAGTTCAAAATGCCATCAAATGAAAATGCCAGATTTGGAGTTTCTCTTCCCAAATTCAAAGGTCCAGATGTTGATGTGGGACTGAAAAAAAACGGATGTGGAACATTTTCACTCACAATGCCTGACGTGGAAGTAAAGGGCAAATTGCCTGATGCGGGTGCTCCAGAGTGTGAAGTTGATATTGACATCGAAGGCAAGGGAGGGAAAATGAAAACATTCCAAATTTAAAATGCCAAAATTTGGAATTTCTGGTCATGATATAAAAGCTCCAAAAATGAGCATTGATGTCAACCTGCCCAAACTTGATATTTCTCTTCCAAAAGCTGATGCAGAAGTGAAGTTACCAGAAGGAGAAATAAAACCAGGCAAGTTGGAAGTTGAATGCTCTGGTACCCTAGGTGTGGAAGGTCCTGATGCCAAGTAATTAAAATACCAGACATTACAATACCATCAATAGACCTGCAGCGCCAACGTGGAAGGAAAATTTGATATTGATGCAGGTCTGTCGAAGCCTGAACTTGATGTTGCAGCACCAGATCTCTCAATGGACATCAAGGCTGCAGCTGCTGGGATCCATCCACCAACAATAGATGTAGATTTAGGCTTCAGCTGACCTCAAGGATGGAAAGGCCACTGAGAGGAAGCCTCAAAATGCCATCAATGAAAATAGCCAGGATTTGGAGTTTCTCTTCCCAAATTCAAAGGGTCCAGATGTTGGAATGTAGGACTGAAAATAAAAACGCCGATGTGCCGACATTTCACTCACAATGCCTGACATGGAAGTAAAGGGCCAAAATTGCCTGATGCGGGTGCTCCAGAGTGTGAAAAAAAAAGTTGAGAGTGACATCGAAGGCAAGGGAGGGGAAAATGAAACATTCCAAATTTAAAATGCCAAAATTTGGAATTTTCTGGTCATGATATAAAAGCTCCAAAAATGAGCATTGATGTCAACCTGCCCAAACTTGATATTTCTCTTCCAAAAGCTGATGCAGAAGTGAAGTTACCAGAAGGAAGGAGAAATAAAACCAGGCAAGTTGGAAGTTGGAATGCTCTTCCGGTACCCTAGGTGTGGAAGGTCCTGATGCAAGTATTAAAATACCAGGCATTACAATACGCATCAATTAGTCCGTGCAGCGCCAAACGTGGAAGGAAAAATTTGATATTGATGCAGGTCTGTCGAAGCCTGAACTTGATGTTGCAGCACCAGATCTCTCAATGGACATCAAGGCTGCAGCGGTGGGATCCATCACCAACAATAGATGTAGATTTAGGCTCAGCTGACCTTAAGATGAAAGGCCAGGAGAGGAAGTTCAAAATGCCATCAATGAAAATGCCAGGATTTGGAGTTTCTCTTCCCAAATTCAAAGGTCCAGATGTTGATGTGGGACTGAAAAAAACAGATGTGGACATTTCACTCACAATGCCTGACGTGGAAGTAAAGGGCAAATTGCCTGATGCGGGTGCTCCAGAGTGTGAAGTTGATATTGACATCGAAGGCAAGGGAGGGAAAATGAAACATTCCAAATTTAAAGGGCCAAAATTTGGAATTTCTGGTCATGATATAAAAGCTCCAAAAATGAGCATTGATGTCAACCTGCCCAAACTTGATATTTCTCTTCCAAAAGCTGATGCAGAAGTGAAGTTACCAGAAGGAGAAATAAAACCAGGCAAGTTGGAAGTTGAATGCTCTTGCCGGTACCCTAGGTGTGGAAGGTCCTGATGCAAGTATTAAAATACCAGACATTACAATACCATCAATAGACCGTGCAGCGCCAAACGTGGAAGGAAAATTTGATATTGATGCAGGTCTGTCGAAGCCTGAACTTGATGTTGCAGCACCAGATCTCTCAATGGACATCAAGGCTGCAGCTGCTGGGATCCATCCACCAACAATAGATGTAGATTTAGGCTCAGCTGACCTTAAGATGAAAGGCCATGAGAGGAAGTTCAAAATGCCATCAATGAAAATGCCAGGATTTGGAGTTTCTCTTCCCAAATTCAAAGGTCCAGATGTTGATGTGGGACTGAAAAAAACAGATGTGGACATTTCACTCACAATGCCTGACATGGAAGTAAAGGGCAAATTGCCTGATGCGGGTGCTCCAGAGTGTGAAGTTGATATTGACATCGAAGGCAAGGGAGGGAAAATGAAACATTCCAAATTTAAATGCCAAAATTTGGAATTTCTGGTCATGATATAAATGCTCCAAAAATGAGCATTGATGTCAACCTGCCCAAACTTGATATTTCTCTTCCAAAAGCTGATGCAGAAGTGAAGTTACCAGAAGGAGAAATAAAACCAGCAAGTTGGAAGTTGAATGCTCTTCCGGTACCCTAGGTGTGGAAGGTCCTGATGCAAGTATTAAAATACCAGGCATTACAATACCATCAATAGGACCGTGCAGCGCCAAACGTGGAAGGAAAAATTTGATATTGATGCAGGTCTGTCGAAGCCTGAACTTGATGTTGCAGCACCAGATCTCTCAATGGACATCAAGGCTGCAGCTGCTGGGATCCATCCACCAACAATAGATGTAGATTTAGGCTCAGCTGACCTTAAGATGAAAGGCCATGAGAGGAAGTTCAAAATGCCATCAATGAAAATGCCTGGATTTGGAGTTTCTCTTTCCCAAATTCAAAAGGTCCAGATGTTGATGTGGGACTGAAAAAAACAGATGTGGACATTTCACTCACAATGCCTGACGTGGAAGTAAAGGGCAAATTGCCTGATGCGGGTGCTCCAGAGTGTGAAGTTGATATTGACATCGAAGGCAAGGGAGGAAAATGAAACATTCCAAATTTAAAGGGCCAAAATTTGGAATTTCTGGTCATGATATAAAAGCTCCAAAAATGAGCATTGATGTCAACCTGCCCAAACTTGATATTTCTCTTCCAAAAGCTGATGCAGAAGTGAAGTTACCAGAAGGAGAAATAAAACCAGGCAAGTTGGAAGTTGAATGCTCTGCCGGTACCCTAGGTGTGGAAGGTCCTGATGCAAGTATTAAAATACCAGACATTACAATACCATCAATAGACCGTGCAGCGCCAAACGTGGAAGGAAAATTTGATATTGATGCAGGTCTGTCGAAGCCTGAACTTGATGTTGCAGCACCAGATCTCTCAATGGACATCAAGGCTGCAGCTGCTGGGATCCATCCACCAACAATAGATGTAGATTTAGGCTCAGCTGACCTCAAGATGAAAGGCCATGAGAGGAAGCTCAAAATGCCATCAATGAAAATGCCAGGATTTGGAGTTTCTCTTCCCAAATTCAAAGGTCCAGATGTTGATGTGGGGACTGAAAAAAACAGATGTGGACATTTCACTCACAATGCCTGACGTGGAAGTAAAGGGCAAATTGCCTGATGCGGGTGCTCCAGAGTGTGAAGTTGATATTGACAATCGAAGGCAAGGGAGGGAAAATGAAACATTCCAAATTTAAATGCCAAAATTTGGAATTTCTGGTCATGATATAAAAGCTCCAAAAATGAGCATTGATGTCAACCTGCCCAAACTTGATATTTCTCTTCCAAAAGCTGATGCAGAAGTGAAGTTAACCAGAAGGAGAAATAAAACCAGGCAAGTTGGAAGTTGAATGCTCTGCCGGTACCCTAGGTGTGGAAGGTCCTGATGCAAGTATTAAAATACCAGGCATTACAATACCATCAATAGACCGTGCAGCGCCAAACGTGGAAGGAAAATTTGATATTGATGCAGGTCTGTCGAAGCCTGAACTTGATGTTGCAGCACCAAGATCTCTCAATGGACATCAAGGCTGCAGCTGCTGGGATCCATCCACCAACAATAGATGTAGATTTAGGCTCAGCTGACCTTAAGATGAAAGGCCATGAGAGGAAGTTCAAAATGCCATCAATGAAAATGCCAGGATTTGGAGTTTCTCTTCCCAAATTCAAAGGTCCAGATGTTGATGTGGGACTGAAAAAAACAGATGTGGACATTTCACTCACAATGCCTGACGTGGAAGTAAAGGGCAAAATTGCCTGATGCGGGTGCTCCAGAGTGTGAAGTTGATATTGACATCGAAGGCAAGGGAGGGAAAATGAAACATTCCAAATTTAAAAATGCCAAAATTTGGAATTTCTGGTCATGATATAAAAGCTCCAAAAATGAGCATTGATGTCAACCTGCCCAAACTTGATATTTCTCTTCCAAAAGCTGATGCAGAAGTGAAGTTACCAGAAGGAGAAATAAAACCAGGCAAGTTGGAAGTTGAATGCTCCTGCCGGTACCCTAGGTGTGGAAGGTCCTGATGCAAGTATTAAAATACCAGCATTACAATACCATCAATAGACCGTGCAGCGCCAAACGTGGAAGGAAAAATTTGATATTGATGCAGGTCTGTCGAAGCCTGAACTTGATGTTGCAGCACCAGATCTCTCAATGGACATCAAGGCTGCAGCTGCTGGGATCCATCCACCAACAATAGATGTAGATTTAGGCTCAGCTGACCTTAAGATGAAAGGCCATGAGAGGAAGTTCAAAATGCCATCAATGAAAATGCCAGGATTTGGAGTTTCTCTTCCCAAATTCAAAGGTCCAGATGTTGATGTGGGACTGAAAAAAACAGATGTGGACATTTCACTCACAATGCCTGACGTGGAAGTAAAGGGCAAATTGCCTGATGCGGGTGCTCCAGAGTGTGAAGTTGATATTGACATCGAAGGCAAGGGAGGGAAAATGAAACATTCCAAATTTAAAATGCCAAAATTTGGAATTTCTGGTCATGATATAAAAGCTCCAAAAATGAGCATTGATGTCAACCTGCCCAAACTTGATATTTCTCTTCCAAAAGCTGATGCAGAAGTGAAGTTACCAGAAGGAGAAATAAAACCAGGCAAGTTGGAAGTTGAATGCTCTGCCGGTACCCTAGGTGTGGAAGGTCCTGATGCAAGTATTAAAATACCAGACATTACAATACCATCAATAGACCTTGCAGCGCCAAACGTGGAAGGAAAATTTGATATTGATGCAGGTCTGTCGAAGCCTGAACTTGATGTTGCAGCACCAGATCTCTCAATGGACATCAAGGCTGCAGCTGCTGGGATCCATCCACCAACAATAGATGTAGATTTAGGCTCAGCTGACCTTAAGATGAAAGGCCATGAGAGGAAGTTCAAAATGCCATCAATGAAAATGCCAGGATTTGGAGTTTCTCTTCCCAAATTCAAAGGTCCAGATGTTGATGTGGGACTGAAAAAAACAGATGTGGACATTTCACTCACAATGCCTGACGTGGAAGTAAAGGGCAAATTGCCTGATGCGGGTGCTCCAGAGTGTGAAGTTGATATTGACATCGAAGGCAAGGGAGGGAAAATGAAACATTCCAAAATTTAAATGCCAAAATTTGGAATTTCTGGTCATGATATAAAAGCTCCAAAAATGAGCATTGATGTCAACCTGCCCAAACTTGATATTTCTCTTCCAAAAGCTGATGCAGAAGTGAAGTTACCAGAAGGAGAAATAAAACCAGGCAAGTTGGAAGTTGAATGCCTCTTGCCGGTACCCTAGGTGTGGAAGGTCCTGATGCAAGTATTAAAAACCAGGCATTACAATACCATCAATAGACCGTGCAGCGCCAAACGTGGAAGGAAAATTTGATATTGATGCAGGTCTGTCGAAGCCTGAACTTGATGTTGCAGCACCAGATCTCTCAATGGACATCAAGGCTGCAGCTGCTGGGATCCATCCACCAACAATAGATGTAGATTTAGGCTCAGCTGACCTTAAGATGAAAGGCCATGAGAGGAAGTTCAAAATGCCATCAATGAAAATGCCAGGATTTGGAGTTTCTCTTCCCAAATTCAAAGGTCCAGATGTTGATGTAGGACTGAAAAAAACGGATGTGGACATTTCACTCACAATGCCTGACATGGAAGTAAAGGGCAAATTGCCTGATGCGGGTGCTCCAGAGTGTGAAGTTGATATTGACATCGAAGGCAAGGGAGGGAAAATGAAACATTCCAAATTTAAAAATGCCAAAATTTGGAATTTCTGGTCATGATATAAAAGCTCCAAAAATGAGCATGATGTCAACCTGCCCAAAACTTGATATTTCTCTTCCAAAAGCTGATGCAGAAGTGAAGTTACCAGAAGGAGAAATAAAACCAGGCAAGTTGGAAGTTGAATGCTCCTCTGGTACCCTAGGTGTGGAAGGTCCTGATGCAAGTATTAAAATACCAGACATTACAATACCATCAATAGACCGTGCAGCGCCAAACGTGGAAGGAAAATTTGATATTGATGCAGGTCTGTCGAAGCCTGAACTTGATGTTGCAGCACCAGATCTCTCAATGGACATCAAGGCTGCAGCTGCTGGGATCCATCCACCAACAATAGATGTAGATTTAGGCTCAGCTGACCTTAAGATGAAAGGCCATGAGAGGAAGTTCAAAATGCCATCAATGAAAATGCCAGGATTTGGAGTTTCTCTTCCCAAATTCAAAGGTCCAGATGTTGATGTGGGACTGAAAAAAACAGATGTGGACATTTCACTCACAATGCCTGACGTGGAAGTAAAGGGCAAATTGCCTGATGCGGGTGCTCCAGAGTGTGAAGTTGATATTGACATCGAAGGCAAGGGAGGGAAAATGAAACATTCCAAATTTAAAATGCCAAAATTTGGAATTTCTGGTCATGATATAAAAGCTCCAAAAATGAGCATTGATGTCAACTGCCCAAACTTGATATTTCTCTTCCAAAAGCTGATGCAGAAGTGAAGTTACCAGAAGGAGAAATAAAACCAGGCAAGTTGGAAGTTGAATGCTCTTCCGGTACCCTAGGTGTGGAAGGTCCTGATGCAAGTATTAAAATACCAGGCATTACAATACCATCAATAGACCGTGCAGCGCCAAACGTGGAAGGAAAATTTGATATTGATGCAGGTCTGTCGAAGCCTGAACTTGATGTTGCAGCACCAGATCTCTCAATGGACATCAAGGCTGCAGCTGCTGGGATCCATCCACCAACAATAGATGTAGATTTAGGCTCAGCTGACCTTAAGATGAAAGGCCATGAGAGGAAGTTCAAAATGCCATCAATGAAAATGCCAGGATTTGGAGTTTTTTCTCTTCCCAAATTCAAAGGTCCAGATGTTGATGTGGGACTGAAAAAAACAGATGTGGACATTTCACTCACAATGCCTGACGTGGAAGTAAAGGGCAAATTGCCTGATGCGGGTGCTCCAGAGTGTGAAGTTGATATTGACATCGAAGGCAAGGGAGGGAAAATGAAACATTCCAAATTTAAAGGGCCAAAATTTGGAATTTCTGGTCATGATATAAAAGCTCCAAAAATGAGCATTGATGTCAACCTGCCCAAACTTGATATTTCTCTTCCAAAAGCTGATGCAGAAGTGAAGTTACCAGAAGGAGAAATAAAACCAGGCAAGTTGGAAGTTGAATGCTCCTCCGGTACCCTAGGTGTGGAAGGTCCTGATGCAAGTATTAAAATACCAGACCTTACAATACCATCAATTAGACCGTGCAGCGCCAAACGTGGAAGGAAAATTTATATTGATGCAGGTCTGTCGAAGCCTGAACTTGATGTTGCAGCACCAGATCTCTCAATGGACATCAAGGCTGCAGCTGCTGGGATCCATCACCAACAATAGATGTAGATTTAGGCTCAGCTGACCTTAAGATGAAAGGCCATGAGAGGAAGTTCAAAATGCCATCAATGAAAATGCCAGGATTTGGAGTTTCTCTTCCCAAATTCAAAAGGTCCAGATGTTGATGTAGGACTGAAAAAAAAGATGTGGACATTTCACACAATGCTGACATGGAAGTAAAGGGCAAATTGCCTGATGCGGGTGCTCCAGAGTGTGAAGTTGATATTGACATCGAAGGCAAGGGAGGGAAAATGAAACATTCCAAATTTAAAATGCCAAAATTTGGAATTTCTGGTCATGATATAAAAGCTCCAAAAATGAGCATTGATGTCAACCTGCCCAAACTTGATATTTCTCTTCCAAAAGCTGATGCAGAAGTGAAGTTACCAGAAGGAGAAATAAAAACCAGGCAAGTTGGAAGTTGAATGCTCTTGCCGGTACCCTAGGTGTGGAAGGTCCTGATGCAAGTATTAAAATACCAGGCATTACAATACCATCAATAGACCGTGCAGCGCCAAACGTTGGAAGGAAAATTTGATATTGATGCAGGTCTGTCGAAGCCTGAACTTGATGTTGCAGCACCAGATCTCTCAATGGACATCAAGGCTGCAGCTGCTGGGATCCATCCACCAACAATAGATGTAGATTTAGGCTCAGCTGACCTTAAGATGAAAGGCCATGAGAGGAAGTTCAAAATGCCATCAATGAAAATGCCAGGATTTGGAGTTTCTCTTCCAAATTCAAAGGTCCAGATGTTGATGTAGGACTGAAAAAAACGGATGTGGATATTTCACTCACAATGCCTGACGTGGAAGTAAAGGGCAAATTGCCTGATGCGGGTGCTCCAGAGTGTGAAGTTGATATTGACATCGAAGGCAAGGGAGGGAAAATGAAACATTCCAAATTTAAAGGGCCAAAATTTGGAATTTCTGGTCATGATATAAAATGCTCCAAAAATGAGCATTGATGTCAACCTGCCCCAAACTTGATATTTCTCTTCCAAAAGCTGATGCAGAAGTGAAGTTACCAGAAGGAGAAATAAAACCAGGCAAGTTGGAAGTTGAATGCTCTGCCGGTACCCTAGGTGTGGAAGGTCCTGATGCAAGTATTAAAATACCAGCATTACAATACCATCAATAGACCGTGCAGCGCCAAACGTGGAAGGAAAATTTGATATTGATGCAGGTCTATCGAAGCCTGAACTTGATGTTGCAGCACCAGATCTCTCAATGGACATCAAGGCTGCAGCTGCTGGGATCCATCCAC
The DNA here is from genome assembly GCA_035221665.1 of Okamejei kenojei. Lineage (NCBI taxonomy): Eukaryota > Metazoa > Chordata > Chondrichthyes > Rajiformes > Rajidae > Okamejei > Okamejei kenojei. The sequence goes on along the minus strand of CM069139.1, from coordinate 52,816,542 downwards.
CAACAATAGATGTAGATTTAGGCTCAGCTGACCTTAAGATGAAAAGGCCATGAGAGGAAGTTCAAAATGCCATCAATGAAAATGCCAGGATTTGGAGTTTCTCTTCCCAAATTCAAAGGTCCAGATGTTGATGTGGGACTGAAAAAAAAACAGATGTGGACATTTCACTCACAATGCCTGACGTGGAAGTAAAGGGCAAATTGCCTGATGCGGGTGCTCCAGAGTGTGAAGTTGATATTGACATCGAAGGCAAGGGAGGGAAAATGAAACATTCCAAATTTAAAATGCCAAAATTTGGAATTTCTGGTCATGATATAAAAGCTCCAAAAATGAGCATTGATGTCAACCTGCCCAAACTTGATATTTCTCTTCCAAAAGCTGATGCAGAAGTGAAGTTACCAGAAGGAGAAATAAAACCAGGCAAGTTGGAAGTTGAATGCTCTGCCGGTACCCTAGGTGTGGAAGGTCCTGATGCAAGTATTAAAATACCAGACATTACAATACCATCAATAGACCGTGCAGCGCCAAACGTGGAAGGAAAATTTGATATTGATGCAGGTCTGTCGAAGCCTGACTTGATGTTGCAGCACCAGATCTCTCAATGGACATCAAGGCTGCAGCTGCTGGGATCCATCCACCAACAATAGATGTAGATTTAGGCTCAGCTGACCTTTAAGATGAAAGGCCATGAGAGGAAGCTCAAAATGCCATCAATGAAAATGCCAGGATTTGGAGTTTCTCTTCCCAAATTCAAAGGTCCAGATGTTGATGTAGGACTGAAAAAAACGGATGTGGACATTTCACTCACAATGCCTGACATGGAAGTAAAGGGCAAATTGCCTGATGCGGGTGCTCCAGAGTGTGAAGTTGATATTGACATCGAAGGCAAGGGAGGGAAAATGAAACATTCCAAATTTAAAATGCCAAAATTTGGAATTTCTGGTCATGATATAAAAGCTCCAAAAATGAGCATTGATGTCAACCTGCCCAAACTTGATATTTCTCTTCCAAAAGCTGGTGCAGAAGTGAAGTTACCAGAAGGAGAAATAAAACCAGGCAAGTTGGAAGTTGGATGCTCTGCCGGTACCCTAGGTGTGGAAGGTCCTGATGCAAGTATTAAAATACCAGACATTACAATACCATCAATAGACCGTGCAGCGCCAAACGTGGAAGGAAAATTTGATATTGATGCAGGTCTGTCGAAGCCTGAACTTGATGTTGCAGCACCAGATCTCTCAATGGACATCAAGGCTGCAGCTGCTGGGATCCATCCACCAACAATAGATGTAGATTTAGGCTCAGCTGACCTTAAGATGAAAGGCCATGAGAGGAAGTTCAAAATGCCATCAATGAAAATGCCAGGATTTGGAGTTTCTCTTCCCAAATTCAAAGGTCCAGATGTTGATGTAGGACTGAAAAAAACGGATGTGGACATTTCACTCACAATGCCTGACATGGAAGTAAAGGGCAAATTGCCTGATGCGGGTGCTCCAGAGTGTGAAGTTGATATTGACATCGAAGGCAAGGGAGGGAAAATGAAACATTCCAAATTTAAAATGCCAAAATTTGGAATTTCTGGTCATGATATAAAAGCTCCAAAAATGAGCATTGATGTCAACCTGCCCAAACTTGATATTTCTCTTCCAAAAGCTGATGCAGAAGTGAAGTTACCAGAAGGAGAAATAAAACCAGGCAAGTTGGAAGTTGAATGCTCTTCCGGTACCCTAGGTGTGGAAGGTCCTGATGCAAGTATTAAAATACCAGGCATTACAATACCATCAATAGACCGTGCAGCGCCAAACGTGGAAGGAAAATTTGATATTGATGCAGGTCTGTCGAAGCCTGAACTTGATGTTGCAGCACCAGATCTCTCAATGGACATCAAGGCTGCAGCTGCTGGGATCCATCCACCAACAATAGATGTAGATTTAGGCTCAGCTGACCTTAAGATGAAAGGCCATGAGAGGAAGTTCAAAATGCCATCAATGAAAATGCCAGGATTTGGAGTTTCTCTTCCCAAATTCAAAGGTCCAGATGTTGATGTGGGACTGAAAAAAACAGATGTGGATATTTCACTCACAATGCCTGACGTGGAAGTAAAGGGCAAATTGCCTGATGCGGGTGCTCCAGAGTGTGAAGTTGATATTGACATCGAAGGCAAGGGAGGGAAAATGAAACATTCCAAATTTAAAGGGCCAAAATTTGGAATTTCTGGTCATGATATAAATGCTCCAAAAATGAGCATTGATGTCAACCTGCCCAAACTTGATATTTCTCTTCCAAAAGCTGATGCAGAAGTGAAGTTACCAGAAGGAGAAATAAAACCAGGCAAGTTGGAAGTTGAATGCTCTGCCGGTACCCTAGGTGTGGAAGGTCCTGATGCAAGTATTAAAATACCAGGCATTACAATACCATCAATAGACCGTGCAGCGCCAAACGTGGAAGGAAAATTTGATATTGATGCAGGTCTATCGAAGCCTGAACTTGATGTTGCAGCACCAGATCTCTCAATGGACATCAAGGCTGCAGCTGCTGGGATCCATCCACCAACAATAGATGTAGATTTAGGCTCAGCTGACCTTAAGATGAAAGGCCATGAGAGGAAGTACAAAATGCCATCAATGAAAATGCCAGGATTTGGAGTTTCTCTTCCCAAATTCAAAGGTCCAGATGTTGATGTAAGACTGAAAAAAACAGATGTGGACATTACACTCCCAATGCCTGATGTAGAAGTCAAGGGCAAATTGCCTGATGCGGGTGCTCCAGAGTGTGAAGTTGATATTGACATCGAAGGCAAGGGAGGGAAAATGAAACATTCCAAATTTAAAATGCCAAAATTTGGAATTTCTGGTCATGATATAAAAGCTCCAAAAATGAGCATTGATGTCAACCTGCCCAAACTTGATATTTCTCTTCCAAAAGCTGATGCAGAAGTGAAGTTACCAGAAGGAGAAATAAAACCAGGCAAGTTGGAAGTTGAATGCTCCTCCGGTACCCTAGGTGTGGAAGGTCCTGATGCAAGTATTAAAATACCAGGCATTACAATACCATCAATAGACCGTGCAGCGCCAAACGTGGAAGGAAAATTTGATATTGATGCAGGTCTGTCGAAGCCTGAACTTGATGTTGCAGCACCAGATCTCTCAATGGACATCAAGGCTGCAGCTGTTGGGATCCATCCACCAACAACAGATGTTGATTTAGACTCAGCTGACCTTAAGATGAAAGGCCATGAGAGGATGTTCAAAATGCCATCAATGAAAATGCCAAGGTTTGGAGTTTCTCTTCCCAAATTCAAAGGTCCAGATGTTGATGTAGGACTGAAAAAAACAGATGTGGACATTTCACTTACAATCCCTGACGTGGAAGTAAAGGGCAAAATGCCTGATGCGGATGCACCAGAATGTGAAGTTGACATCGGCATCGAAGGCAAGGGAGGGAAAATGAAACATTCCAAATTTAAAGGATCACAGTTTGGAATTTCTGGTCCTGATATAAAAGCTCCAAAAATGAGCATTGATGTCAACCTGCCCAAACTTGATATTTCTCTTCCAAAAGCTGATGCAGAAGTGAAGTTAGCAGAAGGAGAAATAAAACCCGGCAAGTTGGAAGTTGAATGCTCTGCCGGTACCCTAGGCGTGGAAGGTCCTGATGCAAGTATTAAAATACCAGAGATTACAATACCATCAATAGATCGTGCAATACCAAACATGGAAGGAAAATTTGATATTGATGCAGGTCTGTCCAAACCTGAATTTGATGTTGCAGCGCCAGGTTTCTCATTGGATGTCAATGCTCCAGCTACTGACATCCATGCACCAACAATAGATGTGGATATAGACTCAACTGACCTGCAGGTGAAAGACCACGACAGAAAGTTCAAAATGCCATCAATGAAAATGCCATCAATTAAAATGCCATCATTTGGAATTTCCCTTCCCAAATTCAAAGCTTCACATGTGGATGGAGAACTGAAAATGCCAGATGGGGACAATTCACTCACCAATCCTGATGGTACTGTCAATGTGGAGGGTCCTGAAGCTAGTCTTAACATGTCAGATATAGAAAAGCCATCAATATATATTGCAGTTCCAAAGAGAGAAGTTAAATGTGATATTGATGCAGGATTGACGAAATCTGAACTTGACGTTGCAGCACGAGATCTATCAATGGATGTCAAGGCTCCATCTACTGGCTTTCATGCACCGGCATTAGATGTAGATGTTGACTCAGCCGACCTGAAGCTGACAGGACATGACAGTAAGTTCAAAATACCATCCATGAATCCATTTGGAATTTCCCTTCCCACATTCAAAGGTCCAGACGTGGATGAGGGTCTGGAAGAGCCAGATGTGGAAATTTCACTCACAAAACCTGAGGTGGAAGTAAAGGGCAATTTGCCCTACGTGGGTGCTCCCGATTCTGAAGTTAACATTGACACACTGGACGTGGATATCAAAGGCAAAGGAGGCAAAATAAAACTTGCCAAATTTAAAAGGCCAGGTTTTGGAATTTCTGCTACAGATGGATCAGCTTCTCAAATGAGTCTTGATGTCAGTTTGCCCCAAGTTGACATTTCTCACCCCAAAGCTGATTTGGATTTGAAATTGCCAGAAGCGAATATGAAACGGGACAGGTTGGAAGCTGATTTTGGTGCAAGAATCATTCATGTGGACGGGCGTGATGCATGTCTTAAAATGCCCAAGATTGAAAAGCCATCAATAGATTTTGCACTTCCAAAGGTAATCGTTGAGCTTGATGTTCATGCAGGACAGCCGAAGACTGAACATGATTCTGCAGCACCAGATCTCTCAATGAACGTCAAGGCTCCACCTACTGGCATCCATGCACCAACAATAGATGTAGATGTTGACTCAGCCGACCTGAATGTTGAAGCCCATGACAATAAGTTTGAAATGCCATTCATAAAAATGCCAATTTTTGGAATTTCTCTTCCAAAATTCAAAGGTGCAGAGATGGGCATAGGTCTGGAAGAGCCAGATATGGACATTTTGCTCACAAACCCTGAAGGAGGGGTTAGTGGCAAAATCCCTGATTTGGGTGCTCCAGGATTTGGTGTTGCCATTGAGACATCGGATATGGATATCGAAGGTAAGGGGCGGAAAATAAAACTTCTCAAATTTGAAGGGTCAACATTTGCAATTCCCACTCACGATGGATCAGCTCCAAACAAGAGCTGTGATATTAGCATATCTAATGTTGACCTTTCACTCCCAAAAGCTGACGTAGATGTGAAATTACCAGAAGCTGATATAAAACCAGGCAAGTTCAAGACTGATGTCGATACAGGAGGCATTTCTGTGGAGGGTGTTTATGCCAATCTGGAAAGGCCAAAGTTCGAAGGCTCAGAAACAACTGTAGAAGGTGCAACAAAATTGAGTATGGATACTGATTCAGATGGCGATCATGATGTGAAACTGCCAGCGGTGAAAGTGTCAACATTCAAAGTTCCTATTCCTAAATTTACATTTCCAGATGTGGATTTTGGCATTACACCATTAAAGAAAGATGTTTCATCCTCACAAGATGCTGATGCTGCCAAGGTTATGGCCAAAGAACCAGGTACTGACATTGATATTGTATCATTTTCTGTCTGAGTTGGTGAAGTATCAACAAAATTCTTAAATTCACCTGATTAAAAATGAATGCACCTAAAATAAAAGTCTAAGTATACACAATTGAAATTAAACCATATGATTATGGTGGATGCACTCTTGTCCATAGGAACAATGTGGACGTGTTATTGAACAATCATTCTGAAAGTCACAGATGTACAGCATAGAAATAGAGCTTTCGTTCTCTTGTTGGGTCAGCCCTGTTCAAGATGCACCCCGCCTTGACCCCGCTTTGTTCTCACTGGCCCTTGCTCTGCGACGTCCCTCTATGATTTACGACGGGTCTCCAGCAGCCTTCCTCACTGTGCAACGGCCCCCCTCACTCTCCGACGTCCCTCCTCGCTCTCCAATGGTCCTCCACGTTGTGCGACGATCTTCCTCGCTCTCTGGCGGCCCTCCTGGCTCCCCAATGATCCTCCACGTTGCGTGACGACCTTCCTCGCTGTGCAACAGCCCCGCTCTCTCTCCGATGGCCCTCCTTGCTTTCCGCTCTCCCCCTCACTCTCTGACGACCCTCCTCGCTCTCCGACAGTCCTCTTCACTCTCGGACGGGCTTCCACCCTCCCAAAATTCAACAAATATCTTAATAATAACAACAATAATAATAATAATAATAATAATAATATCTTTTATTGTCATTACACATAAGTGCAACGAGATTTGGTTTGCAACTTCCATCCGATGTCATAAATAAAATTTAGGTTTAGATACCCCGAGAACAAGGTTTGTAAAAACGAACATTAGACCAGTAAAATCAACACAGACTAAAGTGCGAGGCCGGGGGTGACAGTCCATGGGGGTGGGGGGGGGTACTCAGCAGGGCTGGTTCAGAGCCGCTATAGCTCTGGGAATGAAGCTGTTCCTGAGTCTGGTGGTGCGGGCGTAGAAGGCCTTGTAACGTCTGCCGGAAGGGAGTAATTCGAACAGACCATTACAAGGGTGAGAGGAGTCTTTATGTATGCTGACGGCCTTCCAGAGGCACCGTGTGTGGTAGATGCCCTCCAAGGCTGGTAGCGGTGTCCCAATAATCTTTTGCACTCGGTGGACGAAGCGCTGAAGAGCTCTCATCTCCGCTTCCGTACAGCTGAGATACCACACAGAGATGCCATACGTTAATATGCTCTCTGTGGTGCAGTGGTAGAAGGTTGTCAGCAGCTGTTGGGGAAGACCTGTCCGTTTCAATGTTCCTAGGAAGAACAGTCGTGGCTGTGCCTTTTTGACCAGCGCAGCGGTGTTGGTGGACCATGTGAGGTCCTTTGAGATGTGAGTGTCCAGAAACTTGAAGCTGGACACTCTCTCCACACTGTCTCCGTAGATGGAGATTGGGGCGTATTCCCCATTCTATGACATCCTGAAGTCGATAATCAGCTCCTTGGTCTTGGAGGTGTTTAGCGACAAGTTGTTCCGTGAGCACCAGTCCGCCAGGTTCTGCACCTCCGCTCTATAGTTTGTTTCATCACCGCTGGTGATCAGCCCGATCACCGTTGTATCATCTGCAAACTTGTCAATGGTGTTGTTGTCAAATGCAGGGACGCAGTTGTGGGTGAAGAGGGAGCAGAGCATGGGACTCAGTACACAGCCCTGTGGTGTGCCGGTGCTCAGGGTGACAGTGGAGGACAGATGCAGCCCCAGTCTCACTGCCTAAATCGTTGATAGTAATGGTTTGTTGTGAAATACTAGAGCTAACACCTCTGGAAAGTGAAAATTTTCTCTGGATCTTGCCCAAGTGATTGATGAGAATTGACTGCTTGTTCTACTTTTTTGTAATTATTGTGCCTAGACCAACTCATTCTTCTCATGTTGTCGATGGTATTTTATTTTATTTTTAATATTTTTATTTATTAGAAGCAATTGTACATAAATAAAACCAACTGCATATGACATAATGCAGTTATTGTACAGCTTCAGTTTTGACTTTTAGCTATAATTAAGAAAAAAGAAAGGAGAAAAAGCAAGAGAGAGTGTGGAGTGTGCAAGGATAGAGCCCCTAGACTACCAAAATGGTGTAGCCAAAGAGTGAGTAAGTAAACTAAATAAGAAGGGAATAGAGAAATAAAAAGACAAAAAAGAAACAAAAAAAAGAAGTGATGATATACCTGCCTCACATCCCTCCCCACCCATCACACAACCCGTAATTAGATTTAACTCCAAAATTGTGTTGTACCATGCTATCCTTGTAACCCAATGGTATTTTATGACAGAACTGCATATCATTTGATTTGTATGTTTCTCAAATTGTGTTAACTGCTATTAATTTAAAAATGGTCTACGTATACAGAGATGCCAACCCTAAATTTAGTTCACAGTAACATTTAACCCATTTGTCCGTAACAAATGGGGTTAAATGCATTTCTCTCCGTAACATACTCACCTGGGGTTGTTGCCGGCGGCTATGCGCCTGCGCACTGGTGCAGATCAGCGGGCTGCCGGTGGGCGGGTGCGGCACATGCGCACTTGGCAAGGTTGCCGGCGGGTCTGCGCCTGCGCACTGGGTGGGGGTGGGGGGGGGAGGCCCGGTGATGGGGCTGCCGCGAGCGGCCGGCTGGCGGCAAGAAAGTGCCGCTGATCGCGCGGGCCGGCGCCGCCCGGGCTCTGGGCCGGGCGTGGCGTGGCTCGAAATGGCGCCAGGCCCGGCAACCCTCCCCCACTGCGCACGCGCGGCCACTGGGGCCCGGCAACCCTCCCCCACTGCGCACGCGCGGCCACTGGGGCCCGGCAACCCTCCCCCACTGCGCAGGCGCGGACACTAGGGCCCGTCAATGGTTGAAAGGGTCAAGAGCTTCAAATTCCTGGGCGTGCACATCTGCAAAGATCTTTCCTGGTCCGAGAACACAGATGCAATTATTAAGAAAGCACATCAGCGCCTCTACTTCCTGAGAAGATTACGGAGAGTCAGTCTGTCAAGGAGGACTCTCTCTAACTTCTACAGGTGCACAGTAGAGAGCTTGCTGACCGATTGCATCGTGGCTTGGTTCGGCAACTTGAGTGCTCTGGAGAGGAAAAGACTACAAAAAGTAGTAAACACTGCCCAGTCCATCATCTGCTCTGACCTTCCTTCCATCGAGGGGATCTACCACAGTCCCTGCCTCAAAAAGGCTGGCAGCATCATCAAGGACCCACTACCTTCGGGTAGAAGATACAGGAGCCTGATAACTGCAACAACCTGGTTCAGGAATAGCTACTTCCCCACAGCCATCAGGCTATTAAACCTGGCTCGGACAAAACTCTGAACATTAATACTCCTCCATCTGTTATTTGCACTTTATTAATTTATTAATTAATGTGTGTATTTAACTATATAATTGTAGTCAATGCCTACTATGTTCTGTTGTGCTATGGAAAGAAAGAATTTCATTGTCCTGTTAGGGACACGTGACAATAAACTCTTTTGACTTTGACTTGACTTTGAATGTGAATTCAACATCAGGAAAAGGGAATCATTAGGTGAATGGAGAGTTCATAATGTACTTTTTTGCTTACTATTAGTAAATGGTACACTCTAGAGACCAAACTAATATTTCTAAGAGAAAGAAACATCATTGTATTAGTGCTAATTGTGACACCTTGTGCCCCTGTTGTTAATGATTAATCCCACTTCCTCATTCCCTAGTCTTCCAGATTCTAACTAGTCAAATATTCTTCCAGACATATTTTACATTTAATAAGGATTTTCTACTTTCACCTTCTTTCAGGCAACAAGTTCCAAGGCGCCATGAATTTTTTTGTAATGAGGGAAATAAGTTCTTCCTTTCCACCATGTCAAGACCCCTCATAATTTTATACGTAATTCAATTTCTTGTGTTACCCATCACTCAGCTTCCTGATGACAGATATTACTATTCAGTGTGGTTTTTTTCTCTACCATCTATCCATCCTCCCTCTAAATGTGGAAAATTCATGGTTTTGCTCCCTGGGTGAAGATAAGATTGCACTTGAGTTTGACAAATGAATTTATGTACAGTGTTGTCTCATCTGATAGGATAGTATGCAAACAAAGCTTTTCACTGTATCTCGGTACACGTGACAATAATAAACCGAACCTAACAGGTTCTTGAACCAACCTACAGAACCCTAATCCTACCTCGACATTGGAACACTATAACCCACCTCTTGCACTATTTTGGATTTTTTTTTCTATGTTTTTCCACTATTGTGTATTTGCACGGTCTTCTTTCTTTTAGAATTTCATGTGTGATTTATGTATAATTTGTTTTTCCTTGCGTCTATGAGCTTGTGATGTTGCTGCAAGATTTTTCATTGTACTTGTATCTCACTATACTCATGAACTTGATAAGTATTGCCAACATACAAGCAAAATTCAATGATATTTCAACATTCTCTGTCTTTTCTTGACATTTATAATGACAGTAAGGACTCTTGCACTGATGAACTAAATGGAAGAACCATATTTAGGTTTTTATAGCGTTTGTAACTAAGGGGAAGAATAAAATCCAATTCACCTAATTAAATATGAATGCACCTAAAATAAAAGTCTAAGTGTGCACAATTGAAATTAAACCATTTGATTAAGGTAGATGCACTCTTGTTCACAGGAACAAAGTGGACATATTATTGAACAATCATTCTGAAAGTCACAGGTGTACACCATAGAAATAGAGCTTTTAGCCTACCATGTGCTACCTTTCTGCCACCCATCATGCCTGTCTATACTAATCCCATTTGCCTGTATTAATTCCATATCCCTCATTGTTTGTTCATTCAAGTAACTGTCCAGATGCCTCTTAACTGTTGTCACTGTTCCTTGCTCCACTACTTCTTCTGCCAGCTCATTCCAGTTACCAACAACTCTATGTTGAAAATCCACCCTTCAGATCCCCTTCAAAATCTTATGTTTCTCCTTAAACTACTTCATATTCATATCAGGTAGAAATGAATGATTCAATTCAATGATGCTCTACTGTCACATGCATCTGAGTACAAATAAATGCTTTGTTTTGCATATAACCAGGTAAAATCATGTCGCAAACTTCCACTAGGCAGTACACAAGTGTCGCCAAGTTACAAAGTTCAATAAACATTCCTACCTTCTGCCTGCCGCCAGTTGTGGCAGCGGCCCCCCACCCACCCTGCAGTTCCCTTCGTTCTCGACGCCCCCCTGCCGCATCTCCCCTCTGTTCACTACGCACCCCGCCAGGACCCCCCTTCATTCTCGCCGGCCCTCGCTCTCCGACAGCCCTCCATGCTTTCCGATGGGTCGCCGACGACCTTCCTTGCTCTCCCGCCGCCCCCCCCCCCCCCCCCCCCCCCTCACTCTCCGACGAGCGTCCATACTCCCCGACGGCCCTCCACTTTCCGACGGCGCCGGCCCACCTCTCTCTCAGACACACCTCCTCACTCAGCGACACCCCTCCTCACTCTTCAAAAGCAATCCTCTCTCTCAGGCCCCCGCTCTCCGACGGCCCTCCTCACTCTCCGACGGCCCTCCTCACTCACTGAGCGACCTTCCTCTCTATGCGACGGCCCCCCTTACTCACCGACAATCCTTCGCCCTCCGACGGGTGTCCACGCTTCCCAACGACCCTCCTCGCAGTGCAACGCCCCCCCCCCTGCACTCCGACAATCTTCCACTCTCGACAGTTGCTCATGGATCCCTCCTCGTTCTCGCAGCATGGGTCGTAATGCCGGAGGCCCCGGGCCGACTTCGGCGCCTGCGTTGGGCCAGCTGGGCCTACCGGGCTGGTCCACCTTCCGTGGCAAGCAAAGGTGGCAAATGAGCCAGGAGCTGGTGGGTTTGGTATCGCTTTTCAGGAACATTCCCAGCCGCGCTGTTCTTAATATCACGACAAAGGCAAAGAGGCTTAGAGATGAGATTGAATCTGGTAAAATTATATTTGAATTCCTTAACATTCCTTTTTCTTAATCTTATTCATCTAATATTTCAGATCCTTCAGATACGAGAAAGACAGTTGAAGATTTGGATACAATTGTTCCTGAACTGTCCCTGACAGATGCTCGATTAACAACAAAAGACAGCTCCATATCAAAAGAAAAGACAAGTTGGTTTAAATTTCCAAAATTTAGCTTTTCATCACCATGGAGAAAAGAGCATAACACAGATGGACAGAAACATGCTTCAAGTGAAATTATAGTGGTTAGCGCAGAACCAGAGAAACTTTGTTCCAAAACTACTGAAGTGACAAGTCATGGTCAGGATAATTTACTTCATCAGTCTACAAATAAAGCAGCAGTTTGTGAAGATGCTGCAACTATAGCTGCAGTTAATGATACTGGTCAAATGGTAGCTAAGTGCAAAAACATTGATGTCATATCAGCAGAAATGGATGCGAAAAATTCCAGCCATATGGTAACATCAACTGCTAGAACTGAGCTTGCTTTGCTAGAATCAGATGATTTCACTATAAATGTAAAGTCATCCAAAGCAAGAAAAATGCCATTGCCTGAAGGTTCTCATCAAGGCCAAGATCAAACAGGATCAAATGAAACTTCAACTGGAATTTTTCAAACATCTTCGATTGAAAGCGAAGTAACAAAATCGTTCAAGGAACAACAAAATATAGACAATTAAAAAAAATTTCAAGGCCCTAACTTACCAATATACTTGCATCCTGAAAATTTGACATTAACAAAACCTGAGGAACATTCCACAAATATTACAAAGGAACATAGGATTCAAGAACATGCCATCAGTGAGCTTTCTGGATTAGTGAGCACAACAAAAGAACTTTCTTCATTCCCAGCTGATTTCCATTTTACTAGATCAGAATGCACTGAATCTGTTGAGCACCATCTCTTCGCTAGCAAGTATACCAAAACTGAAGGAACTGTACATATCTTAAATGAGAATCCTAAAGTACAAGAAGTCGCAGTTCCAGAAGCAGCCTCTGCTGAAGAATCATCTACTGTTTTCCAAAGAAATAAATAAATAAATCAGAGTGAACAAAAGTAGTTACAAGAAACATCTCAAGCTGCTTCAGTTGCCATTTCTGTATCTGAATCTGAGACAACACAGGTTAAAAATGCATAGTAGGATATATATTTCAATTGTGATATGAAGCTTATACAGTGTACGTTGTATTAATCTGCTATTTTCTGCATTTAACCAAATATTAACTTGATTAGTCTATGTAAAATATATGTTCCACAGAACAATAAATATTTCACACAGCATTCGATGCTAAAAAAAAATCAAATGTTCACACTATAATAGAATTTGATGTAACATCTGAATTACTTCAGTAAATTGTATATTATTTTACACATTTGTGTACAGGTTGTTCCAAACTGTTTTGGCTTAAATTTAAAAAGGCTTCCTGCTTCCAGAACTTATTTTAGCACCGCATGTCTGTATGTTTATTTTTCGGACTTCATGTAATTTGATCCTTTTGGAATAGTCATCTTCATGGCCAATTTCATGAATCTCTAACTATTTGCAAATAAAATACCTTCTCATGATAATGTATGCATGCAGCTTCCTAATGCAATATTTTAAAAGTATGATACCAGAAAGATTTAACCAGATAAACATCAAATTCACAATCAAATCTTCTTATTAAACAATATGGACTTGAATTATCTTTCTAAAGAAAAGTAACAGAAATCTACGGCATTGACCTAAATAATTATATAAGCCATATATTACATGAAGAATGGTGATAATGATCAGAATTAAAATGTCTTTTATATATATATATTTCATAACAAAAGGCAACATATATCAAACATTTTCAAATGTGATAAAAGTTCCTTTGAATCATTTAGAAACAAACATCACACCAAATGTTGTCTTATTTCCCATCTTAATCCAGATTGGATCTCTCGGAGACATTGGCAATAAGAATCAATTTGGAAGCAATTTTGTGAATATTTTCATTTAGAGGTATAAAGCCTATATCTCTGTAATAATCTACTGTACCACCTGCTTTTCACAATAATTATCAAATTATTATATTGTATTTCACATAATTGATCAACTTGTATTAGTTACCATCACATATTATTTCAAAAGCATTCATGCAATGATTAATATCCAATCAATAAAAATGTCTGAGAAATTATCTTCAAAGCAGTAAACAGCTAAATATCATTGGAGCTTTGCGTATAGAAAGCTAATTTGTTCTTATACTGAATATCCTAAAGATGTTCCAAGATTTGTGTGAATATTTTTGTTGTAAATATGATTAACTGAAATTTGTATACTGAAACAGCTACTGATGTATGCTGTGATTACTTCAAGGTATTACCAATTTGAAGTATTAATTTTGCTTTGCTAAGTTACCTTATAGTTAATGCATCTGCCAACTTTACATACGTATCATCAATAAATTTTGTGCAGACATAAAATTTGATTTAAAATTTGTTTTATTTAAGTGCCAATGATGTTTTAAAATGACAAACATCATTTATAATATGAAAAAATGTTAATTTAATATATTACACTGTATCCAGAAGCAGAACTAGTTGACGTGGATACAAACAAGTAAAAATACAAAGAATTATCAGCATATGAAATAGGTTAAATAACTTGAAAATAACATTAAGAACAATTGAGAACAATGGGCCAACGTTAATATTCCTTTGGATTGATGATCATTTCAGATGATCAAATTACCTCCTTCATCTATTATAATCTTGTAAATGACAAAGTGGTGCAGAAAAAACTAACATCAAGATGGCAATGTGCATTTTGTAAAGTCAAAAGTGTTTTGACTTTTACAAGGATGTTGCCAGGACTCAAGGGCCTGAGCTAATGGGTAGAGGTTGGGCTTGCTAGAACTTTTTTCCTCAGAGTTAAAGAGGCTGAGGGGTAATGTTACACAGGTACATGATGAGGGGAATAGGAAGTGTGAATTGACAGGGTCTTTTTCCCAGGATAATGAAATCAACTAAAGGGCATAGGTTTAAGGTGAGAGGGGAAGTTGTGGTAGTGAAATGCTTTGAGAGGTCGGTAAAGGCCTCTCAAAGCATATCAACTCCTACCTCAGCAAGAACCTGGGTCCACTACAATTTACCAACCGCCACAATAGATAAACGGAGGATGCAATCTTGCTGGCTTTCTACGCTGCACTGGACCATTTCGATAATAAAAACACATATGTCAGGCGGTTGTGCGTAGATTAGAACCCGGTGTTCAACACCATTATTCCCTTCAAACCTGTTACCAAGTTTAAACAACTGGATTTCTGAGCATCCTAGAGCGGAACCAAAACTGAGCATAGTAAGTGTGACCTCAGCAATGTCCTGTACAACCCTAATGTAACATCCCAACTTTTATACTCAATACCCTGACTGATGAAGGCCAATGTACCAAAAGCCTCCCTGACCACCCCATGTACCTGCGACGCCATTTTTAGGGAACTATGTATCTGCACTCCTAGATCCCTCTGTTCTAAAAACTCTCCAGAACCCTGCCATTGTGAACATCCTGCCTTAGTTTGACCTCTCAACAGACAATACCTCGCATTAATCTGCATTAAATGCCATCGACTAATCCACCACCCAGTTGCCCAGCTGATCAAGATCCTACTTGATAACCATTTTCGCTATCGCTATATTAGGTTTTTTTATTTATTGTTTGAATACTGTCTTTACAAAACCATTGTGCTACTGTAAATAGGAATGTCATTGTTCCATTTTTATCCATCCATCCATCCATCTCCGTAAAAACGGTACAATAGCGCTACACGATAGGCCCAACTTACTCACCATTGTCCTGGGATGTGCAGTAGCAATTTTCATTCAGATTGATGTTATATTTTACAAGTTATTGATGTTTAAAACTTAAAAGAAAATTAAAACAGCGCCCACATTTGCCGTCTTTACTTGACTGGCATCACAAAGGGCATCCAAAAGGTCCTCAGACGCGCTCGTGCAATTGGGACCTTCGCCGATTTTCAGACCGCCATTTTTTTCCCTTTCACCTGTACTTGCCTGACCTCACATTGGGGACACAACAGCTCCACAGATAAGTTTCCTTCCATTCTACATACGCCTTCACAGGTCCTCTCTTCACTTTACTAACTTTAACTTATTTTCTGCCATCAAAGGCACAACTTTGAAAGCGACAGTCACGCCTGCACAGTGCTGGCCGCCATTTTGAGATCGCCATTTTAACTTGCGTCACAACGAGGCGGGCCCGCCGCCATTTTGAAATCACCATTTTTGACTCGCGTAACAACGGGGATCTCTGGCATCACAGCGGGAATGGGTGAGTGGAACGGGACCCAACGGGTCCGCGTTGGTATATCTAAACTAAACCTCTCAACCATCTACAAGTCTGAACTAAATTACTCTCCCTCTCCCTTGCTCTCTCTCCCCCCTCCCTCCCTCCCCCCTCCCTCCCCCTCTCTTCCCCCCACCTCTCTCTCTTCTCCTCCTCCTCTCCCACTCCCCTCTCCACCCCAGACACTTATGTCACGATGGGCGCAGTGGGTAGAGAAGAGTTCAAGAAAGTCTCTTCCACAGTTGGGGTGACCCCCCCTTCTCAAAGAAACCCCCCCAGCAAGAGCAGAATGACAGAGTGGAGGAGAAATAGTCAGGGTGCCAGTACTGACCCAAAGCCAATACTCTCTGGGGAGGTGAAGAGTGGAATGGTGCGGCGAGGAGAGGGGAGGACAGGAGAGGGGAGGGGAGGGGAGGGGAGGAGAGGTGAGGGGAGAGGAGAAGGGAGAGAGGAGAGGAGCGGGGAGAGAGGTGAGGAGAGGAGAGGAGAGGGGAGGAGAGGAGGGGGAGAGGAGGGGGAGGACAGGAGGGGAGCAGAGATGGACGGAGAGGAGAGGGGAGAGGAGAGGAGAGGGGAGAGGTGGGGAGAGGGGGGGAGAGGAGAGAAGAGGGGAGGAGAGGATAGGGGAGGAGAGGAGGGGGGAGACAGGAAGGGGGAGGACAGGAGGGGGGAAGGGAGGGGAGGAGAGGGGCGGAGAGGAGAGGGGAGAGAGGAGAGGAGAGGGGAGGAGAGGAGAGCAGAGGGGAGGAGAGAGAAGAGAGGAGGGAAATGCCTTTATAAACACATAATTGGAACAAAAAGGTTTGTGTACATACATTTAAAAAAAATGCCAAGTCTACTTGAATAAAAATTTATTGCAAATCATTGGGCATTAAGAAACTTTTAGCCGACCTTTCGAGTCTCCGTTGTCGTTGGGGCCTAGCACCGTGGAGCGGCCTCCAGCCGGAACAACCTGGGGGCTCCAGTCACGGAGCCTGTGAACTTACCATCGTGGGGCTGCCCAACCTCGGAGCATAGGGAACTGTGGTGGTATGTGGCTGCGACCGGACTTCAGGGCTTCGGAGGCTCTGGCTGCAGGCCTGTGGACGGTGACATTAGGAGCTCGCGGGTCCCTGGTGGGAGACCGCTTTTCGGAACTCCCGCAGCGGCAGCTTCTCCTGCCCGGGTTGCGGCGCTGAAAATGACCCGGAACGGGACCTGACATCGCCCGGCGCGGCTTTAACGGCCGAGGAACTTGCCATCGCCCGTCGGGGGCTCCAACATTAAGACCCGGAGCAGGGCCTTACATCGCCGGCGTGGACCTCAAGAGCCGCGGGACTTACCATCACCCACCCGGGGCTTTAACATCAGGAGAGGATGGAGAGCAGGGGAGAGACAGGACTTTGCCTTCCATCACAGTGAGGAGGAGATGCACTGTGATAGATATCTGTGTGAATTGAGTTGGTTGTGTGTCTTGTAAAATTGTTTATTTTTGTTGTATGACTGCAGAAACCAAAGTTTAACTTGTTTATTTAACATCAACTTGACAAAGGGACTAAAGATGGAAATTAGCTACTGGCTATAATCTTGCATATTTACATGTAAATGTTCATCAATATGCACTATCCCTGTTTAAATAAAAAAATAAAAAAATAAAAAAGGAACCAAATGACTGCTTTTAAAGCAAAGGGGGGGGGGGGGTTGGGGGGAAGAGAGAAAATATGTGTCTACAGACCAGTTGAGGTGGAGGAAATTCGGTAGTCAGAGGGTGGTGAATTCAAGTTAATGGAGGCCAAGTTAATGGATATTTTGAATGCGGATAAAAATAAATATTTAAGAAATGATTTAGTGAATAGCAGGGTAGATGTGGAGGTTTGCCAGGCCGGGATCGCCATTTTCACTGAACTTCGCCTCGTGTGTGGGTGAGTGGTGAAATATTGCGTTGGGGGACGGGCCCAGCGGGTCCGCACTTGGTCTCGCATAACAATAAAATACTCTCGACTCTTGATTTTCTTGAGACATTTAATAGGAACTTAAGGAATTTTTTCACAAAATGGAGGTGGATAAATGGATTGTTGTCAGAGGAAGTAGAAGAGCCAGATACATAAAAAACATTTAAAAGACATCTGGACAGTACGTGAATAGGAAAGTTTAGATGGATATAGGTCGCACACAGGCAAATAGGACTAGTTTAGATGGAGCATGGACAAGTTGGGCTGAAGGGCTTGTTTCTGCGCTGTATGACATTATGCCTGCTGACTTTCAACATTGTTTGGCTAAGCAAGTCCCCTCCACTCATTGGGGAGCTAAAACGTATTGGGGTATGACAGCCATGTTCCATTTTCTTGTACTTTTAGTGAAATGTCCATTCATCACATGTGCTAATAAACACTAATGGTTGGATTTCCTAACCTATCATATGAAAGACTAAATGTGACAGAGTACAATTTACTGTGTACAGAGTACACTGAGCTCATCCGGGAGTGGTGCCTCATTGTTGTTTGAGCTGCCATTTGGTTTTAGCTTGTAAGAAGTGTGGGTGTACAAGCTCTGCCACAACTGATGTACACCCGTTTCACCCTCCAATTTAGCGCAAAATTGTCTCTTCGCCTTTCGGATGGCCTTATCGAGGTCTTACCTGGGCTTCCTACATGAACCTGCATCACCTGACCTGAATGCCCAAGATCCAGTCCTCAGTAGATTGCAGTCCTTCTGGTTCATCCAAAGCTTCTGATTAAAGAACATTTGTATGGTTTTGGCAGGAAGACACTCCTCCACTCATTTCTTTATTAAGCCGATAACAACAGTGGTGGTTTCGTTCAGGTCCATTGGAGGGATTAGCATCTTTGAGGGTGGAATAGGAGCGATGGAAGATGTTTGATCCTCTGGTGCTGCAGGTCACTTGCTGGTGGTAGTGAGGAAGTGACTTCTTCAAACTGGTCTAGTTGAAGTCCCAAGCCATGATGAGAAAAGAGTCAGGTTATGTAGTTTAATGTTTGTTGATCATCGCGTGCAGCTCTTCCAGTGCTGGACAAACGCCTGCTTGTAATGATGATATTGGGGGTGAATTCCCACAGGTGATAGAAGGGATGACTCTTCACTGCCAGGTGTTCAAAGTGCTTGAGAGTATGAGTTGGACAGGATCATGTTTTAAATGCAGAGAGAAGGAGTTGGATGGTTCTAAGCACCACAAATAATTTACCACGCCTCCGCCTTTCCCTTTCCCTGATGCCGTTGTCCTATCAATATAATGAATGAAGAAAACTTTGGGCGAGAAGGCTGAGCCAGACAGCTACGTTTCTGTGAAACAGAGCATACAACATTCCCACATCTGCCTTTGATAAAACAGCTTCTCTGAAGAATGCAGCATCCTCATTATTGGGAATCTCCGGCCAATGACAACTCAAAGAGGAACAGAATTTAGGAGATTCATGTTAACATTATTAACAGTACACAGTGCTCCAACCTATCCTATCAGTGGGATAGTTGCAATTTCCACAAATCCAGTTTTTTTAAATAAAGCCATCTGTCGGAGCCATTTAGCTATGAACAGCAGTTTATGTATTCTGTCGAGTTGCCTTTAATTATTATCAGTATGCTTACGTGAAAGGGTGTGGCTTTCGGTGGAGCTCGGAGCTTTTTAGGTTAGTTGCAGTTTAAACCTTGTGGGACGGCGATGCCTTATAGTTTTTTTACCACACAGACACTGAGTTTTATCGTGCTCTGAACCATGTGCCGAGCTATGGATTACAGATTTAAAGCAAGTTTATGACGTAATGGAACAGTAATTGAGATCGGAGTGTGATGAACTATGTCTTTGCTTTGTATTACTTTATTAAAAGCCAATGAATCAAGATTCAACAACTGGAAGACTCGTTTTGTTATCACTGAAGCTCGGTGAGTGCGTAAGCTAAAGCCACGGGGTTTTATGGCTATCAGGGCAAGGCCTTGAGAACATTATCTATACGGACATAATATTAAGTAAAAAACTCTTTAATCGGATGGTTATTGAGTTAACCTGATCCAATGAGTGGATTAAAGATTAGTCCCAGAGAAGAGGGACAGAAAATTGTGCTGGATCTCTGTGAGAGATTACTGCCAGAAGACTGAATTCAAGACTGATCCTGTAGAAGAGGGATTGAAGACAGCTGGATTGCCACAGGTTTTTATGGCTATTAGGGCAAGGCCTTGAGAACATTATCTATACGGCCATAATAACATCCTTGAACACAGGGATCAGGGAGTTAAGGGCCTGTCCCACTTGCATGCGTTTGGCGCGACCAAATGGAAGTGAAGTTCTCGCTAAGTACGCGCTAAGTTCGTGCGTGACGTAATTCGCGTCATTCTCACCAATCAGTTGGGCAGGAGACGGGCCAACTCAATTTTGGCGTCGCACGGCGTCGAGCGGTGACGTCATCGCGCAACACCACGCCGGGTGGTGACATCATCACTGCGTACGATGTCAAGACACTGTGTACGCCGTCAAGACATTGCGTACGCCCTCAATGCTCCTGCTTTCGGAGCCCCGCGCGATGTCGGGACCAGCCCCGCACAACTCTATACGCCTCCACGTTTCTAAGTGGGACCGGCAATCGCATGCAAGTGGGACAGGCCCTTTAAACAACTGATCTTTTATTCTTAAAAACACCTCTCAGCTAAAGGGAAGTTATCTAGAAAGAAAACAAAATTGGACAAGCTACCAGAGGAAGTGGCAGTAAGTACAATCATGACATTTAAAAGGTATTTGGACTGGTAAATGGATTGGGGAGGTTTGAGGGATACGTGCGAGACATAGGCAAGTTGGACCAGTTCTATCAGGCAACTTGGTCGACATGGACATTGGGTTGAAGGGCTTGTTTCCATGCTGCACTGTTTTTTGACAGTTTAAATAGTATAACAGTAACAAAATGGAATTGACAACTAGTTTTGTATGTAATGCAGCAAAATGACAAGCAACTATTTAAGAAAGTCAATTTAAGAAAGTCCTAAAATACAACGGATCCTGACTAATCAGACACTGTGTGGAATCAGCTTCCAGCAGAAGTGGTGGAGGCAGGATCGATTTTAACATTTAAGAGTAAAGTGGATAGGTATATGGACGTGAAGGGAATGGAGGGGTATGGTCTGAGTGCAGGTAGATGGGACTAGGGGAAAACAAATGGTCGGCACGGACTGGAAGGGCCGAGAGGGCCTGTTTCCGTGCTGTAATTGTTATATGGTTATATGGTTATATGGTTTTATTTGGAATACTGGCTGTAATCCTTTCAAGCACATCACCCTGTATTAATGTCTAATAAGGTTAGAAGTCTGAGGTTTACACAAAAGGCTGGAGAAACTCAGCGGGTGCAGCAGCTGAGTTTCAACCCGAAATGGGTGCAGCAGCTGAGTTTCAACCCGAAACCCTTCGGTCTCAACCCGAAACGTCGCCTATCTCCTTCGCTCCTTAGATGCTGCTGCACCCGCTGAGTTTCTCCAGCCTTTTGTGTAACCCTCGATTCTCCAGCATCTGCAGTTCCTTCTTTAACAGTAGAAGTCTGAGGTTGCTATTCATGAGTAAACTTGGCAGACGTGGGCAGCATGGATTATGTAAGCCTGTTCGACTTCTTTAAATCAATATACAAAATTATGTAGAGCTTTGATCTTCTACTGACATTTCTCTTCAGTTACAGCACCAGTCAATAAAGTTGAAAAGACTAGAAAAATACAAGCAACCTTTATTAAAAAAAGGAATCCGCTCAAAGGGAAATTTTAAATTAGCTATGAAGATTTGTCAATGGTATGTTTACTTTTATTATGTTTGTAGGATGTTAGTATAAATTAAAACATTTCTTTCAACTTTGCAGTGTTAATTTTTTACTGCATGCCAAAAGTATTCAATCAACATAAATATCTGAATTGATACAGTTCACTTTTGATGAGCCAAATAGCTTCAATGTTTTGTGATACTTTTGACATAAAAATCTAGCAGAAATCCTGTGTGATCTGTTGAATTTTATCAAAAATAATTGAATTAGTAAGAACCATTGGCAATGAGTTACAGAATCAAAAAGTACTGTAGAGCAGCATTTGATTAAGTAAATAATTTGCGGAAGGAAGTGACAGATCATGCACCTTTAACTTTTATGATGAAAATAACTGGTAAAACGGAAAAACAAGAACAATGGAGATTTAACCCACAAATTTTAAAAGACAAAATAACTCAAGAATATATCACAAAACAGATCAAGATTTTCTTTGAAATAAATGATACGCCAGAAATATCTTCGTCCTTATTATGGGAAACTTTTAAAGCGTATGTTCGGGGAATTATGATATCCTCTCAAGCATTTTATAATAAAGAGAATCGGAGGATACAACAGGCATTGGAAAGGGAGATCAAACAATTAGACACAGAGAACGCTGTTAATCCAACCATGATAAAACATAATAAAATCTTTGCATTGAAATATAAATTAAATAAAATACAGTCAGACCAAGTTGTAAAACTATACCAATATACTAAACAAATACAATTTGAATTTGGAGACAAACCACATAATTATTTGCTTGTCAATTACGAAAAATGGAAGGAGAAAAATTAATCTATAGGATTAAATCAGATAAAGGGGAATTACTAGTACAAACTAAAGATATAAACGAGAGATTTTTGCAATATTATAAAAATTTATATTCAGCCAAAACGAAAGAAAATCGGATAGGAGTAGAAACATTCTTAAAAAATTGTAATCTAAAAGGACTGGATTTAGAAGATAGAGAATTATTAAACGTTGAAATAACTACTAAAGAAATTGAAGAAGCTATTAGATCATTAAAAAATGGGAAAACTCCAGGACCAGATGGTATTGGATCAGAATTTTATAAAACATTTTATGATATGATAGCTTGAAAACACTATATGAACACATTTATGCACAACAGAAATTACCAGAAACATTAAATTAATCTATTATAACGCTCACACCTAAATCAGATAAAAATCTGGATGACCCAGGGTCATATAGAGCTATATCTCTTTTAAATACTGATCAAAAAATATTAACCAAAATACTAGCACAAAGACTAAATACAGTGATTAATAAACTAATTCATTCAGATCAAACAGAATTTATACCAAAATGATACTCCTCAAACAACCTGAGAAGATTATTCAATATTATATATTCGAAAAGAAACATTAATAAGGATTTATCAATTATTTCGTTGGACGCAGAGAAAGCTTTGGATCAGATTGAATGGTCTTATTTATTTTCGGTTATGGAATCTTTTCAGTTGGGGGAGAAGTTTATAACACGGGTTAAGTTACTATATACCAAGCCAACAGCTAGAATATTAATAAACCAAATGTTAACAACTAAATTTAACTTATTCCGAGGCTGCAGACAAGGTTGTCCTTTATCTCCACTACTGTTTGCACTTGCAATAGAACCACTAGCAAAATCTATGAGATTGCATCCTGAAATATATGGGTATGAAACTAAAGAAACTGAAAATAAAATCTCTTTATACGCAGATGATGTATTACTTTATATCACAAAGCCGGAAATTAGTATTCCTAACTTATTAGATTTAATAATGCAATTTGGATCATTTTCCGGATATAGAATTAATTGGAATAAAAGTGAACTTATGCCAATAATGGGAAATAACTTACATATATTACAACAATATCCTTTTAAGATAGCAAATGAAAAAATCAAATATCTTGGAATTTATGTAACAAAAAGATATGATTCTTTATTTAAATCTAATTTCCCACCCTTATTGAATAAACTACTTAAGAATATCCTATATTGGAAAACATTACCTATTTCAATGCTAGGTAAAATTAATGTGATAAAAATGATTTTTCTTCCACAATTATTATACTTGTTTCAACTGATCCCGATATATCTTCCTAAAATTTTTTTTAAGAAAGTGGACTCTATAGTTACCAATTTTATTTGGGATTATAAGAACCATAGAATAATTAAAAAACATCTATGTAAATCAAAAATGAATGGAGCTTTTGCATTGCCTAATTTTATGTTTTATTTCTGGGCAGTTAATTTAAAACAATATGAATTTCTGGTTTGAAGAAGTAGATAAACAACCAAATTGGTTAAAAATGGAAAAGGAAGACTGTTCACCTTTCGAAATTAGCTCGATTTTATTTGCTAACACTAAAATACATAAGAAAATTTATAGAGGAAACCCAATAATAGAAAGTGGTATACGTATTTGGAAACAATTAAAAACAACATTAAAATTACAGAGTATACCACTGGCTCTTCCAATTGTAAACAACATTACTTTTAAACCTTCATTGATGGACAAAGGTTTTTTAAAATGCAAGAACTATGGAATAAATAAGATGGGTGATCTCTACAGGGAAAGTTTATGTCTTTCATTTCAGGAATTACAACAAAATTATGGATTACACTCAAAAGAATATTTTAGATATCTACAAATTAGAGATTATGTTAAATCAAATACACCAGATTTTAGGAATAGAAAGACAGACATTTTAGATGAATGTCTAAATAAACATCCGAATACAGAAAAATGAATATCATATATTTATAATATCTTACTGGAAAATGATTTACCAAATACGGAAAAATATAGACAAGCATGGGAAAACGAATTAGGTCAAACAATTAGTATAGAAGTATGGAATTAAAGTTTACAACATATACACCATTGCTCATTAAATGCCAGACACTCCTTGATACAATTTAAAGTTATACATAGATTACATTTCTCAAAATCCAAATTAAACAGAATTTTCTCAAATGTTTCTGCTATATGTGATAAATGTCAACAGTTAGAAGCTAATCTAACGCATTCATTCACAAAATGTACAAAAATTACTAATTTTTGGACAGAAATTTTTAAGATAATCTCGAATGTAGTTAATGCAAATTTAATTCCAGACTCAAAATTAATTATATTAGGAATATTAGAAATGGATCAGCTACTAACAACACAAAAATATTTTTTATTGGTTATAGTTTAATAATTGGTAAAAAATTAATACTAAGATTTTGGAAAGGTCCCATATCCCCCACAATCAAAATGTGGAATACAGAAATGTCGGAGACACTTCACCTGGAAAGATTAAGACTTGTCCTAATGGACAGGTTAGATCAATTCAGAGGAATATGGTCTCCATTTATTGAATACTTAAAGGGTTAAGGTGGTCCGGTTCGAGGCCCTGACTGAAGCCTGAATGAAGGAATAGATGAAGGATTATATACAATAGATCACGAATATATCTCCAATGAAGAATATCTTGCTTAATACTCCACTCATTTCATTGATTTTTTATTTCTTTCTTATTTATTTTTCTTTTTATTATTTCTCTTTATTTCCTACTGTTATAAAATAATAAAAAATATAGAAGTATAAATAGGAATGACCGTAAATTTTAAAAATATTAAGAATGTGTGTGACGAATAATATGTTTCCTTTTTTTTCGATTTTATATTATTTCTTCTTAATATGAATTTACTTCTAATAAAAATATTTTACAAAGTTAAAAAAAAAAGGAAGTGACCGATTGTGCAGGAACTTTATCACAATTGCAGTTAAACTAAACAAGATAAAAAAGCATACGTGCAAGAATGAAATCAGCCCAAGATTTGCACATTAGCTCCCCAATTGATACCTTTCATTTGATTGAGCCTAATCCAATTTTCTGCATTCTTATGGGCCTGTCCCACTTAGGCGATTTTTTTAGGCAAATACAGGCGACAAGTTTGTCGCCCCATGTTCGCCGGTGGTCGCCGGGACAAGTCTCCCTAGTCGTGCAAAAAGTCGTAGCGTCTTTCTGGTCGCCGCTAAACTTTCAACATGTTGAACATTTTTCGGCGCCTTTGGGTTTAACGGTGGACGCGATCTCGCTGGCCCTCCACTCCGCTCTGGACCACTTGGACAACAAAAACTCATATGTCAGGCTGTTATTCATTGACTACAGCTCGGCATTTAACACAATCACCCCTCCAAGCTGGTTACCAAACTCGCAGAACTGGGTCTCTGCGCATCCCTCTGCAATTGGATCCTCGACTTCCTCATTCACAGACCACAGTCTGTTCGCATTGGTGGAAATGTGTCAGACTCGATAACAATCAGCACGGGAGCACCTCAAGGCTGCGTGCTCAGTCCCCTGCTGTACTCACTCTATGCTCATGACTGCGTAGCCGGTCACAGTGCGAACTCCATCATCAAGTTCGCTGACGACACCACTGTAGTGGGACGTATCACTGATGAGTCGGAGTACAGAAGAGAGATCGAGCGACTGTCCATATGGTGCCAGCACAATAACCTGGCCCTCAACACCAGCAAAACCAAGGAATTGATTGTGGACTTTGGAAGGAGTAGGATGGGGACCCACAGTCCTGTTTATATCAATGGGTCAATGGTTGAAAGGGTCAAGAGCTTCAAATTCTGTGAAGATCTTTCCTGGTCTAAGAACACAGATGCAATTATTAAGAAAGGTCATCAGCGCCTCTACTTCCTGAGAGGATTACGGAGAGTCGGTCTGTCAAGGAGGACTCTCTCTAATTTCTACAGATGCACAGTAGAGAGCTTGCTGACCGTTTGCATCATGGCTTGGTTCGGCAACTTGAGTGCCCTGGAGAGAAAAAGACTACAAAAAGTAGTAAGCACTGCCCAGTCCATCATCGGCTCTGACCTTCCTTCCATCGAGGGGATCTACCACAGTCGCTGCCTCAAAAAGCATCATCAAGGACCCACACCACCCTGGCCACACACTCATCTCCCTGCTACCTTCGGGTAGAAGGTACAGGAGCCTGAGAACTGCAACGACCTGGTTCAGGAATAGCTACTTCCCCACAGCCATCAGGCTATTAAACCTGGCTCGGACAAACTCTGAACATTAATACCCCTCCATCTGTTATTTGCACTTTATTAATTTATTAATTAATGTGTATATTTAAGTATATAATTGCAATCAATGCCTACTATGTTCTGTTGTGCTATGCAAAGAAAGAATTTCATTGTCCTGTCAGGGACACATGACAATAAACTCTTTTGACTTGACTTTGACGCCAATGAGCGTAGCTTGACTTCTCTTGACGTTGGTTGTCGCCAGGATGACGTAGGTTGTCGCCAGTTTTTCGGCGATCTGCTATGACTATGACAGTCACCGGCAGTTGCCTAAAAAATCGGCAAGTGGAACAGGCCCATTAGCATTTCGCTGAATACCTAACAACCAGAAAGGTCATTTCATCCCCATCAACATTATGTTATACTAACACTAACTCTACTTAAGCCCATTGCTAACTTAATTTCTTCTCAACAAGGTTAAGTTCCACAATGCCAGCATTTGGGTCAAATCAGTATTGCTGACTTATCTATATTACAGTGTCACATTGTACAAAACTTAGATATTGACTGCATACAAACAAACTCTTATCGACATGGCATTCAGAAGCAGCTTCTTCGCTACAACCATCAGGCTATCAAACACAACCTCCAAATAAACTCCGAACTACATAGACTTGGGGGCTTTACTTTTGCCTTTACACTATTATTTGTTTATTTGTTTGTTTATATGTGCGTGCACGCACACACACAACTTTAGCTATTTATTATAGATATTACAGAGTAATATGTTTAATGATACAAAAATACTTTATTGTCACGTGTACCTAGATACAGTGAAATGCTGTTTTGCATACAACCCAGTAAAACCATGCAGCAAACCATCGAACATGGTACTGCCTACATACTCGGCACCCCCCCCACCCCCACATTCTCAGCGCCCACCCACCGGATCCCCTTCAATCTTGGCACACCCCCCCCCCCCCCCCCACTGGGTCTCCCATCATTCTCGGTGCCCCACCCCCCTGCCGGGCCCGCCTTTTGTTCTAGGCAGCCCCCGCAGTATCCCCCTTTGTTCTTGGCATTCCCCCTGGTCCCCCTTCATTCTCGGTGGCATTCTTCACTCTCCAACAGTTCTTTGATGGTCCACCTCGCTCCCCAACTGTCACCTTGCTCTCCAAGGGTCCCCATTGTAGGTCATTCTTCACTTTCACGGCGAGGGTCCTGTCAACGCCAGTGACTCGGAGCTGAGTTTGAAGTCGGCTGTGGGTGAGCCAGGCCTACCAGGTGGGACATTCATCCTCGGTGGGAGGGCCAAGTCTGCTGGAGGGCTTTGCCCCGTTTGCTGGGACACTCCTGGTGCACTACTTGCCTGTTATGCTACTGCAATTCATTGTTCCGTTTCGGGACATATGACAATAAAACACTCTTAACTCCTGTGTGATTCATGCCAAAAATTCATACACACAAACAATATTCTGAGCCAAACTTAGTACCTGTAGGATCCCTGATTGCCTGCTACAAAGCTGAATTTTGCTGCCAAGAACATTCCGGCAGAATCGTGTCTTTCGTTTTTTTCTTAAATTTTGAAGATTCAAGTTAATTGTAATTACAAAACTGAAAGCAGGTCAAGATCTGCAAACTAAGTAAACATCAGGAAGACAACTTCAGATTTCATGGCATCTATCCCAACAGTGAACATTGTACAATGTATTTAGTGTAGTTTAGTTTAGAGATACTGTGCAGAAACAGGCCCTTCAGCCCGCGGCAACCAGAGATCTCCGCATATTAACACTATCCTACACACACTAGGGACAATTTTTACATTTATGAAGCATACCTGTACGTCTTGGTGAGTTGGAGGAAACCGAAGATCTCAGAGAAAACCCATGCAGGTCATGGGGAGAACGTACAAACTCTGTACGGACAGCACCCTTGGTCGGGATCAAACCCGGGTCTCCGGCACTGCATTCGCTGTAAGGCAGCAACTCTATCTCTGCGCCACCATGCCGTCCTGTAGTGCGTGTATTTTTAAGTATTTTACATGCATTGAAAAGTAGAAATCCTATTGAATTCAATGTACCCATAAATCAATAAATGGTGCATTTATGAAATTTTTAACCGATACCTGGGATGTGTAATGGAGTAGTTAATTCTTTTTTTCTAATTCAGCTCTCTTCTACAAAGGGAACTTGAACATGGATATGTGTGTCCTAAAGGGCCTGTCCCACTTTCCCGAGTTATTCACAAATTCTCCTGAGTTATTCACGAATTCTCCCGAGATTTCAAACTCGCAGAATGTTTGTAATGAGGCCGTAGGAGTCCGTGGATATATCGTAGCAGCTCATTATGCCAGCCATAGGTACTCAGGTAACTTACTTGTACTTTTGGCAAGGAAATACTTGTCTTAGTGACTACAGGCCTGTCACACTGACCTCACCGGAATCTGAATTAAAATCGGGGGTTGGGGGGGGGGGTGACCAAAAAGACAGCGGGTTTTTTTTCAAGGTCTTTTCAGATTTTTGAATAATTACCACAGAAATAAAGGATGAATTTTTCAGATAAGGCGATTTCAGACTCCAGGGGGAAAATCTCTACCGGAATATGTAAAATGTGTTACCGTTAGCGCGTCGTTTTTTTTTTCGGGAAGATGTGATTATACACAAACAAACACACACACAAACAAACACACACACATCCAAGATCAGGCTTTTAATAGGTACTAGACCAAGTACAGACCCGTTGGGTCTGTTCCCCCAACACATGTTTGTGGGGGGGGGGGGGGGGGGGTGTGGCATGCGGTGTCACACACACTAACCACCCCCACACACACACTAATTACCCACTTGATTTTATATTAATATTATTAATTTTCTCCTTTTACCCCATAACCCTATCCACTGACGTGTAGCCCCCAACTTGCAGGCGCATCTAGAGAGGGGGGGGGGGGAAGAATAGAGAGTGAGGACAGAGAGAGAATGGGGAGACAGAGAGAGAGGCAGAGACTAAAGGGCAAGAGAGGGAGGGGGGGAGAGAGTGGGGGGAGAGAGAGAGAGAGGGGGGAGAGAGAGAGTAGAGAGAGTGAGAGAGAGAGGGGGGAGAGAGCGGGGAGAGAGAGTGAGGGAGGGAGAGAGAGAGACGGGGAGAGAGAGGGGGGGAGAGAGAGGGGGGAGAGAGAGGGGGGAGAGAGGGGGGGAGAGAGAAAGGGGGGGAAAGAGAAAGGGAGGGAGAGACAGGGGAGAGAGAGAGACAGGGAGGGGGGAGAGAGAGAGGGGGGAGGGGGGTCATAAGGTTTTTTCAAAGGACTTGCGAGTGGCGCGATTGGCAGCGCGTTGGGTTTGCAGTGGGAGGGAAGGAGGGGCGTGACTTCACCCGCTGCGCCGGGTTTCCCAGATGCTCCTTCTCATCACGTGCCCCTCGCGACAATAACTGCCGCCGCCACCGCCATGTTCTACTACCGGGCGGGGCAGGCGGAGTGGATTCAGAAGCAAGCCAGTGGCCTCCGGTGGCCGGCTGTAACCTGCTGTGACCACCCAAGCTGCAGAACGCTCGTTCTTTCTGCGCAGTTTGTAGAATGGGGTGGGGGGGGGGGGGGTTGGAGTGGGTGGGCAGGCGTGGGAGTCCAACTACGGGAGGCGTGGCGCGGGGAGGGGCGTGACTTCACAAAATAAACCAGGTGTCCTCGGGATCTGAAGAACCTGCTCATTCTTTCTGCGCCTTTTAAAGAACGGGGTGGGTGGGGGAGGGTTGACTTAACTTGTGGAAAACAGCAGATGTTTAATCTGGAGCCGGGTCGGGGGGGGGGGGGGAGGGACACAGAGAAACAATAAAATTCAATGCTATGGAAAAAATAAATAAATAAAGCTTCAGTCCAGAGTGGGGCGGGGCCAGGAGACAGGTGGGCCTCGATTGGTGGGCATGTGGGCATTGTGATGTCAGCAGCTGGCAAGCGGCTGGGGAAATAATTGACCAAATTAAGAGATTTCTGAAATCACAAGTTAAATCCCTACCGAAATATGTAAAAATCTCCATGTTTTTGTGCCTTGTTTTCGAGGAAATACGTTTCAAAGGTAAAATCACACACACACACACAGAGTTTTATAAGTATATAGATATGATATGAAATAGATTTGCAAAAAAAAAAATATTGCAGTAGCTTACTTTTAATAATCTATTTTACGTTTACAATTTTTAAACTTTAAGTTACATGATGAAATAATAAACGAGCATTTCTTTGGGAAAGTTGTTATTAAAGTAAGACTTAGTGGAGGGATATAAAATTATGAGGAGCTGGATGGAGTAAATAGGAAGAATGTATATTCTTTCTGACCTTGGAGGCATGGTTTAAGGCACCAAGTTTAGTTTAGAGATACAGCGTGCAAACAGGACCTTCAGCCTACCCAAGTCCACACCGACCAGTTATCACCTGTCGACTTGTTCTATCCGACACACTGGGGACAATTTCCAGAAGCCAATTAACCTACAAACCTGCACGTCTTTAGAATATGGGAGGAGACCAGAGCACCTGGATAAAACACATGTAGTCACAGGGAGAACATGCAAACTCTGTACAGATGGAATGCATAGTCAGGATCAAACCTGAGTCTCTGGTGCTGTAAGGCAGCAACTCTACTGCTGCACTACTGTGCCACCCAAAGTGGTGCAGTAACTCAGCGGGTCAGGCAGAATAATTCAAAATTATTGATATGTGACGTTTCGGGTTCGCCTGTTTCCCCAAACTGCAACACTCCCACCCAAACTTCACCCTAGATGCCTCATCACACAAAGCTGAAGGGATAGCCTAGAACCTCCAGATCACTCCCAGAAAACCTCAAAGCATCTTCAACTACCCACCCAGTGCAGCCAGTCATTGACAGTGATCGTTTGGCAGGGTCCAGCATGCAATTTCCAGGTAGATACAGGTAGATTTATCCTGCAGGGAATGGAAGTATCTCACTCAGCTGCCATCAACAGTCAGCATGTACTAAAAGCTTAATTACTCAGGTGGCCTCGGTCTCCTGCACTAGTCTTCACTGTAGGGAGACCCTGCCTCACATTCCTCCAACTATTTAAGTTTAGTTTTGAGATGCAGTGTGGAAACAGGCTCTTCACCCCACTAAGTCCGAGCTGGCCAATGGTCACTTGTTCTATCTTACACCCTAGGGACAATTTACAGAAGCCAATTAACCAACAAACGTGCATGCCTTTGGAATGTGGGAGGAAACCAGAGCACCTGCAGGAAGCCCACACAGTCACAGGAAGAACGTACAGACTCCGTACAAACAGCACCTCTAGTCAGGATCAAACCCGGGTGTCTGGTGTTGTAAGGCAGCCACTCTACGGCTGTGGCACTCTTAACCCTTTGTGTTTAAGAGAAGCATGGGAGACAGAGGTAGTATGAGTTCAAAAGATCCTGTTACTTTCACACTGAAGGCACCTACAAAGAATCATTTTAACCATTAATTTTACACAAAAATCCGCTCATCTTTCAAGTCGTCCAGGGTTATGGAATAGTTGGAATTCCAGTCTCTTTGAAACAGATTTTTTAGCTGAAGGTGAACTGTATTATCAGCCTCTTCCTTATCTTCTGAAGTCTGATTTATCAGCAAGCTCACACCAGTTGTAGAATTGAAGTAGTCAAAAGACCAATTTGAAGTACCTGGAAGACATTGTAGTGAATGAAATCAATGTACTTGCAGCTTCAAGTAAAGTAGGAACTCCCTCTCTCCAAAAGCTGAGGAATACTTATCAGTATATACTGTATAAAAGCAATTGGGAGTGAAATTTTTATTTTGCAAGTGTAAACAAATTTTCTCTTGTATCCTACTACATAATGCAAGAACATTTTTGATTATAATTTCAATAGCACATCAAGGACTCCAACCATAAATCGCAGCACTGACTGGCGATCAAGGCCATCCACATTTCACCAGTGCTCAATCAACGTATTGGACAGACTGCATTGGGTGTGGTACATTTAGTGATTTGCACACTCTGTGCTGATTAGAACAATTGTTCCAGGGAACTAGAACTAGCGAGGAGCAAGTCTTAAATTACAACTACTCATATTTAATCTGTTTACCAATTGCTGATTCAAGTGTAATTGACACTGAAGGGCAGTTCCTTTGCTATACTGTTCTACATTTTACAATAAACTACGTTTGGTATTTAATCACCTCTACAATATAGGCATTTGTTCATATCTAAGATACCAAATTAAGATTTGAATTTATCTGTGTATTTCACCAATGTGTTCACTCTTCAATTTATTTTGATGTGTAAACTACAAGGTCTGAAGAAGGGTCCACATATTCACCTACAGGGTCTGAAGAAGGGTTCACCGAAATGTCACCTGTTCCTTTTCTCCTGAAATGCTGCCTGACCCACTGAGTTACTCCAGCATTTTGTGTCTACTAAAGGACATAGGTTTAAAGTGAGGGGGGAATGATTTAATAGGGACCAGAGGGGCAACGTTTTTACACAAAGGGTAATATGGAACAAGCTGCCAGAGGAGGTAGTTGAGGCAGGTACTATCACAATGTTTAAGAAACATTTAGACAGGTACATGGATAGGATAGGTTTGGCGGGATATGGGCTTAAACGCAAGCAGGTGGGACCAATGTAAATGGGGCATGTTGGCCAGTGTGGGCAAGTAGGTCTGAAGGGCCAGTTTCCTCTCTGTATAACTTTATCACTCTAATACTATTTGTAGCCTTTTTCCATTTATTGATCGATTAGAACACCAAAGCTTTGAGATAAGGATAATGCTCTTACCTATATATGCAATATTTTCTGTTACAAAGTATTTGCCATGACTCAGTCTTGCAAAAGGAATGTTGCTAAAGTTCCCCGTTGGAACAATGAAGAGCTTCTAGAAATGGGGAATATTTCTGTTACTATTAATCAACAAGAATGTACATTATGCATAAAATATTCAAAGCGCACTGCAAGTTTGATACAACGATACAATTATATAATTTATTTGTTGTCATTTGAACCTCATTGAGACTCAAACGAAATGTAGTTTCTGCAGTCATACAAACAAGAAAATAACCGAGACACAACACAGTTTACACAAACATCCATCACAGCAAATCTCCTTCTCACTGTGATGGAAGGCAAAGTCTTATCTCTATAAGTTTAAGAACCTCCCCAAAATAATATAACATCCATAGATTTTAGGAGCCCTAAAAAGATTTTTTTTTTACTTGTCTAAATATTCCTCACAGCATTCCAAATATTTCAATGGCATGTAGATAACATTGACATTGTTTCAGAGTATCAATTAAGTGTTTAAAATAAGAATTGGTGTTACACCATATACATTTCTGTATTTATCCTTACATTAATCACAGGGTTCGTCCCCAAGAACGGTTTATAATCTGAACAGTTCATTAATCGGAAATGCAGCTGCCCAAAAACATCGGCCAGCCTAGGGCAATGTGTAGTTAAACTCAAACATTGTGTTTAACTCAACTATGAACTTTTTCACACAAGAGTGGTGGTGTATGGATCGAGCTGCTGGAGGAGGTAGTTTAAGTAGGTTTTTTTGCAACATTTAAGAAACATTTAGACAGGTACATGGATACGACAGGTTTGGAGGGATATGGGCCAAACGCAGGCAGGTCGGACAAATGTAGATGGAGATGTTGGCCGGTGTGGGAAATTTGGGCCAAAGGGCCTGTTTCCACTTTGTAAGACTCTATGACTATTCAAATATGCTGCAGCCTGGGTTTCCACACAGCAGAAGATGTCTCTCTCAGCAGCCAGTAAACCCATCCCTTCTCCCCCTCCAGACTCTGCCAAGCATTCGATCAAATGTATATTAGTCAGGTGTTCTTAACCCGGGAATGACCTGTGAGAATGAATCAATTCTCGGACATTATTAGTGCTGCAAGGATTTTTTAAAGTAAAGAATCATTTTAAATACCACATCAAAATTGACTTTCTTGATGTCTCTTAGAGCCTGCAGTGACTGAAGATAGGCCAGCATGGATTTATCTGAATGCTTCCAGTAACCGACCAAAAGTTGGATGTGAACACGACGCTCTATGGCTGCTTTCCTCAGTGAGTCATCAATAAGCGGCCAATATCTAGATAAAATGCGAGATTTACAATCACATAAAAGATTCCAATTACGTGAATACTGTAATTGTGCCCTTGAAGTACAAGTTATCCCTTTTACTTACAGTATATGCTTTAGAAAACGTGATGTTGGGAAATATTCCATGATAGAAATAAAGATAAACAGTCTGGCAGCATTTATGCCACTAAGAATAGCATCAAGGTCGGTAGTCCGGCCATTGGGACACATCCTTGGAGGAGAACTC
This sequence comes from Okamejei kenojei, assembly GCA_035221665.1. Lineage (NCBI taxonomy): Eukaryota > Metazoa > Chordata > Chondrichthyes > Rajiformes > Rajidae > Okamejei > Okamejei kenojei. The sequence goes on along the minus strand of CM069139.1, from coordinate 52,781,572 downwards.
TAGATAAATCAACAATTATAATTAGTACCTGAAAAGTTTTCTTTAATATCCGTTACAATCCAGTGATTGTTAATTGTTAGTTTGAATTGATATCCCTGGTTTCTGTATAATGGCTGAGATAGAATGGATATGGGGAGGTTGTTTCCAGCAGTGGGATAGTCCAGGACCAGAGTGCACAGTCTCAGAATAAAATGATGTAGGTTTGGAATGGAGATAAGGAGGAATTTCTTTCGCCACAGGATGGTAAATCTGTGGAATTAATTGCCACAGAAAGCACTGGAGACTTCTGCCTTGGTATTTTTTAAGTAGAAATTGATAGATTATTGTTTAGTAATCAAATGTTATATGGAGAAGGCAGGAGAATAAGGTTGAGAGGAAAAACAGATCAGCCATCAACAGGGCGGTCACGGCGGTTGCATCGGAAAGGTTGCTAGCCTTTATAGCGAATGCAGCGCCTAAGACCCGGGTTCGATCCTGACTACGGGTGCTGTCTGCACGGAGTTTTATGTTCCCCCCGTGATCTGTGCAGGTTTTCTCCAAGATCTTATGATTCTTCCCACACTCCAAGGACGTATAGGTTTGTAGGTTAATTGGCTTGGTAAATGTAAAAATTGTCCCTAGTGGGTGTAAGAGTGTTAATGTGCGGGGAACGCTGGTCTGCGCAGACCTGGTGGGCCGAAGGGCCTGTTTCTGCGCTGTATCACTAATCTAAAAATAATAAAGCCACAATAGCATAGCTACAACCATTAGACTCAAAACTTTAAGGACATGGGTTTAAACGGTAGCCCGATGATTCATGTAGTCCTTATGAAATGCCATCTTGTGTAATGTCATCATAGCAGATTTAGAATTATTATACCTAGGGGTCGGGTCGGGGTCGGAGTCAGAATCGGATACACAAGAAATCAAGGAGTCGGAGACGGGTGTTTTGCGTATTGACGACAGCAAATGAACAAATCAAACAAAAATATATTAAAAGACATCCTTCAAGTATCAGGTTTATATAAGCTTTACTGTGCTCCACTACATTTCCTACAAATTAACCTTGTAAACCTACGCTGCACTCCCTCAATATAAAATGGAAATTATAGTGGGCTACAATATAAAGGACCATTGGCTATTAAGCAGTCATAGAAACATAGAAACATAGAAAATAGGTGCAGGAGTAGGCCATTAGGCCCTTCGAGCATGCACCGCCATTCAATATGATCATGGCTGATCATCCAACTCAGTATCCTGTACCTGCCTTCTCTCCATACCCCTTGATCCCTTTAGCCACAAGGGCCACATCTAACTCCCTCTTAAATATAGCCAATGAACTGGCCTCAACTACCTTCTGCGGCAGAGAATTCCACAGACTCACCACTCTCTGTGTGAAAAAAGATCTTCTCATCTCGGTCCTAAAAGACTTCCCCCTTATCCTTAAACTGTGACCCCTTGTTCTGGAGTTCCCCAATATCGGGAACAATCTTCCTGCATCTAGCCCCTTAGGAATTTTGTAAGCCTCTATAAGATCCCCCCTCAATCTCCTAAATTCCAGCGAGTACAAGCCGAGTCTATCCAGTCTTTCTTCATATGGAAGTCCTGCCATCCCAGGAATCAGTCCGGTGAACCTTCTCTGTACCCCCTCTATGGCAAGAATGTCTTTCCTCAGATTAGGAGACCAAAACTGTATGCAATACTCCAGGTGTGGCCTCACCAAGACCCTGTACAACTGCAGTAGAACCTCCCTGCTCTTGTACTCAAATCCTTTTGCTATGAATGCCAACATAGACTGTTATATTTCAGGTCTATCTGCATAAGTTTATGATTGAGGTGGGAAAGGGGAGGAATCGAACTGAGGAGAGGTGAGAGCTGCGCCACAATAATATTTTCCAGACTTTGCAATAATTGATTAAAAAATCGCAACAAACCTGCAGCTCTGAACAAAAAAGCAATCAAACCAATCTGTCCTTGCTGGTGTTTATGCGGCAACTAAGCAACCTCTCCCCTATAATTGCCACATCTCACCCTTCCCACGTTCCTGAAAAAATATCCAGCCTATTTCTGGATTTCAAATCTATTGCTTTGAAATGTATCTGCTTGGAATATCTGCCAAGATAAGACACTGCACTTTTAGATATGGAAAATACAATCGCACCTTCTATGATAATACATAATAAAATTGCTGCACTCAAATATAAGTTAAACCAAATATACTCAGACCAAATCATAAAATTTTATCAACAGACTAAACAGTTACACTTTGAATTTGGTGATAAACCACAAAAATTACGTGCACGCCAACTCCGGACACAGGAAAGGGAAAAAACAATATATAAAATTAAATCAGATATGGGAGAAATATTAATACTACCCAAGGATATTAATGATAGATTCTCTCACTACTATCAAACACTTTACTCAACCAAAACGGCAGTGGGTTCTGCAGGAATGGAATTATTCTTACAGAATTGTAACCTTACTGGTTTAGACTTGAAAGAGAGGGAATTATTAGGGCCGAAATATCAGCAAAAGATATTGAAGAATCTATTAGTTCTTTAAAAAATGGAAAGGCCGCTGGCCCAGATGGTTTAAATAGTGAATTTTATTAAAAAATGCATGATTTGATCTCGCCACACCTACAGACATTATATACTCGAGCATTCATGCAACAGAAACTTCCAGAAACTTTAAATGAATCAACAATAACACATACCAAAAACGGATAAGGACTTTGAAGACCCAGGTTCATATAGAGCAATTGCTCTCTTAAACCGATCAGAAAATATTAACCAAAATTTTAGCACATAGATTAAGCTTAGTGATTCATAAATTAATACACCCCGATCAAACTGGCTTTATTCCAAAACGTTATTCATATTATAATCTGAGATGATTATTTAACATTATATACTCAAATCGAATAGCTAATGTAGATTTAGCAGTCATTTCGCTAGATGCTGAGAAAGCATTCGATCAAGTTGAATGGCCCTATTTATTTTCGGTGATGGAAAATTTTCAATTAGGTGAGAAGTTTTGTACTTGGGTTAAGCTTCTATATACCAACCCAACAGCCAGAATAATGACAAATCAAATGTTATTAAAAAAATTGATTTATCTAAAGGTTGTAGACAAGGATGCCCGCTATCCCCGTTACTATTCGCCCTTGCTATTGAACCACTAGCAGAAAGCGTTCGAGCACATCCAGAAATATATGGGTATAACACTAAAAATACAGTTAATAAAATTTCTCTATATGCAGATGATGCATTATTATATATTACAAATCCAGAAATTAGCATCCCTAATCTGTTAAATCTTATTACTCAATTTGGTTTATTCTCGAGATATAGAATCAATTGGAATAAGAGTGAGATTATGCCAATAATGGAACCTAATTTATATATATATTGCAACAATCACCTTTTAAAATAGTGAATGAAAAATTTAAATACTTAGAAATTTATGTGACCAAGAAATATACTTCTTTATTTAAATCAAATTTCATACCTTTACTTAATAAATTGCATAAGAATATTCAATATTGGAAAACACTTCCCATTTCAATGCTCGGTAAAATTAATGCTATTAAAATGATTTATTTTCCTCAACTTCTATACCTCTTTCAATCAATTCCGATATATCTCCCTAAAAAATTCTTTAAAAAAGTCGACTCTATTGTAACAAGTTTTATTTGGGATTATAAGAGTCACATAATAAGTAAAAAACACTTATGTAAACCCAAGACGGATTGAGGATTAGTCTTACCAAATTTCTTATCTTTACTTAATGTCTAAAACTTAAATTTCTGGTTGGAAGATATGGATCAACAACCAGACTGGTTAAAGATGGAAAAGGAGGATTGTCTGCCATTTGAAATTGGCCCGATTCTGTTAACTCCTACAAAATTAAATTAAAAAATCTATAGTGAAAATCCAATAATACGTAGTGGTATTCGAATTTGGAAACAAATAAAAAAGACATTAAAATTGGATAATTTATCACTTTCGCTCCCTATTGCAAATAATCCTTCATTTAAGCTTTCAGTGTTGGATAAAGGTTTTGCACAATGGAAAAATTATGGAATTAAAAAGATGGGACATCTTTATAGAAAAGGTGTGTTCCTCTCGTTTCAGGAGGTACAACAGAATTATGGATTACATTCAAATATTTTTTTAGATATTTACAACTGAAAGATTATGTTAAATCACATACACAAGAATACAGGACTAGAGAGCCAGAGATTCTAGATGAATGTTTGAATAAACACCCCAACACAGTCAAATTAATACCTTAATATTCTTTTAGATAGTGAAGAATCCGTCGACGGAATTACATAGACAAGCATGGGAAAATGAATTAGTGCGACCCATAATGAAAGATATTTGGGATGAAAGTCTACAACATATACAGTGGCTTGCAAAAGTATTCATACCCCTTGAACTTTTCCACATTTTGTCACGTTACAACCACAAACATAAATTTATTTTATTGGGATTTTATGTGATAGACCAACACAAAGTGGCGCATAATTGTGAACTGGAAGGAAAATGATACATGGTTTTCACATTTTTTTTACAAATAAAAAACTGAAAAGTGTGGCGTGCAAAAGTATTCAGCCCCCTTTACTCTGATACCCCTAAATAAAATCCAGTGCATCCAATTGCCTTCAGAAGTCACCTAATTAGTAAATAGAGTCCACTTGTGTGTAATCTAATCTCAGTATAAATACAGCTGTTCTGTGATGGCTTCAGAGGTTTGTTAGAGAACATTAGTGAACAAGCAGCATCATGAAGCCCAAGGAACACACCAGACAGGTCAGGGATAAAGTTATGGAGAAGTTTAAAGCAAGGATAGATTATAAGAAATATCCCAAGCTTTGAACATCTCACGGAGCACTGTTCAATCCATCATCCGAAAATGGAAAGAGTATGGCACAACTGCAAACCTACCAAGACATGGCCGTCCACCTAAACTGACAGGCCGGGCAAGGAGAGCATTGTTCAGAGAAGCAGCCAAGAGGCCCATGGTAACTCTGGAGGAGCTGCAGAGATCCACAGCTCAGGTGGGAGAATCTGTCTATTAGTCGTGCACTCCACAAATAGGGCTTTTATGGAAGAGTGGCAAGAAGAAAGCCATTGTTGAAACAAAGCCTGTAAGAAGTCCCGTTTGCAGTTTGCCAAAGGCCTTGTGGGGGACACAGCAAACATGTGGAGGAAGGTGCTCTGGTCTGATGAGACCAACTGAAGTTTTTGGCCTAAATGCAAAACGCTATGTGTGGCGGAAAACTAACACTGCACATCACCCTGAACACATCATTCCCACTGTGAAACATGGTGGTGGCAGCATCATGCTGTGGGGATGCTTTTCTCAGCAGGGACAGGGAAGCTGGTCAGAGTTGATGGGAAGATGGATGGAGCCAAATACAGGGCAATCTTGGAAGAAAACCTGTTAGAGTCAGCAAAAGACTTGAGACTGGGGCGGAGGTTCACCTTCCAGCAGGACAACGACCCTAAACGAGCTACAATGGAATGTTTTAGATCAAAGCATATTCATGTGTTAGAATGGCCCAGTCAAAGTCCAGACCTAAATCCAATTGAGAATCTCTGGCAAGAAATTGCTGTTCACAGGACGCTCTCCATCCAATCTGAGCTTGAGCTATTTTGCAAAGAATAATGGGCAAAAATGTCAGTTATAGATGTGCAAAGCTGGTAGAGACATACTCCAAAAGACTTGCAGCTGTAATTGCAGCAAAAGGTGGTTCTACAAAGTATTGACTCAGGGGGGCTGAATACTTTTGCACGCCACACTTTTCAGTTTTTTATTTGTAATAAAATTTGGAAAGCATGTATCATTTTCCTTCCACTTCACAATTATGCACCACTTTGTGTTGGTCTATCACATAAAATCCCAATAAAATACATTTACATTTGTGGTTGTAACGTGACTGAATGTGGAAAAATTCAAGGGGTATGAATACTTTTGCAAGCCACTGTACATCAATGTTCGTTAAACGCCAGACATTCTTTAATACAATTTAAAATATTACATAGATTGCATTATTCTAAAACAAAATTAAATATAATTTTTCCTAATATTTTTCCTATCTGCAATAAATGTCAATATTCTGAGGCTAATTTAACCCATACCTTTGTAAGTTGCATAAAAGTTAAAAAAATTTTGGGTGGATATTTTTTAAATTATTTCCGTAGTGGTTAATATTCAACTGGAGTCCGATCCTAAATTAATAATATTGGGCATATCTGAACAATACCTAAACCTTACAATAAACCAAAGAAATTTCCCTGATTATAGTATAATAACTGGGAAAAAATTAATATTAACATTTTGGAAAAACCCTGCATCCCCCACAATCAAAATGTGGATTATGGAGATGTCGGAGACCTTAAATCTGGAAAAAAAATAGATTTGTCTTAATTGACAAACCAGAATTATTTACTAGAATATGGTCTCCGTTCGTAGATTATTTGAAGGGGTAGAATGGGCCGGCGCTGAGACCTGACGGAAGCTTGAACCCAGGACTAGATGAATAGTTATGCTTTCTTACCTACGGACCTATCTCCTAAGTTGTATTATGGATAGTGTATTCTATTTTTCTAATTTTCTTTTATTTTTCTTTATTTTTTCTATCTATTAAAAAAAAATAATAATAATTAGAGTCAATGTTAATATGTAACCGATAAATGAAGACCCAAGCTACATTGGTAGCGGAGTCCCTGGAATCCTGGATGTTTAATATGTAACCGTTTAACAAAGTTTGTAGTGGTTCGGACTACATGCCTCTAATAAAATTTAACTTTAAAAAAAGACATCCGTCAAGTATCAGGTTTATATAAGCTTTACTGTGCTCCACTACATTTCCACCAGACGTAGGGATATAGGATCAGGGTGGAGAGGTAAAGGGAAAAAGGATTGGGTAAAAGTGTGAAGGAAAATTGAGGAAGAGGAAAGGAGTGGTGTGGATAAAGGAAAGCAAAATGGGGGAAGAAAAGCAATGTACAGAAGAGACAGGAGAGAGTTGGAAAGAAAGCAGTATAGGAGAAAAGAGTGAGTTTTAAGAAAATGGAAAGAAGGAAAAACAGCATGTAAGAGTGGAAAGTTAAAAGGAAGGGGAGAACAGGAAAGGGGAGATAAGGAGAGGTCAATGGGGAAGGGAACAGAGAAACAATGGGAGAATGTTAGGAATGTGGACACAGATAATAGACAATAGGTGCAGGAGTAGGCCATTCGGCCCGTCGAGCCAGCACCACCATTCAATGTGATCATGGCTGATCATCCCCAATCAGTACCCCATTCTTGCCTTCTCCCCATATCCCCTGACTCCGCTATCTTTAAGAGCCCTATCTAGCTCTCTCTTGAAAGTATCCAGAGAACCGGCCTCCACAGAGGCAGAGAATTCCACAGACTCACAACTCTGTGAGAAGAAGTGTTTCCTCATCTCCATTCTAAATGGCTTACCCCTTATTCTTAAACTGTGGCTCCTGGTTCTGGACTCCCCCAACATCGGGAACATGTCTCCTGCCTTTAGCGTGTCCAAATCCTTAATAATCTTATATGTTTCAATAAGATCCCCTCTCATCCTTCTAAACTCCAGAGTATACAAGCCCAGCCGCTCCATTCTCTCAGCAAATGACAGTCCCGCCATCCCGGGAATTAACCTTGTAAACCTACGCTGCACTCCCTCAATATAAAATGGAAATTATAGTGTCTACAATATAAAGGACCATTGGCTGTTAAGCAGTCAGACTGTTATATTACAGGTCTATCTGCATAAGTTTACAATTGAGGTGGGAAAGGGGAGGAATCAAACTGAGGAGAGGTGAGAGCTGTGCCACAATAATATTTTCCAGACTTTGCAATAATTGAATTAAAAAAATCGCAACAAACCTGCAGCTCTGAACAAAAAAGCAATCAAACCAATCTGTCCTTGCTGGTGTTTATGCGGCAACTAAGCAACCTCTGCCCTATAATTGCCACATCTCACCCTTCCCAGAAAAAATATCCAGCCTATTTCTGGATTTCAAATCTATTGCTTTGAAATGTATCTGCTTGGAATATCTGCCAAGATAAGACACTGCACTTTCTCAAGTAAACAAGGAATGTATCCAGCTCTCTAATAGTTTCCTCTGACTTGTGACTACAGGTTTGTGCTCAGCTCTTTGGCAAAAGGATTTTACTAAGTTTTGTAAGCACATCTATTATTTAGAAAGATTCACTAAATTGTTTTCAGATAAAGCCTTAACAGGGCGGCACAGTGATGCTGTGGTATAGTTGATGCCTTACAGAGCCAGAGACGCGGGTTCGATCCTGACTACCGATGTCGTCTGTACAGAGTTTGTACATTCTCCCTGTGAATGCGTTGGTTTTCTCCGGGTGCTCCTGTTTCCACCCGCACTCGAAAGACGTACAGGCTTGTAAGTTAATTGGCTTCGGTAAAATTGAAAAACTGTCCCTAGTATGTAGGATAATGCTAGTGTACGGCATGATTGCTGGTTGGCATTGACTCGGTGAGACAAAGCGCCTGTTTTCGAACTATCTCTAAACTCTAAAGCTTTCTCCTAGAATTTTGAAAAACTGTTAAAGCTTTAATTGTAAACAATTTAGTGAATGATTCTGAATAATGGATGTGCTTTTGACATAAAAGATCACATATTTGTGGAAAGCATGGTACTGGGTGACCATATTTCTTACTGGTCAAAATCACCTCCATCCTCTAACATGTTAGCATTATTTCTTCATGTGCAGATAACTGCTTATAACATCAGAGGCTACAAGCGCACAGTTCCATATTTGTAAAACTTATTTTCATGTCCTTATCATGATATTTCGAAACATTTTTCAGCCAATAAAGTACTTTGAAAATGCAGTTTTGTTGTAATGTGGGAAATTAAGTAAACATATGCAGCAAGCTCCCACAAACAGCCATGGGTTATTAATACAGTAATCAATATCTTTTCAAGCATTAATGAAGGGTCGAACATTTAGATAATTATTTGTAATAAATAAATGTAATAAAAATGATCTGCAGATGCTGTTTATACCAAAGAGAGACACAAAATGAGGTGACAACTGAGTGTGTTAGTCAGCATCTCTGGAAAATAGATAGGTGACAATAGGGTTCAGGGTCTATACCTTTTCTCTGGAGAGATTGCCTGATCCGCTGAGTTACTCTAGCATTTTGTGCCTTTCTTAGATAATTATTTTACTCTTTTTCAAAATAATTCTGAGTCATTTACATTAACTTAAAAGCACATTTGGTATAGATGGATTGAAAGATGCAGCATGGAAAGAGACCCTTTGGCCCGCCGAGTCCATGTTGACCAGCGATCACACATTCACACTAGTTCTATGTTATTCTATTTTGCATCCACAATTTACAGAGGCCAATTAACCTCTTTGGGATGGGGCAGGAAACCAGGCGTCACAGGAAGAACTTGCAAACTCCACACAGACAATACCTGAGGTCAGATTGAACTCGGGTCTCTGCGCTGTGAAGCAGCAGCCCTATCGATGTGTGACTATGCCACCCATAAAGGTAAAGGTTTTACCTATTATCCAAAGGATGGTTTCCATGACAAACATCAGTGCAATTCTCCTTCAGGACTCCACTCAGGACTCAAGAAACAGAAGATGATATTTAATTTCAAACCCTTCACTACACAGACATCCAATCACAGGTAATCTGCCAAAGATTCAGGCTTGAGTTTATTTATGTTATTCTTTTTGTTTGTCCTAATAACTCATAGGCGTAGTTTGCAAGAAAATACTACAACAAAAATATTGTTCAGTTTTGGTCACCCTGCTATAGGAAGGAAGTTAAGCTGGAAAGAGTGCAGAGAAGATTTACGAGGAGGTTGCCAGGACTTGTTAGGACTTGGGCAGGTTAGGACTTTATTCGTTGGATCACAGGAGGAAGAGGGGTGATCTTACAGAAGTGTAGAAGGTCATGAGGGGAACAGATGGGGGAAATACAAACGTATGCATTTGTCTTGTGCACAGAGTAGGGGAATCAGGCACCAGAGGAGAAAGATTTAATAGGGACCTGAGGGGCAATTTTGTCACACAGAAAGTGGTGGAAGGGGCTCCCAGATGAGATGAGTGAGGCAGGTACTATAGCAACATTTAAAAGACATTTGGATGGGTACATGGATAAGAAAGGTTTAGAGGGGTATGGGTTAAACCGGGCAGGTGGGACGAGTGTAGATGGGGGATCTTGGTTGGCATGGGCAAGTTGGGCACAAGGGCCCGTTTCCATGCTGCACGACTGTAATATTAGTATATTTTTCCATTGTGTGCGTTTCAGCCTCAGAAGTGGAACTTAACATTTCTTTCATATGTGTCTCCACAAATACCTCCCTTCAGTAAAGATGGTTTGGATAGCACTGAAGCCATTGTTAAGGTGAAAACACCCTACTGAGAATTAGTACAGATGCACCCACAATAGGATTTAGATCCATGCTCACAGATGGTCCAGAAGAGACAATTAGAAAAAGTTGCTGATGAACAGTCTTAGCTACACAACCTGGCCATGTAGACTTCATAAACCTTGTATTTTCAAAAATAATAATCCAAGCATTAATGATTTTTATAGCCTTGGACTAAGCAATGTCTGAGGGTCAATTCCCCAGCAATTGAAAAATTATGCTCTCAAATCTTATGGCAATATCAATACCAGCACTTATCATGGGGTCATGACCCCAAACGTCACCTGTCCATTTTCTCTGGAGATGCTGCTTGATCTGCTGAGTTACTCCAGCATTTTGTGTCCATCAAGGACATTATTCTTTCAGTTCACTAGCTTGTTCTACCCAACACCCTCCTTTATAAAAAAAAATCTACTCACTGAGAAGTACACCTTTGCAGCAGTTCCATTCAGTTTAACATCAAGAGGTGTTTCTTTATTAAACTTTGTGGAATAAGAAGATGGCCATGGTGTGGGAATGGTGGCATTTGGCACTCCAAGACTCCAATAAGCTTCAAATATTTTGGCAAAATCATTGGCAAGGCAGCTGCAGTTGTATATCACAGCTCCCAATTCCTTCACCTGGGAAAAAAAGACATCAAATAATAAATAACCATATTTGATAATGTAATAAGAAGTCTAATATCCCATTCATTGGTCTAGAGTGACTAAATAAGTCCATTACTACAGCTATTGAAAACAATTTCAACGTTTTTTTAATAACGTGAAGATTACGTTTCTTGTTTCTGTCTTTTCATTGAAAAAAATTAAACTGCTGGTTTGTGATTGTGAAGAATTTAATTTTTACGGCAAGGTGCAAAGTGCTGGAGTAACTCAGCGGGTCAGACAGCATCTGTTGAGGAAATGGATGGACACTGTTTTGGGCCAGGACGCTTCTTCAGACTGAAGACAGACACAAAAAGATGGAGTAACTCAGCAGGTCAAGCATCATCTCTGGAGAAAAAGAACCAATTTCTCCTATTCCATTTCTCCAGAGATGCTGCCTGACCCGCTGGGTTACTCCAGGTTTTTTTGTCTGCCTTCGGTTTAAACCAGCATTTGCAGTTCCTCCTCACACCCAGACTGATTGCCAGTTACAAAGTAATAATAATCCCCCTTTTGTCCAAATTTCCATCTTTCAGTCTTTTGCAGGGTGGGAGGATATTGGGGGGTTATCATTTTCAACTATGCACACAATTGGAAACTTCTAATTTTAGGTTCAAATTTTTGGGACCTAATGATGTAGAACGTTAAGAAAAGACTTACAAAGCGACCACTTTATTATGTAACAAGAGAGGTGGCTGATAATAAAGCGTAAATTCCCTCCACATCCTTCCCTTCGGCTTTACATTTCACTTCATCTCTCCTCTCCTTATCTGAAACCCTTTTGTCTTTTATTCACCTCTGGCCTTAGGCACAATGCACCCATTCGCCTATCAATCCCCGTCTCCCACCCCCCTCCACTCTCACCTGTATCCACCTATCGCTTGCCAGGCTTTGACTGCCCCCAGCTCTCCATTCCAGCTTACTTCCCCTTGTCTGAAGAAGAGTCCTGACCCGAAATGGCATCTATCCGTTCCTTTCACAGATGCTGTCTGATCTCCTGAGTTCCAGTATTTTTAGTTTTACATATATGTAATATTTGACAATAATGTTCAATTTGGATTGATGGAGAACTAACAAGGAGGACTACTTTATATTCTTCACAACGTAGATGCCTCGGGTTTACATTTGAGTTTGACCAAATTGTGCTGCAGACAAGTTTAGTTTATTGAAATATCCACCAGGGTGCAATTAAATTCTTTGTTCACTTGAAGCACTCAAACTGACACGTAAATACAATGACAGGCACAAGAAAGCCTCTTAAATGTCACATTATATCTGCTTCAATTCACCACCCTCTGTGTAAAAAAAAGTGTCCTCCATATCTCCTTTACACCTCACCCCCCCCCCCCCCCCCCCCCCACCCCCCTCACTTTAAAGCTGTGTTGAAGATAATAATCAATGGGACGGTTTATGAGTGAATAGTTCTGCTTACCTGAGTTAATGCTCTCCAATCCATATTAGCACTTCCAATATAAATATGTTTGTTATCAACAATCCAGAGTTTTGAATGAAGCACACCACTCGTTATTTTTTGAAAATTCACTTTCCTGATTTGAACTCCTGTAATTTAAAATACCTTTCTCAAAATGAAACATTACACAATTTTATTTTCAAATAAAATGTTAGGCAGCATCTTTGGAGAGTATGGATAAGTGATATTTTGGGTTATGGTACCTTCTTCTGACAGGTTTTCGTGGAGGGGGTAAGAAAGCTGTAAAAGAGGTGGGGGCAGATCAAAGCCTACTGGATGCAGGAGAGAAAGGTTTTTGTTGCAGTTCCTTGTTTCTACAATCTACTACATCCGGTGTTCCTGATGTGGCCACAATGCATCGGCGAGACAAAATGTAGACTCAGTGACCATTTCGCTGAACACCAATGCGCGGTCCGCTAAAGCCCACTGGATCTTCTGGATACTAACCATTTTACCTCCCCTTCCCATTCCCACACTGACCTTTTTGTCCTGGGCCTTCTCCATTGCCAAAGTGAGGTCACACACAAACTGGAAGAACAGCACCCCTCATATTCCACTTGGGTAGCTTAACGGTATTAACATTGATCACTCCAATTTCAGGTAACTACCAAAACCTGCCTATTCCTCTTTTTTCCCCCTCCCCCCACCCCACTCTCCTCTGTGCCCCACCTGGACTGGCACCAATTTCTCCCCTCCCCACCTCTTCCCTTTCCACCTACATTCCTTCCACTAACAAATCACTCCACCCCCCTCACCTGTATCCACCTATTGTTGCCATTTCAGGCTCCTTCTGTCTTCTAGCATCCCCCCCACACACCCCACCACAATCAGTCCCAACCTAAAAGGTCACCTCTTCATGTTCTCCAGAGATGCTGTCTGATCCGTTGAGTTACTCCAGCACTTTCTTTTTTCTTCCACAGCACAGTAAAAGTTCTACCAAAATCATATTGCACCAAAATATGTTTTCTTCCAGAGTTTATTATCCCATGTACCAAGGTACAGTGAAAAACCTTTTGTTGTGTGCTATCCAATCAGCAAAAAGAGTATACATGATTACAATAAAGCCGTCCACAGTGCAGATACAGAATAAAAGGTATAATGTTTTGTGCAAGATGAATTGCAGTAGAGTCTGATTAAAGATAGCTCAAAGGTTCCCAATGAACTAGATGGTAGCTCAGTACAGCTCTTTGGTTGGTGAGAGGACTGTTCAGTTGCCTGATAACAGCTGGGAAGGAACTGTCCCTGTATCTGGAGTGATGGGTTTTCAAACTTCGATACATCTTGCCTGATGGGAGAGGAGAGAAGAGGGGGTGATTGTCCTTGATCATGCTGGTGGCCTTGCCGCAGCAGCGCAAAGTGTACATGGAGTTAATGGAAGGAGAGTTGTTTTGCGTGATGGTCTAGGCTACCTTCACAACTCTCTGCAATATGAATAATAAGCTGGGTCTTTCACTCCCAGGCAATGCTCCTGCCTTGCTCTACCATGTTTTAAGGTGGAAATGCTGGCATACAGCATTCTGTAGCCAAAGACTACTCACCATATTATTCACACTGCCAATTTCAATATCACCTGTGAACTTACTGATCTTCTCTCTTACATTCACGCTCAGTCTGTTAATGCGTCCGTAGAGCTGAGTGGTACCGAAGACGCCAGAAGGAAAGAGCCAGATAGCGAGCATCCTTCATAGCCAAACCCTTCGGCTTCACCAAACAACTGCTAGGGCAGAAGTGCAGTGGGAGTTTGGCTTGCTCTAAGGAGGAGATCAACCGGCACATCCAGTCCACCTACAGTGACCCCGTCAGGCAGCAGGAGCTGGGCCAGTGCAACATCCTGATAAAACCATCTCCATCCATCAAGGAGTTTGATAGTTGAGGTCCAGGACGTTGTGAAGAGAGCAAGATCTAGCTCAGCCCCTGGCCCAAGAATAGTCCCCTACAGGGTCAATACGAACTGCCCCTTGTTACTTAAACGGCTGTGAAAGATCCTGAAAGTCATCTGGAGGAGACAGGAAGTTGCGCAGCAGTGGCGATTCGCTGAAAAAGTCTGGATCCCAAAGGATTCCAAGAAAATCGATCAGTTCAGGATCATCTCCTTGCTAAGCGTTGAAGGCAAGATCTTCTTTAGCATAGTGGCGAGGCGGCTAACCAACTTCCTCTCCAGCAATGGCTACATTGACAGCTCAGTGCAAAAGGGAGGCTTGTCTGGAGTACCGGGGTGTCTAGAGCACACGGGAGTGGTGACCCAGCTCATTGAGAAGCCCGGGAGAACAAGGGAGACCCAACAGTGCTCTGGCTTGACCTGGCCACCGCCTATGGCTTCATCCCGCACAAGCTGATCCAGACAGTCATGGCCAAACATCATGTGCCAGGCCAAGTGGCAGATCTCATCCTGAACTATTACAACCAGTTCAGCATGAGAGTCTCAGCAGGGTCAGTAACATCAGAGTGGCACAGACTGGAGGTTGGGATCATCACAGGCTGTATCATCTCTGTGATCCTTTTTGTCTTGGCGATGAATATGTTCGTCAAGTCTGCTGAGCCAGAGTGGCGGGGCCCTCGGGCCAAGTCAGGAGTGAGCCAACCACCAATCAGAGCCTTCATGGACGACCTGACTGTCACCACTGAGTCAGTGCCAGGAGGCAGGTGGATCCTGCAGGGGGTGAAGAAACTGATTGGATGGGCAAGGATGAGGTTTAAGCCAGGAAAATCCAGGTCACTGGTGCTGAAGAAGGGCAAAGTCATGGACAGGTTCCGCTTCAGCATCGAAGGGACACCAATCCCAACTGTCTCCGAAAGGCCAGTGAAGAGTCTTGACAAGGTGTTTAACAGCAGCCTGAAGGATACAGCATCTGTCCAGGCAACCTGTCAGGAGCTGGAGAGCTGGTTGAGAGCGGTGGACTGGTCGGGGCTTCCCGGCAAGTTCAAGGCTTTGATTTACCAGCATGGTATCCTGCCAAGGATACTGTGGCCACTGATTGTCTACGAAGTCCAAATCTTCATCGAAGAGAGATTGGAGAGGAAAGTCAGCAGCTTTCTCAGGAGCAGGCTGGGACTGCCCAGGAGCCTCAGCAGCATCGCCCTTTACAGAAATAACACCAAGCTCCAGCTGCCCCTGAAGTCCCTGGAGGAGGAGTTTAAGGTGACTTGGGCCAGAGAGGTGATGCTGTACAGGGACTCCAGCGACCCCAAGGTGGCTCAGGCAGGGGTGGAGGTGAAAACTGGGAGAAAGTGGAGAGCCGGCGAAGCTGTGCTGCAAGCAGAGTCTCGGATACGCCACAGAGCAGTATCTCAGGGAAGAGCTGGTCTGGGAATCTTCCCAACTGCCCAGTTTGACAAGGCCAAAGGGAAGGGGAGGCGCAGGCTGGTCCAGGAGGAAGTGAGGGCAGCGGTGGAGGAGGAGAGGTCTACCAGAGCAGTTGGCTTGAGGCAGCAGGGGGCCTGAACAAGGTTGAAGTAGGCCATGGACTGAAAAGTCACATGGACAGGATCCGCTGCCTCAAAAAGGCTGCCAACATCATCAAGGACTCACACCATCCCGGCCACACACTCATCTCTCCGTTTCCATCAGGTAGAAGGAGCCTGAAATCTGCAACATCCAGGTTCAGGAACAGTTTCTTCCCCACAGCCATCAGACTATTAAACACAACTTCAAACAAACTCTGAACTATAACAGTGCACTTTATCTGTTTATTTATGTGTATATATATATAGTCAATGGTACATGGACACACTGATCTGAGCTGTATTTATGCCTACAATATTCTGTTGTGCTGCAGCGAGCAAGAAATTCATTGTCCTATCTGGAACACATGCCAATGAACTCTCTTGACCTGACTTGACTTGGACTGAGCTCTGGCAAGCTGAATCACAGCATATCAAGTTCCTGGTCCAGGCAGTGTACGATTTCCTGCCCAGCCCATCGAACCTCTTCATCTGGGGCAAAGCGGAATCTCCGGATTGCCTGCAATGCTCAGGCAAGATGACGTTGGAACACATCCTGAGCTGCTGCCCAAAGGCTCTAGGGCAGGGCCGGTACACCTGGCAGCATGAACAGGTTCTTAAACCTATTACAGAAGCCATCAGCATGGGAATCGGCAGCTGCAGATGAGCACGCCCGACCACCCAGGTGATCACCTTCATAAAGGCCACAGTGCAGCTGCCAAGAACCACAGCAGCCTGGAATCCATCAGGAATCCTGGTGACTGCGCAGGACTGGCAGCTTTCTGTAGACCTGGTGAAACAGCTGAAGTTCCCACGGCACGTTGCCATGACCACCCTGAGGCCAGATATCCTCCTGGTCTCAGAGGCGACCAAAAACATTGTCTTGTTGGAACTGACAGTGCCGTGGGAGGATCGTCTGGAGGAGGCCCACGAGAGGAAGATGACCAAGTACGAAGAGCTGGTCATAGACCGCCGCAAACAGGGCTGGAAGGCAAGGTGTATGCCCATCGAGGTTGGCTGCAGAGGTTTTGCAGGGCAATCGCTCCACAAAGCCCTGAGTTTCCTGGGCATCAACGGAATGGCGAGGAGAAGAGCCATCAAGAACACCACAGAGGCAGCGGAGAAAGCCTCGAGATGGCTCTGGATCAGGAGAGGAGGTCCATGGGGAGGAGAGAATGCCACCTGAGCACGTCGTGGTCTGATCAACCACGGCTGGGTCGCCTGGGTGAGGGTGTCTGATGTTGAAAGACCCGAAACGCCCAATGACCCCAGGTTACATCACTGATGATGTGTTCAGGAGCATCAAGAGATGTATTTTATCAATCACCAATCCCTGCACAGATAAAATAACCATTGGCCATCGCTCACTATCTCCTTTCACCAACCAATTTGAACGGTCCCGACCCGAAATGCCACCTATCCTTATTCTCCTGAGAAGCTGCTTGACCTGCTGTTACTCCAGCACTTTCTTTTTTTTTGTAAACCAGCATCTGCTGATCTTTGTTTCTACAATTTCATTTTGTGCCTTATATTCCGTAAATGTTAATGTTTTGTACAATATCCCACAGGGCAGCTTGTCCAAGTCCTTATGGACGTCTATGTGAAACTCATCACCTGTACAATTCTTATTAACACTCTTAGTCATCTCTGCAAAATGTTTGATCATCTCTCAGACTGGATCTCCCTTAACAAAACCATACTGACTATCCTCAATTAATCTATACACCTCTCCAAGTGTAGATAAGCACTGCCCCTTGGGACATTTTGCAATAACTTTCCAATCAATGATGTTGGAATCATAGACGTAGAAGTTGTGCATCTTGAATATAGATATTTACTGCTCTTTAGACATCTGTCATCTCCTCTGTGGCCAGGGAATATTTGCATCTGAAAAAGTACATTTCAAAATTTGTGAGCCTGATGGTCTTTAATGTGCCTTATTGGAAAATGAAGCAATGCCCTTTAAGCTTACATTTTGCGTTGCAGTTAAAACAATGTACTTGATTGGGGCTTTATGAGATTGGGAAAAGATCTTAGAGGAAATATTGTTGACGGTGTGGGAGACGAAGTTCAGATGTTCAGTGTTGTGATTACAATCCAGAGGGAAGTACGATAAAGTATTGGCTCTGCCATTCAGGAATGCCGTAGAGTTGTGCGAAAAATATTCCTCCGATTTTAAGGTGGAAAGAGTACAGAGAAAATTTATGACGATGTTGCCAGGACTTGAGGGCCTGAGCTATAGGGAGATGTTGGCCAGGCTAGGACTTTATTCCTTAGAACGCAGGAGGTTGAGGAATGATCTTATAGAGGTGTATAAGATCATGAGGGGAATTGATTGGATGAATGAAGTGTCGTTTACCCACAGAAGGGGAATCAAGAACCAGAGGACATAGGTTTAAGGTGAGTGGGACTAGATTTAGTAAGAACCTGAATTAATTTCACACAGAAGATGGTAGGTATTTGGAATGAACTGGTTAGTTGAGTTAGTTGAGGCATTTAGGAGGTATTGGACAGATACATGGACAGGAAAGGTAGAGGGGGATCTTGGCCGAACGTGGGCTGGTGGGGACAAGGGTAAATCAGGCATCTTGATCAGCGTGGGCAAGTTGAGGTGAAGGGCCTGTTGGAGCTGATGGCAGTATGACTATGAGTGAATAAGCTGAGAGTCATATCCTATTCCTGAGACCCGAACACAAAATCCAAACTGAACTCCCCAGTCAGTACAAGACCGAAGGAAAGCTGTTGTGAACCTTTATATGATTTGCTAAAACATTTATACCCTGTCTAGTCCCTCAGTTGGACATTAAAAGTCACCCTTGTCAACAACTGATAATCACCTGAATTTGTGGCATCTTGCCCTGCATAAATTGCACACCAGCCGATTACAACAGCAGCACTTCATTTGCTGTAAAATATATTGTCCTCCATTTCCCTTGCCAAAAATAAATGCCAATTTTGCATTGGGACAATTTCTTCCCAGCTGTTACCAATGCTCTTCTGCACTGATCACAAGATTGCTCTACTTCCTCGCAAATCGGAAATGAGTTTTCAATGACAGATTCTGTTGAAGTTGGATAGGATGAGAAGTAATTCTGGAGCTCACCTTTCTCTTTCAGGATTTCAAGGTCGGTGGAAAATTGATGTGGGAATTTCTTCATACTTGCTGCAACACGCACATTGACTCTCTTCGATGGCAATTTCCCCAGTTCTTCAAGGATCATTTCACCCTATTGCAGCACATGTTTAAAAAGAAGATAACAAGGGAAAGGTCACTCAGTCCCTTTCTCTCATCAGGTAGTGCACACTGCAACACACACCAGACACATGGCCGAAAGGAACTTGACATAAAGACAAAATTAATAGCATTAATAGCACTGAAATTGACTCATGAGATGGGAGAGATTGAGAGAGGATGTTGCAAGTTTGCAAAGACTGAGGAGGGAAATGGCAAAGAGGCGTGAAGCTGTATGAATTAGTGAAGAATCAATAAAGCAGAGATGTTTTTCTAATTATGTTTTTGCACTAATGTCTTGTTTTTTTGCACACTTTCTTGTACACATTTTCGATTCAATTTTTCCAGAATTCACTTCGCTTTCCACCTATTCCCTTCCCTCTGGCTTTACATTTCACTCCTCCTCTTCTCTCATTACCTGATACTCTTTTGTCTCCTTTTGATCTTGAGCATTTATCATTCATTCCACCTACTCGCTGGAATTTAGGAGATTGAGGGGGGATCTTATAACGGCGTACAAAATTCTTAAGGGTTTGGACAGGCTAGATGCAGGAAGATTGTTCCCGATGTTGGGGAACTCCAGAACAAGGGGTCACAGTTTAAGGATAAGGGGGAAGTCTTTTAGGACCGAGATGAGAAGATAATTTTTCACACAGAGAGTGGTGAGTCTGTAGAATTCTCTGCCACAGAAGGTAGTTGAGGCCAGTTCATTGGCTATATTTAAGAGGGAGTTTGATGTGGCCCTTGTGGCTAAAAGGGATCAGGGGGTATGGAGAGAAGGCAGGTACAGAATACTGAGTTGGATGATCAGACATGATCATATTGAATGGTGGTGCAGGCTCGAAGGGCCAAATGGCCTACTCCTGCACCTATTTTCTATGATTCTATGATTCTATTTACCAATCAAACCATCCCTCACCTGTATTCACCTATATTCATCTATTGCCTGCCAGACTTTGTCCCAGGCCCATCTCTCCCAACTTCCCCCCCCCCTAGTACAATCATCTGAAGTAGGTCACGATCCAAAACAACGCCTATCCATGCCCTCGAAAGATGATCTGTCTGATCTACAAGTTCCTCCAAATGTTTGTGTTTTCTGGAAATTAATTGCATGAGTAAACCCCTGTGGAGAGTCGTTGTCATTGCTTTCATAATAAAACCCACAGTAAAAATTATCCCAATACCAAAAACAATTATAAAGGGGAATAGTGCTACGATTTTGAGGATCACAAAACATGCAGTTAATGCTCTCTGGTGGTGTAATTCCCTTATTGTCATTCAGTGGAATTTTTTGTATAAAAACCCATTGGAGTAAAAATATTTAACCATAACAGCAGCACTTCCTCATGCCTTCAAACCCCCACAACAGTCAGGATCCTCATCGTTCCCTCAATATCTCAACATCCCATGCAGATCAAATCCCTGATCCCATCAAGTCTATTGTCAAGTACACAAGTACAGTGAGGCACAGGTACAATGACAAATAGTTTTTGCAGTAGCATCACAGGCACATAGACTCAGACAGACACACAAAAACAAATTACACATATATTGCACATAAAATTCCTAACACTTATAAAAGAAGGCTTTGGTGCAAAACTAGAATTAGGGAAAAAAAAAATCCTGCTCCGTTGATTCTTCACCAATTTCCCCATTTGTCTCCCCACACTCTTACCATTCTCCCCCTCAGTCTTTGCAAATTCAGAGCACTCTCTCCCAACCTGCACGGTCCCTTGAGCCAAGCCTCAAGATCAGGACCCACCACTGGTCCTGACTGCCCGACAATACATTTCACACACCTCCTCCCCTAGCCGGATATCTCAACCCAAATAAATGTTTCCTTGTCCATAAGTCACCTGCCATATTACTTTATCTGTTACTTTATCAGAGAACTCTGTAAGGTTGGAACTCAACAATTCCATGCTGACTGTTCTTGGTCAACTGTTGCCTGGATTAGGGGGTATTACTGTAGCTATAGGAAGAGGTTGCACAGACTTGGACTGTTTTCTCTGGAGCACCAGGGTTTGCGGGGAGATTTGATAGAAATATATAAAATTATGAGAAGTATAGATAGGGTAGAGAGAACCTTTTTTCCCCCCAAGATGGAAAAATCAAATACAAGAGGGCATAGCTTTAAAGTGCCAGGGGCAAAGCTTAAAGGAGATGTGCAGGGCAACTTGTATTTTGCATAGAGGGTGGTGGGTGCCTGAACACACTGCCAGGGTTGGTGGTAGAGGCAGGTAGAATAGTGTGATTTAAGGGACTTTTGGATAGACACATTGATATGCAGGGAATGGAGGTATATAGATTATGCAAGGATAAATGATGGATGGTCTTGGCATCACGTTTGGTATGGATATTGTGGACCAAGGGGCCTTGTGTTGTACTGTTCTATGTTTATGTTTCCCCAACTGAGAGTTGATTTTCTTTCTGATAAAGGCTTCCCGTGGCCTCACCATCAGTAATGTTAGTCACTGCTTCATAATCTACTGATATTTCCCTCTGCTCCATTTTGAACACTCGTCCAGCTCTTCAGTGTCATTGAAGTATCCAAGGAAGATTGAGTGCGGCCAATATCTCCATTCCAACTTTGCTCAGAAATCCTCAGGATTTATCCCTCCAAAACTGACTTGTTGACCTTGAGCAAAAATAATCTCATTTTAACCTCATCTAATTTTATATTTCAATTAGGCTCAAAAGATTCAAAACCAAGGATTAAATGTAGGCAGGCATGCGGCAAAAAGAAAACTGTGTTTACTTACATATTTAGAAGTAGGATCAGTCACATTTATATCACTTCCAGTAAGAGTCCAATAGAATGAAGCAATGTCCAGGCTGTTGTTGGCCATTTTGATTAGGTTTATCCAGGAGTTGTATATTGATTGATATTCTGTAGCATTTTCCGCATAGACCAACCCATCAGGGACAGTCTCTGCAAGAACAAACCTAAAAAAAGTGAGGTTTGCCATTAAATATTCCGCGGCATTGAATGGTGTCATCAAAAACAGTTGACAAACAGTGGACAGAATATATCAGAGGGATGTGCAGGAGAAAATATCTAATGATATTAATAAGATGAATCTAATTAATACTGATCAAGATGCGCTCCGATACACCCACTCGCCGATCAATTTCCACTGTGATGGCACGAAAATCTTCGCTTATATCATCCATTCTTATTTGTTTTTCTTGCTATTTGGTTTACTGGCTTTATGATTCATGGCTTGTTACCAGACTCAATGTTGTCTGTTCTGCTAGTGCCAGTCATTAAGGACAAAGCTGGTAAAGTAGGCAGCCTAAATAATTACAGGCCAATAGCTTTAGCCAGCATATTGTCAAAAGTTTTAGAAAATGTTCTGCTAGATAGAGTAAATGAGTTTGTTAAATCCACAGATAACCAGTTTGGTTTTAAAGCTAAACATGGCACTGACTTACGCATATAAGCCCTAAAGGAGATTGTAAACAAATATAGAGGCCAAAACTCTTCAATCCTTATGTGCTTCATTGATGTTCCAAAGCCTTTGATTGTGTTAATCACAGAAAGCTGTTTGTTAAAATGAGTCAAAGAGGTCTATGCGGAAAATGCCACAGGATAAATACATTCTGGCTTACTGGTATGCCCACCAGACTATGCAAATAAAATGGGGCAATAGGGTCTCAGCCCCATTTGGGGTTAGCAATGGCGTTAGACAATGGGGAATTTTGTCCCCAGTTCTTTTTAATCTTTATATTGATGATCTGTCCAAACAATTGAAAGTCGGTAATACTGGGTGCATGATTGGTAATATTTTAGTGAACCATATTATGTAAGCAGATGATCTCGTGGTCTTTAGTCCATCTAGCACTGGTCTACAGCAGCTACTTACTATATGTTATGTGTATGGTGTGGAACATGATATTGAATATAATGCTTGTAAGGGTGCTGTTATGATCTGCAGAACCAAATAGGATAAATGTCTAAAATTTCCTGATTTTAAATTGTCTGACAATAATCTTAGTGTCTGTAATAAGGTAAAATATCTAGGGCATTTTATTAAAGGACAAATGACAGATGATGAGGATATTTATAGGCAACGACGCATGCCGTATGTACAGACGAATATTCTCTTGGGTAAGTTTGGTGCGTGTGCAGATGTGGTGAAAATGTCGCTTTTTAGAGCATATTGCACACCACTCTATACTATGCACCTGTGGTCGAACTATGGAAAGACAAGTTTGCAGAGACTAAAGGTGTCATATAATGATGCCATGAGAACACTGCTAAATGGTGTAGTGCTAGTAACATGTTTGTGGCTGCAGGAGTCAGTACTTTAGAAGCTATCCTAAGAAATCATATGTATATATTCAATCTTTGGGTGTTAATGGCGGAGTAGCAAGATGGATTCAACAGTGGCTGAATGGGAGATGTCAGAGAGTAATGGTGGATGGCTGTTTGTCAGGTTGGAAGCCGGTGACCAGTGGGGTGCCTCAGGGATCTGTGTTGGGTCCACTGTTGTTTGTCATGTACATCAATGATCTGGATGATGGGGTGGAAAATTGGATAAGTAAGTATGCAGATGATACTAAGATAGGTGGTGTTGTGGATAATGAAGTAGATTTTCAAAGTCTACAGAGAGATTTGGGCCATTTGGAAAAGTGGGCTGAAAGATGGCAGATGGAGTTTAATGCTGATAAGTGTGAAGTGCTACATCTTGGCAGGACAAATCAAAATAGGACGTACATGTAAATGGTAGGGAATGAGGAATGCTGTGGAACAGAGGGATCTAGGAATAACTGTGCATAGTTCCCTGAAGGTGGAATCGCATGTAGATAGGGTGGTAAAGAAAGCCTTTGTGTGCTGGCCTTTATAAATCAGAGCATTGAATATAGGAGTAGGGAAGTAATGTTAAAATTGTACAAGGCATTGGTAAGACCAATTCTGGAGTATGGTGTACAATTTTGGTCGCCTAGTTATAGGAAGGATGTCAACAAAATAGAGAGAGTACAGAGGAGATTTACTAGAATGTTGCCAGGGTTCCAGCAACTATGTTACAGAGAAAGGTTGAACAAGTTAGGTCTTTATTCTTTGGAGCGCAGAAGGTTTTAAGGGGGGACTTGATTGAGGTCTTTAAAATGATGAAAGGGATAGACAGAGTTGACGTGGATACGTTTTTCCCATTGAGGGTAGGGAAGATTCAAACAAGAGGGCATGACATGAGAATTAAGGGGACAGAGGTTTCGGGGTAACGTGAGGGGGAACTTCTTTACTCAGAGGGTGGTGGCTGTGTGGAATGAGCTTCCAGCAGGTGGTGGAGGCAGGATCGATTTTAACATTTAAGAGTAAAGTGGATAGGTATATGGACGTGAAGGGAATGGAGGGGTATGGTCTGAGTGCAGGTAGATGGGACTAGGGGAAAACAAATGGTCGGCACGGACTGGAAGGGCCGAGAGGGCCTGTTTCCGTGCTGTAATTGTTATATGTTATATGTTATATGGTTATCTGCAGGATAAATTACTCTAAAAATGTATTTAATGTGGCCTTGTCAAACATAAGATTTAGCACTACACACTATGAATCCCAGTTGTGGAGACATTGGTATCGTTGTCTCGTTGTAGGGCATTGATCATTCTTTTTATTCTGGATTTTAATTCATGTATTGTGTTTTTTTAATTATATAATTTATGATGCTTTCATAAGTGATATGCTAAGATTTTACATGTATTTAATGATGCTTTTAAATATGCAATGTATTTTTATGTAATGTTGTCCCTTGTCTGGACCTTGAGTCCGAAATAAAGTTTATTATTATTATTATATAATTATTTTATTTTTCACAGGGTTAATGAAATAGTGTTTGCAGGGGGTTAAGAAATGCAAATGCAGGGGTAATTTTCCCTGATCTTTGTCCGAGCATGCCTGAAATGAAGGGTGAGAAAAGATTGGCTTATTGATGTAATCCAGCAAGAATCTATCACTTTTATTTTCCACTGGGATCCTTGAGGGGAGGAAGTGCGGAGTACAGTCCGAACAGATGGAATGATGTGAATATAAGGCACAGTGATGGATGAGAGTATGGAATGCGGTTAATGCGAGGTTCCCTGCCTTGATTTGTCATTCAGCAGACCCTGGCCTGCTCCTGTTCAGACATTCAGTTGCATTTCTCATTTTTTACAGACCCTGGCACAATAACAGTAAGAGACAACAAAATCAGTAGGTGAACTACATTTGGGCAGCACCAGAGAGGAAAAAGACCACCAAAAAAGTGGTTAATCTGACAGCAGTAAAAGTAAAATTGGATACAAGTTCATGTCATATCCTAGGAGACTACTCCGCATATCAATCATGGTTGATCTATCTTTTTATCTCAACCCCATTCTCCTAACCTCTCTGTAACCTTTGACACCTTACCAATCTAGTACCTGTCAATCTCCATTTTAAAAATACCCAAAGACTTGTCCTCCACTGCCGTCTGTGGCAATGATTTTCACATTTCACCAACCTCTGGCTAAAGAAATTTCTCCTTATCTCCTTGCTAAAGGTACATCCTTTTATTCTGAAGCCATGCCCTTTGGTCCTAGACTCTCCCACTGGTGGAAACATCCTCTCCATTTCCCTCTATCTAGGCCTTTCATCATACGGTAAGTTTCAAATGATATCCCCCTCATCCTTCTAAACTCCAGTGAGTGTCTATGCAAGGAAGGAAAGCAGCTGGTAAACAAGAGATAACATGATCATGAAATTAGAGTTGATGATACAATTTGAGGAACCTTCACCTTAAAATGTGCCATGCCCAATGTTTCTTTAGTCACTGGGATTTCAGTAATACCTGATACAACTAAATTCAATTCCAGCGATTGCAGTAACAATTTCATATTTTTTTTTCAACAGAATTGGGGACACTAGCTTCTCACCTGCAAGGATCGCCACAAGTTGTGCCATGATGTTCTTTCCAAGTTTTGTCAATGCCTGGAGGATATTCTGTTAATTTGCATCCAATCTGGATAACTGCCAAGCTCAACAAGCAAAGGATCATAAATGACAAGAAAACAACCGATCCATGCTCCTAAAATGCAGCAGAATACAAAATTATCTTTTTAAATATGTTAATAGACAATAGACAATAGAGAATAGGTGCAGGAGTAGGCCATTCGGCCCTTTGATCCTGCATCGCCATTCAATGCGATCATGGCCATCCCCAATCAGTACCCCGTTCCTGCCTTCTCCCCATATCCCCTGACTCCGCTATCTTTAAGAGCCCTATCTAGCTCTCTCTTGAAAGTATCCAGAGAACCGGCCTCCACCACACTGAGGCAGTGAATTCTACAGACTCACAACTCTGTGAGAAAAAGTGTTTCCTCATCTCCGTTCTAAATGGCTTACCCCTTATTCTTAAACTGTGCCCCTGGTTCTGGACTCCCCCAATATCAGGAACATGTTTCCTGCCTCTAGCATGTCCAAACCCTTAATAATCTTATGTGTTTCAATAAGATCCCCTCTCATCCATCTAAAGTCCAGAGTATGCAAGCACAGCCACTCCATTCTCTCAGCATATGACAGTCCCGCCATCCCAGGAACTAACCTACGCTGCTCTCCCTCAATGGTAAGAATGTCCTTCCTCAAATTGGGGGACCAAAACTGCACACAATATTCCAGGTGTGGTTTCACTAGGGCTCTATATAACTGCAGAAGGACCTCTTTGCTCCTATACTCAACTCCTCTTGTTATGAAGGCCAAATGCCATTCGCTTTCTTCACTGCCTGCTGTGCCCGCATGCTCATTTCCACATCTAATCACAAGCTAATCCAGCATTGTAGCCTTTGTGATATTTTTGTGCCTTTTTCCGACAGCTGTCATTCATCAAATAATCTAAAACAGTGGAACATTTTCCTGAATACATAATGAACTGATAACATTCCTTATTCATTGATCAATGCAGAAAACCATTTTAATTCAGTCTTTTAACTATATTTTTTTCAGTTGCCTCTCTCTCACCTGTATCAACCTATTACCTGCTTGGCTATGTTTTGTTCCTCCATTCTCCTTCCTTTCCTTTCTCCCCCCCCCCCTCCTATATTTTGTGCAGAATATTTTAAAGTATTTTTAAAAGCACTACTTTTGCTGAAATGAAAATCAGAAAATGCTGTAAATGGTCAGCAGGTCTGGCCACATTTGTGGGCGGGAAAAAAGTCAATGTTCGGTGAGCTTTTGTAACTTTGTCAGTGCCTGAATCGGGGTGACTCTTGTGTACTGCCTAGGTGCTGATTTCCACTGTATGATTTTACTGGGTTGTATGCAAGGCAAAGCATTTCACTGTACCTCGGTACATGTAACAATAAAGCATCATTTTCAGGTTGGAGAACCACTGTCAGAAGTGAAAAGGAGACACACATTGCAGGAAGGGTGGGGAAGGGATATCTCTACCTGGATAAAATTGGGGTGACCACGGTGATAAGCTGTAAACAGTTATCTGTTCAGTGAGCAAATGAAGCAGAATAAGAATGAGAATGTGGATAAACAATCATAGAATAAAGAACATGAAAGTTGTGGGATGCAAAGTAGGTGAGGTTGGGCATGTTGTCCATTCCCAGCAAGAAACATTGCTGATCCCCAGCCCCATGGGGTGGCACTGTGGCGCGGCAGTAGAGTTGCTGCCTTACAGAGCCAGAGACCCAGGTTCAATCCTGACCTCGGGTGCTATCTGTACAAGTTTGTACATTCTCCCTGTGACTGCAAAAGTTTTCTCCGGGTGCTCTGGTTTCCTCTCGCACTTTGAAGACATACAGGTTTATAGACTTTGGTAAAAACTGTAAATTGTTCCTAGTGTGTAGGATAGTGCTAGTGTACGGTAATCGCTGATTGGCGCGGTCTCGGTGGGTGGGCCTGGTTCCGCGCTGTATCTCTGAACACAAAAACTAATCAAAACAAAAAAAGATAGATGGGGCATCTTGGTCGGCATGGGCTAGTTGGGCCAAAGGGCCTGTTTTCGTACAGTATGTTTTTATGACTCTATTTGTGTGCATCTTGGGCTTTGCATTATTACTTACCCATTTGTTGAAGTCTTTCCTGTGGATTTTAATATTCAGCATGTGCAGCAGTCTATGCACCAGGTTTCTGAAAGGCTTCATCTGTACAAAAAGAAAGTTCATATACTGTATCTTGGCATTGCATTGTGGTAGACAAAAGTGCTGGAGTGTTAAGTTTACAGCTCTCTAAGATAATTTAGGTCACACAGTAAACTTCTGTCATCATAAGTAATTAGGAAATGTTACAACTTAAATGTCTCATCTGTATTTTCTCACATGGTTGTATGCAAGGACTACACTTCCATAACACTAGGTGGCAGATGAAAGCCATATATCAAACATTGAAAAGCTTGGATTTTCCATTAAGATATCGAGTAATTCAGTGCGTCAGGCAGCATCTCTGGAGTCACTCCACCACTTTGTGTCTTTTTTTGTAAACCAGTATCAGCATTTCCTCGTATCTACTTTTGGATTTTCCATTGTAAGGTATGCGATATGCACGATACATGTAGGGAAATTTAGAACATGTGGACACAGGTTTAAAGTGAGAGGGGAAAGATTTGATAGGAACCTCAGAGGCAACTTTTTCCACACAGTGGGTGGTGGGTATATAGAGCTGCCAGAGGAGCAGTTGAGGCAGGTACTATAACAACATTTAAAAGATCTGGATGATGGGGTGGAAAATTGGATAAGTAAGTATGCAGATGATACTAAGATAGGTGGTGTTGTGGATAATGAAGTAGATTTTCAAAGTCTACAGAGAGATTTGTGCCATATGGAAAAGTGGGCTGAAAGATGGCAGATGGAGTTTAATGCTGATAAGTGTGAAGTGCTACATCTTGGCAGGACAAATCAAAATAGGATGTACATGGTAAATGGTAGGGAATTGAGGAATGTTGTGGAACAGAGAGATCTAGGAATAACTGTGCATAGTTCCCTGAAGGTGGAATCGCATGTAGATGGGGTGGTAAAGAAAGCCTTTGGTGTGCTGGCCTTTATAAATCAGAGCATTGAATATAGGAGCAGGGAAGTAATGTTAAAATTGTACAAGGCATTGGTGAGACCAAATTCTGGAGTATGGTGTACAATTTTGGTCGCCTAATTATAGGAAGGATATCAACAAAAAATAGAGAGAGTAACAGAGGAGATTTACTAGAATGTTGCCTGGGATCCAGCAACTATGTTACAGAGAAAGGTTTGAACAAGTTAGGTCTTTATTCTTTGGAGCGCAGAGGTTAAGGGGGGACTTGATTGAGGTCTTTAAAATGATGAAAGGGTTAGACAGAGTTGACGTGGATAAGCTTTTCCCATTTAAGGGTAGGGAAGAATTCCAAACAAGAGGGCATGACATCAAATTAAGGGACGGACGTTTAGGGGTAACGTGAGGGTGGGAACTTCTTTACTCAGAGGGTGGTAGCTGTGTGGAATGAGCTTCCAGCAGAAGTGGTGGAGGCAGGATCGATTTTAACATTTAAAAGTAAAGTGGATAGGTATATGGACGGGAAGGGAATGGAGGGGTATGGTCTGAGTGCAGGTAGATGGGACTAGGGGAAAACAAATGGTCGGCATGGACTGCAAGGGCCGAGAGGGCCTGTTTCCGTGCTGTAATTGTTATATGGTTATATGGTTATTTGGACAGGTACATGGATAAGGATGGTTTAGAGGGATAAGGGCCAACACAGGCAGGTAAGACTAGTACAGATGCGGCATCTTGGTTGGCATTGGCAAGTTGGGCCAAGGGCCTTTTCAGTGCTGCATGACTCTATGACACTACACAGGTTGGTCAACTTATTTTTTACAATGGTAAGAACTAGTATGTGTCCTATCTGCTGGGGGTACACAAAAGTCTGGAGAAACTCAGCAGCCTTTTGTTTACCCTCGATTCTCCAGCATCTGCAGTTCCTTCTTTAACACTGTGTCCTATCTGCTGTTCATTCAAAGTTGCAATTAAAGATATTGTGAAATATAAAGTCACATTTTTTTTATAAGCACAATTTAGCTGATTTGAAAAATTTAGTTACAGATAATAATTTAATTTTAAAGAATTTTGAACAGCATTGAACTTTTGTTTTGAGCAGAGCTTGGTGTGAAATGGTGAAATATCAACATATTCAGGGGAAGAGATTATTCCAGGGTCACCTGCGTGTGCTTTCTGCTGAGAAAGTGTCAGCAGAAACGAGAGAAATGGAGGTAAGGGATGGGGTGACACCTGATAAGTCAGATATGCTGGAAAGGTTGACTATGCGGGGAGCGAATATGTTACCTGGAGTTGCATTCCAGTTTTCTTAGAAATGTATATGAGGATATCAGGCACATGCCGTCAGAGTAGGCAAGGTAGGCACTGCCTACCCTGACTAGAATTATAACATGGTAATAACTAAATATAAATAGTAAAGGCATGGGAGAATTATGCCTATGTAAGAGATCGATCTCTTAGGTAGGCATAATTCTCCAGGCCTTTCATCCGCAGCGCTTGTAACACGGGAAGCTCTGTGCAGCCCACGTGCCGTCAGCGCTGCCTGAAGCCGTCAATGATAATCGGGGCTGAAGGCAGCAGAAATTCTGCCTTTGCAGCACTGCGCATGGCCATCGGTCTACTGCGCATGCACAGAGCAAGTTTCTTGGCGGGGTTTTCAAATATGGTTTGTCAATATTTTTAAGTGTATGTTAGGTAACAAAGAGAGAAGAATGGAGCTTGTGTACCAATAATGTGGTAAGTACATTTTCTGTTTTGTTTTTAAATACTGTATTTCCCGGGGTGTGGGGGGTGAGTGGGAGAGCTCCTTTCACAGTGTTGGGGGAGTCTGGCCCAGGGTAAGGTTGCGGGGAGGGCACCAATGTTATGAATGAGGGGATTGGGATAATGCCACTTGCGACGCTCCTTGCACGGAGGCGTGGAATGCCACCGCATTGAGGCCGGGAGGGGGGGGGAAGAGAAGTAGCTCGGGTGGCTGAGCGGCCGCCGGGCCCGACAGCGGAACCAGCCGCCACCTTAGCTCCTTCTGCCGGTCCTCGCTCACCTCTGGCAGCTCTCCGTCTACAAACCACTCTCCTGCCGCTCACTGGCCTCACTCGTGTCCTTAAATTCCGACAGCACGATTGAGGTTACTCGGCTGTTTGAATTTAAGGATTTGCAGGAAGCCGCTGACATGAGCGAAGTCGGCGAACGGCAGGTGACAGGTGTTCCGACGGAGAGCACTGCCAGAGGTGAGCGGGCCGGCAGAAGGCGCTGAAGTGGCGGCCAGTTCAGCTGTCGAGTACCGCGGCCGCTCGTAGCTACCCGAGCTACTTCTATCTCCAACTACAGTGCGGGGGCTTCGTGCCCGGAGAGCTGCGGCAGCGGTGAGTGAGTAAGTTTCTGCCATTATCCCCGACAACCTCCTTGTCAACACTCGTGCCCTCCCCACAACTTTACCCCTGACACAGACTCTCCACACGCTGTGAAAAGAACTGTTTCCCCAATTGGTCTAGGACTAGGAAGCCTTGGGCAAATTGAAATGTCACTGGTTTTTATTTATTTATTTATTTAACGGAGCGAACAATCTGCGCATGCGCGGTTAATTTTTGTTTCAGCGGACTGAATGCCTGCCCTGAGTAATTACTCACGGCACGTGCCTGGAGGATATGCTGCAAACTAAAGGATGATCAACTTAAAATTGGTGGTGGTTAAGGATCGAGAACAATAATCTGTGAAAATAAAGTAACAGGTACTTGGAGAGACGAAAAGACACATTGTGCTGGATTAACTCAGCAGGTCAGGGAGCATCGCTGGAGAACATGGATTGGTGATGTTTCTGGTCAGGACCCTTTATCAGATACCTGTCCATGTGCTCCTGAAATGCTGCCTGACCCACTGATTTACCCCAGAACTTTACATACGTTTTTGCCAGATTAAATAGTTGAGGCAGGTATAATGACAACATTTAAAATACATTTGGACAGGTACATAGCAAAGGAAGGTTTAGTGAGTTATGGGTCAAGCTCAGATAAATGGGATTTGCTTGGATTGGGCACCTTGGTCGACATGGCTGAGTTGGGCCGAATAGCCTGGCTCCGTGCTCAAATATCTAACATGCAAACGCTACACATTCAGCACTAAACCCTGATCGCTGAAACTGAGACAGTAGCCTCAGCTGTGCCGCTGTGCTGCCCACTTTTTTGTTTTTGTTTTTTTTTAATTAAAAAAAAATGATACACATGAGAATAAAATATTGACCAATCTCTGTTACTAATATGAATAAGACACTATTTTGTAACCCTAATATACAAGTGGAGGAAGTAGGAATTTACAAACAGGAAGCAGCTACGTACACCAGATAAAGCACTTTTGGAACTAAATTAAGCAATGGCCAAGATTGGATGATGATAAATAACTGTGCAGCGATTAATATCACTTTTATAATGGAAAACAAATTGGCAGCCACGTTTAGTTAAAGTGCAAATAAGAATTTAACTGCCTTCAGTTCCTCTGGGCTGCCGGTTGAGTTTGGGTTTAATTCATGTTTGTACAACAAGGAAACTGAATTAAACAGAGGGGATTTTATTTAATGTGAAAATATTAAAGTAAAAGCTGCTGGTACTGGAAATCTAAAAATCCCAGCAAAAATACTTTGATTACTCAGAGGGTCAGGCACCATCTGTGGGAAGAGACACTGAGTTAACGTTATAGGCAAGGACACAAAGAACTGGAGTAACTCAGCCAGTCAGGCTGGACAAAACGTGGCAGGTAACAGCTCAAGATGGGAAGGGGTGGTTTTGATGGACAGATGCTTGGAACAAAGGCTAGAGATAAGAGCAGAAGGTGTGAGACAGGTTTGAAGAGTTGTGGATTGTGAAGCCAGAGGGAGGAAAGTATCAGGAGGCTACATTACAGGATGAAGTTTCAATGATGAAGAGGCTTTAACCAGAAATGTTAGCTCTGTTTCTATTCCTACATATGCAGTTGATCTGTTGAGCATTTTCTGTACTTTGTTTAGCTCTGAGCCAGAAACATTATCTGCTTCAATCAGCAAAAATAACATAGAACTCACAAACACAGACAGGGTCATTATTAACACTGAAAGACATAAAATGCTGAGAACTCAGCGAGTGTGAAAAATATACATCTTCGAGATGTGCTGGGACGCATCCTCAGTGATGTGACCTGGGGTCATCGGGTGTTTCGGGTCTCACAACATCAGAGACCCTCGCCCAGTCGACCCAGCCGGGGTTGATCAGGCCCCGACTTGCGTCCCAGCAGCAACCACCCATGGATCAGCCATCTTAATAACTACTCTGCAGGGGTTGGGGGACTAGTGCATGGAGGGACTGGGCTCTGTGGGGTGAGTCCTGACTGGGCTCCTCCTGCGTCTCACCAGGTTCAAGAACTCTGCGCTGCACCTCTTTCTCCTTCTCCGAGCATTTAATTCTCACCTGATGGATTTTTAGGCCACGGTGGTTCATTAGGCCTTTCCATAGCTTTATTGGCTGTCTTTCTCACGAAAGACACAGACTGGGGTGCTATCCCAGCCTGTCCCGGGTGCCGTCTTTCCGTACCGTCAACTGTCTCTCCAGTAGTCACCAAACTATTCTTGGTTGTCACCCAGTCTATTCCTAGGTGCCACTGGCTGAGTCAGTCAGTATCTCTGGAGAACCGAAACATCACCTATCTATGTTCTCCAGGGATGCCGTCTGACCCGCTGAGTTACTCCAGCACTTTGTGTCTTTCTTTGGTAAACCAGCATCTGCGGTTCTTTCTTATTCCAGTATTAACAGTGGGCTGATAAGATCATCACCAACCTTCTTCCTTCTTTCTCTCCCTTCCTCTCTATTCCCATGTCTTCAATAGCATATTTACTCTGGGATATATTTATCCCCTTTTTCTTCTCAAATACTGCTCTAACTCATACCCTCCTTAATTGTTCCTGGACTTTTGCTTTCTCCAAGAAATCCCACAGAAAACATTCAAATTAAAAACAAAAGCTTAATTTTTAACAGTCTAAGGAGGAAATGGTTGCTTTAGGACATGCTCTAGCAGCCAAATTCAAGAATGAGGTCAGTCGATGGAAACTTGTGAGATCTTCAAGAATTTAGAATCTTTCCAGTAAAAGGTAAAATTAGAAATGTGCAAAATTCAGCAGCAAATTAAGAAATAGTTTGGACTATTGCTTTAACTATTGAAAGAACATCATAATGACCTGAAAAAAACAAATTATTAAATAAAATTGAATACGGTTATGTAGAGAATGAGTAATGCATAAGCCTGTAAAATACACTCAAAAAATTAACACAAGCAAACTATATTGTTAAGGAAACACCTGCAGATGCTGGTTTAAATCAAAGACAGACACAAAATTCTGCAGTAACTCCGAGGGACAGACAGCATCTCTGGATGGTTGGGGGAACAGAAGGAACGGTCCTGAAGAAGGGTCTTGACCCGAAATGTTACCTTTTCCCATCTCCTTCAGAGAGTGCTGCCTGTCCCACATGATTGCTCCAGCACTTTGAGTCTAACATTTCATATTGTTAAGGACGCTAGGACTGCTAACTTAAAAACTGACAGATCTGGATAAAGTGGCATTTATTTAATTGACGGCGGAATGTAGACCTGGAGCCATTTGTTAATGTGCACCAATGGAAAAAAGCTTTAAAATTTTAAGGTACACCTTTGGAACAGTACGGAGGAAGATTTTTGAGAAAGGTAACAACTGGATTGCATTCCTGATGTTAGGTCAAGAGGTTTATTTGTCAAGTGTCACAGGACAATGAAATTCTTGCTTGCTGCAGCACAACAGAATATCGTAAGCATAAATACAGAACAGTTCAGTGTGTCTATATAGCATAGACCACGCATATACACATAAATAAACAGATAAAGCGCAATAGGCTGTTACAGTTCAGCCTGATGTTCCTTGAAGGCCTCCTCTTTGATTGAAGACCACATGAACAGTGAAAGTTAAGCAAAATACGGATTTGCAGAACAATAAATCTCAGCCTCACATGCTCTTAACTTTAATTTCAACTTTTTGTTTGCATCTGTTGGTACTTCCATAATAAGGCTTCATTTCCATTATTTATTCCAGCTGCTCAAATTATTGTGGGTTGTGGTGGAAAGATGGAGTCTTTTAGAAAATGTTGGCATATGTTCATGTCATAGTGGCAACCATGCCATGGGATAATTTTACTGCAACTAATCTTCAAAGTCCATATAAATTAATCTTATTTTACACTTGGTTGATTAAACAACATTCAATCACTTAACAAAAGGTCTTGAACCAACATGAGAGACTCATGAAGGGCTGGGTGCTACAACGGAAAATATATTGCAAAGTGTTCCAAATACTTTTTTATTTACTTTTTATACTTTTTTACTATTTATACTTTTAAAATAATGCTTGCCAAGCAGCAACATATGCAAAGAACGACACAAAGTATTGGAGTATCTCAGTGGTCAGGCATCTCTGGAGAACACAGATAGGAGACATTTTGGGTCTGGACCCTTCATCAGACCCACAACAACATATGCAAACTAATCAAACAGAACAAAAACATTTTAAATGAGGAATACAGATAACCCTCATTATATGGACATGGAGACTGTGCCTTTTTACACGCCCTGGCTGATTCTTAAGGGATCTCAACACCTTGAGATATGGATTAATATATCTGCCAAACTTGAGGGTCATTTATAATGACTCGGAGCGTGTGTCTTTACAGATCAGAAGCAGATTCAAATTGCACCGACTTTAAAAAAAGGACAGTAAAGGACTAAAGTAAATGATAATGGCTTTGCTGATCAATGGATTAAGCACGTGTTTAAAGTTATACCTTTTATATATATTTTAAGGTGTAGACTGAGAGGATATGTTCCTTTAATAAAAAGATTTACAAAAGATGCAGATAAGATGCCGACTAACTCACACATGGCTAATGATAGACACCTTTATTCAGTGATGGATTGGTAACGTAAGTGTAGATATTGTTCAAGGGCGGCGTGTTATAAAGAAAAAATTAAGAATGGAATTATGTGTATAGGAAAACAAATTAAACGGAGCGGAACGTAAACATCCTACTAAAATATTACATAATCTCAATTATATCACTAACAATAAATAATTGTAAATAAATCGTTTTCTTTACCTAACACATAATGTTATAATGAATAATGATTAATTTCTCTTTAAAGCAACAAGCCAACACTGAATAATCTCTAGATTTATGACCTCTAATTAAGGTTCATTGTATTGGTATATATTAAAAATATGGTTAATTGATCTGTGTGGTTAAATTCCCAGAAACGGTCATGCCAAACCGACAGAGAATAAGCCAAGCTGGTAAGGGGCCAGTAAAAGACAGACTGAGATGAACCTGGCAGGCAGCCAAGATGTGGATCCAAGACCGAGTTTTCAGTTAACCCCTTCCAGCCAGAGGATTCTTACTTAAATATGATGATTATTAATAATCTTTTGTTTTTTCTTTTAAGTTATATACGGCATTTAAATAGTAAATATCTATTTAGTTTAAAAATTAGATGAATCCACATATAGACACGTTGTTTGCTTTTTTCTGCGATTATGTTATCTTTTATTTTTTCTTTTTTACGGTTTCTGGCCTGTTCTTCTTGCCATAAAACTAGTTTGTAAGGAGCGGAGCTAAGTGTAATCTACATCTACAGAAGGTTACCCAAATTTTCCGCCATTCTGGTGGTTTCCACAGTATTTCTCCAATATGTTTTTTCATATTACTTAGTATTTAGCACACTTTTCTGCTTTTTCTCTTATATGGCACCTTTTCTTTGGGTTATTGTGTTGTATCATCTGAAATAAAGGAACCAATGTAAGTTACAATGCAAGACGATCCTCTAAACAAAACTGGAGGAATAATGTTCTGCTCGCTGGAATATTAGTGGCGCTAATCAGACAATTAGAAAGGTAGATTCTGCCATTAAAATCACTCAATGCGACAAAATATTTTTACAGGAAACAAATCTTAAAGTTCAACGCTCTAGACAGGCTGACGGCCAATGGAAGTCGGTTCAAAGATATCAACCTCCTATTCTCTAACATCCAGATGGCACTGCAATTGTATAATCATACGGGCCTACCTATAAACATAAACAAACACATTGCCGACAACTAGGGATGTGTCCTAGATCTGGGGAGATACTTCTACCCCACTTACCATGGTAAATATTTATGCTCTTAACTTTGATAACCCACAATTTTTTAACAAAATCTTGAATATAATTTCTGAGTCCATGCAGCAAAACATGATAATCGGGGGAGATTTCAATTGTATTTTTGATCAATGCCTCGATAAGTCTGCCCAACAAAAGAAACATAATATAAAATCAAAATCCAGTGAACTTTTAAATATGTATATAAAAAATACAAATATAACAGACGAATGGAGGATTGCAAACCCTGCCGGTAGAGAATACTCCTTCTACACATCAGTACATAAAACCTACACACGTATTGACTACTTTCTAGTGGACACTAAATTATACCCTTCACAACTAATCCTAAATATCATAATAGTATCATTTCCGATCATTCTCTGCTAACCTTCTCCTTAATACTAGAAGGAATGTTTAATAAAAAATCGTCCTGGAGATTTAATCCTCAAATACTAAATAATCCGGACTGTTGTAAATACTTAAAACAACAGATGAAACTCTTTTTTGAGACCAATGATACCTCAGACATTTCGCCCTCCCTATTATGGGAATCTTTTAAGGCTTTTATTAGAGTTTCTATCATTTCATATCAAGCTTATCAAAATAAAAAAATAGGATGGAACAATTGCAACTAGAAGAACAGATCACACAACTTGATTCAGAAAATGCAATAGATCCAACTATAGATAAACACAACAAGATAGCAATATTGAAATTTAAACTAAACCAAATTTTATCTGCACGAGTTATTAGATTATTTCAAATTACAAAACAAGAAAATTCGAATTCGGTCGGGGCGACAAACCACAACAAACTTAGCATGCCAGCGAGAAAAGTGGAAAAGGACCAGACATTTTCAAAAATTAAATCAGATAAAGGTGAACTGTTAACGTTTCCAAAAGACATTAATGAAAGATTTGCCCAATTTTATCAAAACTTATACAGATTATAACATCTACAGAAGCAGAAAAATACCAACTGCTGACAACTGTAAACTTACAACACTTAACCCGCTGAAACAAGAGGAATTAGGAGCACAGATTTCAATTAAAGAAATAGAAGAGACAATCAATTCACTGAAGAACGGTAAAACACCAGGATCAGACGGGTTCAGCAACGAATTTTATAAAAGATTTTACGAGGTAATTTCCCCACATTTACACAATCTTTATACATACGCATTTAAAGAACAGCCATTACCACAAACACGCTGAATCAATTATTACACTTATACCCAAAAAAGATAAACATCTAGAAGGCCCATGATCATACAGAGCAATCGCCCTGCTAAATACAGATCAGAAAATACTAGCGAAAACTTTGGCAAGAAGATTAAGTAAATACGTTAATAAATTAATACATTCGGAAAAACGGGGTTTATACCCAAGAACATAAAATTAATAATTTGAGATGCCTTGTTAACAGATGTACTCATACAGACTAAAGAAGAGACTATCAATTAATTTCATTAGATGAAGAAAAAAGCTTTGACCAAGCTAGATAGAAATACCTTTTTCACAGTACAAGCAAAAATTCAGATGGGAGAGAATTTTATTTCGGGGGGGGGGGCATGATTAAATTATATATGATAGGCCGATGCCGCATACTGACCAACCACATACTTTTCTCCGAAATTTCCGACATCCAGGGGCAATAGACAGATGGGGGATGCATTAATCACCCTGTTATTTGCCCTTGTGGATTGAACCCTTATCGAAAATTATAAGAGTATATCCGAAACATTCATGGCTATAATACTAAACACTTCCAATAATAAAAATATCATTATAAGCAGATGGAGGCGTATTATTATATATCACCAATTCCCAAATTAGCAATTCCAAATAATTACATCTTATAGCGAAATTCGGATTCCCTTTTCTCAGGATATAGAATTAAACTGGAACAAAAGTGAAATTAATGGCCATAACACCTCAAGAAGCCAACACACCTTTTAAAATTCCCTTTCAGAATTGCTACAGAAAAATTTAAATATCTGGGTGTTCAGGTAACCAGAAAATATACTTTATTTAACGCATACTTTCCCACCTTTAGTTACTAACTAAATTAAACAGCTCTTATTCAATTCTGGCAAAACAACTCCCGATGTCTCTACTAGGTAGAATAAATGCTATAAAAATGATCTTCCTCCCACAAATTCTCTATTTATTTCAATCATTACTGATATTTTGTTTTTTTTTAAACTTGATTCTCGGATTACAAACTTTATTTGGGATTATAAACACATAGAATTCATAAACGACATCTATGCAAACCCAAAGAAACGGGTGGATTGGTTCTCCTCAATTTCTTATACTATTATTGGGCAACGAATACTAAAAAAATAATTTATTGGCTGGACAACGCATGCCAACAGGTAGACTGGTTAATAATGGAGAGCGAGGACTGCTCACCTTTTAATATAGGCGCAATTCTTATTTCTCCAACAAAGTTGAAGAACACACTATATGATAAAAATCCGATTATTCACAGCACTTTAGGAATCTGGAGACAAGTAAAATCAACTTTTGAACTAAGAAATGTATCTCTTCTTTTACCAATAGCTAATAACCCTTCGTTTAAGCCATCTATTATAGATAAAAAGTTTACTTATTGGAAAAGACTAGGAATTAAAAAACTTGGAGATCTCTACGAGATGGGAAATCTCCTGTCATTTCAGAAATTACAGTCGAAATACAATCTGAAAGGTAATCAATATTTTAGATATCTTCAAATTCGTGATTATTTGAAAACATATACCAATGACTATCAAACTCTGCTGCCAGATATATTAGACAAAGGTATGAATAGAAACTCAGAGTCAAACAATTTAATATCATACTTGTATAATACCCTTCTAAATATAGAAATTCCATCGTCAGACGCAATTAGAAGAGACTGGGAAAAGGAACTAGGCCTAATAATTTCCAAAGACAGATGGCGAAAAGTAAGGAATAGTTTTATATATACATAATTGTTTCAATTTATAGTGTTAGACACCATTTTAAATCAATTAAAACACATACAACACTGCACAGACTCTACTACTCAAAGACTAAACTGAACAAGATTTTTTCAAATGTATCTCCTATTTGTGACAAA
This sequence comes from Okamejei kenojei, assembly GCA_035221665.1. Taxonomy (NCBI): domain Eukaryota; kingdom Metazoa; phylum Chordata; class Chondrichthyes; order Rajiformes; family Rajidae; genus Okamejei; species Okamejei kenojei. The sequence continues at coordinate 52,741,095 of CM069139.1, read as the reverse complement.
TGTCTCCTTCAAGAAGTAACTATAACACATTCCTTTGCCTCTTGCATAAAACGACATAACTTTTGGAAAGGAATTTTTGAAATGTTCTCAAAAACATTAAAAACAAAACTGGACCCCCATACGGAAGTGGTTATTTTCGGAACATCGGAAGCTTGCCCTGAGCTATCAATATTTCATAGAAGTTTCCTTAACTATGCCCTGATAACGGCACCAGCGACAACCTACGTCACCTGACGACAACCTATGACAGCACCTATGTCAGGAGAAGTCAAGCTGAGCTCATTGGCATCAACCCTCGGTCACCAAAAAATTTTGAACATGTTGAAAATCCAGCGGCGACCAGAAGATGCTACGACTCTTTTGGCAACTGAGGAGACAACTCACGACCATACAGGCGACACCCCAACGACAGCCTAGTTGCCTGTAGTCTCCTAAAAAATAGCCTAAGTGGGACAGGCCCTTTACAAACACTGTACAGGCAGCACCCGTAGTCAGGATCACTGTACCTTAACTGTACATGTAGCATTAAACTGACCTTGAACCTTGAACCTCTGGCACTATAAAGCTGCAACTCTACTGTGCCGCGCTGGTGTCTGTTATTGCCGATTGTCCGTTACAACCGAGTAAGGGATTTGCTCCAACCACCAAGCAGTCGCAATGGGTAAGAAGGATCTGCAGATGCTGGTTTAAACTGAAGATAGACACAAAAAGCTGGAGTAACTCAGCGGGACAGGCAGCATCTCTGGTGAAAAGGAATGGGTGACGTTTTGGGTCAAGACCCTTCTTCAGATTTGTGTGTCTATCTTTAGTGAAACAATGGGTTGTTTTCAAATACAAAGTTCTTTTTAACAGCTACAAATTATTTTTGTTATTGCAAACTACAAAAGGTCATTTGTTACATTGTGTAGGAGCCATTTATGCTTAGGCTAGTTACTGTTAGCATATTTTATTATTTTATTTCGATATTTCTAGCAATATTGTTTTGTACGCTTGAGGGTGAGCTTTTGATACGTAGATGAACGTTACATGTAGCGTTGTCACAGGGAGTGGCTAGATCAGACTGGAGCGAGCACTGGAGAAAGAATACAGCTTTTACCAGATCAGATAGTAAGTACGGAAAGCTACGATCTGTAGAAGGATAAAGAGGATCTGGTATGTTTACATTTTTATCTGTACAACTATTTCAATAAAGAATCATACCAGATCTTTGCTATTGGCTGCGAACGATCACTCCTCCTTGCTTGTGTAGTAACGGCAATGGAAAGCTGAAGCTTGGAATAGTTGGAAATTGCCATTACACATTGTAGTAGCCATTTAGCTTAACTCAATATGTTATAACTATAACCAATTGCCTTTAAATTTTATCTGCCTGTAATTATGTGGGTGGGATTTATACATAGTCTGAGGCATGTTTGCGGTGGGGATTCTCGCACAGACTCCAAGGAGTTTAATTTTTTTGAAGAAGATCGGGGAAGAGACATCATTTTTGACCATGCATGAGCATGACCACGAGTATGATTGAACAAGAAGATGAATTATCTTACTATTTGTACTACTTCAATAAAGAAACTATTAATCAAGAGACTGTTTTTGGAAGATTTATCTTTTGACGGCATTGAATGTCTCGTGGAGAGCTCATGAGTAATGAACAGCTATTATATTATGCTGTAAATTTGAAAGCTGGAATGCTTTAATTTGAACAGCTTCTTAATGAGATGCTGCGAAAAGTTCGACTGATTTGTCGCATTTTAAAGTGATTAAAAAAGGGCAAACATAAAGTCTGTGATAGCAGTTTAAGTTCTGCTAAGTTTTGGAAAGCAGCCAAGAAGTCTGTTTGCTAGCCAACCTGGATAAAGCCAGGTGCATGGCCTTGGAAATAATTGGATGTTTTCTGAAAGTCCAGTTTTGTTTTGGATTATTTCGGGTGTTTAATGAGCACTGCACCAGAATGAACGATTATTATGGATTTATGCTCAACTATTGAATGTTTATAATACAGAAGCAGATTGAAAACCACCTGTTTTTCTCACTAGCAGATTTGGCACTCAGCCAAAGACCTGTTTAAATCATGGAGCAAGAAGAAGCACATAAGCCATGCATAGAAGCGCCACCAGAGGGAGCCATGGAATCTTCGACAGATAAACCAGGTAGAGAAGAGCCACAGGGGTATGAAGAAGATCCAGAAGATGGAGCTGTGGGGAGAAGATATGAGAGGAGAGAGACCAAGCGACCTGGAAAAATGCCAGAAGCTGTGGAAGAAGACTATTAAGTCAGTTGAACACCAGGGGGAATTAGTGAAATCAGAGGAGAATGCGAGCGAACTACTGGCCAATCTGGAACAATTACTCGACCTCTGCCGTGAGGTTGGAGAAAAACAAAACTTAATATTGAGTCTACAACTGTCTGGGGAAGAACGTGAATCCCATGTTCAGTAGCATCAGAAGAGAGCAAAACTTTTCCTCGGTTTCATGGAAGAGGCGGAGAAGTGGTCACCAGAAATCATGACACGAACGTGCTCAACTTTGGGAGAAGCTATGCAGCAAGGTACACAAACTGAAGAAGAAATAACACCACATGACCAAAATCTGGTTCCGTATACAGTTCATCCACAAGGGTCTCTATTCGTATGGAAGCTAAAGCAAATATGGCTACTCTTGCGCCACAAGCTGCCGCCTTGGTGAGAAAGCATAAGATTGAAGCACAGGAAGAACAGTTGGAACAGACAAGAGAGGCCGAGGCACGTGCGGGACAGACGAAGAGAGAGGTTGAGGAACAAAGAAGCATGTTAAAGAGAGAGAAGGAACAGTTGGAACTGGATACGAAGTTGGAAGAAGCCAGGACAAAGATTAAGATATTGGAAGGTCAAAGTTTAAGGAGCGGCTCTAAAGTATCTGATGGGATGAGCTCTTAATTTAGAAAAGGAGCTGCTAACAGGAAAACAACTGCAAAATCAAATCTACTGCCGCAGGGTATCTGGCCTCGTGACTCACCACTAGGACTGACAGGGTGGATGGGCGATAAAACTTCATCTAAGCAACCGGGTGCTAGACCGAAGCATAGCCATTATGGGCCGTCTGTTGAGACTCGTGACAAAACTTACCCAGACCAGCACTCTTCTCAGAGGCCTAATGTACAGGCTCGAGCAAGCCAAGATTGGCGGTTGCCTGCTTTTGATCCATTGACGCCCAGCCGGGGACAAACAACTAGCCATGGCGCTCGTGACGAAGCTTACCCAGAACATTACCCTTTACAGATGCCTGTTCAATATACATCTGTGCTGGGTGGGAGATTGCAACCTTTACGTGGTCCACCCTGTTTGGACGAATGCAATCAACCTGGCGTGCACAAACAGAAGATCAAACAGAACAAGTTGTCACAACTTTAGGCTGTGCACGCTATATGTAAGAAGAAGAAGAAGAGATATATCTGTGCCCAACCAGAGATCTCAAAATGAATTATTTGAATTGGTGAGGAATCAAACGAAAATCAGTGAGCTCATAGCTCAGCAAAATATCCTTTCCACCTTACCTCCAAAGGAAATTCCTACATATGACGGTGATCCTTTGCATTATGAAACTTTCATAAAGCGGTTCCAAGGTGTGAAAATGAAAACTACTAACCCGGGAGATTGCTTAAACTTTCATGAACAATACTCAGGCGGACGTGCAAAACAGCTTGTTATTAGTTGTCTATATTTGCCTGCAGAAGTGGGATATCTATAGGCAAGAGAGTTGCTGAAAGAATATTTTGGTAACAAACAGAAAATTGCTAATGCTTGCATGAAGAAGGCCTTTGCCTGGTCAGTTATCAAGGCGGAAGATGTGGAGGCATTGAACGAGTTTGCGATGTTTCTTCGAGGTTGTTGCAGCTCGATGAGCAAACTCAACCACAAGGACAAGTTGAATGTTGTTGGTAATATGCAGGCTATTATTCTTAAATTGCCCTTCAGACTTAGAGAAAAGTAGAGAGATAAGGCAGGTCAGATACAGGAAGGTGAAAACCGAGAAGGCATGTTTCCTGATCTGGTGAATTTCATAGCCAGGGAAGTACGAAATATGTCAAGTCTGCGCCATGGGAATATTCAAGATCCTAAACTAGCGAACGTGAAAGGTTCTACCTTTACTAAAACAAAAGGAAGACCAGAACCTTAGGGAAGTAGCTTTGCACCGCTGTAATACCTGCAGAAATGAAAGGCAAAAAGAAAGGAGATACATCTACTGTCAAGCCAAGATGGTTCTGCTTGTCATATAATGAAGTTGGTCACACCAACTTGGTGGCGGTGGTGTCGGAAATTCAAGAAGAAGGAATATAAAGAAAAGATGGATTTCTTAAAGGAGAAGGAAATCTGTTTTGGATGTTTGAAAAAAGGATACATGGTTAAAGTCTGTAAGAGTCTTATAACTTTTGATCAATGCAAGCAGATCATCCTGAAGCACTTCTCACTGAGCAGAAAAAGCCAGACCAAAAAGAACAGAAGGCGAAGCCAGCTACGAGTGTGCTGTCACCTCACCTCAGATATCTGCTCATATTGGGGCCGGAGTAGAAACCTGCATCTTCTCTATCTTACCTGTACAGGTAAGGAATAGCAAGACGAATACAGTGTTGCAAACATATGCATTTTTGGATCATGAAAGTTCGGCTACCTTTTGCACAGAAAGTTTGATGCGAAGGCTGGACATCACAGGAGAGGAGGTTAATAGTCTAATGCGTACCATGAATGAAAAGAAAGAGTGTGTTAGTCATAACATTACAAGTATGGAAATATCTAGCCTGGATGAAGACAATTTTATACAAATGTCTGATGTGTTTACACATGAGACCATGCCTGTTTGTCATCAAAATATACCCAGACATGTGGACTTGAAACAATGGCCTTACTTGAAGGATATCAAGATACCTAAAATAAATTCTGGTATTGGAACATATCGGAACAAATGCTTTGAAAGCATTGGAACCTATACAGACTGTGAGGAGCCAAGGGAATGGACCGTTTGCTGCGAAAACCCTACTCGGATGGGTCATCTATGGGTCCTTGAGAATGAACAACGAAAGTAGGATCCAGATGAACCACCCAGCTGCTGCTGTTAATCAAATATCTACAGTTAAATTAGAAGAGCTGTTGATCAAGCAATACAATCATGACTTTGGTGAAAGTACCGGTAAGGAATCGGAAGAAATGTCCAGAGAAGAATCTAAGTTTTTGGATATTATGAACCACTCAGTAGTGAAGATAGACAAACACTATTGTCTAGACTTACCTTTCAAGCAAGAAAATGTTAGTCTGCCAAATAATGTTAGTCTGCCAAATAATCTGAAACGCAAGATTGGCAAGAATACGAAATTTCATGAGGAATATACATCTTTCCTAAAGGACATAAATTGACAATGATTATGCCGAAATGGTACCAACAGACCAGCTGAATTAATGTGACGTAGAGCTTTGGTATATTCCGCAACATGGGGTGTATCACTCAAAGAATGGGACCCTGAGGGTGGTCTTGACTGTGCCGAGTCTTCAAAGGAACATCTCTCAACTGTCAACAAATGCAGGGTCCGGATCTTACAAACTCACACATTGGAATTCTTATTAAATTCAGACTAGAACCAATTGCTTTGATGGCTGATATTAAAGCGATGTTTCATCGTCAAAGTGTCAGAAAAACACATTGACTACCTGCGATTCATATGGAGGCCTGATGGGGATGCACAACAAGATCTCGTTGAATACCGGATGAAGGTGCATCTCTTTGGAGCAGTGTTATCACCAAGTTGTGCGAACTTTGCATTAAGGAAGACCGCTGAGGACAATAAAGCTCACTTTCCAGAAGAAGTGATAAACACTGTGAAGAATAATTTTGATGTGGATGATTGCTTGAAATCCATGTCTACAGAGCAGGAAGTGATTCAAATGGTAAAACATCTGACTTACCTCTGCAATAAGGGAGGATTCATGCTTTCCAAGTGGATCGGCAACAGCCGTGTTGTATTGGAGCATTCTACCAGATGTTAGAGCCAAGGAGACCAGGGAGTTTGGTTAAGAAGCCAAGACAAAGACAAAGAAGGACAAAGACAATCTGCCAATTGAAAGAGCACTGGGATTGCACTGGTGTGTCCAATCAGATGTGTTCAAGTTCAGAATCTCGATTCAAGAGTGACCATGTACAAGAAGGGGCATCCTTTCTGTGATTGGTTCCATTTACGACCCTTTGGGGTTTCTTGCACCGTTTACACTGCCAGCCAAGTTAATTTTGCAGGATCTCTGTAAGAAAAATCTTGGATGGGATGAGAGTATAACACAAACTTCCTCTCACCGATGGACAGAATGGTTAGCAGATCTCAACAAGATCTCAGAATTGAAATTGGACCGGTACATGAAGCCTACAAGCTTTGGTCGAATCAGATATGCACAGCTGCATCACTTTTCTGATGCAAGTGAATGTGGCTACGGTACTGTTTCATATCTTGGAAAATGATATCAATGAAGTATATGTTGCATTCTTGAAGGGAAAGGCCAGTGTGGCACCATTGAAGTAAATGACAATTCCCAGAATGGAACTTACTGCCACAGTCTTAGCTGTCAAAGTTGACATAATGCTAAGGAAAGAACTACAGCTTCAACTGGAAGAATCTATTTTCTGAACTGATAGTACTTCAGTACTTCAACAATGAGAACAAACGTTTTCTAACATTTGTAGCAAACAGAATCTCTTTTGTAATGGGTTCTACTAATGTATCACAATGGAAATATGTTAACACCAAGGAAAATCCTGCGGATGAAGCTTCTAGAGAACTAACAGCAGACCGCTTCTTAAGCAATAAGAGATGGATCAATGGACCAGAGTTTCTCTGTAAGCCAGAGAATGGCCAAAGCTTGAGCTGTGATTTCAAATCTCTACTAATGATCGTGAAATTTAACAAAACATCACAGTGAACGTTATTGCTAAAGATTCATCAAACACAACAAATGACTTATTTACCCACTTGACATCAAGGAAGAAGCTGGTGAATGTGATGGCATGATTTCCTAAAGCAAAGGCAAGGTTATTGCTGTTTGCTTGAAAAAGGAAAGAGATTACTGAAGACATCTTTGACGAAGATCCTGAATACTGAAGGAAAAGGTTGGAAAGAAGATGCAAGTTTTTAAAGCATTGCACGACGTACAGGGTTTACATCTTGATGATCTCCTCAAAGCAGAAAATGTCAAAGACAGAAATACAAAGAGGAAATATCGATGTTAGAAGCTGGAGTAAATGGTTTCAAAAGAGACAGACAATTGTATAAGCTGGATCCGGCATTGGAAGAAGGACTTCTGACAGTTGGCGGTCGTCTGAATAGACTGGCAATGCCTGAAGAGGCTAAGCATCCTAATTATTCTCTCGAAGGACTTTCATATTTCAAGATTATTGTTACGATATATCCATGAATTGATCGGACATGGAGGAAGACATTATATGTTGTCTCAGCTTCGCAAAAAATATTGTATTATCAAGGCTAATGGCCCTGTCTCACGGTGGGAGTTGACCCACGAGGTACCCCGAGTGAAAGACTCGTGGTTGTGTACGAGACTTCAAGTTTATGTTCAAGTGTTTAACCGAGTTCCCACGGGTATGTCATTTCTGCGATGTTCCAAGTTCCTCCTCCGAGTTACCAAGTTCCTCTCCCGTTACTCTTGAGCCAACCGTGAATTAAGGTATGTTTTAATAAAGCAACAATGTTAAAATACATCTCCATCCTGTGGCTTTGAGTTATTTCAGCGCGGCCGCATCTATTGATACGACCTACAAAGGGAAAATATGCACCCTCCAGTAACCAATAACGTGGTAAGTGCATTTCTTGATGCTTTATGCTTTTAAATACTGTATTTCCCGGGGTGGGGGGAGAGCTCAGTTCATAGTATTTGGGGAGTCTGGCGTTGTGAAGGAGGGGATTGGGGTCAGTAATCCACTTGCCACGCTCCAGTCTGAGTGCAGGTAGATGGGACTAGGTGACAGTAAACGGCACGGAGTAAAAGGGCAGAGATGTTTCCGTGCTGTCATTGCTATATGGTTTTATTGCGGCCAGGGAGTGAATTAGCTTGGGTGGCTGCCGCAGCGCTCCGGGCACGGACAGCAGAACTGGCCGCCACTTCCGAGGAAGGAAGCAGCTCGGGTGACTGACTTTGAGCGGCCGCCAGGACCCGACAGCAGATACACACACACACACACACACACAGTTAGACAGACAGACAGACACACACACACACACACACACACACACACACACACACACACACACACACGGAGCAGAAGCCACTTCCAGGAAGTCCCGAAGGAAGAAGCAGCTCAGGTGACTGACTTTGAGCCCAGACACACACACACACACACACACACACACACACAGATACACACAGACAGACAGAGAGAGACACACACACACACACAGATACACACGGACATCAGAACTGGCCGCCACTTCCGAGGAAGGAAGCAGCTCGGGTGACTGACTTTGAGCGGCCGCCGGGACCCGACAGCAGACACACACACACACACACACACACACACACAGATACACACAGACAGACAGACAGAGAGACACACACACACAAATACACACAGATACACACGGACAGCAGAACTGGCCGCCACTTCCGAGGAAGGAAGCAGCTCGGGTGACTGACTTTGAGCGGCCGCCGGGACCCGACAGCAGACACACACACACACACACACACAGATAGACAGAGAGAGACACACACACACACACACACACACACACACACACACACACACACACACACACACACACACACACACACACACACACACACACACACACGTGGCATTTCTGCTCGGGACCCTTCTTCAGACAATCCAATGTCCCAAAATATATTCTTTAAATATTAAGGTTTCTGTTGAAAGTGTGGTGCCGTGGTTACGGGTGGGCGGAAGGAAGACGATGAGGTCTGGTACAAGTTGACTTTGTTTTCAGTAATCAGGCCTCCGTGTTGGCCGGTGTCTGGTTGATCGAGCGTTCATACAGTAGCGAGCGAGCGAGGTCCATATATAGGAGCAAGGAAAGCGAAGCCTCTGAGGGTTCATTGTTCCCCTGGCTTGGATTGCTCCCAGGAGAGCGGGCACAAAGACAAATTTAGGCATTTTTCTGTGGAAGGGGGAGGGCAGAATAGAATCGAAAGCATTGTAACAGCAGCACTCTCCCCAACACGAAACACAGCGCAGCGTAAACAATTAAACAGCTTCACTTTTAAAAGCAAAGACACACGTTGAATTACATGGCCCCAAGAAATCGCCTCTCAATTGCTTCGGGGTTGGAATTGAAATATATAATATATACAATATGTATATACATATTATACTACAAATACATATATATATATTATATATACTGCAATTGTGAGATTGGTGAATCTGTGGAATTCTCTGCCACAGAAGGTAGTTGAAGCCAGTTCATTGGCTATATTTAAGAGTTAGATGTGGCCCTTGTGGCTAAAGGGATCAGGGGGTATGGAGAGAAGGCAGGTACAGGATACTGAGTTGGATGATCAGCTATGATCATATTGAATGGCGGTGCAGGCTCGAAGGGCTGAATGGCCTACTCCTGCACCTATTTTCTATGTTTCTAAGTTTATATATATATATATACTCTCTCTCTCTCTCTCTCTCATTTTATATATAGGCAATATAGTAGGCAATATAGTTATATATAGTAGGCAACCCAGGAACCACGCAAAGTACATATACAGCACATGGACATGTGTATGTGTGTGTATATATATATATATAGACATGTCCATGTGCTGTATATATACTTTGCGTGGTTCCTGGGTTGCCTACTGCTGAGTAACTCCACGAGTGGGGGAGGGGGGAGGGGGAGGGGGGGTTGGCGAGTCAGTGAAAATACAGTTCCAGCTGGAATATAAGAAGAGATAAAACAAAAACACTGAAAGCAAATAGTAACTTAACAGCGGGAAGTAGGACATATGTGTGTGTGGTGTGCGCGCTACTGAATACTTTCTATCCAGTGTCTCCGCTGCAAATTGCAATGCATACGCGTTTGATATTTAGACAAACTTAATTTTATTTCCAGTTTTGCATTTTTAATTTGTTCCACACATTTAATTAGTTTTAATCCCTCCAGAAAAAACCTGAAAGTGGAGATGGTTCTCATACATAAAGCCCAAGACATGGCTTCTTGATTCTAACGAGTGTTTGGGAAAAATAGACACAAAAAGCTGAAGTAACTCACGGGACAGGCAGCATCTCTGGAGAGAAGGGATGGGTGACTTTTCGGGTTGAGACCCTTCTTCGGACTGGTGTTTGGGAAACGTGGATTAGGTTTGTTTTCAGGGGGAGAGGGGGGGAATACATTCGCCTTTTTCTCTGATTTCAGGAATGAATGCATGTTGACACACATAACACAGAGAAGGGGGGATCGCTGCGTTTAGGTCTGAGGAGAAGGGAGCCAAGAAGTTCTCGATTATCCCTGGCGATAGTTTCACTTTTTTGTCCCGGAGACACATGTAACTTAACCACATGTAATTACTCCAGCATTTTGTGACTATCTTTGGTTTAGTCCCTTTAAGATTATAAGAAAGTTCCCACGATAGACTCACGAGACACTAAGGTAAACGCACGGGCCATTACGTTATTGCAACGAGTTGAAATGTTTCCATTTTTAACTTGAACAGTTAATTTGACTCGTGAAAAAAATCAAACATGTTTCAAGTTGATCGCGCGAGTTCCAACGTTGCCGCTACGTTCATCGTACGTGATCACCACGAGTGAAAACTTGGGGTCACTCGTGGGCCAACTCGAGACAGGGGTTTAACTCTGTTGCAAGAAAGATAATAAAAAATTGTGTTGTCTGCAGACGAGTGTGGAAAAGTTGGAGAACAGAAGATGGCAGACTTACCTCTGGAGAGGATTCTACCTGATAAGCCTCCATTTACAGATGTGGGGGCAGATTACTTTGGTCCTATAGAGGTTAAGAGAGGACGAAGCCTTGTAAAAAGGTGCGGTGTAATCTTCACTTGCAAGTAGAGCAGTACATCTTGAAGTTGCATCTACACTTGACACAGACTCCTGTATTCATGCATTACGGAGAGTTATTTGTCGAAGAGGTCCAGTTCTATCATTAAGATCGGACAATGGTATGAATTTTGTTGGAACGGCAAGAGAATTAAAAGCACTTAAAGGCTTGAATCAGGATAAGATCCAGAATGCAATGCTTCAGCAAGGGATAAGATGGAACTTTAATCCTCCAGCGGGTTCTCATCACGGCGGTGTCTGGGAATGGTTGATCCGCATGGTTCGAAATGTGTTACGCTCTGTTCTTAAACAGCAAGTTCTGGACGATGAAGGATTGCAAACTTTATTCTGTGAAGTTGAAGGAATTTTAAATGATCGACCTATTACTAAGAGTTCTGATGATCCGAACGACCTGGAAGTGCTTACACCAAATCATACTCTTCTGTTGAAGACTAATCCAATACTACCACCTGGACTCTTTGTGAAAGAAGATTTGTATATAAGACGCAGATGGAGACAAGTACAATATATGCCAAATCTTTTTTGGAAAAGGTGGACAAAAGAATATTTGCCTCTGATCCAAGAACGACAACAGTGGCCGAGGGTTGGAAGAGATTTTGTTCCAGGTGATATTGTTTTGGTGGTTGATCCTACTGCATCATGAGGTTCTTGGTTGATGGGAAGGATACTAAAGATTATGCCTGACGGTAAGGGTTTGGTGCACACAGTATGACTTCAGACTAAGAACAATGTTTTAATAAGACCAATAACCAAGTTATGCTTGCTTCTAGAAGGCGAAGGTGAAGATGCAAGAATCGCTAAAGAAATCTGAATGCTGATATATAATGCATGTTATTTTTTGATATATGTTAAGCTTTTATAGCTCCTTTTTTAATGTATTTTAGTAATTGCCTCGTTATATACTCAACATTATTGGTCATCAATTAAAACGAGTATCAGTACTAAATCCTTGAGACGATATAAAATCTTTCCCTACACACATTGTCAATTTCTATGACCTCCCACAGTGTAACTAGCCACCTGTGTTGCTGAAGAGACCATGGTGTCTGATTACTGTGGGGACTCTCTATCAGCTAGAAACAACATCCATTATAAAGAGGTCCGTGATAACAAGGGCAGACTGCAGTGGCCCAGAAATCAGATTGCACATAGAAACGCAAAGAAACCAGCATCAGTTTCATCCAGGGGATTTTGCAGTCTAAGTTCTAATCATATTTTGTTGTGACCTAACTTCCCTACAGTTATAGATACATAGAAACATAGAAACATAGAAATTAGGTGCAGGAGTAGGCCATTCAGCCCTTCGAGCCTGCACCGCCATTCAATATGATCATGGCTGATCATCCAACTCAGTATCCCGTACCTGCCTTCTCTCCATACCCTCTGATCCCCTTAGCCACAAGGGCCACATCCAACTCACTCTTAAATATAGCCAATGAACTGGCCTCAACTACCCTCTGTGGCAGAGAGTTCCAGAGACTCACCACTCTCTGTGTGAAAAAAGTCTTTCTCATCTCGGTCTTAAAGGATTTCCCCCTTATCCTTAAGCTGTGACCCCTTGTCCTGGACTTCCCCAACATCGGGAACAATCTTCCTGCATCTAGCCTGTCCAACCCCTTAAGAATTTTGTAAGTTTCTATAAGATCCCCTCTCAATCTCCTAAATTCCAGAGAGTATAAACCGAGTCTATCCAGTCTTTCTTCATAAGACAGTCCTGACATCCCAGGAATCAGTCTGGTGAACCTTCTCTGCACTCCCTCTATGGCAATAATGTCCTTCCTCAGATTTGGAGACCAAAACTGTACGCAATACTCCAGGTGTGGTCTCACCAAGACCCTGTACAACTGAAGTAGAACCTCCCTGCTCCTGTACTCAAATCCTTTTGCTATGAAAGCTAACATACCATTCGCTTTTTTCACTGCCTGCTGCACCTGCATGCCTACTTTCAATGACTGGTGTACCATGACACCCAGGTCTCGCTGCATCTCCCCTTTTCCTAATCGGCCACCATTTAAATAATAGTCTGCTTTCCTGTTTTTGCCACCAAAGTGGATAACCTCACATTTATCCACATTATACTGCATCTGCCAAACATTTGCCCACTCACCCAGCCTATCCAAGTCACCTTGCAGTCTCCTAGCATCCTCCTCACAGCGAACACTGCCCCCCAGCTTAGTGTCATTCGCAAACTTGGAGATATTGCCTTCAATTCCCTCATCCAGATCATTAATATATATTGTAAATAGCTGGGGTCCCAGCACTGAGCCCTGCGGTACCCCACTAGTTACTGCCTGCCATTGTGAAAAGGACCCGTTTACTCCTACTCTTTGCTTCCTGTTTGCCAGCCAGTTCTCTATCCACATCAATACTGAACCCCTAATACCATATGCTTTAAGTTTGTATACTAATCTCTTATGTGGGACCTTGTCGAAAGCCTTCTGGAAGTCCAGATATACCACATCCACTGGTTCTCCCTTATCCACGCTACTAGTTACATCCTCGAAAAATTCCACAAGATTCGTCAGACATGATTTACCTTTTGTAAATCCATGCTGACTTTGTCCAATGATTTCACCACTTTCCAAATGTGCTGCTATCCCATCTTTAATAACTGACTCTAGCAGTTTCCCCACTACCGATGTTAGACTAACTGGTCTGTAATTCCCCGTTTTCTCTCTCCCTCCCTTCTTAAAAAGAGGGGTTACATTTGCTACCCGCCAATCCTCAGGAACTACTCCAGAATCTAAAGAGTTTTGAAAGATTATCACTAATGCATCCACTATTTCCTGAGCTACTTCCTTAAGTACTCTGGGATGCAGCCTATCTGGCCCTGGGGATTTATCGGCCTTTAATCTATTCAATTTACCCAACACCACCTAGAAAAATACCTAGAAAAATACCTTGATAAATCTAGCTAAACCCAAACTTACCTGTGTGATGTCCTGCAGGCGGTGATTGTGTTTCTCAGTGAAAACCACTGCTGGAAGTTGTGGAATTGATTAGAAATTGAAACATTCATGATTTCCCCTTTCCTATCTCAGGCCTGGTATAGGATCCCTACAGCTAAGATTGATCAACTCAAAATAAAGGGCAGAAATCAATAGTTAGATGACCTCCTCCCACCATCAAATTTTATAATTTTACAAGATACATATAAAATAGTTGAGGCTAAATTATTCATCAATGGTTTTTTCTTTATTGTGTTTTCTTTATTGATTTCTCTTTAATCTCACTAGTAATCCCACCTACAATATTTCTACAAAATAAAAATGGCAAAATGTAGGAACAAGGAACTGCAGATGCTGGTTTACAAAAAAAGACAAGTGCTGGAGTAACTCAATGGTTTAGGCAGCATATCTGGAAAACGGTTTAGGTGAGGTTTCAGGTCAGCCATAAAATACTGTAAAAGTGGCATTTTGTTCTTTTTGGAAGAAAAACAAATATATTGAGAACATTTTGAAAACCAACAAAACAAATTGTTACGTTTTCAGCTTGCATTTTAGTGTGTTTATATCCAGCTGTGGGACCAATTTAAATACAAAGATCTGTCAGGATTGAATGGTAAAATAAGCAATGAATATAGAACAAAACCAACAGAAAAGATGTGCATCAATTATCACCAAAGAGTAAATAAGTGTAAAAAGAGGAATCAAGACCTAAGTTTCACATCTGTTTACTTGTTAGATTGTTACAGCTGAAGGGTTTTGAGAAGCTTGCTGTTATTTCCTGTTTCTGTTGAGAGAGGTAGTGTTATTACTTCTGACAATTTAACTTGTATTTAAATTTAATTTAATTATGATGTTGTGGGAATGCAAGTATGATGTTGTGGGAATTACAGAGACATGGCTGCAAGAGGACCAGGACTGGGAACGGAATATTCAAGGGTATACGTCCTATCGAAAAGACAGGCAGGTGGAGAGAGGGAGTGGGGTAGCTCTGTTGGTGAGGAATTAAATTCAGTCCCTTGAGAGGGGTGACATAGAATCAGGAGATGCAAAGTCAGTATGGATAGAACTGAGAAATTGTAAGGATAAAAAGACCCTAATGGGACTTATCTGCAGGCCCCCAAACAGTAGTCTGGATATTGGGTGCAAATTAACTCAAGTTAAAATTGGCATGTTGTAAAGGTAATACTACGGTTGTTAGGGGGGATTTCAACATGCAGGTAGGCTGGGTAAATCAGGTTGGTACTGGACCCCACGAAAGGGAGTTTGTGGAGTGCCTCTGTGATGGATTCTTAGAGCAGCTTGTATTGGTGCCTACCAGAGAGCATGCAATTCTGGATTTAGTGTTGTGTAATGAACCAGATTTGATAAAGGGAACTTAAGGTTAAGGAGCCATTAGGAGGTAGTGACCATAATATGATAAACTTTAATCTACAATTTGAGAGGGAGATGGGGAAATCGGAGGTGTCCTTGTTACAGTGAACAAAGGGGACTATGGAGTCATGAGAGAGGAGCTGGCCAAAGATGACTGGAAAGATACCCTAGCAGGGATGACAGTGGAACAACAATTGCAGGTATTTCTGAGAATAATACAGAAAGTGTAGGATCAGTTCATTCCAAAGAGGAAGAAATATTCCAAGGGGAGTAAGGCTGACAAGGGAAGTCAGGGACAGTATAAAAATAAAAGAGAAGTACAACATAGCAAAGATGAGCGGGAAGCCAGAGGATTGGGTAATGTTTAAAGAGCAACAGAAGATAACTAAAAAGGCAATACAGGGAAAAAAGATGAGGTACGCAGGTAAGCAAGCCAAGAATATAAAGGAGGATAGTAATATCTTATTTAGGTATGTGAAGAGGAAAAAAATAGTTAAGACCAAAGTTGGATCCTTGAAGACTGAAAAGTGTGAATTTATTCTGGGAAACAAGGAAATGGTAGATGAGTTGAACAGGTACTTTGGATCCGTCTTGGAACGAGGACACAAACAATCTTCCTGATGTACTATAAGGCACTGAAGGCTGATAAATCCCCAGGGCCTGATGGTCTGCATCCCAGGGTACTTAAGGAAGAGGCTCTGGAAATCGTGGGCACATTGGTGATCATTTTCCAATGTTCTGTAGATTCAGGATCAGTTCCTATGGATTGGAGGGTAGCCAATGTTATCCCACTTTTTAAGAAAGGCGGGAGAGAGAAAACAGGGAATTATAGACCAGTTTGTCTGACATCGGCGGTGGGCAAGATGCTGGAGTTAATCATAAAAATGAAATAGTGGCACATTTGGATAGCAGTAACAGGATCAGTCTGAGTCAGCATGGATTTACAAAGGGGAAATCATGCTTGACTAATCTTCTGGGATTTTTTGAGGATGTAACTAGGAAAATGGACAAGGTAGAGCCAGTGGATGTAGTGTACCTGGACTTTCAGAAAACATTTGATAAGTTCCCACATAGGAGATTAGTGGGCAAAATTAGGGCACAAGGTATTGGGGGTAGAATGCTGACATGGATAGAAAATTGGTTGGCAGACAGGAAACAAAGAGAAGGGATTAACGGGTCTCATTCAGAATGGCAGGCAGTGACTAGTGGGGTACCGCAAGGCTCGGTGCTGGGACCGCAGCTATTTACAATATACATCAATAATTTGGATGAAGGGATTCAAAGTAACATTAGCAAATTTGCAGATGACACAAAGCTGGGTGGCAGTGTGAACTGTGAGGAGGGTGCTATGAGAAAGCAGGATGACTTGGACAGGTTGGTTGAGTGGGCAGATGCATGGCAGATGCAGTTTAATGTGGATAAATGTGAGGTTATCCACTTTGGTAGCAAAAACAGAAAGGTAGATTATTATCTAAATGGTGTCAAGTTGAAAATGGGGAAGTACAACGAGATCTGGGGGTCCTTGTTCATCGGTAATTGAAAGTAAGCATGCCGGTACAGCAGGCAGTAAAGAAAGCGAATGGCATGTTGGCTTTAATAACAAGAGTAGTTGAGTATAGGAGCAAAGAGGTCCTTCTGCAGTTGCACCTATTGTCTATTGCAGCACGACAGTCAATGTCATCGACTGATTGTACCAAAAGAAAATTAAGCCCTCAACATAGTCATTTGAGTGGAAACCATTCAAACCCAGCGCCACAGCTGTGCACTCTAAGAAGTTGAGTAGTGACATTTTGCATTTTGTTCAATGTTAAACACAGAAAATAGAACAGTACAACACAGGGACAAACCCATTTGGTTAACAATGTCAGTGCCGAATATAATATCAAATTAAGCTAATCTCTTCTGCCTGCATATGATCCATATCCCTCCTTCCAGGAACAGCTTCTTCCCCAGTGTTATGGTCCTCCCATAAGCTAGGATACAGTCCAGATCTTCCAACCTACCTGATTGTGGATCTTGGAGTTTTTCCTCTGGAACTGTAATGTTATTACACAATATTCTGTACTCTGGTATTTTTTTCAGCGCTACCTGTTGTATTTGTGTATGAGGTGATTGTACTCATGTAGAGTATGATTTGACTGGATAGCATGCAAACAAAATGTCTAACTGTATCTCAGTGCACATGATAATAATAACCCAATACTAATATTCTAGGTCCTATCTCAAAGCCTTTGAAATGTCACATATCTGCTTCCACCACCACATCTGTCAGTGCATTATAGCCACCTACCACTCTCTGTGCAAAAAAATAAAATAAAGCTTGCCCTGCATATCTCCTTTAAACTTTCTCCTTCAAATCTTAAAACTCTGCCCTCTAGTATTTTACATTTCCACTCTGGGAAAAAGTTATTGATTGTCTACTCTATCTATGCATCTCATAATTTAATATATTTCTATCAGATATCCCCCAGCCTCCGAAGGTCCAGAAAAAATGTCCAACCTCTCACAGCAAATGCCCACAAATCCAGGTAAATATCTTCTGCATCCCCTCCAAAGCCTCCAATCCTTCCTGTAATGTGGTGACCAGAACCCCTCACAATACTCTAAAAAGTGGCCTAACCAAGGTCCTATAAAACTGCAACATGACTTCCAGAAGCTTCTACTCAATGCCCGACCAATGAAGCTAAACAGTCAATATGCGTTTGTTACCACTCTCTACTTGTGTTGCCACTTTCTGGGAGCAAGGGACTTGAAGCCCAAGATCATTCTGTATATCAATGCTGTTAAGGGTCCTTCCATTAACCATATATTTTCCCCTTACAAAGTTCAACACCTCACAATTAAACTCCATCTGACATTCCTCCTCCCATGTCTGTAATTTCCGTGCTGTATCATTTGTCAGCCTTTTTCACTGTCCTCAATCCACCAATTTTGATGACGTCTGCAAACTTACTAACCACCCCATCTATGCTTTTAGTGCCATAGAGTCATACAGTGGGAAACAGGCCCTTCGGCCCAACTCGTTCATGCTGAAACAATACAAGTCTCAGCACTGAATCCTGTGAAACACCACTGGTCACAAACCTCCATCTAGAATAACACCCACCCACTACTACTCTCTACATTCACGTCATGGCATCTTAATCTTCTGGATCAGCCTACCATGAAGGTCCTTATAAAATGTCAATGTTTCAAGATAAACATAAAATATTTTGGTTAAGTTTCCTATCACATGTAAAACTGCAGTAGAATATTTTATCCTGCAAATTAATAATAGTATTTTGGAATAATATCACAATTTTTCATCCTCTGCCCCCAAACAATTTTCTACTCTCCTCTTCAGAAGGTGGTAACTATTGCTAGGATCCAGCAGAAACTCATCTTTCTCTACTTTAATCTGATGGTTACTATTCTCTTTACATTTGAGCCAAGGTAATGACAATCTACAGATGGAAGGGAGAGAGGGGACGGAAGGTGTCTTGTTCAGCCCTGACAACCCTAACCATGATCAGTGGAAAGGTGAGAGGCTTGAGTTTTGAATTGTGGCATCTCTAGCCCATGGTCACATTTCAGCACTTCAGCCAAAGAAGCATGTATGAATGGCCATGTGCGGTGGGAGAGATGGTTAAGGTTATGCCAGAGGGTGAGGAAAGTGACCAGGAGCAAGTATTAACAGAAAGCCACCAGCCTCGTTTCCCAGCAGCGCAGAAGATACAAGGAGACTTCAAGGTAATATAGAAACAAGGAACTGCAGATGCTGGTTTAATAAACTAAAGGACACAAAGTCAGCAAGTCGGGATCTGAAGAAGGGTCCCAACCTGAAACATTACCTATCCATGTTCTCCTGAGATGCTGCCTGAACCTGCACTTTTTGTCATTTCAAAGAACATAACAGCAGTAACAAAATGTGGATCTAATACAGCAAGCAAAACAAAAAAAAGTGTAATTTTAAATGGTAAGAGACTGAAGCATGCTAACGTTGAAGGGACCCAATTGACATTGAAAGTAAACATGCAGGTGTAGGAGGAAATACAAAGGCAAATTATGATCACACTGGATCTTATTGTGAGAGGATTCAGGTACAGGAGTATTGATGTTTTAGTGCATCATTTGCATTGGTGAAGGCAGATCTAGACTGCTATTCTCATTCATATCAGACTTCAATGTTCATTCTCCCTGCAGTGTGTAAAGGCAGGTAGCAGATTCACGTGCCCAAGATTCTTACAATTGTGATTTCATGTTTAAATCTGGATATGAACAGCCATCATTTTGAATCTGTTTTATTATATTCTCTTTAAAGAATTAACACTGCTTAATTACATACATTGGCATCACAAAAAGAGAAGTGATTAAAAACGTGGTTTTACATCCAGTAGCAAATAATATGAGTATCTTAACAGATTTACAAAAAGCATTACCTTAATGAATTCCATTAATTTAAGAAAATCATGTAGAGCTGAATATATTGGAAACAAAATTAAGGATATTGTAACTCAAAATCTTGTGGTGCTGATATTTTAATTACATGTGGAATTTGCAATAAATGATTTCAAAACACAATAGTCAGATGGAAAAAAATGTGTGGAAAGATTAAGTAATCTTAGCAATTGTCAAAATGGCATGCCATTCTCAAAATGGTAAATTAGGGCAGTAATTTTGTTCTATAATTATATATCAAAATGTATTTGCAATGAGTTGACAATTAACATGGAGAAATCCTAATTAAGAATAAAACTGCTCTCAATATATTACATTATAGGTTATGAATCTACTGAACTTTCCATTTTAAAAGAAGCATCGGGTGGCATAGTTTCTGCCTTACAGCACCAGAGACTTGGGTTCGATCCTGATTACGGGTGCTGTCTATACGGAATTTGAACATTCTCCCTGTGACCTTGTGGTTCCTCCCACAATCCAAAGATGTACAGGTTTGTAGGTTAATTGGCTTCAGTAAAATTGTAAAACATGTCTCTAGTATATTGGATAGTGTTAGTGTGAGCGCTGAATAGGTGATCGCTTTAGTCTAAAATAAAGGGGAACCATAAACATTCTGCTGTACTGAATGTGTTTAATAAGCATAAATATAGCTGGAAGAAGGTATTCTGGGGACATCCAAAAATGTATTGTTATTTTGTAAGCTATCCATCAGTTGCTTTTTAAAATTGTTAATAAATAATTGTTTTATTAATTTTTCAATGAATCATGGCTTGTGCAATTTTCTTAATGGAGAAACTTAATGAATATAAAAACTAGTGAACAAAGACAACTCACCAATGATAATGAGAAAAGTCTGTTGGATAACAACATTTAGAAGACATTTGGACAGGTTTTGCTATTGCTGACCCGATCCGTAATCCATGTCGGGTTTCCACTATGCCATCTTGTGGAATGTGAGCAACCACTCTTTCAGTTTTAATCTATGACTTCGAGCCTACAGTGCCTGCTTCTATGGTTCCTGTATGTATTCTTTTTAAAGTACTTATAATTAAGTTTTATGACTCAGTGTCAATGGTGCTTTATACAGTGTCAAAAGTGATCTTCGGATCGACTTCGGCTGCTATTTATACGAGTTTTTACACTTTTGGATATGGGTGAAGTTTTCCCAAAACCAGAACCTCTCGTCTTCGATAGCAGAATCGGAGAGTGTTGGCGCCTCTTCGAACGACATTATGAAGTCTTCATCGCTGCATCTTACTATGACAAGCCAGTTAAGGCTCGTGCTAACCTGCCCTCAGTCTCGCAGGAGACGAAGCTTATGAACGAGCACAACGAGTTTGTGTATGCTGGAGAAGTAACTCATCCACCTGTCGATGGTGAAGCTCCGGTTGTTACCCCTGCTGAAGCGGCGGTCGACCCGGAATGTCTCAAAAGAACGTTTTGACAACTGTGTAACCCTCAAGCCAATCCTCCCATCGAGCGGGTAAAGTTCTTCTCACGGAACCAAAATGAGGGCGAGACTATTGAATCGTTTGTATGTGCGATAAAAAAGGCAGCAAGAAGCTGTAGATTAGGCGAGCTCCAGGATGAGTTCATTAGAGACAGGTTAGGGTGCGGTCTTGTTAACGATAAACTAAGCAGAAAGCTTGTCCGTGACCCTGCTGTAACTTTAGATAATACTGTCTCTATCTGCGAGAATTACGAGTTGCCTGTTCTTAATGCCAGAATGCTGACAGAGGCTCAGCATTCAACTTTGGGAATTGATACTGTACAGGCTGCGATTCCAAAACGACAGATGCCTGTGATAGCGATGAAAACGTAGCTTGATAGGCCAGTGGCAAGATTTATTACAAAGTGTACAAATTGCAGTGGGTCTCATGTTGCAAGAAGGGAGAGTTGCCCAATTTTGGCCATATTTGCCATGGTTGCAAAAGACGAAACCATTTCTGGAGATGCTGTAGATCTCAACCATGCGGTTTCACCAAAGTGCAGACAAAACAATCTGTGAATCTGCTACAGGCATCATCTATGCTTCCAACTTCAGCACTGCTTTCGGCTGCTACAGATTCCTCCGGATGCCATTCGGTATCAGTTCCGCCAGTGAGGTGTTTCTGCGTTCTGTGGAGCAACTCTTTGATAGATTCCCTTGTAGACGACATTAAGGATCCGGCCCTTAACCCGAAATCATCCGGCCCGCAGATGTATTTTTTTCAATTAGTTTTCGCGACCTGGGAACTGCAGCCAGTCCCGGGGCAGGCAAGCTGACCTGCCAGTCCCAGGGCTGTTTTGTTTCACAAAACATGGGGGGGGGGATTGTTCCCACCTCTCAAAACATGGGGGGTTTTCCCCATATTTTAAACATATGTGCAGGTTTTGTTCTTGATGAGTTTCAGGTATGACTTCGATAATATTTTTACACAATTTGTTATAAATACAGGTAGATACGTGATTTGGGTTAAAAAAATTAAACAAAAAAGCACCTCGGCCCACGGTCTGGAATTGCTGCTGGTGGTCTTTGCACGTGTCAAATTCAACAATTACATCTTTGGTAAGCCTGTAACTATAGAGACTGACCACCAGCCTTTGGTCACCATTTTAAACAAGAATTGGTCAGAATGCTCATGTATTGAGATGTGAATATGGAACATTGTAAAGTTAAGTGGTCCGTGCAAGATCTATTGTTGTGACATCAATGTCACTGAATTATACTGCTTTCTGCAGCCAGATTCCAGACTAAAGTAGGTAGCAAAGGATTTTCTTAGTCAATTAATTAATTAAATTTAAAATAAAGGATTTTCTTAGTCAATTGATTAATTAAATTTATGTCTTTAATTAATTAAATTAGTGTCACAGCTGGCATCCTGGTGCCTTTGCAACAACCTAGAGCTCAATGCTCTTAAGGCAGTGGAATTGATTGTAGACTTTAGGAAAGCTGCCCCGCCTCTCACCATTAACAACACCACAGTCACATCTGTGGAGTGGGGGGCTACCATCGACTCCACAGTCAAAAAGACACAACAGAGGATGTACTTCCTACGGCAGCTGAGGAAGCACAATCTGCCACATGCAATGATGGTCCAATTCTACACGGCCATCGTAGAGTCTGTTCTCACCTTCTCCATCATGGTCTGGTTTGGCTCAGCCACCAAGCACGACACCTGGAGGCTGCAGCGAATCGTCCGATCACCAGAGAAGGTTATTGGCTGCAACCTTCCCTCCATTGATGAACTATACACTGCAAGGGCCAGGAGCGGGCAAGATCTCTGACCCCTCTCACCCTGGCCACAAACTCTTTGAATAATTTCCCTCTGGAAGGCGACTCCGGACGGTCAAAGCTGCCACAGCCTGACATATAAACAGTTTTTATCCACGAGTAGTTGCTCTACTCAACAGCCAAAAATCTGTTGCCTCCCTTTAATCTTGTATTTTGTTGGTTCACATGCTTGATCAATGGTGTTTTATCATTAATGTTTTATTATTATTAATATTTAGTGTTTTCTGAGTCATTCGAGACTCACTGTATGTCATGTTGTTACTTGTGGGGGGAGCACCAAGGCAAATTCCTTGTATGTGAATACTTGGCCAATAAACTTACTTACCTACTTAAAAGAAAAATTGTCAGATGCTGTGACATCTCAATGCTTGGGCGGTCTTGCAGCATTAAAATGTGCAACACAGCCAAACCTGAAGCAACTATCTATCTGTCTATACAAACATCTATCAATATACTATTAAAAGCGCGTGTGTGTGTGTGTGTGTGTGTGTGTGTGTGTGTGTGTGTGTGTGTGTGTGTGTGTGTGTGTGTGTGTGTGTGTGTGTGTGTGTGTGTGTGTGTGTGTGTGTGTGTGTGTGTATCTTCGCCAAAACGGTACACAGCAGCGCTGAAAAAATTGCAGAACTTTACTCAGATTTTTCCCGTCATCGGTCTTGTCAAGTTTCCTTCAGATTTGATGTTATATTTCAAAAGTTATCAATATTTAAAGTTTTAATAAAGCCAACTTTGAAAATAATAACTGCCTTTGACAGGGAGACTTTTCTAGCAGCTTCCAATGATGATATCACAATGCCATCTCACAGTCTATCAATCATAATGGGATCATTTACTTAAGCTGCAGTCATTGTTGCCAATGGTGACGGCAGGTCCGACTGGGCCACGCATCGGGGGGGGGGGGGGGGGGGGGGGCGCGGGGGGGAGTATGTGAGAAAGAGAGAGTCAGAGGGAAAGGTAGAGAGGTCCAAGCTGCAGTCTTTTACACACGTTGCCAATGGTAACGGCAGCTCTGATTGGGCTCTGCACCGGGGGGGAGGAGTGTGAGAGGGAGTTTGAGAGGGAGAGGGAGAGGGAGAGGGTGAGAGTGAGAGAGGGAGAGAGAGAGAGAGTTGCATTGGGGGAACTGGTGAGTGGTGGAAATGGGTTGCGTTGGGGGAACTGGCGAGTAGTGGAAATGGGTTGCATTGGGGAAACGAATGAGTGGTGGAAACGGGTTGTGTTGGGGGAACGGGTGAGTGGTGGAATATTGCGTTGGGGGGAACGGGGCCCAACGGGTCCCACTTGGTATAGTACATTACTAAAACTTTAATCTTGTTTGTTTGACTGGTTTGTATTTGTGCAAAAGCTGTACACGATAGCGTTACAATTTTTGCACCACCTTACTCACCATTGTCCTGTGATGTAAATGAAACAGGTTTTGTTCAGAGTGATGGTATATTTTAAAAGTTATCACATTTAACACAGCGCCCGCACCCACACATGCGCAGTTGGGGGAGGGTTCCCGTCTCAGCCGCGCCTGCGCAGTTGGGGCCTTTCCAGAAATTCAAATCGCCATCTTTTTTTTACTCCATCACAGCCCTCTCGATCAGGCCGTAGATGGTGTAGAAGCACTGGATCTTGGCGCGGATGGCCGCCCGAGTTGTAGCGCCGGCAGCCACCGAGCCAGAGTGTGACAATATATTATAATAAACATATATATTATATAAAATATTGCTAAAACTCTCATCTTGTTTGTTTGTATGCTTGCGTGCGCGTGGGATCCCTAAACCCCGCCAAAACGGTACACGATAGCGCGACAATTTTTGGCCCACCTTATTCACCATTGTCCTGGGATATAAATGAAACAAGTATTGTTCAGATTGATGGTATATTTTACAAGTTATTGACAATTTTAACTTTACTCTAATCACTTTTCAAACCACTTTTTCACTTGCCCTGCCCGTCAGCCACATTCAACGTCAAAATGCGATTTTCATTGAGTATTTCATTTAAAAAAACATCGTGATTTTCATTGTGGGACGGGGAGATAGGGGGGAGGTGAGGAGTGGGGGAGCAGGTGGATAGAGGGAGAGGAGGGGGGGTAGGGAGGGGAGAGGAAAGTGGGGGAGTTGAGGAGGGAGAGTGGATAGAGGGAAAGGAGGGGAGGTAGGGAGTGGGGGATGGAGAGGAGGGCAGTGGGGGAGGTGAGGAGCGGGGAGCAGGGAGATAGGAGAGGAGGGGGGTATAAAGGGAAGAGGGGTTATGGAGGGAGGGAGGGAGGGAGTGATTGAGGGTAGGGAAAAGGAGAGGGAGGGAGAGGGGAGGGAGAGGTGAGGGAAGGAGTGGGGAGGGGAGGAGTATAGAAGAGGAGAGGGAAGGAGAGGTGAAGAGGAGAGGGAAGGAGTGTTGGGGAATGAGGGGAAATGTAGGAGGATAGGGTAGGAAGAGGAATGGTGAGACGCAGTTGGGGGAGTGTTGCCGTGACTCGCGTCACAACAGGGATCTCTGGCGTCACAACGGGAACCCCTCAGCCGCGCCTGTGCAGTTGGGGCCTATAGGTCAGTGGTGGAATATCGCCTAGGGGCACGGGCCCAGGGGTCCGCACCTAGTCTAGTACTCGTTAAAATTATAATACATGTTGAATGACAATTTGTTGTTGTGCTAAACATGTTCTTATGTAATATCAGAACTTTAACAAATACACATTTTGCCGATAATTAAAAGTTGTGTTAATGATGGCAAGAATAACCTCATAAATATCCTCTACTAATCACAACCATCTGGGTTTGCATATGGAGTCATTAATTGAAATGCTACTAATTATAATTGTGCCTCACATGATCTATTCAGTACTACTGTACGAGTAGTAGATTCTACTGTATGCATCAAAGAAGATACTCCTACACAAAAGAACTGAAAATAATACAAACAACCCAAGGATATAGATTAACGTATCTGTAGACTATACATTTGGATTCTTATCTGACTACATTACTCACGTTTACCAATTCACATGCTAGCAGCTGCTGACCCGGCTCCATAGCATGCTTTGAAACTCATTTACTATTGTCAGTCGCTTTAGTCAATAGTTAAACAAGTTTAGTTTATCAATTTATTAAGTTTATACACAGAACAAGATCATGGGCCCAATTTGTGGCAAATTAGTTAAACCCAAGTGTTCAAAGCTCTGCATTTGTCCAATCTGTCAGGTTTCCTGGTTTAGATTAGTTTAGAGATACATCGTGGAAACAGGCCCTTCGACCCACCCAGTCCGTGCCGACCCACACACTAACACTATCGTGCACACAGTAGGGACAATTTACAATTTTACTAAGCCAATTAACCTGCAAACCTATATGTCTTTGAAGTGTGGGAGGAAACTGTAGCTCCTGGGGAAAGCCCAGGCTGGTCACGGGGAGAATGTACAAACACCGTATAGACGCATCCATAGTCAGAATCATACCCGTATCACTGGCGCTGTCAGGCAGCAATTCTACCGCTGTGCCACCGTGCCACCCGGTGATTAGTAAAGGTGTCAAAGTTTACAGGGAGAAGGCAGGAAGATGGGGTTGCAAGGGAAAGATATGTCAGCCATGATGGAATGGCAAAGCAGACTCAATGGGCTGAATGGCCTAATTGTGTTCCGATGACTTATGAACATTATTATTGCTTAGTGAAGGTAAGTGTATAGACATTGGGCGAGGAGAGAATCAGGCTAGTGTGTGTTTAGTTCCATGGGCAGTAATCACAGTTGATATTCAAGTATGAATTGTGAAACAACGTCATATTGAAATGATTAAAAGCAACATCAGTTTAAAATCCTGGGAGGGAAATTGTCTAAAAACGATTGTAGCATAGGCAGTAAATTCACAAGCATCATCTGGATGCTTTAAACCAGTGGATTAATTAGAAGGCCCTGAGGGAAGGTTATATGATTACAATTGTTGGAAGAGTACATCCCAGTGGGAGTCCAATAATTAATCTCATCCACAAATACTGAAGGCACAGTTCATTTCAATGATGAGACTCAGCATATTAGTAAATTCAGAGGAATTTAATTAATTAAAAGATAGTCTGAATTCTTTTGGAAACAGGATACCAAAATTATATTCATTTAATTTTCTTTTTAGAACAATCTAAAAAGGTTGGTAAGAGCACTTAGATTCACTTGACGGTCTGAAGAAGGGGGCTCTGACCCGAAATGTCACCTATCCATGTTCTCCAGAGATGCTGCTTGACCTACTCCAGCATTTTGTGTCTTTCTTTGGTAAACCAGCATCCGCAGTTCCTTGTTTCTACTTCTATACTTAAACTCACGATACCAAATACCTTTTATCTTACCCTTTATAATACTGCCTGATAATTATGAAAAGGAACCATTCATTAAATAAATAATTCAGTTGCACAAAACCAGAAACTTTATAGTAAGAACATTGTATACAAAACAGATATACTTGCAATTAAGTTTTGGAAAATATAAAAGTAACATATGAACTTACCAGTACAGAATAACTGGATTGTTTTTCTGTTTGTTGTACATCTACAGATATTGACTGCTCACTTCTGAATAACCTGTTGCTGTGACGTGAATGAAACCTTTAGTCAAACATCTGTTAAGTTTCTGTTAGTTCCCCTTTAAGTTTCAGTAACATATTGCAAGCTTTGCTCTTCTTTTTTGGTCATTTGGTTTTGGGCTGCATCGTTATAACCAACTGCCACTTCACTTTCATTTGCACGTGATTGATTCTTAAAAAGCTCCCCGAAATGGCAAAGCAGGCCAGTCAGTTTTGGGGGATAGTGAGGTGGGCCATAAATGCTGACCTTGCCTGTAACACTCATATCTTGAAAATTAAATTAAGAATTAAAATAACTGTTGGCATTCACAGACTTGCCGACTCATAACACCTGCCAAAGCATCTTGGTGTCTTGCAATTCATTTTCATTAACTAACTACGCCGGTTGCATTAGGGACATTTAATTTAATTTATTATTGTCATGAGTACCGCGAATAGTGAAAAGCTTTTTTGTTGATTGCTTTACAGTTAGCAAAGAAACGTTAAATTATTACAATTAAGCAAGTTCTCCACAATGTGGCAGATTTTCTGTAAGAAATTCTGCTGTTGAGGTAAAGGTTTAAAATTGTGGAGTGATTGTAATGAATGATAGCAGATCTCCTTCTGGGACCAGCTCACAAAGATTTGTCTGGCTTCAGCACAATCCTATCTTGACATGTGCGTTATTAGACCAATTATTATATAGTCAGGGCCTTAAGTATGAACAAGTCTTCCCCAATACAACATCTGACGATGAATCAAACTTGAATCTCAAATTGTGTAAATCCATACATTTGCATATAATACATTTTCAATTTGGTCATATTATTACTGAAAATATCACCTGAAATGTTGTACAATGCAAGTAAAATGTTGAAAGCATTTGATGTGCATCTATTCTAGCAAACAAATATACTTTCAGTGTGAAATAAAACTAAAATGGTCAGCTTTCTATAAATAAAATAAAAATAACAGCGATCATCCCTATATTCAATGTCACTATCAAGACGGAAAACCCCCCACAATCAATATCCTGGGGGTTCCACTGACTAAAAACTGAGGCAGCCATGTACACAATTAACAAGAGCAGTCAGTGGCTAGGAATCCCATGGTGAGAAATTTACCTCCTCACTCTGTCCACCATCTACAAGGCTCAAGTCAGGAGAGTGATGGAGAAACTCTCCACTTGCCTGGGTGAGTGCAGCTCCAACCATGATGAAGAAGCTCAACACCACACGGGACAGTACAGTACGGGAATTCCCGGCAATGAAGGCGCTATTTTTTACCCAAAAATAAGGCACGAAAATTTACCTGCGTCTTGCGCCATCAAGAACGACGTTGCTGTACCGAGGGAAAGCCAAGTCTATTCCTCATTGCTGGCAGCTGATGGGAAGCGGCTGTAAAAAGACAGTGTCGCTGGGGGGTGGGGAAAAGAGTTCCTTCCACAGTGTGTGGGGAGTCTGGCCCGGCTCAGCACGGCCTGGGCTGCACAAATTGGCTGGGCTGCCAGGGGCAAAGGTACGGGAGGGCAGGAGTGTTGAGAAGGAGGGGGTCGTGGATCATGCCAGAAACTCACTCACCGCTGCCGCGGCGCTCCGGGCGCAGAGCCACCGCATTGTGGCCGGGCAGTGAAGAAGCTCGGGTGGCTACGAGCGGCCGCTGGGACCGGACAGCGGAACCTGCCGTCACCTCAACGCTTTCTGACGGCCCGCTCACCTCTGGCAGTGCTCTCCATCTGAACATCTCTCTCCAGCCGCTCGCCGGCCTCGCTCATGTCAGCCGCTTTCCGCAAATCCTTAAATTCCGACTGCCGCCGGGAGCAGGACATGGTCTCACTTGCTGTGCTGGGTGACACTGCATGGCATTCACCGGTCCGTGTCTTTCAATGTAAATTTGCATGGGGACATGCTTTGGAGGTGTGTGGCGGTTGTCGGTCAAGTGAGAATAACAGAGAGAATAAGAATGCTGCTGCCTTGTCAGCAGACCGGTGCAGAAGCAGTTGGTACTAGTTTTGAAATTTTCATTATCCCTATTTGTGACCTGACTCGGAGACCGGACTGTGAGGGGACCAGCTCAAGAGCAAAGATCATAGAGTGGAGCGTGTCAGCGGGCGATGGATAACAGGACAGCGGGCGGTGGAGCTTACTACTGTGTCAGCGCGAGTAATCTCTATTGGTCCCTTGAACTAGTATTGTCATTCAATAAGATCACAACTGATTCAACTTGTCCCGGTGTGCTCCCGTTTTTCCCACCATCTCTCCACCTGCTGTCACCCTCTACCGGCCCACCCATTCAGTCATTCAGAATGGAGGAGATCTGGAAGCCTTGGGCAAATTGAATTGTTACTTTCTTTATTTTTATTTTTTTGAGCGTGAGAAATGTTATGCCCCGCCAGCCTTTTTTCAAAATTTAGCAACTCAAAATGGGGGTGCGTCTTCGATGCAGGTGCGTCTTCATTGCCGGGAAATACGGTAATTGATTTGCAGATGAGTTGAGAAAAATTGAAAGAAAAGTAATTTCACTCGAGAACAACACCTAAAACAATGCTGGAGGTAGAAAATCTTGCCACATTTATACAGCACCGGGTAAATTACTTGAAAAGCCATAATCTGCAGAGCTGAGGTGTGATTTTTGGTTGGATTCTGGAAACTGTTTCTCCAACAGTTCTGCTCAAAATTTCAGGATCTGCAGTCTCTTATCCATGTATATTTTTACGACTATTTAATGCCCCAGGATACTCGCCAACTGACTTAAGAAGTGAGAAACTCGAGGCATTTTTAAAATCCTTTAGTTCAAATTTCTTCCCTCGTCTGATCCAAACGAACCTATGAAAAAGGTTCTATTATATTTTGAGAGTGAAAATAAATGTAAAGCAGCCAACATCTCAGTTTACCACAAACTAGTGTGATAACATGAGATTATTCGACTCTCTTTTAATTGTAATTACCGAATGATCATCTTGCAGCCTGCTCAGTTTAACATTACATTGGTAACATGGACTTTCAAAAAACAAACATTTCACTGCTATGAAGAATGGTTTATTGTCATTTGATTCTACGCCAAAATTAAATAGAAATTTAAAGTTATACTAGCGTGTGCAAAACAATTAAAAAATCAAATGCTTTCATCTCAACAAAATTTACACATGATATTCATTATAAGGCAACAAAATAAATTACATCGTTGAAACTGACCAAAAATGGAAGAAAGCCAAGTATGTTCAGCTTTGTACAATTGTGCAAAAAGTGATATACAAAACAAAATTAAAGCTGGAGCGTGTACAGAAATACAATATTTCAAGATTGGCATGATCCAGTTTGAAATCAAATGCAACATGATTGGCATTTCTCATTTAAATAGAATTTGTTGCAAGTAAAATAATAAATGTGTCACTGAAGAGACAGTACAGGAGCAGCAGGCTAGCAACAAGTGCTTAAGACATTTCATCACAGGGCATTACTTATCAACAGTGTACAACAATATTGAAGGAATTACATTTTTTTCCTGCACTGATAAAAATTTAGTGTAAGCATACTACAATCTGATTTTTAAAGTAACTAGTCATTTTGGATATCAGTTTCTGATTCAGAATCTTCCAAACTGTTTGGCAAAATTGTTTTCAGACAACTATTAAAAGAGCAAAGTCCTCATGAAATGTAAATTATGAACGTACCGGAGACACTATTAAAGCAACATACAATAAACATGTTCAAATACTACTGCACCAAACTTGCAATGTTGCTGTTAATTTAATTCACAGTGAAAGGAGATGATAATATATTGTTTCCATAAAGACAGTGTATTTACTGAGAGCAACATGTCAAATCTGGACCAAGCTGAGAGGCCACAATATGTACTTAAAAAAAAAAAACTGTAGTATCTAACCATCTGCTGCATGTAAATTAAAAAGGAACTGAGATTTGGACAATATAACTTCACTTTTCTGTTACCATTTAAATTTATAATCTAACTGTTGTGTGGAAGACAAGTAGAAGACAACTCCATCAAAAAAAAACTAATTGTCTTCAAATTCTCACACTTCACAGATGCCTACAGTGCACACTAGATTAAAGGAATATGTAGAATAAATGCTGCCCACTGGGGTGAAGTGCAGAAACATTCACATCAAACATAGCAGTGCTGCCCACATGAAAGATTAGTCATTGATAATTCTTGGCTGGCATGCCACCAAAATAACTCTACCCTCAAAAAACAGTTTTTGTTCTTTGTGGTGAGGAGTCAAACCTATGCTGAAACAACACATATGCAGCAAACAGACAGGAATAGACACACACACACACACACATATAATCCACAGATGCCATATTTATGTTCATGCATTACGTTGTGGACTACAAGTGGCCTGACACTCTCATCTGTTTACTTATTATGTCTCAGGAAACGGTAATATGAAGGTGCATAATCATTGCAAGAACTGATCCATGGCCTTGTGGAAGTATAATTAAACCAACTGATGCAAGAGTGAATTTAAAGAAAATACAGGCGAGATGCTAAGATCTTTGGCTCTAGCTCTGTCATAGGTTGGGTTGATCGCCTATCATGACGCCAAACTTTCTAAGAACCAAGCCACCTAAATAACTTGTCACAGTTACAAGTATAGGCGTTTACAATATAATTTATCGTTCCAATTATCACAGAACATTGCTGCTATCGTTTACACATGATGGTAATAGCAGCATAAAAGGATTTTTGTAACTAAAATCTGAATTTTTAGTGTCTTTACCATGCAAAAATTCAATGCACGTTTCAGTTCTGTTGAGGATATCATAGAAAACAATTTATTGAGTTTTGTTTGGTTAGAGCTACAGCGCTTGTGCATTAAATTTCTGAAGCTTGTAAGTACAAATGTTTCTGCCCATAAAGAACAGGAAATCATTTCTCATTATGAAAGAAACGTATCCAAAATTAAGGTTACTTTTTGTTCTTTGCGAATTCTGTTTTTACAATTTTAAATCATGCAAGTTATCCAAAGTTCAAATATCTCTCGGGCAAATTCTTCCCTTTGAAATAATTCTGTGATCATTGGCATGATAAATCAATGCAGGTTAAACTATGCACAAAGGCAAGCTGCCAGTTAATCTACGATATTGGAGTTAGCTATTTCTATGGGAACTTCATGGAAGAATGTGTACACGCCCAGCTGAAAGAGGATAGTGTGAAGGGCAAAGGCAAGCGGAGGACAGCTTGAAAGAAAATACCTCTTAAAACACACATACAACTGAAAATAGTTCCAAGTGCAGCAATTTGCTAGATACACCTTGATATTTCAAAGTATGGGATAAATGTTTGTGCATTACTGTTTCTAGTTGGAACGTTCCAACTTTGCTCTCACAGAATTTACTGGCTGAGCAGGTTGTGTTAATCTTAAGTGGTTACAATTCAAATTGTCTGGAAGGTTCAGAATTGTATTATTGAAGTGATTTGTATAGATTTCCTCCATCAAAATTAAAGCCTGTTCAACATCAGAATAGGATTAGAAAACCTTATGTATTCATGCACAGTACCAAGGTGATCAAAGAATACCACAAGCTTGATCGGAATATAACTAACCAACTATTACATATGTTTATAATCAAATAAAGATTAGTTTAGAGGAAAATGATTGATTGCTCTCCCTCTCAAAACATTGAACTAATATTGCACACACCACTATGTTAAATATCGGTCCTGTCTATATCATATCATGATATAAAAAAAAAGAACAATGAATGTAACAACTTGTTAAACATGAAGCTATTGTTCAATCATTAAGTTGGTGCTGAACTTGACATGCAGGACGGAAGTTGTGGAACTAGTGTTCTTCAGTGCATGGCAGTTACATATTATTCAATGGCACGATTTAGCCCCAAACTCAAGTGTTTTCAGTGTCAGTCACTTTCCTTTTGCACTAACGCCAAATGTACATTGCCACAGTGTAACGCAACCTAGCTACGTATTTTTTTGCTAATTTACATTTTTTCAAAAAGCTTTTTTTGTGCAATATGTCAGTCACAACGTTATTCTATACATTTTTTTTCCACAATCACACTCACATAGCAACAATGACAATGCACACTGGCACAATAATGGCCAAAACAAAACATGCTCTTTCAAAGCATTGTGATGGTATCTTCCATATTTGGCTCAACAATGGTGTATTGAGTATTACACTCAGAATCAGAGTCAATACTGTCAGCATCAGATGACATTTGGGATAGTTTAGGGCCCTGATGGCCATATGCCATTAGCATCCGAGTTGTTGATTTTGGCAAATCGTTTGAGGAGATCATTGTATTACCAGTCCTTTCTTTTATCTTCATTGTTGAAGCAGAAGTTGGTGACATCTGATTAGTTGTCAAGGCATCCAAAGATCCATCAGGGTCTATGATTGTATTGATCACTGTAAAATACGAGACATATTAGTTGATCTACCCCATTTGCAAAATAAGGAAAAAAACAATATTTGAACTACCTTTCCTACATACATCTTTTCATGTATGACAGTTGGTAAAGATCACAGTCATACTGTGTGGACGCAGGCCCTTTGGCCCAACTTGCCCACTCCGACCAACATGCCCCATTTACACTAGTTCACCTCCCTGCATTTGGCCCAAATCCCTTTAAACCTACCCAGTCCATGTACCTCTCTAAATGTTTCTTAAACATTGCGATTATCAAACAATCAATTGCATAAAAAGAGCTTCAATTAATTTTACTAACCATCCAATTGCTTTTGAACTCTTCTCAAATCTTTAAAAATTGAAGATATTTCCTATAATAGAAAAATGATAAGTTAACAATCAGAAGATTTTTAGTTAATACTAGACCAAGGGGGACCTGTTGGGTCCTGTCCTCAATGCGCGGTTGCGGGGGGCGGGGGGCTGCGGCGTCACACACACTTACCACCCCACACACACACAAACACACACTAACCACCCACACACACTAACCACCCACCCCACACACACACTAACCCCCCCCCCGATATTATATTAATATTATTAATTCGCTCCTTTTACCCCTTCCCCCGCCCTATCCACTCATGCATAGCCCCCAACAGCACAGGCACTGCTAGAGACAGAGAGGGCAAAGTGAAAGGGCAGAGAGGGGGGGGGGGGGGGTAGAGAGAGAGAGAGGGAGAGGACAGAGAGAGAGAGAGAGAGAGAGAGAGGGGGACTGAGAGAGAGAGGGGCAGAGAGAGAGATGGCAGAGAGAGAGAGAGAGAGAGAGAGAGAGAGAGAGAGAGAGAGAGGGCAGAGAGAGAGAGAGGGCAGAGAGAGAGAGAGAGAGAGGGCAGAGAGAGAGAGAGAGAGAGAGAGAGAGAGAGAGAGAGAGAGAGAGCAGAGAGAGAGAGGACAGAGAGAGCAGAGAGAGAGAGAGGACAGAGAGAGCAGAGAGAGAGAGAGGACAGAGAGAGCAGAGAGAGAGAGAGGACAGAGAGAGCAGAGAGAGAGAGGACAGAGAGAGCAGAGAGAGAGAGGACAGAGAGAGCAGAGAGAGAGAGGACAGAGAGAGCAGAGAGAGAGAGGACAGAGAGAGCAGAGAGAGAGCAGAGAGAGAGCAGAGAGAGACAGAGAGAGACAGAGAGAGACAGAGAGAGACAGAGAGAGACAGAGAGAGACAGAGAGAGACAGAGAGAGACAGAGAGAGACAGAGAGAGACAGAGAGAGACAGAGAGAGACAGAGAGAGACAGAGAGACAGAGAGACAGAGAGACAGAGAGACAGAGAGACAGAGCAGTAAGAGGGCAGAGAGAGAGCAGAAAGAAAGAGGGGCAGAGAGAGAGAGAAGGGCAGAGATAGAGAGAGAGAGAGGGGAGGCAGAGAGAGGGGCAGAGAGAGAGAGAAAGGGGCAGAGAGAGAGAGAGAGAGAGAGAGAGAGAGAGAGGGGCAGAGAGAGAGAGAGGGGCAGAGAGAGAGAGAGGGGCAGAGAGAGAGGGGGGGAGAGAGGGGCAGAGAGAGAGAGAGGGGCAGAGAGAGAGAGGGGCAGAGAGAGAGAGAGAGAGGGGCAGAGAGAGAGAGAGAGAGAGAGAGAGGGGCAGAGAGAGAGAGAGAGGAGAGAGAGAGGGGCAGAGAGAGAGAGAGAGAGGGAGAGAGGGGCAGAGAGAGAGAGAGAGAGAGAGGGGCAGAGAGAGAGAGAGAGAGGGGGGCAGAGAGAGACAGGGAGAGGGGCGGAGAGACAGGGAGAGGGGCGGAGAGACAGGGCAGAGGCCGAGAGGGGCGGAGGCCGAGAGGGCGGAGACAGAGCGAGAGGGCGGAGACAGAGCGAGAGGGCGGAGACAGAGCGAGAGGGCGGAGACAGAGCGAGAGGGCGGAGACAGAGCGAGAGGGCGGAGACAGTGAGAGAGGGCGGAGACAGTGAGAGTGGGCGGAGACAGAGTGGGCGGAGACAGAGTGGGCGGAGAGAGAGAGGGCGGAGACAGAGAGAGGGGGCGGAGACAGAGAGAGGGGGCGGAGACAGAGAGAGGGGGCGGAGACAGAGAGAGGGGGCGAGAGACAGAGAGAGGGGCGGAGACAGAGAGAGGGGGCGGAGACAGAGAGAGAGGGCGGAGACAGAGAGAGAGGGCGGAGACAGAGAGAGGGGGCGGAGACAGAGAGAGGGGGCGGAGACAGAGAGAGGGGGCGGAGACAGAGAGAGGGGGCGGAGACAGAGAGAGGGGGCGGAGACAGAGAGAGGGGGCGGAGACAGAGAGAGGGGGCGGAGACAGAGAGAGGGGGCGGAGACAGAGAGAGGGGGCGGAGACAGAGAGAGGGGGCGGAGACAGAGAGAGGGGGCGGAGACAGAGAGAGGGGGCGGAGACAGAGAGAGGGGCGGAGACAGAGAGAGGGGCGGAGACAGAGAGAGGGGGCGGAGACAGAGAGAGGGGGCGGAGACAGAGAGAGGGGGCGGAGACAGAGAGAGGGGGCGGAGACAGAGAGAGGGGGCGGAGACAGAGAGAGGGGGCGGAGACAGAGAGAGGGGGCGGAGACAGAGAGAGGGGGCGGAGACAGAGAGAGGGGGCGGAGACAGAGAGAGGGGGCGGAGACAGAGAGAGGGGGCGGAGACAGAGAGAGGGGGCGGAGACAGAGAGAGGGGGCGGAGACAGAGAGAGGGGGCGGAGACAGAGAGAGGGGGCGGAGACAGAGAGAGGGGGCGGAGACAGAGAGAGGGGGCGGAGACAGAGAGAGAGGGGGCGGAGACAGAGAGAGGGGGCGGAGACAGAGAGAGGGGGCGAGAGAGGGGGCAGAGAGAGGGGGCGGAGACAGAGAGAGGGGGACAGAGAGAGGGGCAGAGAGAGGGGGCGGAGACAGAGAGAGGGGGCGGAGACAGAGAGAGGGGGCGGAGACAGAGAGAGAGGGGGCGGAGACAGAGAGAGAGAGGGCGGAGACAGAGAGAGAGGGCGGAGACAGAGAGGGCGGAGACAGAGAGGGCAGAGACAGAGAGGGCAGAGACAGAGAGAGAGGGCAGAGACAGAGAGAGAGGGCAGAGACAGAGAGAGAGGGCAGAGACAGAGAGGGCAGAGACAGTGAGGGCAGAGACGGAGAGAGGCCGCGGGCAGGTGTCAACCCGAGGACTCAGACCCGAGTGAGGATGTGGGCGCATGGAAGATTCTGTGTGTGAGACGGCATCGAGCAGACCCATTGTGACGTCATCAGCGAAAGCTCATCGTTTAAATTCAAAGTCTTTTGATATTTTTAAATATTTTCAGTAATGTCAAGAAATAAAGCATGAAATGTTCACATAAGATGCTTTTGGACTCGACGGGAAAAATGTCAACGGGAATATGTAAAAATGTTATTGTTACCACGTATTTTTTTCGCGAAGATGTAAACACACTACATATACACACATGCAAGATCAGAGTTTTAGAATTATATGGATAAAATAGATATCGCAATGACATGGCTGGATTAGAATTTGGGTATTAACATAATTACCTTTGGGAGATTGTTTGCCGTAGTCTACATTTCAAATGTAGATGTTTTAAAGATGGATCCGTTTTGTTTTTGATTTATAATAATTTGTTTCTGAATATATAATTTCAGTATATCAGTGCATGAATAACTGTGTTCAAATTAACCCTTTTCATGTAACTCCCACCCCATCATGTTTAGCTTTTTTGCCAATTTTATCTTTATAAAATTATAAATTTTATGCATTATATCTTGATTTTATCATTAATGTTTTATTATTATTAATGTTTCGTGTTTTCTGAGTCATTCGTAACTGTCACTGTATGCCATGTTGTTACTTGTGGGCGGAGCACCAAGGTAAATTCCTTGTATGTGAATACTTGGCCAATAACCTTACTTACTTATAAACAGTAAAGCACAAGACAATATTTGTTTTCACAATTTATCACTGAGATTTTGCAGATTTCAATTAATAGCTATCCTTCAGCATTTAACATTAAGAATTCCTTGATGGATCATTGATCAAAACCTCATGCAGTATTTTACAATACAGAATTGTTTGAACTCAGCCTAGGAGGAGTGTTAGGCGAGCAAATTAAACATTGGTGGGATGACGTTAGTTGGGAAAGGATATATTTCAGCAGAGATACCATCTTGACGCTTATTGCGTAGGCTCAAAATATGAATTTTGAAGATTTAGGTCATTTATCAAAAGTTGGACAGCTCCATGGGAATAACGGGAACGTGTTTTCTAAGGTGTAGCAAATAGCAGACAGGAAATGAAAGAGAATAATAGCGATACCATAAATTGAAGTTGGAACTCAAGAAATTAGGAGGCTAGCACTGACAGGAAGCAAGAGTATAAGTAGTGCAAGAGTATAGACCAGATACAAGCGGTGGAAAACAGAACGATTACCTTATTTGATGTTTTGAGAATTGGCACTTCATTTTCAGAGTTTATTTTGGCCTCAATTTCTTCCCAGTTTCTATCTTCATTTTGAAACAGAATTCTAAAACAGAACAGATGACTTTTACAAAACAAATATGATGCATCGTCTCCATTGCTCCATATTTTAGGATATGCTAGTACTATAAATATTCTCATCGAAAAATCCTATTGAAATTT
The DNA here is from genome assembly GCA_035221665.1 of Okamejei kenojei. Taxonomy (NCBI): domain Eukaryota; kingdom Metazoa; phylum Chordata; class Chondrichthyes; order Rajiformes; family Rajidae; genus Okamejei; species Okamejei kenojei. The sequence goes on along the minus strand of CM069139.1, from coordinate 52,702,476 downwards.
ACATGCAAAGAAATGTATCCAAGTTGTCCCTGACGTGGGATTAAAATAGAGCCTCAGACAAGATGTACTTTTTTCAACTAATGCAATGGCAAAACAAACTGAACAGGTTTACCTCTTCACTATCATCCATTTCACACTACTATTGAAGTCAAATTTTATATTTCCCAAATTTATACTTATTAAGACCGATTGCCTAAGCAGGGAAGAGAAAATGAGAATGTAGAAACAAGGAACTACAGATGCTTGTATAAAAAAAAAACATTAAGTGCTGGAGTAACTCAGCGAGTTAGGCAGCATCTCTGGAGAACACAGATAGGTGACGTTTCGTGTCGGGGCCTGAAGAAGGGTCCTGACCTGAAACACCACCTATGTTCTCCAGAGATGTTGCTTGATCCACTAAGTTACTCTCGCACTGTGTCTTTATAAGAGAAAAATAGAATATTTGTCAACCTCCACATAGTCAATGGAGAGGAAAATCCAGTTGAGGAAAGGCTAAATTCCCCATACATATCTCTCCGTGTAAATGACAGAGATTTGAAATGTAACAATTTTTCTAAGTATCAAAAAAACTACAGCAGTTCCAACTGGTTTAGATTTGCATTAATGGGGATTGATGGTACCACATCTGTTAATCGGTGCTTTATCTTCGAAATACCTTGACAAATTACCACGTGGATTGTTTTTTTACAATTTGTAAGTTTTAGGAACCATCACATTATAGCCTTATCATCTACTATGAAATTAATTGATGGACCACATCCTTCAGAAATCTCCTTCACGATTTCCCATAATAACTTATATGTACGGAAACAGACAGAGTAATGAATGTTTCATTTGGACTAATCTCAAAGCCTCTATGCATTATCTCAACATGTAATAGTTTTGACTTTCATTATCTATAACCTGATTAAAACAAATATTTTAATACACATTTCACAGGTAATACATCCAAAAAGCCACTGATTTACTCACTTTATTTTTGCTGCTGTCTGTTCCATATTTTCACGTATAAACTGTGACAGCTGGGAAACTGAGTTCCACATCAGATTATCCAGTATGACCTAAAATATGACATAAGTTCATAATGTGTTTTTGAACTGAAAGAAAATATTCAATAACATTCACAGATAGAGAAAATGTTGCAGTTATCATAAATGATAAATTAGTTTTGGCTTGGGGTAGATTTTATGTACTTGAAAAGTGCCTCCTAATATGTCTGGTACGTCTTATAAAATATCTAACCTAGGTGGTACAAATACTGATTTAATTGCAAATGAAAGGCCATCCCTATAACTGAATGTGCAAAGGACAGCTGAAAAGAAAGGGAAAGCAAAGACATATTATTGACCGTGACCAAAACTCTCAGAAAGCTCTAGAAATCTATTGTGAGAACTTGAAAGTTGAGTTAATCCATTTTGATGAAGGAAGGTGCAAAGGCAGAAGTGAATTACGATCAGCAAATTTGAGATTTTCATTTTAAACGAACAAATTCCAAAATTTGTTGCCAGCTTCATGTGGTTTTGTCATCATTACAAATAAAAAAATCTGGGTTATTAACACTAAGTATGTTAAATATTTTATAAAGCCCATAACTCCTTTTGGTGTGGTTTGGAGGAATTCTGGTGAATAGGTTAAATTATTGTGTACAGTTGGCATGGTGCCAAATTACAGAAATAGTTTGAGATCCTCTGTGCGGCATATTGTATGTCAAAATCTTTGCAGAAGCCAGATTACTGAAGAATAATGTATTGTACAATGCAAAGACCAGAACAAATACTTTTTTGTGATTTTTACTTTTATAATAACAAACATTCAGTGAGCATTTTTACACACATCATCACTCCTCAGATTGGTGGATAGTGTAAGTTGTTATTTGAGCAGTAACTTCATAAAGTCTTTAAAATTGCTCTGCCTGACAAATCAAAATTCATCTAGAAACTGTAAAAAAAAATCTCTAGTAAATTCATGGGAATAATTCATAATCTCTAAAACAGGTTATCAGCAAAATAGTTATTTTGTTTTAAAAGGGATCAGTTTGTAGAATTGCTCAAAATTGGGATCTCTTTGTAAGCCCTATTAATTCATGCATTAACACTTGATCATTTTTAGAGCAATATTGGGTTCTTTGTGAACTATCTGTGAGCAATACTTTTCAATCAGAAAGTTAAGATCATAATTTGATGGTTTACAGGCGTCATAAATTGCTCATCTTCAAATACATTAACAGGTATTAATATTTTAAGTTACATATTCATTTTAATGTTTTTAATCATTTCTTTGAACATTTATTTCCTTGGATAGGTAGTATAAAAATATAAGTATTTCAGGCTTGTTTAGCTCCTTTACTTGCTATCATAAAACACGCCATTTTAGATTTGAAAGATATTTTATAATTTGAAAATGTAACCTGAGATGAAGCAAATTAAAATGTAGTAATTTAAATCAGAATAGTTAAAGCATATTGTACATATGAGTATATTCTATGACAAAAGCTTCCTTGTGTCGGGTGAAGGGACGGAATTAAAACAAATGTGCAAATTCCTAATTTTAGGCAGAAATGCAGAATTAAACATAAAAAACAATTCTTAAATAGTTGACAACGTTCAACAAATAAATTAATCACACCTTTGGCATTAGTGATTAGAAATGTAGCACAAGATATTAGTGGTATTAACACTGGGTGCAGTTTGTATAAAGTTACCTCATTGGAATGTGATCGCATTGTCGGTGATGTTGCTTACATGATTCTCTGCCATGTAAAATAAAACCACATGCAAGAATGACCTGGTCATGACTATAATCATGTCATGATTTAAACTTTAGAATTCTAAAGCTCAATTGGGTTAAAGGAAATAAAAGCCACTTGGCAACCCAGGGAGATGTCACAACAGATGGACCCCGTTTCAAAAATAAAACTGTTTCATCAAATTAAATGAGTCTTATTGTGAAAATTGACCCGCAACTTGTGATGAAGACAAGAAATCACAAATTTTCTCAGGTTGTTTCAATTATATTGAATAAAATTTTAAGGCTTGTACTTATCAGTGCAGGTACCCTTTTAAATATATATCTGGCATTCATACTCTCTTGTCCAGAAAGTACAGATATAATCATTTATTTTGGTGCAAATTATTTTACATTTTTTCTAACCACTTCAGCCTCAAATATTCAGGTTCATTTATAATCTCTGTACCTTTAAATTCTTTTGCCTCTTGTCTTTTCTACTTATGTTTCTATATCTGATGGTACAGAATTCATACAGCGTGTCATTGATCATCCTGTTTATTTCTCAATCTTTGAATCCCATTGTTCTGAAGATAGACACTGAATTCTGTTGTTACCCTAGGTTCTGGACATCCCCAGTACGATTATCAGCTCATGCCTCTCGCGAGTTGGAGGGTTCTTTTCAAAAGAACATAAACATGCAGTTGCAACATGGCACACAGATTTGTTTCCTGAAATGAATCTAGCCCAGCAATTTTCCGAAAGTGTGCCTGGACAAAGTTTAAAATATCTTGTATAGATATTTGATAGAAATGGGTTACATTAAACCATTACATAATTGTGAGTTCATAAGTAATTGGAGCAGAATTAGGACTTTCAGCCCATCACGCCTACTCTGCCATTCTATCATGGCTGATCTACCCCATTCAACTCCTCTCAACTGCATTCGCCTGCCTATTCCCCACAACCTTTGACGCCCTTACTAATTAATTCACCACCTTCTGACGAAATACATTTCTCCTCATCTCCTTTCTAAAGGTACATCCTTTTATTCTGAGGCTGTGCCCTCTGGTCTTAGATTCTCCCACAAGTGGAAACACACACTCCATACCCAGAGGAGCAAATACATGGAAATAATAAATTCCAACTTATATATTAATAGTGCACATTTATTTGTAGAATATACTTTCTACATTAAGCATAACCTGTCTGCTTGTCATTTTGAGTGAAATCTGAATATCCTTAAAGATGGTAATCAAAAACTCAAAAGTGCCAGCTACGCTTAATTTTGAACAGTTTTAAACGTGATCACTATAAGATGGTTGGTGCTAAAAATGTTGAAGGCATGAGTCCCATAGCAAAATAAATACTTGATCTGCATCTAACTACACTGCACCTGTGGGCTTTGTGCCAGTAGCAGTGTTTAAATTTGATTTTTAATATGACCTCGTTTACGATGCAAGATTAGTACTGAAATAATGAAGCTCTTAATTTGATAACTGCATTAGTGCAACAACATCAATACTTAATTTATCATTATATGGTTAAAATGTTATTCTTTTCAATGGCATCATTTAGAAAGCAATTGATAGGGCAGGCGAGGACATCGCAGTTGATGTTGTGAATACAGATTTCAAAAACCATTTCATTATGAACTCTGTTATAGCTCATTGGCGAAAAAGTGAAAAATAGCAACACAGATTCAAAAATCAGTAAAGGATATTATTCTAATTAGCTGTTTATCAGATTGAAGAGAGTTATAGCGGTCTCCTGGGTTCCGTATGAGGGGATCTATGCTATTTTTTTTTAAATATTCTTACTTAGAATTGGAAGGAAAGCATTTTCAAATTGTTTGGATAATATATAGTATGGAGATTCCAGAAAAGGAAAAAAAATCAAGAGACCCAAGACAAAGGAATGTGTAGAACATTCAGAATGAAATTCAATGCAGAAAAATGTGATGTGCTATATTTTGGTCTGGTTAATGTCAGGAATGAGGGATAAGACCTGGCTAAAAGGGTATGCAAGAACAACAAACCCAAACACGATTATGCACCAATTTTAGATTAAGATTAACAATGCAATTAATTAATCATCTTTGCTCTGTTACATCCTTGGCAAGGCTGTCATTAATATCCATCCTAATTATCTTTGAATTGAATGCCTTGCTCAGCCTTTTCAGAAGACTATTAAGGGAGTGTGGATAGTCTTAGGACAATATCAATCAGTTAGTAAATTGGACAGAGCAGACAGAATTTAATCCATGTAAATGTGAGGTATGCGAGTAGTAACTGTTTTCTAGGAGGTCCAATAGGAGTAGGGCATACACAATGAATTGTAGGAACCTGGGGGTATTAGGGAATCGAGGGGCCTTTGCATACAAGGTGTGAAAGATATCATATGAGATGTTGGCCTCCATTAGCTGGGACTAGAAGCATGCAGGTCATGGTGCAATTTATTAAAGCTTTACTGAAAGTATTCTGTGCAGTTCTGATCCCTACACTATAATTGCCATGGTTGCGTTGGAGAGGGGCCACAAAAGATTTACCAGGATGCTGCCTGGAATAGGACAGTTATCAGAGACTGACAGGCAGGAATAGCTTTCCTTGGAGCAGAGGAGTCCGAGGAAAGACCCGAGCGAGGTATGCAAGTGCATAGATAGGGTTGATGGTGATAAACTGGTAAATAAAATAATCATGGGAATCCTTTCCCATCAACACAAAAATATATCTTCACCTCAAAGATTAAAGCTCAAGAGAATAGCTCATCACCACTATTTTGGGATAAATTGGAGAAGGGAGATTAAATATAGCTCCAACCAGCAATTCCCATATACTAACATACACTATCCTACACATTAGGGACAATTTACAATTTTGCCAAGCCCATTAGCCTACAAACCCATACATCTTTGGAGTGTCGGAGGAAACCAGAACTCCCAGAGAAAATCTATGCAGGTCACAGGGAGAACGTACAAACTCTGTAGACCGTACCCATAGTCAGGATCGAACTCGGGTCTCTGGTGCTGTAAGGCAGCAACTCTACTGCTGTGCCACTGTGCCGCCCCCATAGTTTAGATATACCGCATGGCAACAGACCCTTCAGTCCATTGAGTCCACGCTGGGCATCTATCACCTGTTCACACACTAGTTCTACACTCCCGATACACACGGGGCAATTTACAGAGGCCAATTAACCCCCAAACCCACACGTCTTTTGGATGTGGGAGGAAACAGGAACAAACCCACATGCTCCAAGGGAGAACGTGCAAACTCGATACTGACTGCACCGAAGGTCAGGATCGAACCTGGATCTCTGACGCTGTGAGGTTGCAGCTCTACCAGCCTCGCCACTGTATTATCCCATGATGGATTGAGATGGCAGAATTAAAATTAGAAACAACTTTCCGATAGCTAAAGGGCAAATAGCCAGGAGGTGCTAACTTAAGATGATTTTAAAAGGACTAGTGGGAACATGATGACATTATTTTTGTTTCCCGGTGGTAATTAGAATCAGGAAAGTTTTAAATAAGAATGGTAGAGTAAAATTCAATAGAAGTAATAAAATAAAAATACTTTTAAGGAAAGGAAGTTGCAGGGATAGGTGGAAAGAACAAAGCTGCTCTTTGAATGAATGCATGGAGACCCAATGGAGTAAATGGGTGTCTTTGACATCATTTTACACTCATTAATGTCTTGTTGATGCTCAGATCATGACTTCACTGGCACATTTCATAACTACCAATATACCTCAATAAAATGCATTGGTGATGGGTTGTAAATAAATTTCACACAAAACACATTGACATCATTAACAGTCACAGATTCATTGAGGGTGCTTTACTAATTTATTGGCCACTATATTAGTTAATATAAAATGATGCACCCACACATCAGAAAATAAAATAGTCATGGCAGTTTTCAAATATAAAGAAAACATTGACAACCTCTTCTCTGTTCCAGCTTCTTCTTTTTGAATCTGGATCTTTGCTATCATTCATATTTTGATCCAAATCTTTCCTAATTCCCGAAGATTCTGGAGGAACCTTCTGGAAGTTCAGACTTGCTTCAGGAATGTGCTGCACCAACTAAAAAAATGTGTAAAGTGTATTTAAAATCTTGGTTTCACAATGTGTTCTTTAGGTGATTAAGTAAATATGAAATCACGTTTTAAAATGAAAGATGAAAACTAAATGATGCACCTGTGAGTTATGGGATGCCCGTGATGATGGTTTTGGAATCTGGGTCAACGAAAAAGAAAGTGAGAGATAACAACATGTTACTTGATTATAACTTAAATAATTTTTTTGCAATAGACTTGAATGGAACTAATTTGTTTCAAAAGATTGCCACATTATGCAAACAGACTGTAAATTAGGTTTAAATTGTTATAATAAAAGAGGCTCAACAGTAAAAGAAGTGTATTTTAGATAAAGTTATCAATGTCTACATTCAGGAATACTATTATGCTCTCATCACGTTCCTCTTCCAAACTCCATACAAACTATTTAAAGTATATGGTATTTGTGCAAACATTTGATTGCAACTAAGCACAATTATTCCCAATTCAGATGTGTTTATGGTACAGGCTCCACTCATCTTCCTTAGTAATTATTTTTCAATTTAGAAAAAACAGAGCTCCCACTATGCCAACTTGCAATATCTATACTTGCTTACTTATGAGTGAAATAAAGTTGCCATAAAGCCAAATAAAATTAATTTAAAAGGGAACTAAATTTGATAATTTCCCATTATTAAATTTATTAATTTTACAATATTTACTTTCTTATACTCTTAAATAAAATTGATAGGCAATGGTTCAAGTAACTTGACTTCTGAATAGATTTCAATATACGTACCCGAATTCTGCAAAGTGCATCACTGGAAGTAACTTAAAACTGTGACTTTACCTCTTCTCTAGCTGAAATTGTGGAGCCAAGGGTGGATGTAGTTGGTAATGAACTTAAAGAATCTCCATCTCCTGCCACATCATGAATCTCTCTGGCAAGGATTGCCAAATCTTTAGCTAAATCTTGGCTGAGTCTGAAAAGTAGATTAATATTTAGCATTAACCAAACATTTTAAGTGGATACGTGTGGTATCCAATTAAATTTATTAGAAATAAAAACACTCATATTGAAACAAATACACTTTAATAATCTACCAAAGTAGATTTGAATGATGTGTCAAAACATATTTTTACATGACCTAATTAATTAAGTGCATCCATTATCACAACCAAAAGCAATTGCCATTTGATTCAATCAGATGCCTGGGACAGGTTTTCCATGAGCTGAATTCCAATGATTATACCACTACATTCAACAGCATTATGCCAGCCATAATGATGTGAATTCTGTTTTGTGTGACGTGCAAATCTGATGCGTATAATGGATTCAATTTCACTAATGTTAACAGTGGGAGGCAGCTCTCAATATTTGGTCTTCCAGAATCCAAGCTGAGTTACATTATAACAGGAAAATCTGGATTTCACTCCATTGTTCACAGCCCAAAATTGAAAGCACATAAATAGATTCTGCATCCACATGTTTTTTATTTAAACTGAATATAATTCTTGGTCAATATCTACTTGCAATTCCACAGTAAGATTCACAAGGAAAACTGTACGGAAAATGGATGACACAAGCTCTATGACAATCAGCGTAGTGACTAAAGTTTTGGCTAAGGTGCTTAGATTTAAGAAAGATCATGAAATGTTAGAGAAAGGTGAAAACTAGAAGTGGATAATTTCTGAAACAAAATATAGGGAGCTGAGAAAATACAGGCCAATGCAAGAAAGAAAAAGAGTGGAAATGCAGAAAAGGGACACATTTCCTGTATGTTGCAGGAATGAAGAGAATTACGAATCGAAACAAGGAATAGGCTGTGGGCCGAGGAGCTTTTTCGTTCAAGTTCGTGACCCAACTCACGGAACTACCTGAATTTTTAAAATATTGTGTAAAAATATAATATAAATCATACCTGAAACTCGTCAAGACTAAAACCTGCACATTTTTTTTGAAATACGGGAAAAACTTCAAATTTTCCGAGTAGTAATTGTCCAATCAATGCACGTTTGACATTGAGGTCGGACGCAAATTGACCAATCCAGCACTTTGTTTTCTGATCGCTAGGCAGCGGGGACACTGGGATCATGGCTGCCTCTTAATTCCATCAAAACAATAACAAGGTTTCCAAGGAATAAAGGTAATGCTAACCTTGCTGATCATTTTGTTTCTCAATTGATTTATCTTTATAAAGTTATGCTATGAACTATTAAATTAAAATGATAAATAACAAATATAGAGCTAGGATTAGGGTTAGGGTCAGTCTGTCGGTCAGGCTTGTCCGTAGGCCGATGGATGCTGTAGAGGATCGGTTGGGCTGTCGGGCCACCGGTGGGTGGTGAGAGTGGCCGGGCCGCCGGTGGATGGTGAGAGTGGTCGGATGGCCGGTGGATGCTGCGAGGGGTCAGTCGGGCTGTCGGTAGGCTGGTGAGTGCTGCGAAGGGTCGGTCGGGCTGTCGGTAGGCCGGTGGATGCTGTGGAGGGTCGGTTGGGCTGTCGGTAGGCCTGATGAGTGGTGACAGGGGTAGGTCGGGCTGTCGGTAGGCTGGTGAGTGCTGCGAGGGGTCGGTCGGGCTGTCGGTAGGCCGGTAAGTGCGACAAAGGGGTCGGTCGGGCTGTCGGCAGGCCGGTGAGTGCTGCGAAGGGGTTGCTCGGGCTGTCGGTAGGCCGGGGGATGCTGCGAGGGGTTGGTTGGGCTGTCGGTAGGCCTGCGAGTGCTGCAAAGGGTCGGTTGTGCTTTTGGTAGGCTGGTGAGTGCTGCGAGGGGTCAGTCGGGCTGTCGGCCGGTCGGTGTTGCAGCGAGCATGCGGGCGGACTGACGGAGGCAACTCGCAGTCAGTGGGGTTCAGTAAACAGGGGAACCCACAGGAACTGCCCTCACCCATTAATTAGGCTTGTTCAGGAGACGGACCTCTGTGGCAGTCTCATTCAAAAAACACTCACAATTATATTCATTATTATTTTTTATATAATATATTATACATTTCATATATATCATATATACGTAATTATATATGATTGCAGTTATATTTTCATAAGTCATATATATATATATGGTATAATAATATATGCTTTAAATAGACTGCAACACAGAAATAGGCTCCCCATGGTGTAATATGGGCATTGGACACTAGATGGCGATTACTTTCTCGATCTCATTTTCTAATTAGTTTAATTAATTAATGTGCAACATTTGGCACTGACGAGTTATGACTTCCTTCTCAATTATATTTTATCTAAATCTGTGCAAAATTTAATGTAGTTCCGAGACATGGGTCAAGAATGTTGATTTCTAGACACATTTTTGATGCTCGGCCCACATGCTAGAACTGCAGATGCTGGTTTACACAAAAGCATCTGTGCAAACCAGATTGGTTTATGATGGAGTAAGTCCTGTGTAACTTAGCAGGTCAGGCAGCATCTCTGGAAAATTTAGATAGGTGATGTTTCGGGTTGGGACCCTTCTTCAGACTGATTACGGAGATTACGAGGACAGATGACGCCGTCACTGTTTTTGTCCCATGCTGCAAGCATATAACATTGCTCACAACCTGCTGCTTTAGACTTTTGAATCAATGCCACAAGTAATATTTGCAACAAAACATATGCTGTTTCAGGAAACTGACTGCAAAATTCAATCAACACCGTGTTTTGGGAGTGTAGGTGCATGGTTGCCGAAAAGTGGCGAGTCAGGTGGACAGTGTGGTGAAGACAGCCTTTGGCATTCTTGCCTTCATTGGGAAGGGTATTGAGTACAAGAATTGGCTGTACAAGCTGTTGGTGAGACCACACATAGAATACTATGTGCGATTCTGGTCCCTTAACTATAGGAAGGATGCCAATATATTGGAAAGGGTGCCCAAGAGATTCACCCAGAGGTTACGCAATTTTGGGTTATAGGGAGAGCAATTCAGAGCTGTGTGCTCAGTACACTGCACTATTCTCTCTATACCCATGACTGTGTATTCAGACAGGGCTCCAACACCATCTTTAAATTCATCGTTGATACCACCGCTGATAGAGGAAGAACAGGTCAAGATGAGTCAGAGTACAGGAGGAAGATCGATCGTCTGATTGAATGGTGCCAGAACAATTTTGGTCTCAACGCCAGCTAGACGAAGGAACTGATTGTTGACTTCAGGAGGGGAAAGCAAAGGATCCACAAGCCTTTCATCAACCACAGGATCGTGGTGGACACAGTCAACAGCTTCAAGTATCTGGGAATGAATATCTCTGATCTGTCCTGGGCCCGACACATAGACGCAATCACGAAGAAAGCTCATCAACGCTTCTACAGTACATCCTTAGAAGGTTGAGGAGATTTGGTATGTCAATGAATACACTATCAAACTTCTACAGACGTAGAGTAGAGAGCATAACAATGGTTGCATCACGCCCTGGTTCTGTAACTTGAATGCCCAGGAACGAAATGGATTACAGAAAGTGGTAGATATTATCCGGTCCCTCATGGGTACTGACTTCCCCACCATCAAAGTAATCTATTGGAGGCACTGCCTCAAAAAGACAGCCGATATCAAAAACCCACACCATCCTGGCCATGTTCTCATCTTGCTACTTCCATCGGGAAAATGGCACAGGAACCTGAAATCATGACCACCAGATATAATAACAGTTTCGGCCCAGCAACTATCAGGCTCTTAAGCATTACATTAGCCTCAGCAACTACGATCTACTATGGACTGTGTCTTTGTTTGCACTACAGCCAAATTACACATTTTGGCACTATTATGGTTACCTGGCATTACAGTTATTAAGTTATTATATTTTAATTATTTTATGTTACCTGCATATTATTGTTTACAGACCTGTTAAGCTGCAGCAAGAAAGAATATAATTGGTCTGTCATCGGTACATATGACAATTAAACATTTGACTCTTGAAGTTGGATAAGCTGAGACTTGCGGGCAGGAGGCTGAGGATGACCTCTTTGAGGTGTATAAAATCTTGAGGAGCATGGATAAAATAAATGCTCAGACCTTTTCCCCCAAAGTAGGGGATTCTAAAACTAGTTGACATCAGCTAAAGGTAAGAAGGGAGAGATGTAAGAGGGATCTCAGGAGCAACATTTTCACGCAAAGTTAAGTTTAGTTTAGGGTAATCCATATCTGGAATGACCTGCCAGAAGAATCTATAGAAGTGAGCACATTTAAGCATTTTAAAAGACGTTTAGACAGATACTTGGACAGGAAGAGTTTAGAAGGCTGCGAGCTAAATGCAGGTAAATGGGCCCAGGCCAGTCTACCAACTTAATCGGCAAGGACAGGGTTGCCCTAAGGACCCATTTCCATGCTGTATAGCTCTGTACACTGTGGATGGCTCGATGGTAATCGTTGTCTTTCTTCTGACAGGTTAGCACGCAAAAGCTTTTCACTGTACCTTGGTTACATGTGACAATAAACTAAACTCGTGATATATTATATTACTTTCAATAATTAAGCTATATTTATAATAAGCACAGCAATTATGCTACAATCAGATTAAAACTAGTTGACTAGCTGGCACACAATTAGTCAATAACTTTTAAAACAGGGTGTTAACACAGCAATCTGTTTTTAATATAATTGTCGAATATCCGTGGAACGGGATCTAATCTTAACTCACTGTACTCTTGACTGCAAGATACCTAGAAAATCCCAACACCTAAAGGAGTTTTTAATAGGAACTTGCAGTTAACTTGGTAACAGTTTACTCAACTTAAATGTATTATTTTCCCCCCAAAACCAATGCTGACAAACAGGAAAACTCATTCCACCTGGGACAATTGGCTGTGAAACGGATATCATCATGCATGCAGATTTAATGTGTTCTGGTTTCTGGTTTATCAAGATTGCCATCAAGTATGTAGAAACAAAGAACGGCAGATGCTGGTTTATACCAAAGATAGACACAAGTGCTGGAGCAACTCAGCGGGTCAGGCAGCAGCGCTGGACAAAAAGGATAGGTGACGTTTTGGGTCGGGACCCTTCTTCAGACATAGTAGGTATATTACAAAACTTACTTTTAGCGGCGCTGCAGTTCTGCCACTGCCCGTGTGCGCGACTTTGGCGCCTTTGAGAGGGGGGCGGGTTTAAAATGCCGTTTACTCCAGACTATTCAAATCGATTAATCTCAGGGGGTTTAGTTGCTGAAGAAAATCGCTCCGACATTTGTTTTATGGAGTTATTTTTAAACTACGCTGGATCATTTATTAACATGAGTAAATAAAAAAATCATCTTTTAATGCCATGAACGCCAACAACGGGATAGATCTTACGTAGGGGACAAAAAAAGGGTACACAGTTTATTTTTACATTAAAAACATGCTTCTTAGGATGCCATTAAATCAAAATTTCATGTTGCAAAAGGTGACTTAGAAAATATACGAACCAGCAGTATTTTTCCTGCCGATTGGGGGTTAAATTCAGCGCAAACCACAACGTTCCAAATGATCGCGTTCCACAAAAACCCACTCGCAAGATGATTTAAATGGCCATAAATCTACGGGAATTAAACACTAAATTCCTTCAATTTGGCTTATAAATTAATGACAATGAGATTTAAAAATCATGTTAAATTGTGAATTCTTGTGTGAATGTTATTTGGACACTTAGGCTTTTTTTAAATGCTAACCTTTTCTTAAGAAATGGATAGATGTTTAGATCTAGTAATTGAATTTTGTAATTAGCTACAATTAAGGTAACTAACTAATTATATGCTTTAATTTCAGGTCATCCAAGTAAGATTGTTTCATATTTGTTTCAGAATGCGTCAATCTATAATAACTGAAAATTTCATTCTGTTCTCTTAATTTTTAAGAAAGTTATGGGCTTTTGACTGTCCTCGATCACAGCTTTTGTGTTAAGTCAATGGAAAAGCAATAGGGAACAAGATGCTAATTTCTGAGTATGAAAATGGCCATATCTTTTTTAATACTGAATATATGAAAGTGAATTAGGTGTCAAATTAAACTTCTTTTTATGCTTTATCTGATGGGATAAATTGCAGACTTGATTTTTTAAATCTCAAAATTTTGTAACATTGCTCGACATAGTCCTGACACACTTGGTTAATTCAGCACTTTGTGTCTATCACTAAATATGGTCACCTTTTCTTAACTAAAAAGATGAATAATGTTAGCTTAAACTAGTTTTTCTCGAATTTCCAACTACAATTGGAATCATCTGGAAAGCAGACCTGTGTACATAGGATGTTATTACTGCGCAATAATTTGTAGCCAATGGGCAAGTTTCCAGAGACCAAAGTGAGCAGAAAACAAATCAATCCTTACCACTAATCTCTTCACAAACTAGAGAAGTATTTAATAAGAGACAATTTATTTCTTATATATGTGTGTGTGTGTGTGTGTGTGTGTGTGTGTGTGTGTGTGTGTGTGTGTGTGTGTGTGTGTGTGTGTGTGTGTGTGTGTGTGTGTGTGTGTGTGTATATATATATATATATATATATATAAACTGCATTGAAATACTAGTGTAACTCATCCTATCAAAAGGTTAGGAGTTTCAAAGAATGCAACATTAATTTTATCAAGAAACATAATTTGAGTTATTTGGCCGAGTTCCATTTAATAGTTCTGCAACCATTTACATGGCAATTAGAATTTAATCGGCAATCAGTTAACTTCCAAAGGTAATAACACAGAAGAGACATGGTGCATCATTGCAATATTATGGTATACAGTATCAAAGATAATGGTCTGTTTTTCTAATTTATCTTGGAAAAAGTGTTGTGCTGACTAAAGGGGGAAAAAACACAAGCTTAGGAATGAAAACACAAAACTGCAGATGTTGGAAATCTCAAACAAAGGTATTTTTGTTTTTTTGTTCAAAGTTAGGAAAATGTTTTACTCAATTCTTCCACGCATGGTACTTTGAATTAATTTACATCACTTGTACTGCGACGTTTGGGAGTGCAAATATACATGAGAATTAAAAAATAATGGAACATCAGAAATCACATTATTGCAAGGACAGATATAAAGAGAGGCTTTAAGATCTTTTAAAAATTACAGCCTTTGGTATTTTCAACAAAATTAGTGCGGGACGTCCTCTGAAACTGGCATCCGCATAGAAGTTTTGCATAGAGAAAGACACCACTTAAGGGTCCCCATGCCAACAATGAAATTGATAACATTTATGACATCTAATGCTTTCTTTTTAAAAGAGTAATAATTTAAAGAAAAATATACAGAACTCAGCCTATCATCAAATATGAGTGATAAGTACTTGTAGTAGACTTGGCGTGTTATATCAGCTGCTTTTGTCCTTAATTTCAGTTTATAAACTACTGAAATCATCTTTGCCATGGGGGATTAGGTCACGTGGCTAGGCATTTTCTCTCAGCGAAAGATATCAGACTGGGGCTCTACCAGCATATTTAACAGCTGTGTTAATGGCAAGGATACGAGCAAATCAGGAGCAATCACAATGTTTATGATATTGAGGAAGGTAGAAGAGAGAAAGAAAAATACATATTTAAAATGATTTCCATAGGTTTTCAGTTCTAGGAGCAATAGTAAACAGCAAAATTCACAATACCTTGCAATTTCTGCACTGTGTGTAGTCCAGTTTTCATACGGATCATCAACATCATTCACATTTTGTCTTGTTCTCCCTGAATTGGAAGACTGTGCTCTACTGCTGTGGGTAGCTGTTGAGGCATGCAAGCGGTTGTGTTTAGGAGAAGTGTGATTTGAGTTATACTCCTCCTCTGAAGTAGAAGTGTAATCTGAAGTTTGTTGCCTCCATCTTGAGTCTTGTAAAATAATTAGTTTCGAACAAAGAAAAAGGTAATAAAAGAACAAAGATAGAACAACCCAAGATTCAAAAACAGATAATTCTTACAAATGGAGACTGTTCAGAAATTTGGAGATCAATTCGCACAGCTTTTTAAAAAGACAATTTTGCCTCCTTCTGTATATCCCATTTAAATCATCTTCCTATTTCAAAAAATGACATCAGCACTGATAGGTTTATTGTTTCAATAAACATCTGGGAAATATGAATGGTTCCTTGGCCTTGGTAAGACCACTCTGGTACACCATAGCGAGGATGGAAACAACAGAAAAATATGAACAGCCACAGCAATGGCCCAAGTCTGGATATGAATTACCAAAACATACAGGTTTAGGTAAAAAAAAGAGCAAATAGAATAATGTAATTTTAACAACTTAAGGATATAAAATAGAATACATTTGCTGTACCTGTAATACTGCACAAAGTTCTGGGAAATGTCCCTTATAAAAGTTCAGTTGGACTCGGAATGAGAGTAGCACCAGAATGTGATCTGGGCATCAACGATATGAAATAGAAAAGTTACTTTTTTTGTATTCTATACAAGTTATGGAGTGATTCAATTCTGTCTTTAGGATTTCGAAAGAAGCTGTGGGAGTAGATAGGCAAAAATCTTTCACTGGAGGGGGTAAGAGTGGAACAACCTTTCAATAAAATCAACATGAATGGCAGATCACGGTTCTGTGAACCAAAATGTTGACCATTTCTTTCTCTGCAGATGCTCTCTGATCTACTGAGATTTCTCTGATAACTTTGAAGCCAGAGCAAAATAGGAAACATTTCTTCAGATTACTACTTCTAGTGGAATTCTTCTCCCGTGGAAGTAATAGGTGCTATCCGTGGCAGGTGTTTTCTTTTAAGAAGCTCTGTATAAATCGACATCCACAATTCCACCAAGCAGTGCATTCCAAAACCTAACTATCTATTCAGTTAAAACAAATTTGTCCTTAAGTCGCCTCAGGTTCTTTTGCCAATTATTTAAATTCTGTGTCATTTTTTAAACAGCTTCACCAAACTTCCTCCAAGCTATCTCTGTTCTACATAGAACCGATTCAGCTTCTCCACTCTATTCAGGAATGTCAAATCCTATCCCTGCAGCTATTCTAGTTCTTCTGTACCTCTTTTGTAAACATACCTTTCTTAATTTGGGACTTAACACCCCAGGTGAGGTGCAGCAAATATGTTTTTTTTTTAAAATAGGTCACAGATAAGGACGGCATAATAGTGCAGCTGGTAGAGCTGCTATCTCACAGTGCCAGAAACCCCGGTTCAATCCTGACCTCAGGTGTTGTCCGTATGGAGTTTGCACCTTGTGACCATGTGGGTTTCCCCCAGTGCTCTGGTTTCCACCCACATCCCAAAGTCGTGTGGATTGCAGGTTAATTAGCATCTGTAAATTGCCCCTAATGTATAGGGAGTGAATGAGAAAGTGGGATAACATAGAACTAGTGTGAATGGGTGATCGATGGTGGGCATGAACTCAGGTGGGCCAAAGGGCCTGTTTTCATGCTATATATCTAAACTAAACTAATTAACTCTTTTGCTCTGGCACTCTACATCTAAAGATAAAGTTCTGTTCCCATTGTGTTATTAAACATCCTATTACCTTTAACATAACCCTGGGCCTCCCTCTATAAATTTCTTTGAAAATTACAGCAAATAATGCTTAGGAATCAATACGGTACTGTTAAGACATGTATCTGGGCCAATTATCATACTCGATAGCAATTGAATGGTATTATTAGTATTGCAAATACTATATGGTTTTTTATTATGAATCGTAATGAGACACTAATCCTCTCGCCAGACAAATGAAATATAATGTTTTTAAACAACTGATAAGCAACTTAAGCCAGTTGAGAAGTGAAGTAAAAGTTTAAAATGCAGCTGAAGCACAAAACCCAAGTTTTAATCTCCATTTGTAAGAATCTGGTTATAAAATGGCTAGGGACTTACAATAGATTAGTATATGAAAAAGCAAAACATTACTTCATCATGCTCAATAAGTACCTACGATTTTCTTTAGTAATAGAATACCATGACTTGTCACCGAAATAATAGTTATTAATAAAACTTGTGTTAAAGTTAATCAGATTGTTGTTAGTTTATCAGAGGTAATAATTAATCAGAGTAGTTAAGAATGTAAAATAAAAACTTAAGCCCTTTACAAGACATCTGCTAATACTAATCCTTTTTCAGTTAACTAATTTATTGATTTATTCAATGAATACTATGAAAATAATGCAATTACAAAGCTTATATGATAAATTGTGTAAGCTGCTATATTAATGTGTGGTAACATTATTATGGAATTTGGAATTTGTTAATTTCTCATTAGGTTCACCTGCTCTTCACCCATTTAGAAGGTGAGAAACTTGCATTAAAAAAAACTTTACAAAAGCCCAAGCTATAGAGACTCGGGTTTGATTCTGACTATGGACGTTGCTTGTAGAGTTTGTACTTTCTCCCTGTGACCGTGTAGGTTTCCTCCTGGTGCTCCAGTTTCCTCCCACACTCCAAAGACGTACAGGTTTATGGATTAATTGGCTTCTAAAAATTGTCCCTACTATGTACGCCATTGCAGTGTACAAGGTGATCGCTGGTCAGTGTGCACTCTGTGGGCTGAAGGGCCTGTTTCCACGCTGTAATACTAAAGTCTAAAGATTTTAAAAGAATCTCAAATCATAAATTAGGAGATGAATTAGGATTAAGCATACAAATTAAGTATCACAAAGGTTGAATATCATTTCATAGAGCCGTTGGTCAGGCAAGCATTGCTTTGGAAAGTAAATTCTGTTTGAGGATAGGGAGATAGATTAATCACAGACTATGCTTGCTGACTTTCAGCAAGATGAAGGCAGTGAAGGCTTTGGATTTTACTTTTCTGAAGAAAATTGTCTTGTTTTTGATCATGAAATAAGATAGAAAGCAAGTGCCTTTTATTTGATACATTGATGGAAACTCTCTAGATTGGCTAAACCATAAATGTGTAATAAAAATTTGGATTATTGTGATAGTGATAGCTGTATTTTGTGTTTTTTAGACATTATAATAGCAGGAAGAGTGAAAAAGCTCTCCAATTTGCACATTCATCGAATGCAAGTTTTCTTTCCACCTGTTCATGAATTCATTACGAGGGTCTTAAAGCTTCACATTGATCTGTTAATTGATATAGTGATGGGTGTGTAAGGACATTTAGGTCTGGCCTCATTTGCGCCGGAGAGTACAGGGCAGCATATGAAGATTTTTTCTGTTGAGGGAGACACTAAAGATGGATATAATTGGAAGGCTGCAAATCAAGAGCTTATTGAGAAAAACAGAGGGCTAAAATCATGTTTCCTGGAATTGTGAAGCACTTGGTTGAGAAGTCAGTAGATTCTGTACTTTGAAGACTTGGTGCAAGAACAAATGAGGACCAGGAGAGCTCATGATTGCCCCATGGTTCAGGAAGGATGGTGTATAATTGGCAAAAACAGTCACCTCCAGCATCCCGTCAAGTTAGAGGGCTGTGTGGAAAAGAGTGGGAAGGACATACAGAGAAACGTAGTTACCAATACCATAGAATGAAGAAAGCTGAGAGAGGCATGGAGATTCAATGATGGGTGGTACAGTGGCGCAGTGGTAGAGTTGCTACCTTAGAGCGCCAGAGACCCAGGTTCGAACCTGACTGCGTGTGCTGTTTAAATGGAGTTTCAACGTTCACCCCCTGACCTGCATGGGTTTTCCCTGGGTGCTCTGGTTTTGTCCCACACTCCAAAGACGTACAGGTTTGTAAGTTAATTGGCTTTGGCTAAATTGCCCTAGTGTGTAGGCTAATGTACGGGGTGATCACTGGTCAGTGCAAACTCGGTGGGCTGAAAGGCCTGTTTCTGTATTGTATCTCTAAACTAAATTAAACTACAGAATAGGAAGAGATAAGAGTAACTACAGCCTCTGGAGGCCACAATTATCAAGATGGAGAGAAATGAAATGGGGGGGACCACCGAGCATGTGGACGGACTGAAATGGGAACAAAAACAGATCTCAGGGGAGACTGGGTAAAAAAAACGAGGTGGATTCAGAGGAAAATACCTGGGTAAACATCTGGACAGTTGCAGGTTATGGAGATTTGCTCATAAAGTTGTAGGTCTCCAATCAAAAACAGCCAACGATTCAATCATTTTTAATAGCATTCAATGGAAATTATGTACTTCTGATATTCTTTTAGAATATACTCACTAGAAGCTGATTTTGTACCATTACCACGGCCTCTCGTCTGTTTCACTGTGCTTGTAGTAATTTTTCTGGATGCAGTTTTTGAATCAGTGTTGGTTGACTTGCGACTTGTAGCAGTTAAATCAACACTTTTCATACTAAAGCTGCTCCTCAGCACTGAAGTTTCCGAGTCGCTGTTTACAGTGAGTGAACCTGCTCGTTTCCGTGGCAGCGCCAGCATATCAAGCCGCGATAATTTCTTATCAGTTGGCTGCTTTGAAGAGGTTGAACTTGTGGTGGACAATTCTGAAGCTAATGAAGATTTGTCCACATCTGCACCCTCATTGTCTGAAGCATCCCCAAGCCGAGCCCGGCGCAGCAGAGATGCTCTGGTTGGCCTGGGCGTCGAGAGGCTGTTCGATCGGGTTAGAGTTGTTTGCACTAAAGCTTTTGCGGTCTTGTTCAAATCCTCCTTTGTGCGCAGAGAACCAGAAAATCTTTTGCGCGTTTGAGGTTTACTGGCCTGAGAGTGCTCCTGATCAGAAGAGACTGTGTCTGTCATTGGTACATATGGAAGGCTGGTGGACCTCTCATCGTCAGTGAAGTCTGTGGAGCCACGCGATCCTGTGCTACGTTTCAACTGAAAACGCCGACTACTGTCCGATTTATTGGTTGAATCCTGAACCTGGGCTCGGCGCTTCTCCGACAGTCTTTCCCGAGCATTGGCCTGCTGTGGATGCCCTTGAACTGATGTGGCCGTTTTCCCTTTGTGCGTACTAGTTAGGTTTTTTTGTTTCTGCACGGAACTAGTTGCATTTTTACTTTTCAAACTTACAGAACTGGTTGTGTCATTATCTGATTCTCCAGAGAAGGAATCACCTTGGATATGGGAATTACTTTCTTGTTGACTAAAATGGAAATCTTGAGACTGGAGTTTTGCTTCTAAGGCTGCCATTGCATCTTCGGTATCCTTCAGAAAGAGGTGAGTGTCCTCTGTGCTTTCTGTCCTGTGGGAGTTTCTTGCATGATCTTTAACTAAGATCTTGCTTGAAATATTAGGAACTTTATAAGTTGCAGTGTCAATACTTGGTCTGTCTTTAGTAAAGCTTTCTTGCCTGATAACAGATACGCGGGAATCTCTTGTCGACATCTTCTTTCTTTCTGGCGAGGGACTTCTATTATTTATTCGAGTTGTTTTACTGGTGGAGCTAATTGTGTCAATGCTTTCCATAACAGTCTTATTGATATCCAGACCGGATGACCGTCTTATAGAAGATGAAACAGTAGATGATTTTGAGCTAAACTCTCGTTCTTTAGTCTTTTTTTCAAAGTTTGCTAATATCACTTTAGCTACTGAAGTTTGATTAGAAGGGCTTTCCAACATTTTTTCTTTTGTACTATAGGAAGACGATTTCAGATCATGTTCTGAGAAGCATTTAGTGCCACTTGAATCTGAAAGCTCTTTAGCTGTACATTGTGTGTATGCATCAGTCACCAGTGGCCCTTCCTCAGATGTCCCCTGATCATTCCACGTCTGGTCTTGGTGAAATTTCCTAATGGGCCTGGAAATTCTATACTTCCTACCCTTCCCTTTTATAACATGGGAAGAGTCATCAGACTTATCATCATCGCTCAAACTGTCAGGCTCCAAGTCTTTGTCTTCACGAATAAACAATTTTTCTTGAGGCAGTGGAAAGGACCGTAATTCCATTTCTAATTTCTTTATTGATTCAGAACTAGGAGGAGAACGTTGCTGTAGAAAGTCTTTTGCTTTTGGAATATCAAGTTTTTCGCTGGGTGGCAACTGTGGAAGTGTTCGACGTTTCCGTGATGACTGGCTGGTTGTTGATGCTGCATCTGAATCCAGGGTTTCAATGCTCTTGCTGTAAGTTCCAATATCAACTGTAGCTGCGTCTTCTACAATAGATAAATATGGAGAGAAGGTAAGAATGGGACAAAATTATGGTATTATTGCAGCTTGGTCTAAGTCATCACTAACTTGAATACTCACTCCCTTGAAGGTCCTGGAACCCAGTAACTGGCACAGTGCCATTATAGCCATCAGCTAGGCTTGCCCATCTTGAGACCCACTTCTGAGATGCTGGGTATATGGGGCCAACTGGACGCACCTAGAATTTGTACCAAGAAGATACAAAGTATTGAATACATCTTGTAAAGTTATGCCTGATTAATTATCTTAAATTCTCATTCATAGTGGGCTTTGAATTTCTCAAAAATGTATGTTTTTTTGTAAAATTGTAGTGCCACATGACTGGATGGAAGCCATCCTGTGTTGAGCTGGGATTTTGTCTAGTGTTTATTCCCTCACAATGCAGCAGCATGCCAAGCTATTTATCAGAGACAACTTCAACTCTGTTGTTTTGCAGTCATAGATGGGGGTCATAGTCATAGAGTCATATACAGTGCCCTCCATAATGTTTGGGACAAAGACCCATCATTTATTTATTTGCCTCTGTAATCCACAATTTGAGATTTGTAGTAGAAAAAAAATCACATGCGGTTAAAGTGCATTGTCAGATTTTATTAAAGCCCATTTTTATACATTTTGGTTTCACCATGTAGAAATTACAGCAGTGTTTATACATAATCCCCCCCATTTCAGGGCACCATAATGTTGGGACACAGCAATGTCAAGTAAATGAAAATAGTCATGTTTAGTATTTTGTTGCATATCCTTTGCATGCAATGACTGCTTGAAGTCGGTGATTCATGGACATCACCAGTTGCTGGGTATCATCGCTGGTAATGCTCTGCCAGGCCTTTATTGCAGCCATCTTTAGCTTATGCTTGTTTTGAGGGATAGTCCCCTTCAGCTTTCTCTTCAGCATACAAAAAACATGCTCAATTAAGTTCAGATCGGGTGATTAACTTGGCCACTCATGAAATTACCATTTTTTAACTTTGAAAAACTCTTTTGTTGCTTTAGCAGTACGTTTGGATTGTCTTGCTGTAGAATGAACCGCCGGCCAATGCGTTTTGAGGCATTTGTTTGAACTTGAGCAGATAGGATGTGTCTATACAGTTCAGAATTCATTATGCTACTACCATCAGCAGTTGCATTAATGAAAATAAGTGAGTCAGTACCTTCAGCAGTCATACATGCCCAGGCCATAACACCCCCACCACCGTGTTTCACAGATGAGGTGGTATACTTTGGATCTTGGGCAGTTCCTTCTCTCCTCCATACTTTGCTCTTGCCATCACTCTGATGTAAGTTAATCTTTGTATCATCTGTCTGCATGACCTTTTTCCAGAACTATGGTTGCGCTTTCAAGCACTTTTTGCAAACTGTAACCTGGCCATCCTATTTTTGCGGCTAACCAGTGGTTTGCATCTTGCAGTATAGCCTCTGTATTTCTGTTCATGAAGTCTTCTGCGGATAGTGGTCATTGACAAATCCACACCTGACCCTTGAAGAGTGTTTCTGATCCGTCGGACAGGTGTTTGGGGATTTTTCTTTATTAGAAAAAGAATTCTTCTGTCATCAGCTGTGGAGGTCTTCCTTGGCCTGCCAGTCCCTTTACTATTAGCAAGCTCACCAGTGCTCTCTTTCTTCTCAATGACGTTCCAAACAGTTGATTTTGGTAAGCCTAAGGTTTGGCTGATGTCTCTAACAGTTTTATTCTTGTTTGTCAGTCTCATAATGGCTTCTTTGACTTTCATTGGCACAACTTTGGTCCTCGTGTTGATAAACTGCAATAAAAGTTTCCAAAGGTGGTGGAAAGACTGGAGGAAAGACTAGGTGCTGAGAGCTCTCTTATACCTGCATTAAGGAGGCAATTAAACACACCTGATCCATTATAAACACCTGTGAAACTATGTCGCCCAAACATTATGGTGCCCTGAAATGAGGGGACTATGTATAAACACAGCTGTAATTTCTACATGGTGAAACCGAAATGTATAAAACTGGCCTGTAATAAAATCTCAAATTATTCTCACAAAGTGCACATTAATAAAATGTGCACTTTAACCACGTGTGATTTTTTCTATTACAAATCCCAAATTGTGGAGTACAGAGGCAAATAAATAAATGATGGGTCTTTGTCCCAACATTATGGAGGGCACTGTAGCACGAACACATATCCTTCAGCCCAAATCATCCATGCAGAGCTACATGCCCTATATAAGCTAATTCAAGTTGCCCACATTTGACCCTCTAAACGTTTCCTATCCATGTTCCTGTCCAAGTGTCTTTTCTGAGTGAAAATGTTGCCTCTCAGGTTTCTATTAAATCTTGCCCCTCTCACCTTAAATCTACAAGCATGATATTCACCTCCAGAAAAAAAGTAGGAAGTATTTGCCAGGGATCCAGGAGGCTGGCTAGGCCCCCGGGCGGGGTCCAAGGGCAGCGACCGGTGAGGGTCTCGGGGCAACACCCACTGAAGCTCCTGCTTTTTCAATAAGTTGAAAGTGATTCTCAAACTTTCTGCTGGTAGTTTACATAACAGAAGCTTAGACTTTTTGACAAGCAGTAAAATAACCCCAAAAGATATATATTTTATGAAATAGACAATAGACAAAAGGTGCAAGAGTGGGCAATATTCCATTTGGCTCTTCGAGCCAGCACCGCCATTCACTGTGATCATGGCTGATCATCCACAATCAGTACCCTGTTCCTGTCTTCTCCACATATCCCTTGACTCTGCTATCTTTAACAGCTCTATCTAATTATCTCTTGAAAGCATCCAGAGAACCGGCCTCCACTGCCCTCAGGCAGAGAATTCCACAGACTCACAACTCTGGGTGAAAAGTATTTCCTCATCTCTGTTCTAAATGGCTTACCCCTTATTCTTAAACTGTGGCCCCTGGTTCTGGATTTCCCCAACATCGGGAACATTTTTCCTGCCTCCAGCGTGTCCAAACCCTTAATAATCTATGTTTCAATAAATGACCTCATACAGCTAAAAACATCTTTACAAAAAATTTTACCTGAAATGGCTCTTTGCCTAGCACTGAGATGAGAAAACACTTTTTCACCCAGAGTTGTGATATTTGTGGAATTCTTTGCCACAGAAGGCAGTGGTCTCATCTCCTTCACCAGAACCTCGGTCTCCCTTCCTGAGCTCAGTCCTTCAGCTCGGACTCTCAAATCCTGGCAACAAACTTGTAAATCTTTTTTGCATTCTTTCCATCTTAAAGACGTCCTTCATATAGCAGGGTAACCAAAACTGAGTGCAATGCTGCAAATGCGACAACACCAACATCTTATCAACTGTAACGGTCATCCGGCATGTCACCCATATTAAGACTCCAGTTTATCTGCTTAAATGGTAATGGTCAAGAAATAAATGTTGCCCTTAGAACCCCAGAGCCAGGCAGAACATTAAGCGATGATGGTAGTAGCTTGAAGAAATTCCACAAAAAGCACACTACATGCACATCATGCATAAAATGCTATTATATGAACTTCTTCATGAAATTATCTTTGCCTCCTGTTGAAGGACTACAAGGTTAACACTTTATTTTAATGGCTGGACACCCATAAACTAGACAAAGGTCACATCTGCTTTAACGGGGAGGGGGGCATTTGCAATCCCAGAAAATCAACTGTATTGCAAGTTTCCATAACACAAAGCCACATCATTGGTGTGTGCTTCAAGGAATGAGAGTTGAAGAGAAACAAAATGTATTATTCTTCACGTAAATTTCATGACAGCATCTGTTCGGTATCTCAGATCTTTTGCTAGTGATTTGTGAATTACGCAAGGGTTAATTTTCATTCATTGACCTGTTATAACATGAGGATTGCCTGCATTGTAATACAAGGAATTTCATTGCACCCTGGTGTCTATGACAATAAGCTAATCTGATCTGACCATTACCTGTGGCACAGTATCAGAGCCAGTAATGGCTGTAGTGCGATACGCCTGTAATGTAGGTGTTTGCTGGTAAATGGTGCTAGCATTTTGATTACACACATTATCCTCATCCCTTAGTGTAGGAGAATCTTCACCACAGATTACAGGTCTATAAATTTCAGAGTTAATTCCGGAAAAGTCAGATGATTCAAAAACACCAAACACCTGGTTAAAGACAAATAAGAGTTAATAAGCCACAGCTTTTCAAACAAGCAATATATTAATTTATTAACCACAAAGCCAAGTCAATTGATGGGAACAAAGGTTGAACATTTTGCGCTTACATCAGCATGCATCAAATTCATAAATGTAAGAAGCAGTCATCCCATCATTTAAATTGACCTTATTTAGCTCTGGTTTATGAAGTCACCTTGTTGATCACATAATTGTATTGGTTGCGGTAGTTAATATTGTTTGTGCTTATTGGGTGATCCAGTTTTAATTATCTGAATATTCAAAAAAAAAATGTTTAAGACATTCTTTTGAAAGTGCTTAAAAAATATTAGGTTATTGAAAATACCATAAGGAATATGCCAACCCTTGAAAAGGTTTCAACTTTGCAAATTTGAATTTCTGATCTTAGCTATGTTGCCCTATTTGATGATCCTGGGAGTCTGGTAAGGATAGAAACAAAATAGTTTTTTTTTTTAAATCAGACATTCATAACAGAGCAATGTTGGAGGAAGACTGGGAAGGTTTTCTGCCAGATTCCACTGCTGACAAGGTACACAAGAGAGTAAAGGCATAGAAATAATAAATGCCTCCATTCATGTCCAAAATATACATCTTCGTGCAAATTAATTGAATCATGGGCTGACTTTACAGTTTTTTCACACGAGTTTCTATGTCCACCATTTTTCTGAAATCCTATAAATCTCTCAGAAAGAGTTCTCCTGATCATTCTTCATGTATTCATTTCCAGTGATTGCTGCGAAATGCGCCTTCAGTTGGACAGATGATACAATATTGCAACATCCCAGCGTACCATAGAAAAAAATTAATAAGTGTCGTACAGCAACCAATCAGAATAGAGGAGATGGAGGAATCCACCAGAAATAGGCTAACCTAATTCACGAAAAGAACCGGTCATCTCCACCACCAAAACGGACAAAGTGACAGCATGGGAAGCTCATCCCGTCCTACCATCTTGGCTTGAACAAATACTTATACATTGACTAATCAGTCAAAATCCTGCTTTACCTATCTAAAATAAATGAAGGAATAACTTTAGGAAGGACATTTCCAGCAAGCAACACACGTAAAAGTATGGCATTCCCAACATATTACCTATCGGGTTACCTAAGATTTAATGGGAACATGAGGGGGTAACCTTTTTTACACAAAGGATAGTGAGTGGGTGTATGGAATGAGCTGCAGGAGGAGGTCATTGATGCAGGCACTACCGCAATGTTTAAGAAACATTTAGACATCTACATGGATAGGGGTTTAAAGCGATATGGGCCAAAAGCAGGCAGGTAGAACTAGGATGATAGCAGGCAGGCAGATAGAACTAGAACTAGGCAGGCAGATAGAAAGCAGGCAGATAGAACCAGAACTAGGAAGCTGGTGGGTGTTGTGTACAGGCCACCTAACAGTAGCAGGGAAGTTGGGGATGGTATCAAACAGGAAATTAGAAATGCGTGCGACAAAGGCAAAACAGTTATAATGGGCGACTTCAATCTACATATAGATTGGGTGAATCAAATTGGCAGGGGTGCTGAAGAAGAGAATTTTTTGGAATGTATGCGGGATAGTTATCTAAATCAACGTGTAGAGGAACCAACGAGAGAGCAGGCTATTTTAGACTCGGTTTTGAGTAATGAGGAAGGGGTAGTTAGCCGTCTTGTTGTACGTGCCCCCTTGGGCAAGAGTGACCATAATATGGTTGAGTTCTTCATTAGGATGGAGAGTGACATTGTTAGTTCAGAAAATGGAGAGTGACATTGTTAATTCAGAAACAATGGTTCTGAACTAAAGGTAACTTTGAGGGTATGAGACGTGAATTGGCCAAGATTGACTAGCAAATAATTCTAAAAGGGTTGACGGTGGATATACAATGGAAGACATTTAAAGACTGCATGGATGAACTACAAAAATTGTTCATCCCAGTTTGGCAAAAGAATAAATCGGGGAAGGTAGTACATCCGTGGATAACAAGGGAAATCAGGGATAGTATCAAAGCAAAGGATGATGCGAACAAAGTAGCCAGAAAAAGCAGCATACCAGAGGACTGGGAGAAATTCAGAGACCAGCAAAGGAGGACAAAGAGCTTAATTAGGAAAGGAAAAATAGATTATGAAAGAAAACTGGCAGGGAACATAAAAACTGACTGCAAAAGTTTTTATAGATATGTGAAGAGAAAGAGATTAGTTAAAACAAATATAGGTCCCTTGCAGTCAGAAACAGGTGAGTTGATCATGGGGAACAAGGATATGGCGGACCAATTGAATAACTACTTTGGTTCCGTCTTCACTAAGGAAGACATAAATAATCTGCCGGAAATAGCAGGGGACCGAGGGTCAAGGGAGGAATTGAGTGAAATCCAGGTTAGTCGGGAAGTGGTGTTGGGTAAATTGAATAGATTAAATGCCGATAAATCCCCAGGGCCAGATAGGCTGCATCCCAGAGTACTTAAGGAAGTAGCTCAGGAAATAGTGGATGCATTAGTGATAGTCTTTCAAAACTCTTTAGATTCTGGAGTAGTTCCTGAGGATTGGAGGGTAGCAAACGTAACCCCTCTTTTTAAGAAGGGAGGGAGAGAGAAAACGGGGAATTACAGGCCAGTTAGTCTAACATCGGTAGTGGGGAAACTGCTGGAGTCAGTTATTAAAGATGGGATAGCAGCACATTTGGAAAGTGGTGAAATCATTGGACAAAGTCAGCATGGATTTACGAAAGGTAAATCATGTCTGACGAATCTTGTGGAATTTTTCGAGAATGTAACTAATAGCGTGGATAAGGGAGAACCAGTGGATGTGGTATATCTGGACTTCCAGAAGGCTTTCGACAAGGTCCCACATAAGAGATTAGTATACAAACTTAAAGCATTCGGCATTAGGGGTTCAGTATTGATGTGGATAGAGAAGTAGATTATTGTCATAATTCCACGATTAATCCCATCACTATCGCCATGGACATGTATTACAAATGTCTATTTCCTTGCCCTTTCTGAACAATTCAAAATCAGATGATTGAGAATAATTAGGTTACCACTGGATTATGGAATTAAAGACTACCGATTGTATCAGAAAATCATACTTCCTTTAAGTAGTATTCTTTAACATGCATGTTTGTTTCTTACCTTATCTATCATTTTACGAGCTTCTTCAACCTCTTTGTCCTGAGCATCTGTTTCAATAGTATAAGTGCCAGTGTCACTTAAACTATCTTGATCACCCTGTTTGGAGATTGGCTTGGCTGAATCAATTAGTTTCAAGGTTGCCTTTGTTGAAGTTGTTGGTGTTGATACTGGTGTTTCTGGTAAAGGTGCTGCCACTGGCACATGTGCAACTGTCACAGGAACAGGATCTGGAGGTTTTTCCACTTTAACGCTTTTTGCAGTTTCTTTTAATAGTTCAGCAGCAAACTCCTGGCTGAGTTTACTTTTTCGTCCCACACTCCCAAAGCTCCGAAGTGAACCTTTGAAGCTTGAGGTAGCAGAGGCACCTAATCGTTCTTCAGTCTTTTCTCTCTTTAGAGAATTAGACCTTTGGGGAAGTGAAGAACTAGCGGTAGATTTGTTCGTTTGCACTAAAGCTTGTGCTTGCTGTACTGAAACCTTCTCACAGGTTGAAGTGCCTTTTCGTTTTTCTAGTTTAGCTCTAAGAGCAAGATAAGAATCATTGTGCATGGCATTTGCGTTTTGTGTAAAAGAGTGTGCTCTACGTTTACGAGGATTATCATCGTCAAAGAATTCAATAACAAAGGCTTGCTGACCCACGGGCATGTCTTGTTGGTCATGTTGGAGCTGACACATTTTACTATCACTGTAACTCGTCATTTGCCCTGGAGGAGAATCCAGGGTGAGTCTCCTTTATCCTGTTGTTTAGATACTATTTGATTCTCTGAATCACTTTGAGTGCCATCTTCATGTCTATAACCTAAGAAAAGCAAAGGAAAATAATTAGTGTTCCTGTTAAAAATTAATTTAATAGATTAGCATTTTCCTGCTATTAAAAAGTAAACACACTGAAAGTGCTGGAAAGGCTCAGCAGGTGAATACTCCATAGAAGAAGAGGAAAAATAAACATTTCAGGCACAGTGGCGCAGCAGTAGAGCTGCTGCCTTACAGAGTCAGAGATCCGGGTTCGATCCTGACTACGGATGCTGCATGTACGGAGTTTGTATGTTCTCCCTGACACCGCGCGGGTTTTCTCTGGGTGTTCCGGTTTTCTCCCACGCCCCAAAGAGGTATAGGTTTGTAGATTAACTGGCATCAGTAAAATTGCAAATTGTCCCTAGCATGTAGGATAGTGCTAGTGTACGGGGTGATCGCTGGTCAGCCCGGACTCGGTGGGCCGGAGAGTCTGATTCCTCGTTGTATCTCTAAAATCTAAACTTTGAACTGCATTCAAAGTAGGCCTGGATTAAGGCAATATATTTTTAGTCATCTGAAAGTGTTTTGAAAAATAATATTCTTCTATAGTTGAATGTTACCACCAAATTTTAAATTTGTATGAAGCTTCAATATCAGTAAAGACAAATAATACCTTTTAGAGCCTTTGTCTGAACCTGGTAATCACTCTTGGCGCTATAAATATCTCTTGATGCCTGTCTCTTCAGCATTAAGCTTGGGTCATTCTGAACCAGCCAGTCAACCACTTTATTCTCTGCTGAGAGTACATCTCCCTGCACAGGAACTTTTTCAATCTGTTGAGCCTTTCTCTGTCTTGAGGGAAATTTAGTTACATGGTCCTTAATTTTCATTTTGCCTGGGGTATCATCATCAAACTCAATCGTGAAGGAAGCATGACTCTGAATGCGAGGTGACGGAATTGTATCAGTGTCCTTTGTTGGAATTTCATGAACTTCGCAGTCTGGAGACTTGGATGGCTGTTGAAATTCTTTTGTTGGAATTTCAAAGTAGCTGGGTTCTCGTCGAAACGAATAAACAGATTTTTCTTCAAAGTCCTTATATTCAGTAAGGTTTCCATTAATTTCCTGCTCATTTCTTGAGGTCTCTTTAGAATCTATGGAGAAGAATACACATAAATTAATTTCCCCAAGGGTCTTTTCATTTGAAATCAATGCTTCCTATGTCTCACTCACTGCCCCTACCACTGTGCCTATTTTGGGGATTTTACACTTCCAAAGATAGACACAAAAAGCTGGAGTAACTCAACGGGACAGGCAGCATCTCTGGGGAGAAGGAAAGGATGACGTTTCGGGTCGAGACCCTTTTTCAGACTGTCATTGCAGTACGTAGCTAATATTGCTATGCTGCTGCTCCATCTCCAGCAACAGGTTTTAATAAAGCACCTTTAAATGTAGTAAGGCACTGCAAAATGTTTCACAGGAGTATTATCAAACAAAAGTTAATATCTCAGCACGAGAGGTGATATGCTGATGGGGTAGGTTTTAAGAAGTGATTAGAAGTGTGAAAATGCAGTGAAGAGATCTGCAGGAATGCCTGAGCTTGGAACCTCGTAATGTAAAATATAGGATTAGGCAAAAACAACCCTTCAAACCTATCCATGATCAAATAGGATAACAGCTCATCTCGCGCTGACTCCACATTCACTCTCTATATCCCGTGACTCCTTGATACACCAATATGTGCCTCACTGCTTTAAATATACTCAGTGGCTCTTGGGGGCTAGATCATCCTCACAGAAACAAATCTCTTCTGTCTTAAACAACTGACTGCTCATTCTGAAATTGTGCTCCCTAATTCCAAATAACCTTGAGGGGCAACCTTCCCTCCGCATCTACCACATTGAGATCCTTCGGAATTTTCTGTTTCATTAAAATCGCATTTGAGACTTTCAAAATATTATATATAGGCCAAAGCTGGTCAAAGTATCTCCATAGAAAAAACTTTTTTTTTCAGGGACCAATTTAGTGAACCTTCTCTGAATTGCTCTCAATTTGTAGCCTCCTTTAAATAAGGAGCCCTGACCTATGTAGTAATCCAAATCTCACCAATTTCTTGTGCAGCTGTAACAAGGCTTCCCTTTTGTTTTATGTGCTTTTGTAATAAAGGCAACACAAGGCAAAAGCATCAGTGGTGAATGACCAAAACATTAGTCATAAGGAATAGGAGTAGAATTCAGCCATTCGGCCCATCAAGTCTACTCCGTCATTCAATCATGGCTGATCTATCTCTCACTCCTAACCCCATTCACCTGCCTTCTCCCCATAACCTCTGACACCTGTACAAATCAAGAATCTATTTATCTTGTCTTTAAAAATATCCACTGACTTGGCCTCCACAGCCTACTGTGGCAACGAATTCCAGATTCACCACCCTCTGACTAAATACATTTCTCCTCATCTCCTTCCTAAAAGAACGTCCTTTACTTCTGAGGCTATGACCTCTCGTCCTAGACTTCCCACTAGTGGAAACATCCTCTCCACATCCACTCTATCTAAGCCTTTCACTATTCTGTATGTTTCAATGAGGTCCCCCCCCCCCATTGCTCTAAACTCCAGCGATTACAGGCCCAGTGCCGACAAACATTCATCATAGGTTAACCTACTCATTCCTGGGATCATTCTTGTAAACCTCCTCTGGACCCTCTCCAGAGCCAACACATCCTTCCTCAGATATGGTGCCCAAAATTGCTCACAATATTCCAAATGTGGCCTTACCAGTGCCTTAAAGCCTAAACATTACATCCCTGTTTTTGTATACAAACCCTCTTGAAATGAATGCTAGCATTGAGTTTGCTTTCTTTACTACCGATTCTACTTGCAGATTAACTTGTACCAGCACTCCCAGGTCCCTTTGCTCCTCCGATTTCTGGATTCTCACCATATTTAGAAAATAGTCTACACCTTTATTCCTACTACCAAAATACTTGACATCACACGTTACTACACTATATTCCACCTGCCACTTCTCTGCCCAAGCTTCTAAACTGTCGAAGTCCTGCAGAGTACCTGCTTTCTCTACACTACCAGCCCCGCCACCTATTTTTGAATCATCCACAAACTTTGTCACAAAGCCTTCAATCTCCTCGTCCAAAGGTGCCAGGATTTCAGGAGCAGAGATCAAATCATAACGTTACAGAATTAGAGGAGTGCATTTTAAATAGATATACTGGAATTCTATCATTCTTTCCCTTAACGTTTCTGTTCCTTTCCTCCTTTGAAACACTCATTAAAATGCTGACCAAACTTTGTTGGTAACCTTTATGGCTAGGCATTTTGTTTTATACTATCTCTCGGAAGAACATTGAGATGTTTTTGCATCATTAAATGTACTACAAAATGGAAACCATTGTTATTTATGAATTAGGCCAAGTGGGACCCGTTCGCCCAACGCAATATTCCACTACTCACCCACATCCCCCAACTGCGCAGGCGCGGCCAACGTTTTAAAAGTTTAAAATGGCAATAACTTGTAAAAAATAAGATCAATGTGAATGCATCTCACTCTCCCTCTTCAGTCCCCTATTTCACTTCTCCATTATCCTCCCTCTCCCCAGCCTCCACCAACCCTCCTGCTTCCTCCCCTCACCCCCTCCCTCCCCTCCTGTCTTCCCCTCCTCCATTACCTCGCCATCCCTCTTCCTATCCTTATCCTCCTCCATTCCCCCATCCCCCAGCACTCTCTCCTCACGTTCTTTTCTCTCTCCTCCTCCCCTACCTCCCTCTCTCCTACCCTCAGACATTCCCTCCCTCCATAACCCCTCACTACCCTCTCCTCTCCCTCTATCCCTCCTCCCCCCATCCCATCCCCCACCCTCCCGCACCACCCCCCTCCTCTCCCTCTATCCCCCACTCTCCACCTCCCCCACTCCTCTCCCTCTAACCCCCGCCCACCGCCACTTTCTCTCCTAACTCCCCAACTTTCCCCTCCTTCCCTACCTTCTCCTCTCCCGCTATCCACCCACTCCCTCCTCACCTCCCCAGGATATCGATGTAAAAAGCCGGCCCCGGTTTCTCCACCACGTCGGCGATGAAGTTGTACTTGAGGCAGGGGCTATTGGGGGGGGGGGGGGGGAAACGGGCCGTTCGGCCTGGAGCCGGGGGAAGGGGAAGAAGAGGCCGAGGCCTAGTCCTGGCTCCGTGTCCCACTGCTCTCCGCGGGCCCGGAGCAGCAGCGCCACGGCCCCCAGACCCAGCGCCCATGCGTGGCTTCACCCCGCCCCCAGACCTACTACAGCATGGATACGGGCCCATTGCGCACGCGCAGGGCTGACGGGCCTCCCCTAACTGCGCAGGCTCGGCCGCCAAGTGGGGGAGCTGTTTTAAGTTGGGACCCGCTGGGTCCCTCTCACACAGGAGGTCCAGTTCCCCAAAGTAAGATTCCACCACTCACCCATTCCCCCAACGCAATGAAACAATATTCCACCATTCACCCATTGACCCTCATCCTCCCTCTTTTTAAACTTAAAACAAATGCAAGCACTTGCTGCCAGGACTTTTAAAAAAAATTCAAATTTCACTTCCCCTGCCCTCCCCAGCACTCCCCTCCCCTCCTGTTCAGCCTCACGCTGCTCCCTCCCCTCCTGTTCAGCCTTGCTCTGCCGGGACTAAGTGTTCTCTGATTGCAACATTATTGCAAATGAGATCCCATTGTGACATCATAGCTGTAACTGCCGGCAACTGGTGTTGGTGAATCTTTCCTAAACTGGATTTTGTAAACTAAAATATGTGATAACTTGTAAAATATAACATCAATCTGAACCTGTTGAAAACACACAACAGGACAATTGTGAGCGCTATCGTGTACCATTTTGGCGTAATTTCAGGATCCCACATGCAAGCAGACATCCAAACAAAATGAGAGTTTTAGTAATATATAATTGACCAAGTGAGACCCGTTGGACCCCGTTCCCCAATGCAATAATCCACCACTCACCTGTTCCCCCAACGCAACCCATTTCCACCACTCATCCGTTGCCCCAACGTAACCCGTTCCCCAACGCAATATTCAACCACTCACCCATTGCCCCCAACTGCGCTGGCGCGGCTCATTTCCCCTCATCCCCCAACACTCCCGCTCCTTCCTCTTCACCCTCCCTCTTCTCTCCCCTCTCCTCCTCCCCTCCCTCCCTCCTACCCTCAGTCCTTTCCTACCCTTAGTCACTCCCTCCCACCCTCCACAACCCCTCTCCCCTCCCTACCCCGCTGACCCGTTGGGCCCCGTTCCCCCAACACAATATTCCACCATTCACTCGTTTCTCCAACGCAACCCATTTCCACCACTCACCCGTTCCCCCAACGCAATATTCCACCACTCATCCATAGCCCCCAACTGCGCAGGTGCAGTTCATACACTCCCTCCCCATCCTCTTCACCCTCCCTCTTCTCTCCCTCTCCATTTCCCTACCCTCAGTCACTCTCACCTCTCCCCTATCGCATTCCCCCACTAAACACAATGTTTAAATAACATTTCTTCTCCTCCCCTTCCCTCTCTTTACAACAACACATCTCCCATTGAACTGGGTGGAACACTGTTGATTGGCTGGAGGACGGTTCACAGTGCTTATGTAAATGAGATCCCATTGTGATGTCATAGCAGGCAATTGCTAGAATCTCTTAGCTGCTGCCCGCAGGAACTGCCAAGTTATTTCTAACATTTTCTGT
This sequence comes from Okamejei kenojei, assembly GCA_035221665.1. Taxonomy (NCBI): domain Eukaryota; kingdom Metazoa; phylum Chordata; class Chondrichthyes; order Rajiformes; family Rajidae; genus Okamejei; species Okamejei kenojei. Next base: position 52,667,047 of record CM069139.1, on the reverse strand, counting down.
TTTATTTTAGATTTTCAGTCATAGCCCAATTAGATGTGAAACATTAAAAAGAATTAGACAGTCAATGTAATCATGATACATATAAAGAATAAAAATAAATAAGATCTTGGAAAGAAGCCAATTCACATTCCTTCATAGACACAAAAATCTGGAGCAACTCAGCGGGACAGGCAGCATCTCTGGAGAGAAGGAATGAGTGACGTTTCGGGTCGAGACCCTTCTTCAGACTGGTTAAGGATAAGGGAAACAAGAGATTTAGACGGTGATGTGGAGAGATAAAGAAGAATGAATGAAAGATATGCAAAAAAAGTAACGATGGTAAAGGAAACGGGCCATTGTAAGCTGTTTGTAGGGTGAAAATGAGAAGCTAGTGCGACATGAGTGGAGGAGGGATAGAGAGAGAGGGAATGCCGAGGCTACCTGAAATGAGAGAAATCAAGTCATACCACTGGGCTGCAGCTTCCCAAGCAAAATATGAGATGCTGTTCCTCCAATTTGCGTTTAGCCTCACTTTGACAATGGAGACAGAGGATTGAAAGGTCTGTGTAGGAATGGAAAGGAGAATTAAAGTGTCCGACAACCGGGAGATCAGGTTGGTTCATGCAGGCTGAGCAAAGGTGTTCCGCGAAAGGATTGCCCAGGCTGCGTTTGGTCTCGCCAATGTATAAAAGTCCATATCTTGAACAACAGATACAGTAGATGAGGTTGGAGGAGGTGCAAGTGAACCTCTGCCTACCCAGAAAGGACTGTCGGGGTCCCGGGAGAGAGTCGAGGGAGTTAACCAGGGAGTTGCGGAGGAAACGGTCTCGGCGAAAGGCAGAAAGGGGTGGAGATGGGAGTGGTGGGATCCCATTGGAGGTGGCGGTAATTTCGGAGGATTATGTGTTGTATGCGACGGCTGATGGGGTGGAAGGTAAGGACTAATGGGAGGTGTTCAGTGAAACGATTGCCGAGCCTGCGCTTGGTCTCGCCGATGTAGAGAAGTTGACATCTGGAACACCGGATGCAGTAGATGAGGTTGGAGGAGGTGCAAGTGAACCTCTGCCTCACCTGGGAAGACTGTTTGGGTCCTTGGATGGAGTCGAGGGGGGAGGTAAAGGAACAGGTGTTGCATCTCCTGCGGTTCCAGGGGAAAGAACCCGGGGTGGGGGTAGTTTGGGTGGGAAAGGTCGAGTTGACCAGGGAGTTACGGAGGGAACAGACTCAGCGCAAAGCAGAAAGGGGTGGAGATCGGAAGACATGGCCAGTGTCGGATCCCTTTGGAGGTGGCGAAAATGTTGGAGGATTTAAATGTTGTATATGACGGCTGATGGGGTGGAAATCGAGGAAAAGGGGGACTTTGTAAAAGTTGCAACAAGGATTGTTAACAATACCCCTGCAAAGGCATTCTTAAAGGCTGCAATTAAACACTTCGAATGATGTTTAGTAACTGTGTGAAGAGTGTTTCAAGAAGTAGGCGGGAAATCAGGAAGAATCCATACTTCAAAATAGTAACACCTTAGCATTATGGTGACATTCACCTCTTAGTCAGACAGTGTTTCCACTTTGAAGGAAATTACCCAAAACTGGGGAAATTCTGGTTGTCTTCAAGTTATTTTAGGGAAATTAAATAATATTTAATAAATAAGCCTTCCCCAAATGCGCATGTGCGACTACCGCCCATCGTGCACACGCAGGGAGACACAAAGGGATTTTGGGAGGGGGGGGGAAGAAATTCCGACCTGCACAGTTGGGGGAGGACTGTCAGCCGCGCACAATTGAAAATGGCGCCGGTAACGCGGTAGGAACGCAAAATGACGCATTGCGCGTGCAGTGGACTCCGTGCGTGCGCAGTTGGGGCGGCAGTCGCACATGCGCAGTTTGGGAAAGCTTAGATTTCAGGAAATACCATCAAATTTCAGGAAATTTGGGGGTCTATTTCAGGAAAGACATTTTTGAGGCGTGGAAGCACTGTAGTCAGAGGTTGTGGTTCAAACTACAATCTGGGAAATAGATCACATAATTCAGGCTAATATACAAGTGTAGTGCTAATTGCACGATAATGCTTAGGTGTAGCGTTAATTACAGTGTTGTCTGAGTTCTGTTTCAGATGTGGAGATCCAAAGGCATTAATGAGAAAGCAAATGTTACCACAATATCCTGTTTGAAAATACTATTAAGAAAATATTTTCCAGCCATTCTTCTGCTTAACACAAATTGGCTTGTGGTTTACCTCGGTGATAGGACCACAACTTCAGAAGTATTTTAGTGACAATTTTGCTGCACCTACTCATAGTATGTAGGGTTTGAATAGTAAATTCTGTGGATAGCAATATACCATTGGTGTCTTTAATGCATAAAGTGAGCTGAAGAAAGTAAAGGTGGCCAAGTTCTTTGATCAGCCCATAATACAAATTATGAATTGCATGTAGTTCATAAGAAATTATTCCAGATATCAACAAATATATCCTGTTCAAAACACAAAGTGCTGGAGTGTTAGGCAGCATTTGAGGAGTGAATGGATAGGGGACATTTTGGATCGGGATAAGTAGGGTCACGATCCAAGTTACTCCAGCACTTTCTGTTTTGCTCAAGATTCCAGCATCTGCAGTTCCTTGCATCTTCAAACATATCCAAAGGTTTCAAAGGTCTTTTATTGTTAGGTGTACCAATTAAGGTTCAGTGATGTGTTAAAGAAGGAACTGCAGATGCTGGAGAATCGAGGGTTACACAAAAAGCTGGAGAAACTCAGCGGGTGCAGCAGCATCTAAGGAGCGAAGGAGATAGGCGACGTTTCGGGTCGAGACCCTTCTTCAGACTGGTCAGGGATCAGGGAAACGAGAGATATAGACGGTGATGTGGAGAGATAAAGAACAATGAATGAAAGATATGCAAAAAAGTATTGATGATAAAGGGAACAAGCCATTGTAAGCTGTTTGTGGTGTGAAAATTAGTAGCTAGTGCGACTAGGGTGGGGGAGGGAGATAGAGGGAATGCCAGGGCCCGAGGGCTGAGGGAGAGGTAGGAAGGGGAGGAGACAGCAAGGGTTAACAGAATTGAGAAAATTCAATGTTCAAGCCCAAAGGATGCAGACTCCCCAAGCGGAATATGAGGTGCTGTTCCTCCAACTTGCGGTGTGTGATATGTGCATTTCCATAACAAAAAAAAAGCAACAAGGCACACAACTACATAAAAGTTAACATAAATATCCACCACAGCAAACTCCCCATGTTCCTCACTGTGATGGAAGGCAATAAAGTCCAATCTTCCCTCATTCCCATTGCCAAACTGGATGAGATATGCTAATTCAGCACAGGCTTGACACGTAACACATCTACAGTATCTCCTTGCATGCCCTTCAGCCTTTTTCAATGGAATCTGACCAAATTAAATCCTCCACTAAACACTAAACATTCAGGTTCAATTAGTTTATACAATATTCTAAACAAAGGCCAAAACAAATTCTTAAGTATTCAGTGTACACCAGGCAAGTGTGTTCCAATACAAACAATTGGCATATTAAAGCATGAGACACATATTTAGGCAGATGTTTGTACAACTACAAAAGATGATCACATATCTGTTTAATGTACACTTGTTTACCCATTACATCTGAACACAAAACACAAGGGTAATCTTGGGAAACAAAAAATAAACTGCTGGATGAGCTCAGGGAATTGAGCAACATCTGTGGGAGGGAAGGAATTGAAAGGAACCATCCCGATTCCAGGGCCACAAACCGAGATGTCGACGATTCCTTTTCCTCCCGCAGATGCTGTTTTACCTTGCTGAGTTCCGCCAGCACTGTTTTGCTCCAGATGCCATCATCTGCAGTATCTTGTGTCTATTAATCATGTTGGATGCTTCCCCAAACAGATAGTATACAGATATTGTACTAATTACATTTACAAAATGGGCAGAGAAATAAGAGGCATCCTTTAGATATTAAATAACATTAAGTGGGCATCACATTTATTCATTTGGGATATTTTAACTGCTGAGACACACAGTACATAAATTCCTACCTATCATGGGACACAAGGCCGATGACCTTAAAATGTGGAATCTGCTGGTGGACTGTATGACTAGCTCCCCATTCCTTAATCTTCTGATGCTGGTACTCCCTGCCATTTTGCTTTTGGAAGGCAGTCTATGCTAATGCCATCTACTAATTTCCACTGTGCCAGCCACAACCAACAATAGCTGTCAGACGAGTGATCTCATGAAGCAACAGTGCCTCTCTTATATCTGGGGGGTGGGGCAGAACGGAGATAGAGTTGCTGCCTTACAGCACCAGAGAACAGAACTCGATCCTGACTACGGGTGCTGTCTGTATGGAGTTTGTGCGTTCTCCCCGTGAGCATTCTCTGGGTGCTCTGGTTTCCTCTGACACTCCGAAGACGTACAAGGGTAGTTTTTAGGTTTTTAGGTTAGTTGGCTACGGTAAAATTGTAACTTGTCCCTAGTGTGTAGAATAGTGTGAGTACAGGGCGATCGCTGATCAGCGTGGACCCAGTGAGCCGAAAGGTCTGTTTCCAAGCTGTATCTCTAAAGTCTAAAGTAAAATCTAATCTCTCACAGTCCCTCTAGATTGAGGGGATTGCAGTAGGGCGTTTATGGGGCAACGAAAAGCTCTGAAATGGATTGATTATCACAGGGAAGATTATCTCTTTGAAATTGAGTGTGAATACCTGGTAGCACCTGGAGAACTGACTGTGTTCTGTTGAATGCCACTTACAGTACCTTCCATAACGCTTGGGACAAAGACCCATCATTTATTTATTTGCTTCTGAACTCCACAATTTCAGATTTGTAATAGCAAAAATCACATGTGCTTAAAGTGCACATTGTCAGATTTTATTAAAGGCCATTTTTATACATTTTGGTTTCACCATGTAGAAATTACAGCTGTGTTTATACATAGTCCCCCCCATTTCAGGGCACCATAATGTTGGGGACACAACAATGTCATGTAAATGAAAGTAGTCATGTTTAGTATTTTGTTGCATATCCTTTGCTTGAAGTCTGCGAATCATGGACATCACCAGTTGCTGGGTGTCTTCTCTGGTGATGCTCTGTCAGGCCTGCATTGCAGCCGTCTTTAGTGTATGCTTGCTTTGGGGGCTAGTCCCCTTCAGTTTTCCCCTCCGCATATAAAAGGCATGCTCAATTGGATTCAGATCTGGTGATTGATTTGGCCACTCAAGAATTTACAATTTTTTAGCTTTGATAAACTCCTTTGTTGCTTTAGCAGTATGTTTGATATCATTGTCTTGCTGTAGAATGAACCGCCGGCCAGTGAGTTTTGAGGCATTTGTTTCAACTTGAGCAGATAGGATGTGTCTGTACACTTCAGAATTCATTATGCTACTACCATCAGCAGTTGTATCATCAATGAAGATAAATGAGCCAGTACCTTCAGCAGCCATACATGCCCAGGCCATAACTCCCCCACCACCGTGTTTAACAGATGAGGTGGCATGCTTTGGATCTTGCGCAGTTCCTTCTCTCCTCCATACTTTGCTCCTGCCATCATTCTGTCATGTTTATCTTCATCTCATCTGTCCACAGGACCTTTTTCCAGAACTGTGATTGCTCTTTTAAGTACTTTTTGGCGATCTGTAACCTGGCCATCCTATTTATGCAGCTAACCAGTGGTCTGCATTTGCAGTGTAGCCCCTGTATTTCTGTTCATGAAGTCTTCTATGGACAGTGATCATTGACAAATCCACACCCAACTTCTGAAGAGTGTTTCTGGTCTTTCGGACAGGTGTTTGAGGATTTTTCTTTATTATAGGCAGAATTATTCTGTCATCAGCTTCCTTGACCTGCCAGTCCCTTTGCAATTAGTAAGCTCACCAGTGCTCTCTTTCTTCTTAATGATGTTCCAAACAGTTGATTTTGGTAAGACTAAGGTTTGGCTGATGCTTCTAACAATTTTATTCTTATTTCTCAGTCCCATTATGGCTTATTTGACTTTCATTGGAACAACTTTGGTCCTCATGCTGATAAACAGCAATGAAAGTTTCCAAAGGTGGAGGAAAGACTAGGTGCTGAGAGTTCCCTTATACCTGCATTAAGGAGGCAATTAAACACACCTGAGCAATTACAAATGCCTGCAAAGCCATGTGTCCCAAACATTGTGGTGCCCTGAAATGGCGAGACTGTTTTTCAACACAGCTCTAATTTCTATACGGTGGAACCACAATATATATAAATACCCTTTAATAAAATGTGACAAAGTGCACTTTAACCACATGTGATTTTTCTACTACAAATCTGAAATTGTGGAGTACAGAGGCAAATAAATAAATGATGGTCTTTGTCCCAAACATTATGGAGGGCAATGTATCTGTTTTGCAATTTATTTCACCGTTTAAAAATCAATGCAGAAGCATGTATGTAAAAATAACTATATTTATTGTAGCAGTTTCAATTTCTCTGCAAGCAGCTCTTGAAATGAATATCACTGATTACATCCACTCATATTGATCAGTAAACTCAACTATAATATCATAATTGTTTGCAGACTAATTAACATCCATTTCTTTGCCTCTACTAAAGTCTAAATAAGCCCTAAGATCAAGTTGACAAATAAACGGGGCAATCATTAGGTTAGTTTTATAAATCAATTACCTTTGCTAGAATCTGTTTTCTTCAGTTCACTTCTTTCTCCTTTATTGTCTACATCATCATCACCCCACCACGATGGTTGGCCGTACAGAGGAGTAGGTCTAATTGTGGCACTTTCTAAGGAAAGAAAAATTAATTAAAAAAAATTAGCAAAATGTATCAATGTTCACAAAATAATACAAACTATTAGAACTACTAAACCAAAACTGAATAAACATGCTAGAAAAATACAGATCTTCTGTCCTCCGGTGTGGCAACCATGGACACTGAAATAAAAACAAAATCCTGGGGATACTCAGCAGGCCAGACAGCATCTGTACAGATGGAAATAGAATTAAAATTCTAGGTCAATAATTGGAAAATTGAGGAAATGGGTACTTTTTTTTTCACAGCGAGGCAGAGGTGGAGAAACTAGTCTGTGACGAGACCAAAACCAAATGCAGAAACCGCCAATCAATATGCAAAGCCAAACCTGAAGTTCCAGTGAACCATCATTAAAATTATCCATAAAAAGGGACACAGTGTTGGAGTTACAGAGCGGGTCAGGCAGCATCTAGGGAGAACATGGATAGATGGATTTTGAGTTGGGATCCTTCTTCAGACTGAGGAAGGCCCCGAATCGAAACATCGCCTATCCTTGTTCTCAAAGACACTGCCTGGCCCACTAAGTTACTCCTGCACATTGTCTTTTTCTGTAAACCACTGCCCAATAAAGGCTTGAAGAACAGCACTTCATCCTCCATCCAACCGTGATGTTGCCCATTCAACAATTTCAGGTAACTAACTTGTATTGGTCTGAGTTGGCAAGTTCTGACACAAGGTCATCATCCACCTGCAACGTTAGCTCACTTTTTCCTTGGTTTACAGATAGTACCAGATCTGCTAAATATTGACAGGATTATCTATCATTCCAGATTTCAAGCATCCTTTGTCTCAGTTCCAGCATGCTGATATTTTCGCTCCATCTCTAAATGCTCCCATTCATCCTCCTCTACTTATACCGATTCAAATAGATCAGCTATGATTAAGAAGCATTCACTTCCCTTCCTAAGTGTCAGAAACAATTGCGACACCTGGACAACCTTTGTTTCCACCTCAATTCAGACAATTTTGTCCTTTCCGCCACTCCCTCACTCCGGAACTTCAAATATGCTTGTTTTCTCACTTTTCAAGTTCTGATGATGCTCACTGACCCAAGATGTTAACTCTATTTCTCTTTCCACAATGTGTGTAGAAAACAAATGCTGAATTTCTGTTCATTATCCGATTTTTACCATCTGTTGTTTCTTGCTTGTCGACAAAGGAGAAAGTCTTAAAATCAGCTCAAAGCGAGTTAGTATTGAAACCAGAAAACAATTATTTACAAAAATTATTGAATAATTTTGGCTCACTCCCCAAAAGACACTGGATCAACTGAAACTATTGATCGAGTTTAATAACTTTTTCTTCTCTTCACAACCTCAACAATAGTTAGGTTTTGTTCCAAATTATTCAAACTATTAAAGGTGTACAGAAAAGAGTTAAATAAAGTTAGATAAAGACAGACAGCTGTGATAAAATTGAACGGTAGAACAAATTGGAAGGACTGAATGTAGCTTTTCAGATTTGTATGTAATGCTTTTACCTCATTGCTTTTGGTATCAATAATTCTATGGCTAAAATCTCCCTCTTCTCTGCAACATTACCCAAACTCAATTTTCCAACCGTCATTCGTCATTTAACCATTAATTACTTTGCACTTCTTCCTAATTCATTTTCTTAACCTCTTTGGATTAATGTTAGTTATAGAATCAGGTCATTTTAAAACATACAATTCAAAACCTATGTGCACGATATAGGGGTGACCCACTTTTTTTCATTGATGTCAAGGACGAATATAGTTTCTATTGATTTAATGTTTTCAACTATTTCAATAAAATAGTTGTTTATTGCTGTTTACTACATTTTTTAATAAAATATTTCAGGATTACTTTAAGAGACTATAAAATAATTTTATTATTTGCTTTATATAAATATTTTATCCAATTAAAAGGTAAGAACTGATTAAATGAAGACGACAAAATTACAAATCATGAAATGCAAGTAAATGACTGATAGATTTGGTACCAAATACAGATGTGATGGTTTCTTACAGGTATTGTACCGATTTGTTTCTAAAGGACAGTTATAAATGGAAACGTGTCCTAACACAACAAAGCCTTTAGTTTTGTCCTAAGTCTCAAATAATAACATGTTCACATGTCAAATCTTTGTTTTTTTCCTTCCTAAAATCCATAGTGGACATTACTCGTAATATTGACAAATGTACGAAACGCGGACTGGTGCAGATACAAAGCATGCTGTGACATGTACCGCTTCGATGCAATTTACACAAAACACAATTCATTAAACACTAGCTGGTGGATGTTAGCTCAAAACTCCAATTCCATCCTACAGTGGGTTTGCTTTCAACTCAATGGAAGTCAATAACCTTGAATGTCGCTATTAATTTTTGTTGGATGTCTAATACATATTTCAAAAAACATGTCAGGGTATGTATTTACAAAATAATGCTCCTATGTTATTAACTTGGCTCCTATTTTTTGCTAGATACACAATATATTTCAAAAAAGTAACGTTAGGTTATATATTTACAAAATAACACTCCTAATGCTCCGAGTTATTTTCACATCACAAATGCAATACATTTACCAAATAATCTTTCCAAAAAAATATGGTGAACCAAAAGAATAAACGTAATCTGAAAAAGTCAGAAATCCAAAATATACACAACAATGGAAACTGTTACTTTTACGTAACATTCAGGGATTTTAAAAAAAAATCTTGTAAAACACTGGGGATAACTCCACACTGAGAGAGCAGATAACACCTCGGGATTACATCTCATCTGTGTGGAGTTTGCAAGTTCTCCCTGTGACTGCTTGGGTTTCCTCCGGGTTCTCCGGTTTACTTCCATATCTCAAAGACCTGCAGGTTTGTGGGTTAATTGGCCTCTGTAAAATTGCCCCAGAGTGTAAACAGGTGATGGTCAGCATGGACTCGGTAGGCCAAATGCCTTGTTTCCACGCTGGATCGCTAAACTAAAACTAAAACTTTTGATGCAAAAGAGGGAGTGCTACTTAGCAAACAAAAAGAAACGTGTTTGCAAATAATTTTACCAATTTGCAGCACAAATGATCACAATGGGTGATATAGTGATGTGGCTGGTAGTGACGAGTTCAAGGATATTGAGTGCAATTGGGTTTGCATGTTCTAACCTGTCACAATGTGGGTTTCCCCCACTTCTCAAAGACATGCTGATCGGTGGATTAAGTGGCTGCTGTAAATGATCCACAGTGGAGATAACTGGCAGGGGAATCTGGGGGGTGTTGATGGACGTGTGAGAGAGAACATGTTACAGGGAAACAAGTGCAGGATTAAGATCAATGGAATTGTTCCGAGAGCAGCAACTTAGGGGGATGAACAGCCACCTCCTCTATCGAGAATTAATAATAGGGGAATCTATAAATTGACTCTAAACTTCAGCCACAAAGTAGAGTTCTGAATCTAGCTATCCAGAATCCACCCACAGTTCCATCAGGATTGCGCTTCAACAAACCATTTATCGAACCACTAATTCTGCAATGCCAAATTTGCAGCAACTTTTTCAAAGATGGGAATGACGTGTGTGTTCCCTGCCCTTGGACCATGTTGTTTAACTCTACACAGTACTCTGTGGCTGATTCATTGCCGTGGTCCAAGCACACCAGAGCAGAGTGCAGAATCCTCCCAGATTCAAGTGACCAGCTGTACTCCTAGAAAGACCTTGACAACAGGGACAAACTGTGCTTCACTAACAAAGCTCTCATCCATGAAGGCATAGTGTTGATCTAAATGTCCTGGGTTGAGATTGCAGAGACTGCAAGGTTTTGCTTTTCTGTGCCAATTTGAGAAATAATTTACAACTGTACAGAAGGTAAAGGACAAGAGCAGACGTTGTGAGTCTACGAAATAAGTATTGTATTGTAAATTTAGTAAATTTGTTACTCCTGCTGAGACACAGCTGGATATACAGTGCCCTCCATAATGTTTGGGACAAAGACCCATCATTTATTTCTTTGCCTCTGTACTCCACAATTTGAGATTTGTAATATAAAAAAAATCACATGTGGTTAAGGTGCACATTGTCAGATTTTATTAAATTATTTTTATACATTGTGGTTTCACCATGTAGAAATTACAGCTGTGTTTATACATAGTTCCCCCCATTTCAGGGCACCATAATGTTTGGGACATGGCTTCACAGGTGTTTGTAATTGCTCATGTGTGTTTAATTGCATCCTTCATGCAGGTAGAAGAGAGCTCTCAGCACCTAGTCTTTCCTCCACCTTTGGAAACTTTCACTGCTGTTTATCAGCACGAGGACCAAAGTTGTTCCAATGAAAGTCAAAGAAGCCATTATGAGAGTGAGAAACAAGAATAAAACTGTTAGACATCAACTAAACCTTAGGCTTACCAAAATCAACAGTTTGGAGCATCATTAAGAAGGAAGAGAGCACTGGTGAGCTTACTAATCGCAAAGCGACCGGCAGGCCAAGGAAGACCTCCACAGCTGATGACAGAAGAATTCTCTTTATAATAAAAAGAAAAATCCCCAAATACCTGTCCGCCATATCAGAAACACTCTTCAGCTGTGGATTTGTCAATGACCACTTTCCGCAGAAGACTTCACGAACAGAAATACAGAGGCTACAGTTTGCCAAAGAGTACTTAAACGAGCAACCACAGTTCTGGAAAAAGGTCTTGTGGACAGATGAGACAAAGATTAACATATCAGAGTGATGGCAAGAGCAAAGTATGGAGGAGAGAAGGAACTACCCAAGATCCAAAGCATACCATCTCATCTGTGAAACATGGTGGTGGGGCTGTTATGGCCTGGACATGTTTGCCTGCTGAAGGTACTGGCTCACTCATCTTCATTGATGAAAGAAAATTGCTGATGGCAGGGCTGCCAACATTGGGTGAGAGTTGGGAGTGCGAAATTGCGAGAGATCAGGCCCGAGGGACCATAGCTCTCCCTCACACGGTAGGGAGCTTTTGCATTTTTCAGCTTGAAATTGTGCAATCTGGTGCATACTGTAGCGAGTCTTTTAACTTACACTTGAATGCAATATTTATGCTATAAATTGGATTAGGTATGAATAAGGTTAGGCTAAATTACATTCCTAATTACATTCCACAGTAGAGCCAGGCTCTCATAAACAGGTGCAGCACATGAATGATCAGTGTATTCATGTATGGAAATCTGATTATAAACAAACACTTAGCCCATGTTGACCAATCTGTGTCTCACTGCACACCTGGTACCACTCCTGACCCTGACTCCAGTTGCATACCTTCTCTCATTCCTGACCCTGTGTCCAGCCTTACACCTGGCCCCCTATTCTGCCCTGATGATAGCTGCTTCTGCTCAGGTTCCCAGTGCTGAACACTCCAAATGTCCCAGCTTTGACCGAACACCTAGTACTATTCCAGACCTTGAATCTGGATGCACACTTGGCCTTGCTCCTAGCCCCTCTGCACTGACAATATATCTGGCCCAAACATACTGCTAAAGCAACAAAGGAGTTTTTCAAAGCTAAAAAAGGGTCAATTCTTGAGTGGCCAAGTCAATCACACGATCTGAGCCCAATTGAGCATGCCTTTTATATGCTGAAGAGAAAAATGAAGGGGACGAGCTCCCAAAACAAGCATAAGCTAAAGAAGGCTGCAATGCAGAGCTGGCAGAGCATCACCAGAGAAGATACCCAGCAACTGGTGATGTCCATGAATCACAAACTTCAAGCAGTCATTGCATGCAAATGATATGCAACAAAATACTAAACATGACTTATTTCATTTACATGACATTGCTGTGTTCCAACATTAATGTGCCCTCAAGTTGGGGGGGGGGGGGGGGGGACACGACTGGGGGACTATGTATAAACACTGCTGTCATTTCTACATGGTGAAACCGAAATGTATAAAAATCGCCTTTAATAAAATCTGTCAATGTTCACTTTAACCACACCTGATTTTTTTTCTATTACAAATCTCAAATTGCGGAGTACAGAGGCAAATAAATAAATGATGGGTCTTTGTCCCAAACATTATGGAAGGCACTGTATCTAAATTGAAAATAAGAGGAATTATGTAAACTATAATAGAACTTTGCAGTTATTGTCTGAAGAAGTAGAATGCAATACAATTATTAAACAGTTACTGTATTCTTTTGTTAATTTTACTGCCTTAACGTTGGACAAAACTATCTTTTGTAAGAAGGTTTGCAAAACTATTAGTTTTGTCAGAATGCCTAAATCAGCAATTCCACACACTCCTACATGAAAATTAAAATTGGCAGACAGAACAGAGCTGCCTTTCGTGTGTGTTTTGAGACTAGAACATATAGTACATTAACATCAGGAACTCCAGGATAATGTCTTAACTGCTTTCCCCATAATTTTCTCAAATTCATTTCTCTAAGTTTTTCTGCATGGCTTGAAATAATGTCACAAGCAAGTGAACATCAAACGCAGAGTTGATATAAATGGGCTGTTTGTAAAGGAAATATTGCAAAAATATTGCAAAAATTTTAAAACATAGTGCATAATATACGAATGTACATTAAAGCTACAAAAACATAAACAGAAGCCAGGTCTAGACCACCAATCAACAATATCATAACTGATAGCTTATCTCATTCCATTTTGCCATCCATTCCTCAGATCCATTGGTTCATAGTGCCCAAAAATCTGCTGATTGGCCTCAAGAATTCAGCATTCACAATTTACTTAGGTAGACAATTCCAAAGATTCACCTTTCTCTGACTGAATTACCTCATTCTTAATGTGTTCACATCTTACACTGAGCCTAATTCGAAACATGCAAGCCAGAGGAAGCAGGCACTCAACATCTGACCACTCAATCTCACTCAAAATCTTACATAATATGATCAAATCTCATTCATCTAAATTTTCATCTCTCAAACTCCTGCATCCTAGAAATTAGTCCAGTCAATTCACACTCTGCCAACTGAATATTCAAGGGTACACTTCCTATCGAAGACAGGCAGGTGGGCAGAGGAGGTGGGGTAGCTCTGTTGGTGAGGAATAAAATTCAGTCCCTTGAGAGGGGTGACATAGAATCAGGAGATGCAAAGTCAGTATGGATAGAATTGAGGAATTGTAAGGGTAAAAAGACCCTAATGGGACTTATCTACAGGCCCCCAAAACAGTAGCCTGGATATAGGGTGCAAATTGAATCAAGAGTTAAAATTGGCACGGTAATACTACGGTTGTTATGGGGATTTCAACATGCAGGTAGGCTGGGTAAGTCAGGTTGGTACTGGACCCCAAGAAAGGGAGTTTGTGGAGTGCCTCCGTGATGGATTCTTAGAGCAGCTTGTACTGGAGCCTACCAGGGAGAAGGCAATTCTGAATTTAGTGTTGTGTAATGAACCGGATTAAAAACGGTAACTTGAGGTTGCGGAGCCATTAGGAGGTAGTGACCATAATATGATAAGTTTTAATCTACAATTTGAGAGGGAGAAGGGAAAATCGGAAGTGTCGGTATTACAGTTGAACAAAGGGGACTACAGAACCATGAGGGAGGAGCCGGCCAAAGTTGACTGGAAAGTAGCCTAGCAGGGATGACAGTGGAACAACAATGGCAGGTATTTCTGGGAATAATACAGAAGGTGCAGGATTAGTTCATTTCAAAGAGGAAGAAACATTCCAAGGGGAGTAAGGGGTGACTATGGTTGACAAAGGAAGACAAAAGATGAGCGGGAAACCAGAGGATTGCGTAACTTTTAAAGAGCAACAGAAGATAACTAAAAAGGCAATATGGGGAGAAAAGATGAGGTACAAAGGTAAGCTAGACAAGAATATAAAGGAGGATAGTAAAAGCCTCTTTAGGTATGTGAAGAGGAAAAAATTAGTTAAGACCAAAGTTGGACACTTGAAGACTGAAAAGGGTGAATATATTATGGGGAACAAGGAAATGGCAGATGAGTTGAACAGGTACTTTGGATCCGATAATGGCTTACCCCATATTCTTAAACTGTGGCCCCTGGTTCTGGACTCCCCCAACATCGGGAACATGTTTCCTGCCTCTAGCGTGTCCAAACCCTTAACAATCTTATATGTTTAAATAAGATGCCCTCTCATCCTTCTAAACTCCAGACTGTACAAGCCCAGCCACTCCATTCTCTCAGCATATGACAGTCCCGCCATCCCGGGAATTAACCTTGTAAACCTATGTTGCACTCCCTCAAATTAGGGGACCAAAACTGCACACAATACTCCAAGTGTGGTCTCACTATACAACTGCAGAAGGACCTCTTTGCTCCTATACTCGATTCCTCTTGTTATGAAGGCCAACATGCCATTCACTTTCTTCACTGCCTGCTGTCCTGCATGCTTACTTTCATAGACTGATGAACAAGGAGCCCCAGACCCCGCTGTACTTCCCCTTTTCCCAACAACGCCATTTAGATAGTAATCTGCCTTCCTGTTTTTGATACCAAAGTGAATAACCTCATATTTATCCTCATTAAACTGCATCTGCCATGCATCTGCCCACTCAACCAACCTGTCCGTCACCCTGCGCCCTCCTAGCATCCTCCTCACAGTTCACACTGCCACCCATCTTTGTGTCATCTGCAAATTTGCTAATGTTACTTTGAATCCCGTCATCCAAATCATTGATGTATATTGTAAATAGCTGCGGCCCCAGCACCGAGCCTTGTGGTACCCCACTAGTCACTGCCTGCCATTCTTAAAGGGACCAGTTAATCCCTACTCTTTGTTTCCTGTCTGCCAACCAATTTTCTATCCATGTCAGCACTCTACCCCCAATACCATGTGCCCTAATTTTGCCCATTAATCTCCTATGTGGGACCTATTCAAATGCTTTCTGAAAGTCCAGGTACCTTGTCCATTTTCCTAGTTACATCCTCAAAAAATTCCAGAAGATTAGTCAAGCATGGTTTCCCCTTCGTAAATCCATGCTGACTCGGACCGATCCTATTTCTGCTATCCAAGTGTGCGGCTATTTCATCTTTTATAATCGATATAATTGGTAGGCTCCAATACAAGCTGCTTTAAGAATCCATCACGTAGGCACTCTACAAAGTCCCTTTCTTGGGGTCCAGTTCCAACCTGATTTTCCCAGTCTACCTGCATGTTGAAATTTCCCAAAACAACCACAGCATTACTTTTGCTACATGACAATTTTAATAGAATAGTTTATTGACAGTGCTGCTGTGTGTGGGTACCTGTGCAAACACTTGCCCTCCTCGCTGCTGCATTCCTGCAGCTATGAAATTTGTTGACCCATAAGGTGGGAACAGGAGCATGGCTTAGTCCCAAGTTCTGGACACAGCAGTGTGCAATCCACACAGATGCCTTCATGGTGTAACATACCTTCGAGTATTCAGATAGCAAGCCCATATGCACTGAAACAAATCAACACTCTATCGGATATTAATAAAGGTAGGTTAGACACCTAACTGCTCACAGCTTTCCATGAATTGTTATCTACAACTGCCACAAATGTGCCTTTCTTTTGTACAGCAACTTCTCTGCAGTAAAGGCCAACACAGCATTTGCCTTTCTAACTCCTTCAGTACCTCGAGGTTACTGCATATTTGGACATTTTTTGTCACAAGTAAGATATTTTATTTCTGTTTCTCTCAATACAATACACAATATCAATATGGTGTGATTGAAATGGAACACCAGAGTGGGAGGTAAATTTACACCAGTAGGAACCTACACAATTGTCATGGAATAGGGGAAAATCTGAAAGGCTCACGTTAGGTTGCTACATATGTTTGCAGGAGGACCGAATAAAATTAAGCTTGTTGAATCCAAAATGAACATGCCACCCATACTACTTGACTTCAAGATAAAGACATGCCCATAATTTGTCTACAATTTCTAAATCAGGAGGATCAAATACAGAAATTAATATTTATTTACAGAAATAAAATTAATACTCCTGAATGCAATTAGAATGCTCCTGAATTGCTTACAATTTAGAAACATAGAAACATAGAAATTAGGTGCAGGAGTAGGCCATTCAGCCCTTCGAGCCTGCACCGCCATTCAATATGATCATGGCTGATCATCCAACTCAGTATCCCGTACCTGCCTTCTCTCCATACCCTCTGATCCCCTTAGCCACAAGGGCCACATCCAACTCACTCTTAAATATAGCCAATGAACTGGCCTCAACTACCCTCTGTGGCAGAGAGTTCCAGAGACTCACCACTCTCTGTGTGAAAAAAGTCTTTCTCATCTCGGTCTTAAAGGATTTCCCCCTTATCCTTAAGCTGTGACCCCTTGTCCTGGACTTCCCCAACATTCCCCAATTTCTGCACTAAAGTGCAAAGGAAAATTTATCACACCTGTTTCCATATTGGCTGCTGAACAATTCCTCTATTTTGTAAAGAGCCAACATTCTTAAAATTATTGAAAGATTTTTTTTCCTTCAGATTTATTCAAAACAGCTAATTCTCTAATTAGCTAAGTTGCTAATATAACTGCCTGCTGTAGAAATACTGACTCAAAAGGCTACACCACAGCTCCAGTGCAGTTTACTGGAGTGATTCTAGAATATCAATCTCAATTCTACCTCAAGGATAATTCTTACTTTTAGCTTGCAATTTTCCTGCAGTAAACTCAATTGTACTTTAGAATTCTGACTGTATTGAAATATTTCATTTATTTTAACTTGAAACATTAGTATCCAGGGCTCTCACTTTTTTTCTCTGTTGCCAGCCGGGCAACCTATGCAGCTTTTTAAGTTGCCAAATGACAGTTTAGGTGGTAATTTAAGACGGCTTGCATGACAGGTGCGATAATGTGCTCGGATGAAGTGCGTAGTTACCAGTCGGAATTATGGTCAATGAAGCATTCACATATTATTTCTGCTTCAAATAAAGTCACAAACTAAACGTATTCACCAATCAAGACATGATATGTACCACAATGACATGCAACAAAATTACAATACAGCATCTCATCTCTTTCTACACGTTGCAATGAATGCAATTTCTATTATTTCTTTCCACTTCCAAACAAAATTCTGGTTGGATTATTCAGCGTATGATCGACCTCGGTGAGACCAAGTGCAGGCTTGGCGATCGCTTCGCACAACACCTCCACTTCGCAATAACCAACCTGATCTCCCGGTGGCTCAGCACTTCAATTCCCCCTCCCATTCCGAATCCGACCTTTCTGTCCTGGGCCTCCTTCATGGCCAGAGTGAGGCCCACTGCAGATTGGAGGAACAGCACCTCATATTTCGCTTGGGTAGTTTACACCCCAGCGGTATGAACATTGGCTTCTCCAATTTCAGGTAGTCCTTGCTTTCTCCCTCCTTCCCCTCCCATTCCCAGCTCTCCCACAGCCTACTGTCTCTGCCTCTTCCTTTCTTTCCCCCCCCTCCCGACATCAGTCTGATGAAGGGTCTTGACCCAAAACGTTGCCTATCCCTTCGCTCCATAGATGCTGCCTCACCCGTTGATTTTCTCTAGCTTTGTCAACCAACGGGATCCCGCCACTGGCCACATCTTCCCATCTCCTCCCGTCGGCTTTCCGCAGAGACCACTCGCTCCGTAACTCCCTAGTCAATTCATCCCTTCCCACCCAAACCACCCCCTCCCCTGGCACTTTCCCTTGCAACTGCAGGAAATGCTACACTTGTCGCTTTACCTCCCACCTTGACTCCATTCAAGGACCCAAGCAGTCTTTCAAGGTGTGGCGGAAGTTCACCTGCACCTCCTCCAACTTCATCTATTGCATCCGCTGCTCTACAAAAGTGAGACCAAGCGTAGGCTTGGTGATTGCTTCGCCGAACACCTCTGCACGGTTCGCAATAACCAACCTGATCTCCCAGTGGCTCAGCACTTCAACTGCCCCTCTGATTCCAAATCCGACCTTTCTGTCCTGGGCCTCCTCCATGGCCAGAGTGAGGCCAACCGTAAATTGGAGAAGCAGCACCTCATATTTCACTTGGGCAGTTTACACCCCAGCGGTATGAACATTGAACTCCAATTTCAGGTAGTCCCTGCTTTCTCCTCCGCTTCCCAGCTCTCCCTCAGCCCACTGTCTCTTCCTTTCTTCTCCCCCCCCACCCTCACATCAGTTTGAAGAAGGGTCTCAACCTGAAACGTTGCCCATTTCCTTCGCTCCATAGATGCTGCCTCACTCGCTGAGTTTCTCCAGCATTTTTGTCTACCCATTCACACACGTTCTGTTATCCCACTTTCCTCACCCACTCCCTACACATTAGGGGCAATTTTACAGAGACAGGTTAACCTACAAAGCCATTGCTTGCAGGAAGAATGTGCAAATTCTACACTGACAGTGCCCGAGGACAGGATCGAACACAGATCTCTGGCGTGTGAGGCAGCAAGTCCACCAGCTGTGCCACTAGATTTTATTTTCCAACACACAAAAAATTATACGTTGAAAATTACTAAAAAAACTATCCATTTCCAGTCTTAAATCTCTAAGTGATGCTATGTCCCCCTTTACAGCTACTGTATGTTTTAATTCAGTTCAAGACTATGGGGCAGTACATTGGCCATAAAGTTGCTGCCTAAAATTGCAAGAGACCCGGAATTGATCCTGAATATGGGTGCTGTCTGTGTTGAGTTTGCTCCTTTTTCCTTTGTTCGCATGAGTTTTCTCCGGGTGCTCTTGTTTCCTTCCACGTTTCAAAGGTGTGCAGGAACCTTTTTCAGACGATATATATATATATATTTTCATATACACCGTTTTGTTTTCTCGTTTATAACATTGTTTACAGAGTACTATGTTTTACATATTCTGTTGTGCTGCTGCAAGTAAGGATTTCATTGTTCTAACTGGGAGGTGAGAGAATAAAACACGCTTGACTGATGTGTGGGATAGAACTAGTGTACAGGTGATCGGTGGCCGGCGTGGACTCGGTGGGTCGAAGGGCCTGTTTCCACGCTGTATTTTTAAATTAAACTAAAAACACTAAAGAGGAAATCTAAAGAAGGGTCTCTACCCAAAACATCACCCAATTTCTTCTATCCAGAGATAGAAAATAGGTGCAGGAGGCCATTCGGCCCTACAAGCCTGCACCAGATGCTGGCTGCTCCATGGAGTTCCCCCGCACAATTAAAGCATGGAATAGTCTTCACCCTACCATAGTTACCCAACCAGGCACAACTAAATTTAAGGTAGCTCTTATTTCCCAAGAACCCTTTTTTGCTTAAGTCCAAGTCAAGAGAGTTTTATTGTCATGTGTCCCAGATAGGACAATGAAATTCTTGCTTGCTGCAGCACAACAGAATATGTAAACATAATACAGAACAGGAGCTAAAAGTTCATTGTGTCTATATACCATAGAACCTATACCATACCATATACACAATAAATAAACAGATAAAGTGTTATTTTTCAGAGTTTGGATTTTGGTAGTGGAAGGTCCACCAGTTTAAATTCCATTTGGAATATTTTTGGAGGACCACAATGCAAAGTGAGGGAGAAAGTGCCCAGTGCCAACCAGTTGCCGAGGGAGTGCGCACGTGCGCACATCCACAGCGATGCTGTGGTGGTGGTGGGTCCACTCCTGTTTAAATTCCATTTGGAATATTTTTAGAGGACCAGGAAACCAAGAAGCAAGAGTTACTCCAGGGAGTTACTCCAGCTCCAGTTGGTTTTCAGCGGTCACTGTGATGTGCTGGCCATGGTTGTGCGCATGTGCAGGGGGAGGATGTGCAGTGTGCATGTGTAAGGCGGCCTGCCGTGCCAGCGGATGAGGAGCGAGCAGAGACCCAAGACCCGGATGGCGGGCGGAGAGCGAGAGTGAGAGTGAGAGTGAGAGTGAGAGAGAACTCAGAATTAAAAGATAGGTGTCGTGGTTGCTTGCCATGCCGGGCAAAATGGCATGGCATTTAGGTTGCCCGGCACCACATTAGGTCGCCATTGGCACCCACGCAACCGCTAATTTCGAGCCCTGGTATCCATCTAGAAGTGTAATATAAAAGGTTACTATTCTTACATCAATAACCACTACACCAGGAAGAGTGGCACAATTTATTCATTCAAATATATTGTCATTATCGAATATGCACACCTTTCTTCTCAGTCTTTTCAAGGTTTTGTTGTGGTGACTCCAATATTGTACTTGACTGGTCGTGTCCCATATCAGATTGTTCCAACTTCTTGTCCTCCGCCGCTTTCACATGTATCTGAAATTGACTGGTATATTTCTCATGCTAACAAGGCACAAAAGAAAAACATTGTGAGATAGCAATTTTTAATATATTTTTGTTCATTTAAATGTTGTCTGAGCTCCACTTACCTTTAGAGCCTCTTCAGGAACTCTGTGTGTACTTTTTTCCAACATGTACATGTTTGAATGTGACATTTGTTAAGAAAGCAAATTTATCAATGACCTCAATAACAAATCATTTTGCATGACTAAATCTAGCTCCTCTTGATTCTGTAAATTAATTACACACATAAATCCCCAAATCTCATTAAATGAAACCATCCTGAAAGTTATATTCAAAGGTAGACACAAAATGCTGGAGTAACTCAGCAGGACAGGCAGCATCTCTGGAGAGAAGAAATGGGTGCCGTTTCGTGTCAAATCCCTTCTTCAGACCCTTCTTCAGAAGAAGGGTCTCGACCCGACTCGATGCTGCTTGACATTGCTCTTCCCACAACCTAGATGCTATTTCTAAGGTTTACCTTCATGTGGAAGATGTTTTTTTAAATATGGACTAGAAGGTTGGTGCAATGGTGAGTTTGGTGGTCTTCAATATTAAAATGACTTTTCCCACTCTCACTGATAGTACACCACATTTGCAAGTTAAATTGCTGGAATGTCAGCTGATAATCATGCAATAAAGCTAACGTCACAACCTATGCACAGACACGCTGAATGTGTATTACTAAATCAAGACAACCAGTTAATACTGTATATTTTTTGTAAAGACACAGTGTTGGAGTAACTCAGCGGGCCAGGCAGCATCTCTGGAGAATATGGATAGGTAACATTTCAGGTTAAGATTTGTCTTCACACCGATTTATACTCCACAACAGCTTCCTCTCATCCTAACATGAAACTTCAATAACTAACGGCTTCTATTCCCCTCTCCCTACTTTATCCATCCAATCTACATAAAACACATAACTTGTCCCGTTAATGAAAGGAAATGAGAGGTAGAACAGGGTGAATTAAAGTGAAATAAAATATATAGTAAGAAAGGGGAATATTGCCGTCATGAGATCTGTGATTTTACGCTCATTTTAAGCACGGTTATTTCCTGCTAAGGCTACCATAATTGTACATGTAAGTTGTTACTACTATCCAATGAAAAATAATATCACTGCATGACACCGCATGTTTCTTAAATCAAATGGATTGCTCAGTAATCTGTCAAAATGATTGCATCTGGCAAAAAAAAATATTTTAAGAGAGTTGAAAATATATATTTTACTTGAAATTATAAACTAAAATAATTTCAATGGATTACAAAATAAATATTAAACAAGAAACAAATAGTAAAACTAAGACATTAGCAATGCAAATCTGCAAGAACAAAACAGGTAAGGAAAACACTTAATTTGAAAGTACACCAAAACAATTTAAAACAATTCGCCTTTAAATATTTTAAAGTATGTTGCACTCTGGAACCCAACCATATTGTAATATGTAGATCAGATGGATTTTCTTGTAAACAAAGCTTATTCAACCCTGCTAGTGTTCGGTCACATGGAAATGCATTTCCATCACTGCTTCCTGACGCGACCAAAATAATTTACATGGATTTCAACGCATTTCAACAATCTTTCCTCACAATCTCAAATCTCCCAATTTCTCATTAGCACCTCTGCGCTGTTTAATATTCTTGGTCAACAATGTCATTCTCCTTCAAAACTCATGTCTTCAATTAGGTCATTTCAAAGTCCTTCAAAACTATATACCAGACTAAACAAACCAACATTGTTCACAGTTCTTTGGATTTGATCTCACTGTACATCAAGACTTTGTTACTGACATCATAATTCAAATAAAGGCTTCAAGGTTCAACAAGATTAAGAAAGGATATCATATCCAAATCGAACCGTATCATTCACTTTCAGCGTTACGTACATTTGGTCAGGAATCCTCACATCATTTACAAAGGTCTGCAGAGATAAATGCAAATACAATACAATAAGTGTATGAAAAGTGTTCAAATTAAAAAGGATAAGTTACGGCAATTCTATCAATGTGAGCGAAATAAACAGCAATCTTAAAACAAAAGGGCCGAATTACAAATTAGAAATCATATCGGAAGCTTTTGAACTAACAGCATATGCTTACCATTATTTGAAACATGCCTTGATGGAATGAAACAATAGTCTTGTCCAGTGAACTGCATTAACAACATGAAAATACTTATGGTGTGAAACAGTGGCTTTATTGTTTCTCTACATACCCCATTCAGACTTCCAAGGTCCTTTACCCGGTGCTCATCTGTAGCTGTTTCATAGTTGATTACTGCGTGTTGCTTGTCTACACTGCGAGAC
This sequence comes from Okamejei kenojei, assembly GCA_035221665.1. Taxonomy (NCBI): domain Eukaryota; kingdom Metazoa; phylum Chordata; class Chondrichthyes; order Rajiformes; family Rajidae; genus Okamejei; species Okamejei kenojei. The sequence goes on along the minus strand of CM069139.1, from coordinate 52,643,852 downwards.
TGCAAGAACACATATGAATAATTATAAACCAGTCAGAAGGAAATAACTACCTTTAATATCGTGCTAATTGGTTCCAATATAGCATGGTTCTCCTTGCAATCCAAGTATTTACAATTAAAGTACTACAGTATATGCTTCTAAAGTCCATCAATCTTTATATCTTTAGAGAACAGTTTCTAATTAGCATCAACTGCATCCTGGATAAATGCAAGTAATATTTAAAACAATCATAGGAAACCTTCAAACTATCTTTAATCAGACGCTACAGGACTAGCATTTTCTAAATATTATTCCCTTTATCCTGCATCTGTAGTGGACGGCTTGATCAGATTCATGTACTCTTTCCACTGACCACTGACTGGATAGCACACAACAACAGCTTTTCACTGTACCTCAGTGCACGTGGCAATAACAAAGTAAACATTTGCATCAACATAATGAAAAATGCCTCTGATGTCAACAAGCTTGTGAAAGGCAGTGGAATAGAGGCCTCCAGCCCAGCTTTGCTAGTAGGTGCCACAACCTGAAGGTACAATTCTTCATGTGCTATACAAAAATGCTGGAGAAAATCAGCGAAGGAGTGAGGCAGCATCTGTGGACCCTTCTGGGGGATGGGTTTCCTCCTGATACTCCCACATTCCAAAGACAAGAACATTTATGGGTTAGAAACATAGAAAATAGGTGGAGTAGGCCATTCGGCCCTTCGAGCCTGCACCGCCATTCAATATGATCATGGCTGATCATCCAACTCAGTATCCTGTACCTGCCTTCTCTCCATACTCCCTGATCCCCTTAGCCACAAGGGCGACATCTAAAAGCCCTGTCACACGGTGCGAGTCCACCCACGAGTGACCCCAAGTGAAAGAAAAAAAATAGACTCGTGGTTATGCACGAGATTCCAAGTTTATGTTCAAGTGTTTAATCGAGTTCCCACGGGTATGTCATTTCTGCGATGTTCCAAGTTTCTCTCCCGAGTTACCAAGTTCCTATCCCGTTACTCTTGAGCCAACCGTGAATGAAGGTAAGTGTGTGAGGGTGTGAGAAATCCATGCCGGGTGCCAGCCGGCCGCAGCCGCTGTTCTTTCACATCAGTTGCACATCAGATTGTTGGGAGACGGAGCTCAGGGTTCACCTCCTGAGCTGCTTTGGTGCCCAGGCGCACCATAGTTGAGGTGGAGGGAGGTTGGGGGGGGGGGGGGGGGGGGGGGGGGGGGGGGGGGGGGGGGGGGGGGGGGGGGGGTGACAAGGCTCTTGGGTGCTGGGATCATTCTCTGCGGGATGATCTTAGTGCGGCAGACATGTGTAGGAGAGGTGTACTGACTGTGTGGGCAGACACTTTGGTAGCGATTGCCCACCAATCTCAAAAGCCGCTGTGCCTCCCTGTCCCTGGGATAGGAGGGGGCAATCAAACAGCACAATACCCCCCTCCCCCTCCACGCCAACACAAAGGGCAACGATCCCAAGGCTTTAAGGTCAGAAACAGCGCGCAAGCGACAATCACCCGCCATAACGCGAGAGAGATCATGCGCTATTGTAGGTCTCCTTTGCACGTCCGTGTTTCTGACTTTCTCCATCTCATTGTTGGCCCTGTCTGTCACCAACCCCACCCCCACCCCTCTGCTTCCCGGCCATGTGTGTGACCCCTTCCCTCCCCTCTCCAGCTCCCCGCCCATTGCACCGGGCGCGGGGGCTTCGCACCGTCTTCACGTCGCCGACGATCCCAAGGCTTTAGACGGAAGGCAGACGCAACAAGCTGGAGTAACAACGCGGGTCAGGTAACATTCTGGAGGACGTGGATAGGTGACGTTTCGGATAAGTGCTCGTCTTCTGAAGAAGGATCTCGACCCGAAAAGTCACCTATTCCTTCTCTCCAGAGTTGCTGCCTGACCCGCCAAGTTACTCCAGCATTTTGTGTTGGGCATCAAACAAACCCTCGTCCAGTCGTTCTGCTAATTTTCCAGAACGACAATCAACATACAAACCTGCACGTTTTTGGAATGTGGGAGGAAACTGGAGCACCCGGAAAAAATCTACGTGGTCACTGGGAGAACGTGCAAACTCCGTACGGACAGCACCAGTTGTCAGAACTGAACTCAGGTCTCTGGCACTGTGAGGCAGCAACTCTACTGCTGCGCCGCCAAAGTGACATTCCAAGTTTTAGAATGAAGCTGGTCGCTTACAAATCCCATTCTCTGCCCAGCGTGAAGAATCATGAAATGCCAAGATGCAAGTTGGTAGATGTTGGTTCCTTTTTTAAAAATCACGAATTCAAAGTTATCTATTCAGTAATAATGTAGTGTGGTTTGTTGGATTTGTCCATACTTAACTTAAAATTGTTGAGGGCCACTTCGTTATTACAATGTTTCAATTTTTAACTTGAACAGTAAATTTGACTCGCGGAAAACCTCAAACACGTTTTAATTTTTTCACGAGTTAACAAGTTTCACGGGTACCTGCCGTTAGTCCCACGAGTCGCTAAGTTGCGCGCACGAGTTCCGACGTTCCCACTACGTTAATTGTACGTGATTACCGCGAAGTGAAAACTCGGGGTCACTCGTGGGTCAACTCGCACGATGCAAGTTGACCCACGATTTATTTTTCAATTCAGGTTGTTGTTATAGGAATTAAATTGAACATTAATGATTGACATCAATGTATACAATGTTTAAGAAGGAACTGCAGATGCTGGAAAAGTGAAGGTTGACAAAAATGCTGGAGAAATTCAGCGGGTGAGGCAGCATCTATGGAGCGAAGGAAATAGGCAAGTCTGAAGAAGGGTCTCAACCCGAAACGTTGCCTATTTCCTTTGCTCCATAGATGCTGCCTCACCCGCTGAGTTTCTCCAGCATTTTTGTCTACCTTCAATTTATACAATAGTTATTTTGGGTGGTTCTGTATCTTTGAACCTTTAAGTTGCATGTTACTTTTATAATTTCCTTTCATAACCAATAAATTAATCTAATTTTCAATCGGCTACCAGGTGTTGCAATAAAATGAACATTACCAAGTTCTATACTTTGTAAACACCTGAAGAATGGACCCAGAGCAGATTAAAGTGCTGGGAAATTCTTGACAGCTTCTGCTCAAGCATTAAAAAAAGTTCAAATTATGATTTTAAATGGTGGAACTATTTTAAAATGTACTATTTAAATGTAGTAGTCAATCAGTTGGAGCTAAATATGCACATTAGAAGATTGTTCTTTTGTTTCTTGAATTCATATTAAAATGTAGTCCAAACTAAAAAACCCAAGATTAAAAGCTAATGTTTCCCTTTGTCTGATAAATCTAACAAAACTAGTTTGGGCAGTCTCCATTCAGTTTCTAATAGGAGTGGCTCAAAACAGCTCCAAACAACAATGTCACAAGAATGTAGAAAAAAATAACTGCAGATACTGGTTTACAAAAAAAGGCACAAAATGCTGGGTAACTCAAACGAGGTTCAGGCAGCATCTCTGGAGAACATGGATCAGTTACTTTTCGGCTCAGGATTCTTCTTCAGTCTTAGTTTAGTTTATTGTTATTATTGTCATGTGTACAGTGAAAAGCTTTTTTGTTGCATGCTATCCAGTCAGTGGAGAGACGATACATGATTACAATCAGATTGTCCATAGTGTACAGACACAGGATAAAGAGAATATTTTGTGCCAGATAAAGTCCAATGAGGTCTGATTAAAGATAGTTTGAAGGTCACCAATGAGGTGGATGGGAGATCAGGACTGCTCTCCAGTTGGTGAGAGGATTGTTCAGTTGCCTGGTAACAGTTGGGATGTAACTGTCCCAGAATCTGCAGGTATACATTTTCAATCTTCTGTAGCTCTTGCCTGATGAGGGGAGAAGAGGGAGTGACGGGGGGCGAGACGCGTCATTCATGATGTTAGTGGCTTTGCCGAGGCATTGTGAACTGCAGATAGTCAATGGAAGGGAGTTTGTTTTGCCTGATGGTTTGGGCTATGTTCACAATTCTCAGCAATTTTGTGTGATCTTGGATGGAGCTGTTCACAAACCAGTCAGTCTGAGGAAGAGTGTATCAAGGAACTGCAGATGCTGGTTTAAACCGAAGAGAGACACAAAATGCTGGAGTAACTCAGCGGGACAGGCAGCATTTCTGGAGAGAATAGGTGACATTTCGGATCAAGGCCCTTTTTCGGGGGGGGGGGGGTGTCCGAATGTGGCATGAGCCAGACAAACGGGCTGCCGTCATCCTGCGTGACAGACGACAGGCTGGCCCAATAAGAGAAGGAACCGCCCTCTGGGAAGTCAGCTGTGGCCAATGAGGAGAGAGGGGACGGGCGCTGAGTGGGACGAGGTTGCGCGGTGCGGAGCGGCTGGGAGCTGGGTTTGAATGCTGTGAGGAAAAAAACAACATTGTAGCGGTCCGGGCTGTGTGGTGGATACTTTTCTCTTTGCACTGTGTGGAGCAGCATGGCAGAGGAGAGAGAGCTCAGCCGACCGCAAAGAGTCTCTGTTCTAGGCCCTTCCCAGTCTCCCGATCGTCCCAGAAACTCGCACTGACTGTGTGAGGGATAAAGTGATTAGACCCCACTATTGTAAGGGTTCAGGAGAGGATTCTAACTTGTAAAGAGGATTCTAACCGATAGAGGCCAGGGAGAGGATTCTGACACAGCTGTGGATTAAGTTACCAGAACTGTCCTTGAGTAAGGATTGATGGCATTGTATAGCGGTAGAAGGGGAGTGATGGATGCGACCCTTATCAGTACAGACTAGCTTTTAATTCAGATGCAAGAGAACTGAGAGAGGTCAGTTGGAGGTGAGCAAACTGGGGCAGGTCATTTACAACTGAGCATGCTTAATGAAATAAATGAATATTACTAACACACCCCTGGTCAGGAAACTGCTCATTACCATGCACATGTATGAACATGCGATGTATGATGTGGGAGCTACTGGGGGATGTACCTATAGACTGTGCACCTTAGTGCTCTGATTGGAGAGGGCCAGAAGGGGAGGTTAAATGTAGAATTGTGTGTATAAAGGGACTTTACTTTCCTGACTGGTGTGTCTCAACTTGGAGAGGCACCCGACTCTGCAGACTCGCAAATAAAGCATTCCTTGTTTCCATGATTTAGTCTCTGAGTAGTGATTGTGAGCACAATGCATATCTCACAAAGTGGGGGCTCGTCCGCGATCGCCACTCCGGCCGCTCGGCGGAGGCACGGAAGGAAGGGAAGGTGCACCCTGCTGATTTCAGCAGTCTCTGATCTCCTTGCTTGCCATCAGCGGTTTGAACGAGTGATATCCGGACAAGAGACTCGGGAAACAAGAGGGAGTGTCGGAAAAATAAACAAGGGACGGTCGAGCGATTCTTGTGCACAAGACCCGGGTAAGAAAACTGACTATTAAGTATTGCCTGGGCGACCGAGGGTCTGTTGGACGGGAATAGTATGATAAGACAATGGGTAACCAGAACAGGAAAAGTGAGGGTCCGGGGAAACAGGACAAGGCTCAATGGTGAAGAGCCGCACATTCCGCCTGATAGTCCATTGGGGCGAATGTGGCAATCTTGGGGAGAAGGAAGCCCTGGGGGTAAAGATAAGGAGACTATGATTAAGTTCTGTTATTCTGATTAAGCAAAGGAACCAATAAGGGGGTGTTCCGTCTAGTGGCCACGACTGGGCTCCGATGAGGATTGGGCTCTTTGGATGCTGTACAGAATATTCAGAGTATCACTCAAACATTGCAAAAATATAAGGAAAATCACAGTGCCAAATGTTTTGAGTACGAAAAGTTAAAAAAAAAGGAAGGAGCAGCACATGAAAGAAATATTGAGTTGTTTCACACAATCTATAGAAGAAACTTATATACAGATTGGTCAGGTACATGAGGAGTTAGTGCAAAATATGTTAATTTTGAAACTTTCATCTGTGTAGGAAATTGCATAATTTCATTGAAGTAAGAATGGAACGAATGTGATTTGTGTGTAAAAACCAGTTTTGTATGAATGAGGAAGTTCATATATGTGATAAGTTTGTTTGCTGTAGGCCACTTGCTGTAAGGGTAGGTGTGTGTGTTCCTTTAAGAAATTGTAAGCAATGGGGGAAGTTACAAACAGCAGTAAGGTAACGAACAACACTTTGTATCATCACAACTTAAAAGGGGAAAGTTGGAAAATGTAGGTTGCTTGGCTTTGCTGATGTTTCTATAGATTTCTTTTCAGTAAAGTTAATTTGGAAAATTGTTACTAGTACTAGGAATTGGAAATTTAAAAATAGTGGTGAGAATGGATTGAAAGAATTGGAAATAAGTTAATTGCTGAAACATGACCAGCTTTTGTGGTTTGTTTAGATAAACATTCTGGTTGGAAAAGGGTAATGATTGCTGAGATTTTCAGAAACAGTTGTGAGGAAGTGGCCCAAGGGAGGCACTTTCAAGATAAATGTGTGACAAGATGGAAGTGTTAATTATGAATTATATGCCACAGATAAGTTGAAAAGGTGGGAAAAGAGGAGAGGAAAGGAATTAGATGTACTTAAACAGTTTAGAGAGAAAAGGAGAGAGAGGCAGTGAGGAGATAACAGAAGTAGGAAACGGCAGGTAATAAATCAGGAGGAGTCAGTGGAAGATTTTAAAAGGAAGGTGAATAAATTTGCAAAGGAGGATAGACTATCTGAGAAGTAAGAAATTGAGCTTAGAATGAGAAAGAAGGCATATCAGAAAGGATTAAAGTGGGAAGCAGAGGGATAAATTGATGAGACTGCTTTAAACAGATAAGAGCAGGACAGACACAGATTATCCTTTGGGGCACCCATAAACTGAGAGGGCTAAAAAATACCTTACCCAATATTCCTGATGGGGCAGGAAATGGATTATGGCTTTGGAGGACGATTATTGGCTATGGGAGATTTGAAGGCACTGTTGGTGAAAGTGATAGGAACCACTAAACTGACAGAACTCCTGAAGATGGCTGGTATAAAAATGCTGTGAACAATGCAATAAACAATGGCATGCTGTTTGACATTGTCAGGCAGAGGGTATGGCAGGCCCTCAGACAAAAATCCAGCAGCCTATCTGGAGAACAAGCTGAAAAGATGGAGACTGGAAACTGAACAAAAATAGAAGGCAACTAGAATATAGAAGTTAATGAACACTATATTCTGAACCACTGTGGTGGATTTCATTCCTCTAAAGTCAAGTCTAGATTGGAAGAGGTGGTGGGATCGTCATCTATTTCCCATCCCTGATCAGTGGTCAATGAGGTTGAGAAATATCGCAAAGATAGGAAAAAGACTTGCAGACCAGCAGGAAGAGGTGCAGAGAAAAATTATGCAAATGTAACTTGAAGAGCTCAAAAAGAAAGAGCGTGAAAAAGGAAAGACAATGTTGTCAGTAACAACAGACCTGGTTGAAAAGTCTGAAATAAGTGATGCACCAACACACAGTGAGTCCTATGACAGAGCCAAACAGGGGCCAGAGAATTCCATGCCAATAATAAATGTATTTGGGAGAGTATTTCCTCAAATGCCCTATCAGGAGTGAAATAAATCTGGATATAAGCCCAGACAGGACTGGGGTCCCCAAGGGAGGGAGGGATCTCAAGGAGGAGGTCAAGAAAGGCTAGTAAGGAGATAGGTAATGGATAAGGTGTGTTGGGGGTGTGAACAGGTATGGTAATCAGGAAATAATAATAATATTAAGATAATGGTGAACATAGCTATGGTAAGAACATTAAGAAGAGGTATTAGATACACCTCGGCTAGGATGCAGCAGGGTTTTAAATACTAGCCCCATGTTTTTAATCAGATGTTGTAGGCAGATTTGGAATGTGTTGAAATAGTTTGTGGGTGATTTGTTGGTTTGTTCCACAAGTGAGAAGCAATGTGAGAGACATTGTAATTATCTTGGAAAAGATGGCACAGGAGATCATAATGTATCAAGGAAGAAGTTGTTGATTTGTCAGCAGCAGGTAGAATATTTTGGACGAGTAATATCTAAAGAAGTAAAAGCTATAGCACAGGATCAAATTGAAGCGATAATTGAAGTTCCCAAACCTCAGACAGTAAACAGATGATGATGATCTTGGGAATGACAGTAGAACAGATGATGATGATCTTGGGAATGGCAGGATATAGTTCAGACTAGATTGGGAATTATGTTGAAATTGTGATGCCATTAAGGAAAATAATGAAGGAAGAAGGACACACAAGTCTGAGAAATGTTTTACAGTCAGAGCCTTTGAATGAAGGGGACAAAAAGGTTTTGCTTGTGGATGTTTCTTGTTAAAGGGATCATAATAGCAAGTATGCAGGGTTTGAAGTGATGCATCAGGATGAATTAGACTTTAAGGTAATCAAATTGGAAGCTTGCCTGCAATCTTGCTTAGCTCAGTTGGCAGAAATTAAGGCTTTACGAGCAGCATATGTACATGGAGTCTGACACATGTTTGGAGCAGTAGGGAAACAGAAAGGCTTTGAGAAAAGCAACGGAGACTCCATGCAAAGTTAGCAGTATCCCCCTATGAAATGTTGTTTGGGTTACCTTATTTGGGAAAGATAGAAGGAATACCCACCATAGAGGGCAGTGATGTATTCTTAAGGAACTATTTACTGGCAGTATCTCGTTCTCTTACAGAATTAAAAGCTAAAGAATTATTGGCTCAAAGCCCACCACTCGACTTTCCAATACATGCTGTAAAGGCCGGCGACTGGGTACTGGTCAATAATTGGAAGGAGGAGAAACTCCAGCCCCGGTGGACCGGCCCATACCTAGTATTACTGACAACCGAGACAGCAGTACGAACAAAAGAAAAAGGGTGGACCCACGCAATCCGGGTTAAAGGACCCGTTGACCCACCCGCTCCGGATAAAAGAGGAACAGTGGATGGTGAAGCCAGGGAATAAGCCCCTAACATTAACTTTTAGAAAAAAATAAATGTATAACTGGCAGTATGAAAGGAGCAGTCGTGGTATTGCTTGCTCTGCATGTAATCATGGTAAAAAGTATTAATAACTGTGATAAAAGTTATCATCCTATCAGATACGGAGGGCGGACAACCAGATCATTTACCTATCATTCCCATGTGAACGATGCTTGCTATAACCTGAGGACTAGAACTATTTGTGAGGACAGGGGAAAGAAGTATTATATGGTAGAGAATAAGGGATATGTAGGGAAGTTTGGGTACGTTACCTGCCCAAAGGGGGAGAGATGGGTTTGTATGACTAGGACAGGACAGTTAGGTCTCCCTTTCCATGCCTTAAGATGGACATTAGACAAAATGAAGGAAGTAATAACAAGGTTAACGAAAGTAGTAGTCACCAAGCCTCCTCCTCCCCCACCTACTCAGCCTCAATTGCACCAGACAATGTATGAAGAAATAAAGAAGCAGATTGAGATCCCTGAAGGAGGGAAAAACCTGTTTGTGGACTTGGCCCTCCGGATAGCTGGAATCCTGATTGTGACTAACTGTTGGGTCTGTGGCGGACCACTGATGAGCTCACGTTGGCCGTGGAGAGGATCCATTGTTGAAGTATGGGACCTGATGGAGTGGAACCTGACAGTTAGATAAGACCGAGATCCCCAGGCATGGGTCCTGACAAGACGCTCCGGTTGGGATTGAGTGTATCGCTAGGCCCTGGGAAAGGGATGCCGTCCTAGTAGGCAGCAGCCCCTGCCAGCGCATCGTCAACCAGTGGCCAAATCAGTCCCAAGTGTGGTGGCCAGAGGAGCCTAAATGGTATCCAACTAAGAAAGACGGGAGATACTGCGCTATCTGGATGAAGAATGATGGAATGGAATCGACTGGACTATGGAACTGCACCGGGAACAACCCTTATCAAGGAATCCCGGTGTTGCGAGACATATGGAGCAAGGTTACCTCTAGTGGACCGGCCCCTGAAGGACTGTTATGGATATGCGGACCCAAGGCATACTCGGTGTTGCAAACAAATTGTACTGGGACTTGCTTCATTGGACTGGTACAACCGGGATTTTTCCTGTTAAACACCGAAGAAGGGCGGTCGCTAGGAACACCTGTATTTGACGACCTATATCGGAAGAAGAGGAAAATGGACATTGGAGTATGGGAAGATGATGAATGGCTACCATGAATGCTTAATGAAAATAAATGAATATTACTAACACACCCCTGGTCAAGAAACTGCTCATTACCATGCACATGTATGAACAGGGAGGTACTGGGGGGATGTACCTTTAGACTGTGCACCTCAGTGCTCTGATTGGAGAGGGCCAGAAGGGGAGGTTAAATGTAGAATTGTGTGTATAAAGGGGCTTTACTTTCCTGACTTTGGTGCGTCTCAACTTGGAGAGGCACCCGACTCTGCAGACTCGCAAATAAAGCATTTCTTGTTTCCATGATTTAGTCTCTGAGTAGTGATTGTGAGCACAACCTATATCTCGCAACTGGGAGATGCCACAACCCGGATCCTCTCTTGGATGCCAGTGCTAAAATGGTGGCGGAGAAGTCTACATTTGTGTCTGCTAATGTTCGATTTCAAATGGTTTATTAATGGAAAGGGTGTGGCTCCCAACACAATCTTAGCCAAAATAGCATTGTTTTTTTCTCTCTCTCATCACACTTTCTTGTAGCCTACGACTGTAAGTTAATACCAATCATAAAAGTAATGCTTGCTAGGCAATCTTCTTCATAAGAAACAAAATTCAGAAAGTGAAACACTTTGTAGATATAGCAGAGACTGAGACACATGAGAGCAGGTTGGAAAAAAACCAAATACAACAAAGTCAGGCCCGTGACCTAAAATGAGTTTGATACCCCGTTGGGTCCCCCTCCTCGAACGCAATATTCCCCCAGTAGCACTCACCTATACACAATGTTGGATGTTAAAATGGCGATCCCGGCCCGGCAATCCTCCCCCAACTGCGCAGGCGCGGCTGACGGATCACCGTTGTGACGCCAGAGATCGCCATTGTGACGCAAGTCAAAATGGCGATCTCAAAATGGCGGTGGACCCGGCAACCCCCAACTCAGGGGTTCCCTGAGACATAAAAATTATTTCAAGGGTTCAGCAAGGGTAAAAGGGTTGAGAAACACTGCTACACACTAAGGACAATTTACAACTTTACCAAAGCCAATTGACCTAAAAAATGTATACATCTGTTTCTGGAGTGTGGGAGGAAACCGGAGCGTCTGGGGAAAACACATGCAGTCACAGGGAAAATGTACAAATTCTGTACAGATATAACCTGTAGTCAGGATCGAAGCTAGGTCTCTGGCACAGTAAGGAAGCGACTCTGCCCCCCTCTGCAGCTGTACTGCCCCCACACACATTCCTTAACACTATCTACTTAAGTTGCTGCTTTCAGAGACTTACGGGTTGACCCTAAAATCCCTGTGTACATCACTGTTTAAGGGTCCTACCATGAACTTTCACCTCACATTTGACCTCACAAAAAGCAACACGTAACACTTACCCTGACTAAATTCCAGTTGCTATTTCTCCACCTGTGACTGACCTATATCCTGTTAGATCTGCTTTTTTCAATGTCCGCAACTACACCAATTTATCTGCACAAATGACCACTCATCTACATTTTGGTCGAAGTTATTTAGATATATCACACAAAAGGCTCAACCAAGTTTAAAAGATATGACCTGCCCTGCACTAAGCAATGCTGACTATCCCTAATATAAACCTGTCTAAGAATCTTGTCTAATAGCTTCCCTACCACTGATGCGAGGTTCACATCCCTATAATTCCCTGGATCATCCCCCATTCTCTTTTTCAATAAAAGCACAACATTTGCTATTCTTCTGTCCTTCAGGACCTCGTCTGCGGCTGGAAAGGATACAAAAACCTGCATCAAGACCCCAGTGATCACCTTCGCCTCTCTCAATAACCTGGGATGGTTCCCATCAGGTAATGTGGACTAACCCCAGGGCACAAAATTAACGGTTGCCCGGCGACCTCATTGAGGAATGAAATTCAGTCCCTTGCAAGGGATGACATTGAAACAAGAGATGGATAGTATGGATAGAACTAAGGAATTGTAAGGGTAAAAATACCCTAATGGGACTAGTCTACAGGCCCCCAAACAGTAGCCTGGACATAGGGCACAAGTTGAATCAGGAGTTAAAATTGGCATGTAGCAAAAGTAATGCTGTGGTTGTTAAACATGCAGCTAGACTGGGAAAATCAGGTTGGTACTGAACCCCAAGAAAGGGACTTTGTCGGATGCCTTTGTGATGGATTCTTAGAACAGCTTCTATTGGAGCCTACCAGAGGGCATTCCAGAACGCAATTCTGGATTTAGTGTTATTTAATGAACCGGATTTGATAAAGGACCTTGAGGTTAATGAGCCATTAGGAGGCAGTGACCATAACATGGTCAGGTTTAATCTACAATTGGAGAGGGAGAAGGGTAGATCGGAGTTGTCAGTGTTGCAGGTGAATATGGGGCCATGAGGGAGTAACTGGCCAAAGTTGACTGGAAAGATACACTAGCAGGGATGACAGTGGAACAAAAATGGCAGGTGTTTCTAGGAATAATACAGAAGGCGCAGGATCAGTTCATTCCTAGGAGGAAGAAAGATTCCAAGGGGAGAAAGGGACGACCATGGCTGACAAGGGACGTCAGGGACTGTATAAAAATTAAAGCGAAGAAGTACAACGTAGCAAAGATGAGCGGGAAGCAAAAGGATTGGGTAATGTTTAAAGAACAACAAAAGATAACCAAAAAGACAATGCGTGGAGAAAAGATGAGGTACGAAGGTAAGCTAGCCAAGAATATAAAGCAGGACAGTAAAAGCTTCTTTAGAAATGTGAACAGGAAAAAATTAGTTAAGACTAAAGTTGGACCCTTGAAGAGTGAAAAAGGTGAATTTATTATGGGGAACAAGGAAATGGCAGATGAGTTGAACAGGTACTTTGGATCTGTTTTCACCACGGAGGACACAAACAATCTTCCTGATATAGTAGTGGCCAGAGGAACTGAAGGAAATCCACATTAGGCAGGAAATGGTGTTGAATAGACTGATGGGACTGAAGGTTGATAAATCCCCAGGGCCTGATGGTCTGCATCCCAGGGTACTTAAGGAAGTGGCTCTAGAAATCGTGGATGCATTAGTGATCACTTTCCAATATTCTATAGACTCAGGATCACTTCCTGTGGATTGGAGGGTAGCTAATGTTATCCCACTTTTTAAAAAAGGCGGGAGAGAGAAAACAGGGAATTATAGACCAGTTAGCCGGTGGTGAGGAAGATGCTGGAGTCAATTATAAAAGATGAGATAGCTGAACATTTGGATAGCAGTAACAGGTTCGGTCCGAGTCAGCATGGATTTACGAAAGGGAAATCATGCTTGACTAATCTTCTGGAATTTTTTGAAGATGGAACTAGGAAATGGACATGGGAGAGCCAGTGGATGTAGTGTACCTGGACTTTCAGAAAGCATTTGATAAGGTCCCATATAGGAGATTAGTGGGCAAAATTAGGGCACATGGTACTGGGAGTAGAGAAGTGGTTGGCAGACAGGAAATAAAGAGTAGGGATTAATGGGTCCCTTTCAGAATGGCAGGCAGTGACTAGTGGGGTACCGCAAGGCTAGGTGCTGGGACCGCAGCTATTTACAATATACATCAATGATTTGGATGAAGGGATTCAAAGTAACATTAGCAAATTTGCAGATGACACAAAGCTGGGTGGCAGTGCGAACTGTGAGGAGGATGCTATGATAATGCAGGGTGACTTGGGCAGGTTGGGGGAGTGGGCAGATGCAAGGCAGATGAAGTTTAATGCGGATAAATGTGAGGTTACCCACATTGGTAGCAAAAACAGGAAGGCAGATTACTATCTAAATGGCGTCAAGTTGGGAAAAGGGGAAGTCTATGAAAGTAAGCATGCAGGTACAGCAGGCAGTGAAGAAAGTAAATGGCATGTTAGCCTTTATAACAACAGGAATCGAATATAGGAGCAAAGAGGTCCTTCTGCAGTTGTACAGAGCCCTAGTGAGACCACACCTGGAGTATTGTGTGCAGTTTTGGTCCCAGAATTTGAGGAAGGAATATTGAGGGAGTGCAGCGTAGGTTTACAAGGTTAATTCCCGGGATGGCGGGACTGTCATACGCGGAGAGAATGGAGCAGCTGGGCTTGTACAGTCTGGAGTTTATAAGGATGAGAGGGAATCTCATTGAAACATATAGGATTGTTAAAAGTTTGGACACGTTATAGGCAGGAAACATGTTCCTGATGTTGGGGGAGTCCAGAACCAGGGGCCACAGTTTAAGAATATGGAGTAAGCCATTTAGAACGAAGACGAGGAAACACTTTTTCTCACAGAGAGTGGTCAGTCTGTGGAATTCTCTGCCTCAGAGGGCGGTGGAGATGGGTTCTCTGGATGCTTTCAAGAGAGAGTTAGATAGGGGTCTTAAAAATAGCGGTCAGGGGATATGGGGAGAAGGCGGGAACGGGGTACTGATTGTGGATGATCAGCCATGATCACATTGAATGGAGGTGCTGGCTCAAAGGGCCAAATTTGCGGTCGGCACTTGGAACTTTCTCCCTCACTTTGCATTGTGGGAGATCTGGCCGCCATTGCTGTCCGGTCGCCGCCTCGCAGCGACCGCTGAAAACAAACGCAAAATCACTCCCTGGAGCTGAAGTAACTCCCTGGAGTAACTCCTGCTTCTTTGGATATAATACCAAATATATCACCAATAAGATCTCGTTATATGCAAATTATGTACTTCTATACATTACTAATCCCCAAATTAGTATTCCAAATGTGCTAAACATTATAGAACAATTTGGTTCTTTCTCAGGATATAGAATAAATTGGAATACAAGTGAAATTATGCCAATAAAAGAACAAGACCCTCCTCAACTCCAAATATTTCCTTTCAGAATTGTTACCGAAAAGTTCAGATATCTCGGAATTTACGTGACTAGAAAATATTCCTCTCAGTTTAAAATAAATTTTCCACCTTTAATTACTAAACTATATGCCTACATTCAATTTTGGAAAACATTTCCTATCTCCCTTATAGGTAGATTAAATGCCATAAAGATGATCTTCCTTCCGCAACTCCTATATTTATTTCAACCAATACGGATATATCTCACTAAAAGTTTTTTTTGTTTTTTTTTAATTGATTCTATTGTCACTAACTTTATTTGGGACTACAAACCCCATAGAATACACAAAACACATTTGTGCAAACCCCCAAAAAATGGAGGATAGCTCTTCCTAATTCTCTTTTTTACTACTGGGCAACTAACATTAAAAATATAATCTTCTGTTTGGACGATACATGTCAACATGTAAATTGGTTAAAAATGGAGAGGGAGGATTGTTTGCCTTTTAGTATAGGCTCGATCCTCCTATCTCCATTTGAATAAGTCAATGTATGAGCAAAATCCGAAAATATAGTACTATACGTATCTGGAAACAGTTGAAATTCAGTCTTAAATTGAGATGCTTGTCTCTACTTCATCCTATCAATCCCTCGTTTAAACCATCTACTTTAGATATGGTGTTAAAGAAGGAACTGCAGATGCTGGAAAATCAAGGGTACACAAAAAGTTGGAGAAACTCAGCGGGTGCAGAAGCATCTAAGGAGCGAAGGAGATAGGCGGCGTTTCGGGTCGAGACCCTTCTTCAGATTGGTTAGGGATCGGGGAAACGAGAGATATAGACGGTGATGTGGAGAGATAAAGAACAATGAACGAAAGATATGCAAAAAAGTAACAATGATAAAGGAAACAGGCCATTGTAAGCTGTTTGTAGTGTGAAAATGAGAAGCTAGTGCGACTTGGGTGGGGGAGAGATAGAGAGAGAGGGAATGCCAGGGCCCGAGGGCTGAGGGAGAGGTGGGAAGGGGGGGGAGACAGCAAGGGTTAACAGAATTGAGAAAATTCAATGATCAAGCTCAGAGGATGCATTTTTTACTGGAAGAGGACTATGTTGTCTTTTTACTGGCGGAGGACTTGAACATTGAGTTCATGCCGACCACCGATCACCCGTACACTCGTTCTATCCCACACATTAGCGACGTAAGTCAAGAGTGTTTTATTCTCACGTCCCAGTTAGAACAATGAAATCCTTACTTGCAGCAGCACAACAGAATATGTAAACAAATATGTAAACAGAATATGCATATGGAAAATATTACGTTTTGGGTTGGGTCTGAAAAAGGTTCCTGCACACCTTTGGAATGTGGAAGGAAACAAGAGCACCCGGAGGAAACCCATGCGATCAAAAGGAAAAGGAGCAAACTCCATACAGACAGCATCCATATTCAGGATCAATTCCGGGTCTCTGGCACTTTTAGGCAGCAACTTTATGGCCAATGTACTGCCCCATAGTCTTGAACTGAATTAAAACATACACTAGCTGTAAAGGGGAACATTGCGTCACTTAAAGATTTAAGACTGAAAATGGATTGTTTCTTTTTTTTAGTAACCAAAGTTATCAACGGATAATTTTTTTGTGTGTTGGAAAACAAAAAATAGTGGCACAGCTGATGGACTTGCTGCCTCACACGCCAGAGATCTGTGTTCGATCCTGTCCTTGGGCACTGTCTGTGTTGAATTTGCACATTCTCCCTGCAAGCGTGTGGGTTTGCTCCCACATCCCAGGGCTTTGTAGGTTAACTTGTCTCTATAAAATTGCCCCATATGTGTAGGGAGTGGGTGAGGAAAGTGGGATAACAGAACATGTGTGAATGGGTAGACAAAAATGCTGGAGAAACTCAGCGGGTGAGGCAGCATCTATGGAGCGAAGGAAATAGGTGAGGTTTCGGATCAAGACCCTTCTTCAGACTGATGTGAGGTTGGGGGGGGGGGGGTAGGGTGGGGGGCGGGAAGAAGAGGTGGATACAGTGGGCTGAGGTTGAGCTGGGAAGGTGAGAAGAAAGCAGGGACTACCTGAAATTGGAGGTCAATGTTCATATCGCTGAGATGTAAACTGCCCAAGCGAAATATGAGGTACTGCTCCTCCAATTTATGGTGGGCCTCACTCTGGTCAAGGGAGAGGCCCTGGACAGAAAGATCGGATTCGGAATGGGAGGGGGAGTTGAAATGATGAGCCACCAGAAGATCAGGTTGGTTATTGTGATCCGAGCGGAGGTGCTGGGTGAAGCAATCGCAAGCTTACGTTTGGTCTCACCGAGGTTGATCATACGCTGAATAATCCAACCACATTTTTGTTTGGAAGTGGATAGAAATAATAGAAATTACATTCATTGCAACGTGTAAAAAGAGTTGAGATACTGTATATGCTGTATTATAATTTGGCTGCATGTCATTGTGGTATATATCATGTCTTGATTGGTGAGTATGTTTAGTTTGTGACTTTATTTGAAGCAGAAATAATGTGTGAATGCTTCATTGAGCATAATTCCGACTGGTAACTACGCACTTTATCCGAGCACATTATCGCACCAAGCACATTGTCATGCAAGCCATCTTAAATGACTATCTAAACTGTCATTTGACAACCTAAAAGGCTGCCTAGGTTGCCCGGCTGACAACAGGGAAAAAAAGTTAAGTGAGAGCCCTGAATCCCCTTAATCCTCTTCAAGATTGGATTTATATTTCTGAACAGTGAGAATGGATCTTAATAAGAACTGAAAGGTGGGACTGAGCTAAATGCAGATAGGGCTGTCCCAATGGTGGGGGAAGTCCAGAACCTGGCATTACAGCGTAGGTAATGGCGCATGCCATTCCGGACTTGAATGAGGAATTTCCTCACCTACAGGATGGTGTAAGAGCAGAATTCTCTGCACAGAATATTCTAACGTGATCAAGGGAGATGGGAAGCAAGCAGGAACAGGGTACTGACTTTGGGTGATCATCTGTTATCATACTTAACAACAGATCAGGCTAAATGGACCAATTGAATGCCTCCTACATACAATGTTTTTCGAATGAGACTAGATTATTGTGGTACAAAGGGGATCTGGAGGTC
Organism: Okamejei kenojei; assembly: GCA_035221665.1. Classification (NCBI taxonomy): domain Eukaryota; kingdom Metazoa; phylum Chordata; class Chondrichthyes; order Rajiformes; family Rajidae; genus Okamejei; species Okamejei kenojei. The sequence continues at coordinate 52,625,953 of CM069139.1, read as the reverse complement.
AAAATACAAGAAACAAAACATTAGGATTCAGGTACTGCAAGTAATTAGGACTACTGGGAATACTAGCCTTTATTGCAAGGGGTATCTCTATAATTATAAAACTCTGATCTTGGATGTGGATGTATTTATTTGTGTATTTGAGAGGAGGGGGGGGGAGAGGAGAGGGGGGAGGAGAGGAGAGGAGAGAGGGGGGGAGACGGAGGGGGGGGGAGACGAGAGGGGGGGGGAGACGAGAGGGGGGGGGAGACGAGAGGGGGGGGGAGACGAGAGGGGGGGAGACGAGAGGGGGGGGAGACGAGAGGGGGGGGAGACGAGAGGGGGGGGGAGACGAGAGGGGGGGAGACGAGAGGGGGGGAGAGAGAGGGGGGAGGAGAGGGGGGGGAGAGGAGAGGGGGGGAGAGGAGAGGGGGGGAGAGGAGAGGGGGGGAGAGGAGAGGGGGGGAGAGGAGAGGGGGGGGGAGAGGAGAGGGGGGGAGAGGAGAGGGGGGGGGGGAGGGGGGAGGGAGGGGGGGAGAGGAGAGGGGGGGAGAGGAGAGGGGGGGAGAGGAGAGGGGGGGAGAGGAGAGGGGGGGGGGGGAGAGGAGGGAGGGGGGGAGAGGAGATGGGGGGGAGAGGAGAGGGGGGGAGAGGAGAGGGGGGTGAGAGGAGAGGGGGGGAGAGGAGAGGGGGGGGAGAGGAGAGGGGGGGAGAGGAGAGGGGGGGGGGAGAGGAGAGGGGGGGAGAGGAGAGGGGGGGAGAGGAGAGGGGGGGGGGGAGGGGGGGGAGAGGAGAGGGGGGGGAGAGGAGAGGGGGGGAGAGGAGAGGGGGGGAGAGGAGAGGGGGGAGAGAGGAGAGGGGGGGAGAGGAGAGGGGGGGAGAGGAGAGGGGGGGGAGAGGAAGAGGGGGGGAGAGGAGAGGGGGGGAGAGGAGAGGGGGGGAGAGGAGAGGGGGGAGAGGAGAGGGGGGGAGAGGAGAGGGGGGGAGAGGAGAGGGGGGGGGGAGAGGGAGAGGGGGGGAGGAGAGAGGAGAGGGGGGGAGAGGAGAGGGGGGGAGAGGAGAGGGGGGGAGAGGAGAGGGGGGGGAGAGGAGAGGGGGGGAGGAGAGGGGGGGAGAGGAGAGGGGGGGAGAGGAGAGGGGGGGGAGGAGAGGGGGGGAGAGGAGAGAGAGGAGAGGGGGGGAGAGGAGAGGGGGGGAGAGGAGAGGGGGGGAGAGGGAGGGGGGGAGGAGGAGGGGGGGGGGGAGGAGGGAGGCGGGGGGAGAGGAGGAGGGGGGGGAGAGGAGAGGGGGGGAGGAGGGGGGGAGAGGGGGGGGGAGGGGGGAGAGGAGAGGGGGGGAGAGGAGAGGGGGGGGAGAGGAGGAGGGGGGGAGAGGAGGGGGGGGGAGAGGGGGGGGGGAGAGGAGAGGGGGGGAGAGGAGAGGGGGGGAGAGGAGAGGGGGGGAGACATGCTCACTCGGGTACATGCCAATCCTCAGCCTTGCTCTGGCCCGGCGCCTGGAGGGGAGGCTGCTGCTCTACGTCCTGGGTAGGTGCTGCCTCCATTCCACTTCTGTTCCCCCCGTCCCTCTCTGCCCACGGTGATGCCGCGCGCCCCCCCAATCTTTACACTCCCCCCCACAGCCGCGCCTGCACAGTTGGAGGTTATGTATGAGTGGATAGGGCACGGGATGGGGTAAAAGGAGTGAATTAATAATATTTATATAATATCAAGGGTGTGGGGGTGTGTGTGTGTGTGTGTGGTCTTCGTATTTAAGGAAAGCTATATTTGCATTGGAGACAGTGCAAAGAAGACACACTTAAGTGGGGGTCCACCATCGACCCAACAGTCAAAATGGCACAACAGAGGATGTACTTCCTGCGGCAGCTGAGGAAGCACAATCTGCCACAGGCAATGATGGTCCAATTCTATACGGCCATCGTAGAGTCTGTCCTCACCTTCTCCATCATGGTCTGGTTTGGCTCAGCCACCAAGCACCACATCCGGATGCTGCAGCAAATCGTCCAATCAGCTGAGGTTATTGATTGCAACCTTCCCTCAATTGACGAACTGTACACTGCAAGGTCCAGGAAGCGAGCGGGTAAGATCATCTCTGACCCCTCTCACCCTGGCCACAAACTCTTTGAATCACTTCCCTCTGGAAGGCGACTGTCAAAGCTGCCACAGCCAGACAAAAACAGATTTTTTTTCCACGAGTAGTAGCACTACTCAATAACCAAAAATCTGTAGCCTCCTTTTGCTCTGGTATTTTATTTAATTCACATGTTTAATCAATAATGTTTTATTATTAATGTTTAATGTTTTATGTTTCATTCCTAACTGTCACTGAATGTCATGTTGTCATTTGCAGGCAGAGCACCAAGGCAAATTCCTTGTATGTGAATACTTGGCTAATAAACATATTCATTCATTCATTCACTGTTGATTCATGGGGAAAAAAAGGGTTGACGTACAAAGATAGGTTAGCCCATGTTCGTTGTAGTATAGAAAATAAGTAATCTTGGGGAAACGTCTAAGATTTTGAGGGGGGTTGACAAGATGGAATCTGCAAGGATGTCCTCTGATTGGGTTATCAAGAAATAGGGGGATTTGTTTCAAATTAACGTGCCCACTTCAGTTGCAGATAATAAGGAATTTATTTTTGCTCAGAATCATGAATCTCTAACATTCTCCATCCCATAGAGTTGTGCAGGGTGAGTCATAGATTATACTCAATGGAGAAACTGATAGACATTAAACTGCAGTAGTAAAATATTGAATGGGGTGAGAGCAGGAAAGTGGTTTAGGGGCAAAGACTGAATCTCTTATGATCTTCTTGAATGATGGAGAGGGTCAAGGGGAATTATGGCCAATTCCTATTTCTAACATATTTAAATAAAAATGAGGATATATGCATTTGATTCAACTCGTGAAATACTAATTTCAGTCATTTCTGAACAGCCACAGCTGAGCCAAATGTATTTCTTACAATCAGGACCATTGCAGGATCTTACCATTCAAATTTGGGTTCTGACAGATGAATAATAATCCTAAAAATTAGTTTTAGGGCCTAATGGACACACAATACCTTTTGGCTTGAAAGGGACATGTGCTTATTTAATTTTGTACAGTCAATGGTTCTGCTTCTTTTAAAACAGCATGTCTGATTTTCTGTTAGTATTAATGTCACTAACATTATGTCAGTTGGTGATCAACTGGTGAATTAAAAAATATAAGAAAATTGGAACCTCCTTGCAATTCCATGGAAAAGTGACACTCTCCCAGCAATCGATATGAATCTAAGCAGGAACATCCCACAAAGGCACTCATACCACTCAACTTCATCACCCTAAAGATGCACATACTATATAGAATCACTATGCCACCTTTGCACCAATCCTGCATTATATTTGGGAGTGTGTGGACCGAGCATCTTTAAATTAGCACAGTAAGCCCAAACAACTATTTGACTTTTGATAAAAAACGCAAGTGGTATGCAACGATAACAGTATTAGCTCCTTCTTGTTACCCGATTTTTTTCTGCCACCAAAAAAAAGTCACAAATGAACTAACAACTGGACGGTGAAAATATTTGCATATTAATTCGGAAGTCTTCAGACGGAAATGTTTAAAAGAACCAGCAGAAATTCTTGAAAATTATCAATCACAACTGTAATTTTCGTGTATGCACAACAGTAGGGCTAGATGTTAAGTGAAACCTATTCCCCCAAAAAATGGAAAATAAAAGAGAAGGTTCAGAATGAGAATGTATCTCTTTGTACCATTGGCAAAAATCGTGGAACAAGGCTCAATGCATATGTAAGAAAGAAAAAACAAAAATTGTTGGAGTCACTCAGCGGGTCAGGCTGCATCTCTGGAGAACATGGATAGGTGATGTTTCGGGTTAGGACATTTATTCAGGCTATCCTTGTTCTCCAGATAGTGACTGACCCGCTGAGTTATTCCAGCACTTTGTGTCTTTTTTTGGTAAACTAGCATCTGCAGTTCCTTGTTTCTCTATTCAGATGTACTCTTGCCAGTGAGTTGTACATGAATATTCAAAAATGCGGCAACAGCAAAAAAGAATAAAATCTTCATTTTTTTCCTGATCAACTCTCTACAGATTGTTTTTTTTGTGAGCAAGCTAATTCACAATGACTTACCTGAAGCATTAGTTCACAATCTTCTCGCCCAACAAAAATCATTTCTTTTGGGAGTCGGTGGCGAGAGCCACAGCTGCTCACCAGGAACCACGAAGTAACACTCATTCTTGGTGTCTTGGCACCTAACTTCCACGATTCAACATGCTAAACAGAGGGTCAAATACAACAGATTGCATTTGTAATTTGCAGAATTTTTTCAAAATTCATGTATTAAAAAAGAAATTGGGGTAAAGGGAAAAAGAAAATGTTATTCTTGTATAAAGCAAAATTGATTAGCAACAACACGATACATATGATTTTATATTAATAATAATTTCACAAAAGCAGTACTAAAAATATCAGTGTTAAAGAAGGAACTGCAAATGCTGGAAAATCGAGGGTACACAAAAGGCTGGAGAAACTCAGCGGGTGCAGCAGCAAGAAAGGAGCGAAGGAGATAGGCACGTTTCGGGTCGAGACCCTTCTTCAGACTTCAGACTAAAAATATCAGTCTCTATATCCACATTCAATAAGTATAAATGTCTTTACAAACCTCTAATGGTAATTCTGGCATTCTTTCTTCAAAAACTATATTAATAAGTGAAACGCACAATTGTAACAAGATGGGTAAGATTTGATATCAGGAAATAATTACAAGCACACAATTCTCTTCCAAGGTCTTGAATTATTTGAACTACAGGGCTGAGATAACTTGAAATTCCTCTGGGAAATACAGCCCATTCACTGTAACATTTCTTTTGGAAGCTTGCTTTGGGAGGAAAAGATGAAGGAGAGAAGATAGTTTCCAGCACGTTTTGTAACAGATAATATTGTGAACACTGAGTACTGGTGACTCCTGTTTTAACTATGCTACTGAATACACACTGTAGATTGAAACACTGTTTCACAGCAAGAAAGTAGGTCGCCCTGTTCAGTTCCCACCCATTTTTTGTCAGTTATTTGCCCCGTGCAACCAAAATAATAATGGAAAACTGCAGCACCCTGCTGAAATTAACCAAAATTACCCGGAAAATAGGAAGCGCGAATTTCACATTATATTTACAAAGCAATTTAATTTTTTGGTTTAGGTTTTGGCCTGTAGGTTTAGGTTTATTTTACAGATTAGAAGATGGAAGTGGGGCCGAAATTTAAACTGTACGCTGCCTGGCTGAATGAAGATCCGTGTACATTTCATCATTAAACGTGAACCAAAACAATATCGAAAGAGACCGCTATCTGTGTAAAACTACAAAATGTACGAGTGTGGCTGGTCCTCTATTCTGGCGCAATTGTTATTTTCTCCCCCATTCAATAAATCAGGGTCGATGCTTCAATTTTATTTATTTTTTAAGGGGGGGATACAACCAAGCCCTCCTGACAATCCGCACCACATCGTGCAGTCACACACCGTCGTCTGTTCCTCGCCCCCATCTGTCATTAAATATTAAAATAATCTCATCTTCGAGCAGAACAATTAATTAGATGCGGGTTGTAATCAAAGCATTTGATCAAATATCACTCACGACCAGAGAGCGAGGGGTGGCAGAGGCCGAGCGCTGGGCGGCCGAGCCTGTGACAGGTGGGTGGGTGGCGGCGGCGGCCGGGCCGGGCTGGGCCGGGCTGAGTGAGGCCAGGCCGCCCGCAACCCAACCCCAAACCCAACCCGGGCCGGGCCGGGCCGCAGCCTCGGCCTCCCCCACCTCGCCCCGTCTCCAGCTGCTGGAGATCGGCTGCTTTGGCCGCCCCCGCCCGCCCGCCAGCACCAGCACCAGTAGCCGCTCTCACCTTCACTCAGAGACGGCGCTGGGTGGCTGGGTCGCTGCCTCAGGTGCCGCCGCCGCCGCCACATCCCCGGCCGCCGCCGCCTCCTCCTCCACCCACCTCCACCCTCCCACCGCCGGCACCAGGATCCTTACGTCAGCCCCACCTGACAGCAGCGGCGGCGGCGGCGGCGCTCCCCACCCGGGACAGGCAAGTGACTGACTGGTCGGGGTTCCGCAACGAGCCTCCTCTTCCTGCAACCGAGCTGCCTGTTCACCTGGTAATGCAAGGTGCACGGACGCAGCGCCGCTGAAACACAGCCTGCTCAACACCTCTTTAAAGAATACTCGGTCTGCACCAATCCGAAATACATTAAAATAAACAAATAAACGATGCCATCCTGCTGGCTCTCTTTACAAAATATTGCATCAGACCTAAATTGAAAAACAAATAAACTATGCCATCTTTAAAAAACACTTGGTATGTATCAATACTAAATAGACTAAACAAAATAAACAACATCTTATATGTATGTCCACATCTCTTTAAAAACACAGAGTATGCATCTATCCTAAATACTAAAACTATATTTTTTTAAAACACTGAGTTTGTCATCCTATCTGGTGTCATAGTCGTAGAGTCGTCTAGTACGGAACAGACCCTTCGGTCCTTCAACACTACTCCCTCCTGCCCGCGTTTGGCCCATATATCACTGTAAACCTTGCCTATCTGTGTATATGTCCAAATATCCTTTAAATGTCGTTATAATGGAGCTGTGCGAAAGGCCGAAAGGCTCCCTTCGTGTTTTCCCCCCAAAAGTAAACATTATTCAGAAATTAAATTAAACAAAATAAAAACTGTGCAAAAAAATCTCCAGGCATTCTCAGTGTCTGTACATTCAATCATGTCAGAGTCATACAGTACGGAGACAACCCTGTGACCCAACTTGTCCATGCCGATGAAGAGGCCCCATCTATATAAGTCCCACCTGCCCGTGTTTGCCCCATACCCTTATACACCTTTCCTATCCATGTACCTGTCCAAATGTATTTTAAATGCTGCTATAGTTGTTACATGTGCTATCACAATATGTAAATGTTGTTACGTGTACGATAACACCATTTAAAATACATTTGGACAGGTACATGGATGTACCTCCTCTGGCAGCTTTTCATATATCCACTATGAAAAAGTTGCCCTTCAGGTTCATATTAAATCTTTCCATTCTCAAAGGTTCAAAGGTACTTTTTTAGTCGCATACACCAATTGTTGTATTGAAATGCATATTGCCATTGCAGCACATAAAAAAAAGAATACAGCATAACAATAATAATGTAAACATAAAAAAAATCCTCCCACAATTGTGCCTTCCCATTATGAGGGAAGGCACAAAGTCCAGTCCCCATCCACCTACATTTAAGGTGTGGAAGCCTTATCCCTCCAATCTGTACTTTATATTTCTCGTAAATATCATTACGAATCAAGGGTACACAAAAGGCTGGAGAAACTCAGCGGGTGCAGCAGCATCTAAGGAGCGAAGGAGATAGGCGACGTTTCGGGTCGAGACCCTTCTTCAGACTGGTCAGGGATCAGGGAACCGAGAGATATAGACGGTGAGGGTACACAAAAAGCTGGAGAAACTCAGCGGGTGCAGCAGCATCTAAGGAGCGAAGGAGATAGGCGACGTTTCGGGTCGAGACCCTTCTTCAGACGGTGATGTGGAGAGATAAAGAACAATGAATGAAAGATATGCAAAAAAGTATCGATGATAAAGGGAACAAGCCATTGTAAGCTGTTTGTAGTGTGAAAATGAGAAGCTAGTGCGACTAGGGTGGGGGAGAGAGATAGAGAGGGAATGCCAGGACAGGAGAGGTGGGAAGGGGAGGAGACAGCAAGGGTTAACAGAATTGAGAAAATTCAATGTTCAAGCCCAGAGGATGCAGACTCCCCAAGCGGAATATGAGGTGCTATTCCTCCAACTTGCGGTGTTGCTCACTCTGGCCGTGGAGGAGGCCCAGGACCGAGAGGTCGGATACGGAATGGGAGGGGGAGTTGAAGTGCTGAGCCACCGGGAGGTCGGGTTGGTTATTGCGGACCGAGCAGAGGTGTTCGGCGAAACGATCGGCAAGCCTCCGCTTGGTCTCACCGATATAGATCATCTGGCATCTGGAGCAGCGGATGCAGTAGATGAGGTTGGAGGAGGTGCAGGTGAACCTCTGTCGGACCTGGGAAGGACTGCTTGGGTCCCTGAAGGAGTGGAGGGGGGAGGTGAAGGGACAAGTGTAGCATTTCCTGAGGTTGCAAGGGAAAGTGCCCGGGGAAGTTTGGGTAGAGTGGGAGGGAAGGGAAGAATTGACAAGGGATGTTGCGGAGGGAGTGGTCTTTGCGGAAGGCAGAGGGGGGGGGGGGGGGGTGAGATGGGAAGATGCGGCGAGTGGAGGGGTCACGTTGGACGTGGCGAAACTGGCGGAGGACTATGTGTTGTATTTGCCGGCTGGTGGGGTAAAAGGTGAGGACCAGGGGGACTCTGCCCTTGTTGCGAGTGGGGGAATGGGGAGAGAGGGCAGTGTTGCAGGGTATGGAGGAGACGCTGGTGCAAGCCTCATCTATAGTAGGGGAGGGGAATCCCCGTTCTCTGAAGAATGAGGCCATTTGTGATGACCTGGTGTGGAACCAGCCTCATCTATAGTGGGGGACGGAAATCCCCGTTCTCTGAAGAATTAGGCCATTTGTGATGACCTGGTGTGGAACTTATTACGAATCAAAACAGTTTCGTTGGTTTGTTCAATTGACTGATCAAGATTTGGACTAACAATGAAAGAATACCCAGAGGTACGATTTGTTCGCTTGCGGCCATTACTGTCGGAGGGTTGTCCGTATCAACCTTAAAGTTATTTTTCCAACACGGTGAATAATGTCAACACGTCGATATATGAAGATTAGACGCCAAAAACAGCACACAGAAATAAACGCAATGCTGAGGACATGGGATCGAACTAGAAAAGCGGGATCAATTACCATTTCGGAAATAAAATGGGTTAAGCATTGTGTTGTTGACTCCCTGATCTTAAGAAGTTATTTGCTGGTGTCATATTTAACCTCTTTTATCAGCCTTCGACACACGAGAATATAGTCTATCCGTTCTATCTGTATCGTTACAACGGTATTCCATGTTTCCTTCTCTATGTTGTGACTAATAACATTTACCAATTCGAACTTAAATAAGCGTTAATTAAAACACGCGTGATAAACTTAACTTGAAACGAAGTGACCAGGTCGCTGCTAATAGTTGTGGTATACATTATGGCAGAGGATACGTGGTTGATATCACAAAAATATTATTAGTTCTTCAATTTCAAACATTAGACCACCGAATCTTTTAAACACCAATTCACGCTTAAAATGTAACAATATTAGATCAGATTTGTTACTGTTGTAGCCAATGTGAAAATCCCCAGCGTGGTGGGGAATAGTGCGGAGTACTCCAGTTCCACAGACACGATAGACGCTTGCGCTGATGTCCTTGCAGGTTAATATACAGGAGTTATAGGCATTAAAAAATGACTGTATGAAATTGTTTCATACATAATTATTAAATCAATATTTTTCTCATAATAGTACAGAGGTGAAACAGGCATGTCTGTTTCATTTCACAGTAAACATTTGCAGTATTAAAATAAATCATACCCTGAAATTAAGGTTTCCAAAAATGCTAGCAGTTGAGGTCAGAACTTGGGGAAATTATCCAATTTAAATGAATGGCAAAGAAAGTGGCTGCAAATCAATGCAAATTAAATATGTGACAAAGACATTCATGTTGCAAGAGACAGAAGATTGAAGATTCCCAAACCTTGAACAAAACAAAAGTGCTGGAGCAACTCAACAATGGGAGACCGAAAAATGCTGGAGTAACTCAGAGGGCGAGGCAGCATCTATGGAGAGAAGAATTGCGTGACGTTTCGGGACCCTTCTTCTGATTGATGGAGTTGGGCAAAGAAAGCTGGAAAAGAGAGGTGGGAGTCTGGTAAGTGACTGATGGATACGGGGGGGGGGGGGGGGGGGGCGGAACGAGTAATTCCCGTTGACTATTTGAGGGTCTAACATGGAGACAATTCCTTTTTTACTTCTCAGCTCCACCTATAGTCTCACTGGACAATCCCCCAGAATGTCGTCTTGGTCTACTGCCATATTGCTTTCCTTAATAAAGCAACTTTCCCCTCCTCTTTTACCCCTGTCTCTACCTTGCCTATAGACCCATAATCTGAAACTATAAACTGCTAACCCTGTCCATCCGTAGGCAGATTTCCATATATAACATCCCTGTCACAGGTACCTATCCATGCGCTGCTCATCCACCTTACCTGTCAGGCCTTCTGCATTGAAATAAATGCAAATTAAACCAAAGATCTTTCCTTGCTTCCTGCCATGATCCTGCCTGCCCTGTCTACTGAACTTGCTGCCATTGACTTCTGTATTGACATCCAGCCTCCCGCCTGCCTCACAACAGCGTTGGATCCTGTCTCCCTGCCAATCTAGTTTAAAATCTTCCTAGTTGCACTTGCACACTTGCCCGCCAAGATATTGTTTCCACTCCAGTTCAGGTGTAACCTCTTATACAGGTCGCCTCTGCCCCAGAAGAGATCCCAATGGGAAGCAAACAAAAGTTAAGCAAAGCTAAGTTAAACAATGTATAATTTTTAAACATTCCAAGAGTAATGGAGACAAATACAATAATTAATTAACAAATTTGTATTGATAATGATTTATTATTGTCACGTCTACCAAGATACAGTGAAAAGCTTTTGTTGGTATGCTATCCAATTAAGTCAGATCATACTATTCACGAGTACAATTATGCACAAGTATAATTGGTAGGGCAAAGATAAAAATACTAGTGAGCAGAATATAGTTCTTCAGCCTGATGGAGTAGGGAGAAGAAAAGCTAGAAAAGAGAGATAGGGGTGGGACAAAGCCGGCAAATGATTGATGGATAGAGACAAAGGAGGGGGAGTGAGTCGATTGGCAGATGGGTGGAGATGGTGACAAAGGTATAGGCAACGGTGAATAGTCATCAAAAGGGTGTCAGATAAGGAAAGAGAAGCAGCGAAATGTGAATTCTTCTAATATGACAACCCTGGGTACTTAAGGAAGTGGCTCAGGAAATCGTAGATGCATTTGTGATAATTTTCCAATGTTCTATAGACCCAGTATAAGTTCCTGTGGATTGGAGGGTAGCTAATGTCATCCTACTATTTAAGAAAGGGGCGGGAGAGAGAAAACAGGGAATTATAGACCAGTTAGCCTGACATCGGTGGTGGGGATATAACTAGGAAAATGGACAAGGGAGAGCCAGTGGATGTAGTGTACCTGGACTTTCAGAAAGCATTTGATAAGGTCCCACATAGGAGATTAGTGGACAAAATTAGGCACATGGTATTGAGGGTAGAGTGCTGACATGGATAGAGAAGTGGTTGACAGAGAGGAAACAAAGAGTAGGGATTAACGGGTCCCTTTCAGAATGGCAGGCAGTGACTAGTGGGGTGGCGCAAGGCTCGGTGCTGGGACTGCAGCTATTTACAATATACATCAATGATTTGGATGAAGGGTTTCTAAGTTACATTAGCAAATTTGCAGATGACACACAACTGGGTGGCAATGTGAACTGTGAGGAGGATGCTATGAGAATGCAGGGTGACGTGGACAGGTTGGGGGAGTGGGCAGATGCATGGCAGATGCAGTTTAATGCGGATAAATGTGAGGTTATCCACTTTGATATAAAAAACAGGAAGGCAGATTACTATCTAAATGGTGTCAAGTTGGGAAAAGGGGAAGTCTATGAAAGTAAGCATGCAGGTACAGCAGGCAGTGAAGAAAGTAAATGGCATGTTAGCCTTTATAACAACAGGAATCGAATATAGGAGCAAAGAGGTCCTTCTGCAGTTGTACAGAGCCCTAGTGAGACCACACCTGGAGTATTGTGTGCAGTTTTGGTCGCCTAATTTGAGGAAGGACATTCTTGCTATTGAGGGAGTGCAGCGTAGGTTTACAAGGTTAATTCCTGGGATGACGGGACTGTCATATACTGAGAGAATGGAGCAGCTGGGCTTGTACAGTCTGGAGTTTAGAAGGATGAGAGGGGATCTTATTGAAACATATAAGATTGTTAAGGGTTTGGACATGCTCGAGGCAGGAAACATGTTCCCGATGTTGGGGGAGTCCAGAACCAGGGGCCACAGTTTAAGAATAAGGGGTAAGCCATTTAGAACGGAGACAAGGAAACATTTTTTCTCACAGAGAGTTGTGAGTCTGTGGAATTCTCTGCCTCAGGGGGCGGTGGAGTACGGTTCTCTGGATACTTTCAAGAGAGAGCTAGATAGGGCTCTTAAATATAACGGAGTCAGGGGATATGGGGAGAAGGCAGGAACTGATTGGGGATGATCAGCCATGATCACTTTGAATGGCGGTGCTGGCTCGAAGGGCCGAATGGCCTACTCCTGCACCTATTGTTTATAATAATCTTGCAACCATCTGCAATCTCCCAGCATATTTGTTTCTCAGATTTCCATCGGTAAAGAGAAAAATACAAGAGTGCAGAATATAGTTTTGCAGCATTGTCGCTTTATATTTACAGAGAAAACAATCGAGCATCTGCAGTGAAGGGAGGTTGGAAGATTGGAACTTTCCTATAACCATCAGTCGAAAAAAAACACTACAATGGTCAAATAGACTCTGAACTGTATAGACTTGGGAGCATTTATATTTGATTTTGCACTATTTGTGTGTGTGTGTGTGTACACATTTCACACACACACGTATAATATATACACACACGCACACATATATACACACATATATATACTGTATATACACGCACACACACATACACACACACACACACACATATATATATAATATACATATACAGTTAACTTTTTTTTGCTGCTTTTTATGGGTTTTATATTCTGTTGTGCTGCTGCAAGTAAATGTAGTATTACAAGTGTACTCATTCCAGTGACTTAAATCACAGTATTTGTTTCTTAAAACTATTCGTCAGCAAAAGCTTAGGAATAACTGGTTCCTCTAAGAAGCCACAAGTTCCTGTGGTGATGTCATGAAATTCCACCCAGTTCTGCATTAAAAAAGGGAGAGGTGGGTGTTATTGAGAACAAGTGAGGTGAACAGTATTCTCATTCATTGCCTAACTAAGCTTTCCCCAGAGACCACCATCTTGGACACAGTAACTCACTTCTGAGCCAACAGGTTTAGTTTAGAGAACTTACATTTGTGAACCTCTGGAATGTTTTACACTGCTTGAACTAAACAATTTATTCCAGATACATTGAAGTAAAAACGTTTCAACCTTTTCCGTGCGGTGGTGAGTCATTGATCCAAATTTACTGTAATTACTTTATTTAAGAAACATAAAAGGAGAGGGAATTCAGATAATTTACTAAATAATCAGAACTGAACCTGAACACAATTTCTCTCTCCACCAATGTTGCCAGAGCTATTGAGTATTTCTCTTATTTAGTTTTTGGTTTCACAGGACAATGATGATGGAAATAGCAAAAATAAATTCAACGTCACTGCTGTTTAAATAATTGTTGTCAAGGATTACTCAAAAGCCAATAATTTCTTCATAAAAGCGAATTGAAATTTATTGTAAATTCCAAATTTAAGAATTGCTTCTTCCCACTGCTATCAGACTCCTCAACCAATCACCTCTTTCGCACCACCTTCCCGGAGGTGATGTCATGGAGACAAAGTTCATCACACCCTGGTGTATATGACATTAAATTAATCTGAATCTGATAGGAACCATTATATGCAACCGGTGATGGTTGAAACCACGGTGGAAGGTTTTCTGTGGTTATACAGGTCCACCACTGATTTTCCATCATCCTTTGTTTCAGGACTTTGCCGTATTATCCGTTTTCTGATCCGCAGGGATCACTGCTTTTGGGGGGGGGTGGAGAAACCGGCCTGCAAAGTCTGCCTCGGACTATGGGAATGGATATTCCAGAGTTCTGGCCGCAGGCAGCAAATTCGACCGGTCAATCGGTAAGGAAGCCTCGATGAGGTCGAGATTGACCCCCTCACCAAATCAAGGAACCACAATTTTGGGGGGACTTCCAGGTGGGGGAGATTTTAAGTGCGCTCTCTTATCCGGATTAATGGAGTCGCCAGACCGCCAGATATAACATATAACCATATAACAATTACAGCACGGAGACAGGCCCTCTCGGCCCTTCCAGTCCGTGCCGACCATTTGTTTTCCCCTAGTCCCATCTACCTGCACTCAGACCATACCCCTCCATTCCCTTCACGTCCATATACCTATCCACTTTACTTTTAAATGTTAAAATCGATCCTGCCTCCACCACCTCTGCTGGAAGCTCATTCCACACAGCCACCACCCTCTGAGTAAAGAAGTTCCCCCTCACGTTACCCCTAAACTTCTGTCCCTTAATTCTATGTCATGCCCTCTTGTTTGAATCTTCCCTACCCTCAATGGGAAAAGCTTATCCACGTCAACTCTGTTTATCCCTTTCATCATTTTAAAGACCTCAATCAAGTCACCCCTTAACCTTCTGCGCTCCAAAGAATAAAGACCTAACTTGTTCAACCTTTCTCTGTAACATAGTTGCTGGAACCCTGGCAACATTCTAGTAAATCTCCTCTGTACTCTCTCTATTTTTGTTGACATCCTTCCTATAACTAGGCGACCAAAATTGTACACCATACTCCAGAATTGGTCTTACCAATGCCTTGTACAATTTTAACATTACTTCCCTACTCCTATATTCAATGCTCTGATTTATAAAGGCCAGCACACCAAAGGCTTTCTTTACCACCCTATCTACATGCGATTCCACCTTCAGGGAACTATGCACAGTTATTCCTAGATCCCTCTGTTCCACAGCATTCCTCAATTCCCTACCATTTACCATGTACGTCCTATTTTGATTTGTCATGCCAAGATGTAGCACTTCACACTTATCAGCATTAAACTCCATCTGCCATCTTTCAGCCCACTTTTCCAAATGGCCCAAATCTCTCTGTAGACTTTGAGAATCTACTTCATTATCCACAATACCACCTATCTTAGTATCATCTGCATACTTACTTATACAGATGCTGGAAAATTGGTGGTGGACCTGTAAATTTCAATTAGAGGTCAATTATTTGGAACAAAGATTAAAAGATATTTGTAAGCAGATACTTATTTAACCATTTACTCCATGTGATAATTTTTGTTGATACGTTTATTTTTAATATGATATTCTTGGCACTTTCACCTCTCCTTGAAACAAATTGCACTGAAAGAAGCCGTCAGTCTTTAAATAGGCAGCTGATTAGTTACAAACCTCCAGTCGTTTCTCATAGCTGCGCAGATGTCTCCTTTTCTAGTATATATATTCTGAACGTGTTATCTTCTTCAACCATCTTTCAGGAAATACTCCAGGTTATAGAAAGTTACAGGCCTGTCCCACGAGCATGCGACCTGCATGCGGCAAGCGCGACCAAACCGGAAGCAGGGGCCGCGTGGGGATCGCGCGGTGGTCAAGTGATCCCCATACACGGCCGGTCCCACTAGCATGTGCCCGCATGCGGCGAGCGCGACCAAACCGGAAGCGGGGGCCGCGCGAAGGTTGGGTGAGTGACGCAAAGTTGGAGCAAAGTCCGCGGTAAGTTCGCAAGGACAGAGAGGCTCACGGAGGCACACACAGAGAGGGTCACGGAGGCACACACAGAGAGGGTCACGGAGGCATACACAGAGAGGGTCACGAGGCACACACAGAGAGGGTCACGGAGGCACACACAGAGAGGGTCACGGAGGCACACACAGAGAGGGTCACGGAGGCACACACAGAGAGGGTCACGGAGGCACACACAGAGAGGGTCACGGAGGCACACACAGAGAGGGTCACGGAGGCACACAGAGAGGGTCACGGAGGCACACACAGAGAGGGTCATGGAGGCACACACACAGAGGGTCACGGAGGCACACACAGAGAGTGTCACGGAGGCACACACACAGAGGGTCACGGAGGCACACACAGAGAGGGTCACGGAGGCACACACAGAGAGGGTCACGGAGGCACACACAGAGAGGGTCACGGAGGCACACACAGAGAGGGTCACGGAGGCACACACAGAGAGGGTCACGGAGGCACACACAGAGAGGGTCACGGAGGCACACACAGAGAGGGTCACGGAGGCACACACAGAGAGGGACACGGAGGCACGAAGTCGAGGCGGTGCGTACGGCGTTGAGGCGGCTGTGGGCCGACAGGCCGTTGCCACGCGGAATTTTTGAACACGATCAGTTTTTCCGAGCCCTGCGCGATGTCGGGACCAGCTCCGCACAACTCCATACGGCTCCGGCGATCGAAGTGGGACCGGCCCCGCAAGACCGTACGGCTCAAGCGACCACGTTAGGTTGCGCTAACCGCATGGAGTCGCATGCTGGTGGGACAGGCCCTTTACTATTTAAAATGTAGACACAAGACATCACAAATGTTAGAACTGGAACAAAAACAGCTGGAGGAACTCAATGGGTCAAGCAACATTTATGGGGGTAAATGAGTTGTCGACGTGTTGGGCTGGAGCCCTGCATCAGTTCTGAAGCAGGGTCTCAATATAAAATGTTGCATTTCCTTTCCCCAATAGTTTGAGGAGAAAAAAATGTCTCACATGGATTGCTAATCCAATTAAAATAAATATTGCAGTTTTATTTTTTAAAAAAGCAACAGAGAAGTGCAAGACCACAGCAAAATACATTGAAAGAAATGGAAAGCCATTTTGTATATTGCACCATACAGAGTGTGGGTGTCACCCACATAACATATTGAGAGCTGCAAGTCAGGCCCAGAATGCAAGTAGATTGTTTCATTGAGAAAGCCTCTCTTTTAATACAGCAAGGCTACCATAGAAACATAGAAAATAGGCGCAGGAGTAGGCCAATCGGCCCTTCGAGCCTGCAACGCCATTCAATATGATCAAGGCTGATCATCCAACTCAGTATCCCATACCTGCCTTCTCTCCATACCCTCTGATCCCTCTCGCCACTAGGGCCACATCTGATTCAGTCATTTCATGTGGCAGTCTTGGTCCCACCAGTCTGATAATTTCCAAGTCTGATAAAATCACAAATAATTTCCACCTGATTTTTGTTTTATTTGGGCATCATACATTTTTGGTCTTATGACTCAAATTCACCATTTAGTCAAAATGGATTATCCAACCAAAATCCTTTATAATTTTAAAGAGCATTGTTGAGTAACTTCATTTCTATTTCACTGAGAAGGATTTTAGTTTTCTTTATTGGTCCAGGAAAAGATGGACACCATTTCTAAACTATATTTAAATGCAAGATGTTTATTCATCCATTTATATGGGTGCTAACAGGCTGTATACTGTGTTACATGCACATAAAATATGCAAAATAAATGCTTGGTAACAAAAGTCCACCAAAATCAAACCAGATTCGTTAGATCAAAGCTAATGGGTTCGACTGATATTGAACCCATTAGCTTTGTTTGCTCTTAACTATTTTCTTTTGCAGGAAAGACTCATAATGAATAGGGAACTATTAGTATGTCACACAAGGCCATTGCAAAGCCGCTTCGTGCTGTCAGTACCAGCCTGAGAGAGCATGATATATTGTTGATGTTTCAGCTATAGATGATGTGCAAAAATCAGTGGAAAAGGTAATGGATGAAAACCTCTGGCAAAATTAAAAAGTGGGATATTTTTTGTTTTAGAGCCATTCAGACTTGTTAACGAGGATACATTCACGCTGGTATTCACAATGGCACAGTGGTTGCTCCTTGGAAGAAGGAGTATGGTACAAATTCACATGTTCTTCACTGTTTTAATTACACCATAACAACCAAGTGGTAGGAGGAGGTCAATTGCCAACCCACAGGGAAGGAATGAAAGAGAAATGTCACCACAGGCAGCTCTCTCATCAAACACCCACTAATAAGTGTTACTGAAACCTCCCAGTTTGCCTTTCTTCCACAAAGAGATAATGGAGATAGATTGCAAATCTAAGGAATATATTAATGATAGAGAAAAGGTTTGAACAAATTAATTTACATTTTGAAGATTTATGAAATCTTTTACTAACTTTAAACCAGCTACAGACCCCATTTGGGATAGGTCGTGGGATTTGATTGTTTCGGTCTTCTCACCATCAATGGTGAAAAGATAAGATGAAACATACAAGATTCTGAGGAGCGTTGACATGGTGGAGAGGACAGGAAGCTTTCTCTGGTGGTAGAATCTTTTACAAGGGGCTGACTTTCTAACAAAATAAGGAATTTCCCAGTGAAGACAGAGAAAGGGTAATTTTTTTTTGCTCTCTCAGCAGATCCTGAGTCACAGGAGCTCTATTTCTCAGAGCAGTGTATGCTGAATATTTCACTATTTTAGAGGGAGAGATAAGTAGATAATTGACAAGGAATGAGGTGCAGGTTGAACACTGATATCACGGCAGCCTTGGGTCCAGAGCCTTTCTGGATAATCCATTTTCCCATACCAACACAGGCACGTGATAACGAGGAAACAACAATACATGCCTGGCCCGGTTATGACACCCCTCCCTTGTCTCGAAAGCACCATGGAGTGACAGGAAAAAAATAATAATAATAAATGTAAACTGAATGTGAATGGAATGACCAACCAACCCGTAATCGACTCCCACATCTCCCAGCCATTTAGGGTCCCGGCTTTGGAACGATGTACTTGTACTCCTTGATGGTTCTGCTCTACAACACACCATAGGGCCCACTTTGAAGATCCTGCCTTGGTTTGACTTCACCTCACATTTATCTGGATGAAACTCCATTTGCCATACCTCAAGCACATTTGCTCAGCTGATCAAGATCCTGTTGTAATTCTTGACAATCATCTTCAGTGTCTATGATACCACTTATCTTAGTGTCATCTGCAAACTTACTAATCATGCCTTGTACATTCTCATCCAAATTGTTGATATAGATGACAAACTGCAAAGGACCCAGCAACTATCCGAGGCACACCACTCATGCCTCCACTCTGAAAAACAACTTTGCACCGCCACCTACCATTAAGTTAATTCTGTATCCAGTTGGTTAGCTCTCCCTAGATCCCAGGCAATCTAATCTTCCAGAGCAGACTATCCAGAACCTTAAAGGTCTTGTTGTAGTCCATATAGACTACATCAATGACCCTGCCCTCATTAATTTTCTTAGTTACTTCAAAAATCTCAAACTCATGAGTCGCAATCTCTAATGCATAAAACCACTGACTGTTCCTAATCAACCCATGTCTTTCCAAATGCATGCATACCTTATCCCTCAGAATCTGTCTCCATAGTTACAGAATAAATTGATACATTTAAACATCACCCATCTCCCATGACTCCACAGATAGATGAACACACTGATCCTTAAGGGGACCTACCTTCTCCCTGGTTACCCTTCAATATACTTTTAGGAATCCCCTTTACCTTCTTGCCAGGGATATCTCACATCCCTTTTTTGTCCTCTTGCTTTCCATCTTAAGTGTACTCCTACATCCCTCACACTCAAGGGATTCACTTGATCCCAGCTGCCTATACCTGACATATGCTTGCTTTATCCTAACCACTGCCTCTTTATCTTTAGTCAACATGCTCATTCTGAACTCTTCCAGTTTTACTTTTAAAAGCCCTTTTGCCAGACATCGCTTCTCCCAATCGACCTTTGCAAGTTTTTGCCTGATGCCTTCAACTTTAGCCTTGCCCCTATTTAGGACACTAACTTATGGATCTCTCTTATCTTTTTCCTTAACCTTCTTGTAACAGAATTGAGTTGAAGAGTAATTAAATAAATGAATTAAGTTAATAGAATCATGAGTGGAGTTGAATAAGTTGTTCAACATGAGGACTAGTTCAACCAGTCAAATGAGCATATTAGTGACAGGGAAGCAGATTGGTGTTTGGAGCAACAGGCAAATTGCAAACACATGCGGCCACAAACCAAAACTAAAGTTACTGTTGCCTGGTTATATAGAAGTTATTAAAACACACACAAACTGGAGATGAGCACGAAATTGAGAGAAGAAACTAGGAGGGAGTCCAAATTTAAATCATAGGTTCAATTGCAGAATAAAGTCATCCAAGTTTGGAGTTTGACATGGGTTTGTATGAAGTCCTGAAGTACATTGGTGAATAGACTACCAGATTCAGAGGGCGTAGTTATTTACAGAGGTAATGCAAGGAGAAATAAAAGCAAGCAATAGTGAAGGCTGAATGTTATTACAAGATCCGAGGTAATAGAGGAGTGCACTTTGACCTAGGACTGAAATTTAAGCCAAGTAGACTTGGCTGAAAGCAACGAAACAGTCAAACCAGTTTGCAGTCATGAGCAGGCATGGTTATAAACTTAAGAGTTACTTTTTGGTTTTGTAGCAATTATATCTATGTCTAGTCAGTAATTATTTTGGCATAGCATCACTACAACCCAGTAATACAGGAGATCTTGTACGTCTCATCTATATTACTAACATTCTGATCTTGACCGCATTTGGCCCACTGTGGTGTGATTTCTGAGAATATGCCGCCACCTACGGCCGTCATTTTTGGCCACCTTGCAAAGAGCCCCCCTCCGCCTTCCTGGACCAGAGGATTTTTCCGATCGATGAAAACCAGAGATATTAATGGGGTTTTTTTTAAATTGCCATTCCCTCTGCTGCCCCTGCTGGTGGGAGGGGTGAGGGACTATAAAACCCGGAAGTGGTGTGCCTCATTCAGTCTCTGCAAGATGGTGGAATCCTGAGGGTCACGTCTCTCTGAGGTCTGAATAACACTGAACACATGTCTACTCAACTGTGAGTGCCCTTAATGTGGTTTGAAAATGAAAATATGGTTGGTTTGAAGTAAACAGGCACTGCCTGCAAATGGTTGTTTGGGGGTTTGGGTTGAAGTTAAAAGACGCTGCTGCAAATGGTGGCTTGGGTGCTTTGGCTTGAAGTTAAAAGGCACTACTGCAAATGGTGGCTTGGGTGCTTCCTGTTTGCACTGTATATTGATTTTAGATAAAACGCTACCACACACGGCTGTAATTTGTGGCCATCTTACTCAGTCCCCCCCCCCCCCCCCCCCCCCCCCCGCTCAGCAGGTGCAGAGGATTCTTCCCATCAATTAAAAATAAAAGTGTTATTAGTGTAGAATCTCTCTCCTGTCAATCACACCATGAAGACCACACCTTTTCCGGTGGGAAGGAGAGGGGTTATAAAACCCGGAAGTGTGGGTGTGGCTCAGTCTCTGCATGATGGGGGAGGGAGAGGTCACGACTCTGTCTGAGCTGTGAATCAACCGAACACACTGAATGTCTACTGTACTGTAAGTTTGGTGTTTTGTGTGGTTTTATGGTGGTTTCACCCTGCTTGAAATGGTATGAAACTGCATTTGAATGTGGTGGCCTTGCACCCAGCATGAAATGGTATGAAACTGCATTTGAATTTGGTGGCCTTGGATCCAGCTTGAAGTGGTAGGAAACTGCACTTGAATTTGGTGGCCTTGCACCCTGCTTGAAGTGGTAGGAAACTGCACTTGAATTTGGTGGCCTTGCACCCTGCTTGAAATGGTAGGAAAATTGATTTGAATTTGGTGGCCTTGCACCCTGCTTGAAATGGAATTTCAAGGAATAGCCATGAGTCAACTGCCAGCCCACCAGCCGTGAGTGATTGCCAGCACATCAGGCTTGAGGGACTGAGCTGCCACCCCAAGAATCCATACCAACGCTCCAGAAAGCCCCCCCACTGCCCACCAATATTGGAATTGGTGGAGAGGTGGAATATTGCGTCGGGGGACCAGCCCTCCCGTGTGAACATGGGACCCAACGGGTCCCACATAGTCTAGTATAATCTAAAGATCATTTGCTTTAGATACAGGGTGGAAACAGACCATTCGGCCCAACTTGCCCACACTGACCAACATGTCCCAGCCACACAAGTCCGACCTACCTGCGTTTGACCCATATTCCTCCAAACCTGTCCTCTGCATATACCTGTCTAACAGTTTCTTAAATGTTGCGATAGTCCCTGCCTCAAGTACCTCCTCTGGCAGTTTGTTCCATACATCCACCACAGTTTGTGAAAAAGGTACCCCTCAGATTATTTTCCTGTTCACCTTAAACAAATGTCCTCTTGTCCTAGGTTCCCCTACTCTGGGAAAGAGACTCTGCATCTACCTGATCTATTCCTCTCATGATTTTATACACCTCAATAAGATCACCCCTCATACTCCTGCGCACCAAGGAATAAAGTCCTAGCCTACTCAACCTCTCCCTATAGCTCAGACCCTGGAATCCTGGCAACATCCTCATAAATCTTCTCTGTACCCTTTCTAGCTTGACAACATCTTTCCTCTAACATGGTGTCCAGAACTGAACTCAATACTGTAAATGTGGTCTCATCAACATCTTACTGTATTTAACTGGATCATGACTTCCCAACTTTTGCCCTTTCTTGGTTATTTCTGAGGAGCTGTGCAGAAAGCTCTGCTTTCTCAGGTGGACTGTCATGACCTGGTCCTTGGCAGAGCAATTTACTAGCTGCTGAACCAGGGCACCCATATCTTTCCATCAAATGTAAGTTTTCAATACAGACTCCTGTATTATTATGAGGCAAATCACCTGTATTACTCCGTCAGCAGTATAACACACGATTACACTTGACACCAACAGCCCCCTTGTGTCGGCAAACCAGGACATCATCTTGCATCACACAGGAAAAGGGCAAATTGAGCAGCGGCGAAATTTGAGGCAGTGGCCAGCAATGAGCCAGCAGCTTATGTCAAGAAAGAACCTTTACTTCATCAATTGTCACTATGAAGTATAATGCAAGCGTCTAACAGGATCCTGCCAGGGGTGATGGTGGAGGCAGATACAATAGTGGCATTTAAGAAGTTTTTAGATAGGTACATGGATTTGCAGAGAATGAAGGCATATGGGTCATATGCAGGCAGATGAGATTAATTTATATTGCCATCAAGTTCGGCACATTGCGGCCCTGTTCTATATCTATGATCACACTATCATGACCATCTAAAGAAATTAGATCCATGTTGCTTAGAGTTCAGAAGAATGAGGTGATCATTTTAAAGCATAAATTATTAGGAAGTATGACAAGGTAGGTGGTGAGATGTTCCCTCTAGTAGGAGGATATTGATCAAAAGTGCATAGTTACAAGGTTAGGAGGAGATATGTAAAACTGACATTGGCAAGAACTTTTTTTTTATTTATTTTTTTAATGTTTTTATTATAGAAACATAATAATAACAAATTACATTATTGTGCATTGATGAAAAAACATGAAATTAATGATATATTCATACTGTTAGTAATATTTGTATTATCATTGATTTTAAAATTTAAGACTATATTTTATAAAATTGAAAATACATGATATTAATGACAGTATATTCATACTGTTAGTAATATTTATATTATCATTAATTTTAAAATTTAAGACTATATATTTTATATAATTGAGAATACATGATACTAATAATACCTTCATGATATTAATGATATATTCATACTATTAATAATATTTGTATTATCATTGATTTTAAAATTTAAGACTGTATATTTTATATAATTGAAAATACATGATATTAATAATACCTTCATGCTATTAGTAATGTTTATATTCTTATTAATATTAAAAATTTAAGATTATAATTTTTCTATACATTTTTCTAAAGTTTTTTTTTAAAGTAGGAAAAGATAGAGAAAAAGAGTATAAGAAGTATGATGGTGAATGGAGTATTAATCATTAATCCGTCCTTGGAGATATAGTCATGATTTATTATATATGTTTCTTCATCCATTCTAATATTCAGGTCTCAGTCAAGCCCTCGTGCCGAGCAATTATGACCCTGTAAATATTTAATAAATGGAGACCAAATCGCTCTGAAGAGATCTAACCTGTCCATTAGGACAAGCCTCAATCTCTCCAGATGAAGTGTCTCCGACATTTCTGTATTCCACATTTTGATTGTTGGGGATGTAGGGCCTTTCCAAAATTTTAATATTAGTTTTTTCCCAATTATTAAACCATAGTCAATAAAAATTATCTTTGATTCATTGTTACTAGTTGGTCTGTTTCTAGTATTCCAAGTATTATTAACTTTGGATCAGGAGTCAGAATTATATTGATAACATTCGAAATTATCTTAAATATTTCTATCCAGAATTTTGTAATTTTTATACAGTTAGTAAATGAATGTGATAAATTTGCTTCTAAATGTTGACATTTATCACATATAGGGGATACTTTTGGAAAGATGTTATGTAATTTAGCTTTGCAATAATGTAATCTATGTAGTATTTTAAATTGTATAAGGGAATGTTTAGCATTTAACGAACAATGATGTATATGTTGTAAACTTTCATCCCATAGTTCTGGCCTTATATTTGTAGAAACATAATTTCTGATTTGTAAATATCTAAAATATTCTTTAGTGTGTGTCCTAATATTTTTGTAACTCTTGAAATGGAAATCATTTTCCATCTCCCATCTTAGTAATTCCCTTATTTTTCCATTGTAAAAAAGCTTTATCCATCATTGAAGGTTTAAACGTAACATTATTTACAATGGTAAGAGATAATGGTATTTATACCATTAGCATCCATCTGAGGTATGCTTTTACGAAATTGTATTCCCTTCCTTTTTACTGCCAGCAGCGCTAACAGGGGAATATTTTCTAGTGAACGCCTATGGACTTTCTGTTTAAACTATCCGGGAACTTGGCAACGTGACGCTGCGTTGCGTGACGGCAACGTGACGCTGCGTGACGGCAACGTGACGCTGCGTGACGGCAACGTCTGCGTGACGGCAACGTGACGCTGCGTGACGGCAACGTGACGCTGCGTGTGGCGAAATTTAAAATTTATCTTAAAAAAAAAAAAAATGGCTGCCTTGCGAGAAGAGGTTCGCGATTTAAAAGTTCGACCTTCACATTGTCACATAAATGAATTACATAAATTACATAAATGAAACATAAAGTTACATTCTTTTAGTACCCTTATTTACAATGTTGGAATGGTTTTAGTACCCTTATTTACATGTTGCAATGCATATTGCAAAATGTATAGATACATTCATATCATATGAGATGTCAGATTTTCCTCTAGATGTCTGATAATGGGTAATAATAACAATATTGACTGTCCTCTTTCGGGAGATACGACATATATTGCCCTCACTAGATCCATATTGCCCTCGTCTTCGACTCGGGCAATATGAATCTACTTCAGGCAATATATGTCGTATCCCCCTCAAGGCCAGTCAATATTCTATTATGATTTTAGTTTTAGTATTTTCTTTATTTGTTTCCAAATACGGATTCCGTTTTCTATTATCGGATTTTCACTATAAATGTTCTTAGCTAAATTAGTGTTAGCAAATATTATAGAGCTAATTTCAAAGGGAGAACAATCTTCTTTTTCCATTTTTAACCAAGTTGGTTGATTATCTATTTCTTCTAACCAAAAATTCATATTTTTAATATTGACTGCCCAGTAATAAAACATAAAATTTGGTAATGCTACTCCTCCATTTATTTTAGATTTACATAAATGTTTTTTATTTATTCTATGACTCTTATAATCCCAGATAAAGTTAGTAATTAGAGAATCTACCTTTTTGAAAAAATTTTTAGGGAGGTATATCGGAATTAATTGGAAGAGGTATAATAATTGTGGAAGAAAAATCATTTTTATTGTATTAATTTTACCTAACATTGAGATAGGTAAACTTTTCCAATATAAAATATTCTTATTTAATTTATTCAATAATGGGGGGAAGTTAGATTTGAATAAAGAGTCGAATCTTTTTGTTACAAAAATTCCAAGATATTTAATTTTTTCGTTTGTTATCTTAAAAGGGAATTGTTGTAGTATATGTAAATTATTCACCGTTATTGGCATAAGTTCACTTTTATTCCAATTAATACTGTATCCTGAAAAAGATCCGAATTCTGTTATTAATTTTAACAAGTTTCGGATACTTGTTTCTGGTTCTGTGATATAAAGTAATACATCATCCGCATATAAGGAGATTTTATTTTTAGTGTCTCTAGTATCATAACCATATATTTCCGGATGTAATCTCACCCTCTGGGCGAGAGGTTCTATTGCAAGTGCAAACAATAAAGGGGGTAAAGGACAACCTTGTCTACAACCTCGAGATAAATTAAATTTAGTTGATAACATTCGGTTTGTTGTTATTCTAGCTGTCGGATTTGTGTATAACAATTTAATCCAAGTGGTAAACTTCTCTCCCAATTTGAAGGCTTCCATAACCGAAAATAGGTAAGGCCATTCCACTTGATCGAAGGCTTTTTCTGCGTCAAGCGAAATGACTACAAGGTCTTTTTTATTACTTCTTTTTCGAATATATAATGTTGAATAACCGTCTTAGATTATATGAGGAATATCGTTTTGGTATAAATCCTGTTTGATCGGGGTGAATTAATTCGTTGACAACTGTACTTAGCCTTTGTGCTAATATTTTTGTTAATATCTTTTGATCAGTATTTAAAAGAGCTATTGCTCTAAATGATCCTGGTTCATCCAAGTCTTTATTTATTTTAGGTATAAGAGTTATAATAGATTCATTCAACGTTTCTGGTAATTTCTGCTGTGTATATATCTGTTCATATAATGATTTCAGACGCGGAACCATATAATTATGAAATATTTTATAAAATTCCGAACCAATACCATCTGGTCCCGGTGATTTACCATTTTTTAATGATCTTATAGATTCTTGGATTTCTTTTGTTGAGATATCAGCATTTAATAATTCTCTGTTTTGTAAGTCCAAGCCTTTCAGGTTACATTTTTTTAGAAATGCTTCTATTTCTGTTTTATTTTCTGTTGTTTTAGCAGTGTATAAGTTTTTATAATATTGCATAAATCTTTCATTAATATCTTTGGGTTGTATTAGCAATTCGCCATTATGTGATTTAATTCTATGGATTATTTTCTCAGCTTCCATTTTCCTTAATTGGCGAGCCAATAATTTTTGGGGTTTATCTCCAAATTCGAACTGTATTTGTTTAGTATAAAGTTTTACCACTTGATCTGTGTACATTTTATTTAGTTTATATTTCAATGCTGCAATTTTATTGTGTAATATTATATCTGAGTTTGTTGCATTCTGTATGTCTAATTGTTTAATCTCCCTTTCCAAATCTTGTTGTTCCCTCCGATTCTTTTTTATTATAAAATGCTTGTGAAGAAATCATAACTCCCCGGAGATATGCTTTAAATGTTTCCCATAATAAGGAGCAAGATATTTCTGGTTGATCATTTATTTCAAACAAAATCTTAATTTGTGTTGTGATATATTCCTGAGTAGTTTTATTTTTTTTAATTTGTGGGTTAAATCTCCACTGTCCTGATTTTTCTGTTTTACCATTTATTTTGATCTTAAATGTTAATGGCGCATGATCTGAAATTATAATACTGTGATATTTGGATTTGTAAGTAAGTCAAATAAGTTTTGCATCCACCAAAAAATAATCTATTCTTGAGTAGGTTTTATGTACCCTTTCTAGCTTGACAACATCTTTCCTCTAACATGGTGTCCAGAACTGAACTCAATACTGTAAATGTGGTCTCATCAACATCTTACTGTATTTAACTGGATCATGACTTCCCAACTTTTGCCCTTTCTTGGTTATTTCTGAGGAGCTGTGCAGAAAGCTCTGCTTTCTCAGGTGGACTGTCATGACCTGGTCCTTGGCAGAGCAATTTACTAGCTGCTGAACCAGAGCACCCATATCTTTCCATCAAATGTAAGTTTTCAATACAGACTCCTGTATTGTTATGAGGCAAATCACCTGTATTACTCCGTCAGCAGTATAACACACGATTACACTTGACACCAACAGCCCTCTTGTGTCGGCAAACCAGGACATCATCTTGCATCACACAGGAAAAGGGCAAATTGAGCAGCGGCGAAATTTGAGGCAGTGGCCAGCAATGAGCCAGCAGCTTATGTCAAGAAAGAACCTTTACTTCATCAATTGTCACTATGAAGTATAATGCAAGCGTCTAACAGGATCCTGCCAGGGGTGATGGTGGAGGCAGATACAATAGTGGCATTTAAGAAGTTTTTAGATAGGTACATGGATTTGCAGAGAATGAAGGCATATGGGTCATATGCAGGCAGATGAGATTAATTTATATTGCCATCAAGTTCGGCACATTGCGGCCCTGTTCTATATCTATGATCACACTATCATGACCATCTAAAGAAATTAGATCCATGTTGCTTAGAGTTCAGAAGAATGAGGTGATCATTTTAAAGCATAAATTATTAGGAAGTATGACAAGGTAGGTGGTGAGATGTTTCCTCTAGTAGGAGGATATTGATCAAAAGTGCATAGTTACAAGGTTAGGAGGAGATATGTAAAACTGACATTGGCAAGAAGTTCTCATGGAGCGGGTGAAACCCCACAATTCTCTTCCATAGAGTTATAGAGCCTAAATCATTTGGCACATTTAAAGAGGAAGGAGATAATTTGTTTGAAAGATTGAAGAATTGAGGACTGAGGACTGAGGGTAAGATTAACATGATCATATTGAAGATCATATCCGCGATCATATCGCAGACGACACGACAGTGTGGGCCAGATATCAAGTAATGATGAGATGCAGTATAGGGAGGAGATTGAGAACTTCAAGCTTCTGTAACATCTGCCGGACAGGAGCAGACTACATCTTCCTGCTCCCATACTGACAGCACTATCAGCAGCAGTGATGCACTCTCTATGTGAGCAATCCCACCTTGTGGAAACAGTGGCTGAGCATTAATCAATATCTCTATACTTATAAAACTCTGATTTTGGATGTGTGTGTATTGTGCAATGTTCATGCGAGTTTCACATCTCCTCGAAAACACGACACGCTAACGGCAACATTTTTACATATTCCGATAGAGATTTACACCATGATGTCAAAAATCAGCTTATCTGAAAATGTCATGCATTATTTCTCGAGTTATTTATGAAAATGTTCAAACCTTTCAAATAAGTTGGTAAATAAACGAGATGGTCTCGCTGATGACGTCACAACGGATCTGCCTGCCTGCCTCTGCTCGCGCTGCGAGTGACGTCACTCCTGTTATGTCTTCTGTATTTCTTGGCTTCTGAACTTTCACTTCTTTAAATTTGTCACTTAGCATTTTTAAACTGCTGCTCAGGTCATGCTGCGCGCTCCGCTGAGCTCCTTGAAGTTCTAGAACATGGCGGCGGCGGATGTTATCGCCACGCGGCTGCGTGCTGGGAAGGTGGCCGTGGCGGCCATTACTCCCTCTGGGAGAGGCCATCTATGGAGACCTGCAATTCTTCTGTCGATCGCAGGAACTCGGGGAATCGTGACGCCTTTTCCTCGCTGGTGAGAAGGGGAGGGGGAGTGAGTGAGTGAGTGAGTGTGTGAGACCAAGGTCTGGTCTCTATGGGAGAGATAGCTGCTAAATTGCAAATAAATATGTAGAACTTGAAATAAAAGTAGAACATTTTGTTTTCTTAGTGGTGGAGCCAAGAATCAATTAATTAAGGTATGGTGATTAAATTACTAGACTATTAATTCCCAGCTCAAAATCCTCCCACAATTCTAGAATATAAATCCTGTTAACAATCTGGAATTTTTAAAAAAAGATACTAGTGATGGTGACCACAAAATTAGCACATTATTGCAAAAATCTCACTGGATCATTCAAGTTTTCTTCAGGGAAGAAAACAGCTATCCTCACTCTGACCTATACATGATGTTTCAGAAACATTTAGACAGGTACATGTAGCAATGTTACAAATTTTTGAGATTTAAAAAATCAAGTCTGCAATTTATCCCATCAGATAAAGCATAAAAAGAAGTTCAGTTCTGCTGTCCGGTCCCGGCGGCCGCTTGCAGCCACCTGAGCCGCTTCCCTCCCCGGCCGCAATGCGGTGGCTCCGCGCCCAGAGCGCCGCGGCAGCGGTGAGTGAGTGACTTACTGGCATGATCCCCAACCCCCTCCTTCTCAATGCTCCTACCCTCCCCACAACTTTACCCCTAGCCAGACTCTCCACACGCTGTGAAAAGAGCTCTTCCCCCCAATTGGTCCATTGAATTAATATTAGTATAAACTTAAGTATAAACATTCATTCATTAGTCATTCAATAAGATCACAACTGATTCAACTTGTCCTGGTGTGCTCCTGTTTTTCCAACCATCTATCCACCTGCCGTCACCCTCCACCCATTCAGTAATTCAGAATGAAGGAGATTTGGAAGCCTTGGACAAATTAAATTGTGACTTTCTTTATTTTTATTTTTTATTTTTACGGTGAGGAGAACAATTTGCGCATGCGCGGTTTAAGATTTTCTTTTAAAGCTGACTGACTGCCTACCCTGAGTAATTACTCATGGCACGTGTCTGGTACAAACCGACCAGTCGGAATGGCACTTTGGTGTGCAGTTGAGAGGGAGTTACCCTCCTCTACATTGACTCCAGATTCATGAAATTTCATCCCATCAAGTTAAAGATGGGCAAGAGAATATCCTCTTGAAAATACTGTGCTGCCCCAAATCAGCTGTGAAATTAGTGCTGCTCAATTGTGCACAACGATTAGAGGAACTGAAAGTAGTGAGGGCACAGATTGTGCTCTGGAGAATGTCACCAAGAGAGGTCAGGTGGCCACTACTGGCCAAGTCTCGAATATACAACGACCATGCTGAGTGTGAAGCTGTTAGTGAGCAAACAAACACAAGGGATTAATTTATTCTAGTTCATTCTCCACTGTTGGAGTCATATCTCATACATAGGACGCGGTTTGCAGATGAATCATTCCTGCTCCAAGACATCACTGCAGACGTGTCCCTGGATCATCCCCAGCTTTCTTCAGATGACTCATCAATGATCTTTATTTCAGTAAAAGTCTAGAAATAGTTTGCTGATGACTGCATGATGCTCAATTCCACTCAAAACTCCTCAGCAAGTGAAGTTTATGCCAGCAATTAGCAAGACCGAGACAATGGGTTGACAAGTGGCAAGTGTCACAGAAATTTCCGAAAATTACCACTTCCAACAAACTAGAGTCTAACCGCTAACTCAAATGTGACAAAGGGTCTTGAACCAAAACGTCACCCATCCATGTTCTCCAGAGATGCTGCCTGATAGAGTAATTGAGTCTTACAGCATGGAAACAGGCTCTTGGGCCCAACTTGTCCACACTGGCCAACATATCCTATTTATACTAGTCCCACCTGCCTGCATTTGGCCCATATTCCTCTAAACCTGTCCTATCATTGGACCTGTCTAAATGTTCCTCAAATGTTGTGATAGTACTTGCGTCAACTCTACCGGCAGCTCGTTCCATACACCTAACACCCTTCATGTGAAAAAGTCGCCCCTCAAGTTCCTATTAAATCTTTCCCGCCTTCAGCTTAAACCTATGTCCTCTGGTTCTCCATTCCCCTACTCAGGGCAAGAGATTCTGTCCGCCTACTCGATTTATACCTCTTATGATTTTGTATGCCTCTATAAGATCACCCCTCCTCCTCCTGCGCTCCAAGGAACAGATCCTAGCCTGCTCAACCTCTCCTTACAGCTCTGGCCCTCGAGTCTGTGCAAGGTCCTCGTAAATCTTCTCTGCATCTTTTCCAGCTTGACAACATCTTTCCTATGACATGGTACCCAAAACTGAACACAATACTCTAAATGTGGCGTTACCAACATCATATACAGCTGCAACATGACTTCCCAACTTCTATACTTAATGCTCCGACTGATGAAGACCATCATGCCAAACACTTTTTGACTACTCTATCTACCCGAGGTGCTACTTTCAACAAACTATATTCCTCTGCTCCACAACATTCCCCAGGGCCCTACCATTCACTGTGTAGGTTCTGCGCTATGTTATTGCTCTCACAATGTAACACATCACATTTCTCTGTATTAAATTCCACAGAGTTTATCCGCGGAGTTATCCCCAACACTTTGTGTCTTTTTTAAACCAGCATCTGCAGTTCAATCTGCCAACATCCTGGAGGTTACCATTGAAAAGACACATTACCTACAAGCCAGAAATTGGGTGTCGTAATGCAAGTGACCCAGTCCTTGACACCCCAAAGCCTTTCTTACCATCTGCGAGCAACAAATCAGGAGCATGATGAAATACTCTCTACATGCCTGGATGAGTGCAGCTCCAAAAACATTCAAAAGGGCCGATGCCATTCAGGACATAACAGCGTACTTGGTCCCAACCCAAAACATAATCTGTCTATTACTTCCGCTGCCTGACCCACTGATTTACTCCAGCAATTTGAACTTTCCTCAGAACTGGGGAAGAGTGGAGAGAAGTCATTTGGGAGTTGCACTTTGCATAGCACTCATAACTAAGTACAAATTGATAAAAATTACTTAAATTAATTAATGTTTGTATGTGCAATTGCCCAAATCAGCCCGCGTCATCGAAAACTATATACTAAGTGAGGCATAACATTGAACAGGTATAACTAATGATTTGTGTGCAATACAAGATGGCACTGGAAACGTGGGGCACTTGCATAGCGTTTCAGTATAAATCTACTATTCTTATACTCTTGTACTTGGGTACTAATAAGCAGCAGTT
Source organism: Okamejei kenojei (assembly GCA_035221665.1). Lineage (NCBI taxonomy): Eukaryota > Metazoa > Chordata > Chondrichthyes > Rajiformes > Rajidae > Okamejei > Okamejei kenojei. Next base: position 52,593,432 of record CM069139.1, on the reverse strand, counting down.
CATTTGCCGAATTCAAATTTTTTTTTTCCAGCTTAGATATTTGGCCGCAGATAAAATTTACATAGATTTCAACGTGATACCATTTTTGTATGTGGTGTAGAATAGCCATTGGATATCTATTGTTAACTTAAATTTGAATGCAATATTAATTTTAATATTTCAAATTTTGCGTCAATTTTAATCGATGTAATATCTAAAAAATGTTACACTCTGGTAATTAGATTTTGTTGTTGGAACCTAGCGAATTAATGTTATTCACTTCTACCTGACAATAACAAAAAAGCAGTGGATAGCATCCAAAATATAATTTCAATAACAAATTTTAAATAAATATATAAAGAGTTTATTGAGGTCTTTCAAAATATACCACATACATGCAAAGGCCGGTTTCTGTTGCAGAATCAAGACTCCACTGGCATTTAATACAGACAGAAAGGAGAACACATCACATTATAATTAGGACAATAACCCACTGACTATAACCTATAGCTTCTGACTACAATTTATGAAGAGTTTTAAAATGTCTAAAAGATTAATTTTCAGTAGTACTCGGGGCATAAACTGAATATAACAAAAATGCAAATTCTTTCATTCAATTATTCTCCATCCCAACAAATCAGAGATGCACATAATCTGAAATGGAATTCAAAAATGATACAGTATCTTGGTGTAACTATAACCAAAACACTTTCCAACATGTTTGAAATTAATTAGAACAAAATTGAAGAAAACATCAAAAAGGATGTTGAAAGGTGGTATACCCTTCCTCTAGACTTCAGTGCCCGAATACAAACGGTAAAAATGAATATCCTACCTAAACTACTATATTTATTCCAATCTCTCACAATTAATGTTCCCCAAGACAAATTCATAGCCTGGGATAAGATGATCTCTAGATTCATTTGGAATAGCAAAAAACTAAGAATAAAACTAACAACACTTCAACTGCCGAAAAGCAAGGGTGGAATGGTTTTACCAAATATGAGGAAATACTTTTATGCAGCTCAACTCAGACCTCTGGTTTATTGGTGTAGACCTGATTATGAGTCTCGATGGAAAGAAATGGAAAGGGAGATACAGGGTCACTAGACCCAGGTTTTGGTGGGAGATAAATATCTGAGAGGGGTTTTGAGACATTCTATGGATCCAATAGTAGCATTTAGGTTCGAAATATGGAATGTTATCGTGAAAAATACAAATTAAAAAGAGGGGTTCACACATTGAAGTGGTTTGAATACAACTCAAAGTTTAAGCCAGGGGTGTATGATTCAAGATTCAAAGAATGGGCACAAAAAGGCATAACGGCAATGCACACAGTTTCAAAAAATGGCAAGTTTATGAGCTTCCAAGATTTAAAGTCAAAGTATGGTCTTGAAAACAAAGTTTTTTTTAGATACTTGCAATTAAGAGACTACTTTACAAAAAAGATAAGGCCATAACTAGATGAAACTTCAAATAATGTGATCAAGGCGATTGTGGATGCATACAAACAGAAGGGGGCTCGGATCATCTCTGCTTTCTACCAAGCTCTGGTGGGAAGTGCGGGAGAATCAACGCTCTACATAAAAACAAAATGGGAAGCAAAATTAAAAATTCAAATAACAGAGAAAGAATGGTATCAAATGTGTGAAACACAATGTACATCCACAAGCTCACTAGTATGGAGAGAATTTTGCTGGAAGAATCTAACTCGCTTTTTTTTTTATAACACCCAAAATAGAAAGCAGATAACTTGCTGTGCAACAACACTGTTGGAGGCTGTGCAGGGAGTAAGGAGGTAGACCATTCGCATATTTTCTGGAACTGTGTAAAGATAAGGCCATACTGGGAAAATGTTAACACAGCTGTTAAGAATATCTTGGGTTATAAAATCCCAAATACCTGCCCTGTGAAGTATCTGGGGCACATTAAAGAGATTGTAACGATAGAAGATACCTATTTGATTAAAGTTTTGCTTGCAGCAAGTAAAAGGCCATTACCAGGCAATGGCTTAATGAAAAAACCCCAAAACAGGAACAGTGGCTAGAAATTGTTTTTTTTTATTTATTTATTTTTTTTAATTTTTTTATTGTAGAAACAATATATACCGAGTACACTCTTATACGACAGTGAGAGTTGTATAATATACAAAATTATATAATATTGATTATCGATTGATACTGTTTATGTTAATGTAATATTATCCATTATACATTTCGTGGTTATTTATTTTATATAATTGGGAGTATATGTAGTATATTCCTAAAATAAGCAATATACTCAGATTTCTCATATCATAGATATTCTTCTAATTACCAAATACAAATCCCCGCTAATATAACTACATAATACCCAATCTTAAACAAAGTTTTATGATATTCATAATGTTATCAAAATATTAAGAATGTTTGTATTATTGTTAACTTTATATTTCAAAATTATTGTATAGTTGAAAATGCATAATTTTTATATAATTACAAATTTAAGACATCTATAATCTTTTCATACGAATAAAAATAAGTGTGTACATATTAAAAAATTTATATAATATGTTTCTATATTTTTTTCCTTAATTAAAGATAGGAAGATAGAGAAAGAGAATAGAAAATAGAAAAGAAAATGTGAGAAGTTTGATGGAGATTGAAGTATTACTAAATAATCCATTCTTGGAGATACATTCATGATTTATTATATGTATTTCTTCATCCATTCAGATATTTCAGGCCTCAGTCAAGTCCCTGTGCCGAACCATTGTGACCCTGTAGATATTTTAATATAGGGAGACCATATCTCTTTGAAGAGATCTAACCTGTCCATAAGGACAAATCTCAATCTCTCCAAGTGAAGTGTCTCCGTCATTTCTGTATTCCACATTTTAATTGTTGGGGATACAGGCCTTTCCAAAATTTTAATATTAATTTTTTCCCAATTATTAAAGAATAGTCGATAAAAGTTCTTTGATTCCTTGTAATTATTTGTTCCGTTTCCGGTATTCCAAGTATGATTAACTTTGGGTCAGGAATCATAGTAATATTAATAACATTCGAGACTATCTTAAATATTTCATTCCAATATTCTAGAATCTTCGTACAATTAGTAAATGAATGTGATAAAGTTGCTTCTAAGATTTGACATTTATCACATATAGGTGATAATTTTGGAAATATATTATGTAATTTAGATTTAGAATAATGTAATCTATGTAAAATTTTAAACTGTATAAGAGCATGTTTAGCATTTAACGAACAGTAATGTATGTGTTGTAAGCTTTCTTCCCATATTTCTGGGCTTATTATTTGACTTAATTCATTTTCCCAACGCTGTCTATGTATTTCCGATGATGGAATATCACTTTCCAACAAAATATTGTAAATGTATGATATCATTTTTTTTCTGTATTTGGATGATTATTCAAGCATTCATCTAAAATTTCACTCTTTCTATTTCTGAGTTCTTGTGTATTTGCAGAGATATAGTTTCTGATTTGTAAATATCTGAAATATTCATTATTATGAAGCCCGTAAGTTTGTTGTAATTCTTGAAATGAAAGAAAAGAATTTTCCTTATAAAGATCCCCTATATTTAAAATTCCTTTATTTTTCCATTGTATAAAAGCCTTATCCATCGTTGACGGTTTAAACGTAAAATTGTTGGCAATTGTAAGACCTAGCGGTATAAAATTTTAGTTTTAGTGTTTTCTTTATTTGTTTCCAAATACGTATTCCACTTTCTATTATCAAATTTTCACTATAAATTTTCTTAGGTACATTAATATTAGCAAATTTCAAATGGAAAACAGTCTTCTCTTTCCATTTTTAACCAATTTGGTTTATTATCTGTTTCTTCTAACCAGAAATTCATATTTTTAATATTAACTGCCCAATAATAAAACATAAAATTTGGTAAAGCTAAACCCCCGTTTATTTTAGCTTTACATAAATGTTTTTTATTTATTCTATGATTCTTATAATCCCAGATAAAGTTAGTGACTATTGAATCTACTTTTTTAAAAAAAATTTTAGAGAGATATATCGGGATTGATTGAAATAAATATAATAATTGTGGGAGGAAAATCATTTTTATTGCGTTTATTTTACCTAACATTGAGATAGGTAAGCTTTTCCAGTATAAGATATTTTTATTTAATTTATTCAATAATAACGGGAAATTAGACTTAAATAAAGAGTCAAATCTTTTTGTAACAAAAATACCAAGATATTTAATATTTTCATTTGTTACCTTAAAAGGAAATTGTTGTAATATCTGTAAGTTATTCATGGTTATTGGCATAAGTTCACTTTTATTCCAATTGATACTGTATCCTGAAATTAAACCAAATTCCGTTATTAGTTTTAACAAATTACGGATACTTATTTCCGGTTTAGTAATATAAAGTAATATATCGTCCGCATATAACGAGATTTTTATTCTTAGTATCTTTAGTATCATATCCATATATTTCCGGGTGCAATCTTACCCTTTGAGCAAGAGGTTCGATTGCTAACGCAAACAGTAATAGTGATAAAGGACAGCCTTGTCTACAACCTCGAGATAAACTAAAACTTAGTTGATAACTTATGGTTTGTTATTATTCTAGCTGTTGGGTTTGCATATAATAATTTAATCCAAGTAGTAAACTTATCACCAAGCTTAAAGGCTTCCATCACCGAAAATAGATAAGGCCATTTCCACCTGGTCAAAAGCTTTTTCTGCATCCAACGAGATGACTACTAAGTCTTTTTTATCACTTCTTTTCGAATATATGATATTAAATAACCGTCTTAGATTATATGAAGAATATCTTTTAGGTATAAATCCTGTTTGATCAGATGAATTAATTCGTTAACAATTTTGCTTAATCTTTGTGCAAGAATCTTTGTTAAAATTTTTTGATCCGTATTTAATAAAGCAATTGCTCTATATGATCCTGGGTCATCCAAATCTTTATTTATTTTGGGTATAATTGTTATAATAGATTCGTTTCAATGTAATCTGGTAATTTCTCTTGTGTATATATCTGTTCATATAATGATTTAAATATGGGACCATTTGGTCATGAAAAATTTTATAAAATTCCGAGCCTATACCATCTGGTCCTGGAGTTTTACCATTTTTTAAAGATTTAATAGATTCTTGGATTTCTTTTATTGAAATATCGGCATTTAATAGTTCTCTATTTTGTAAATCTAATTCTTTTAAGTTACATACATTTAAAAAGGCATCTATTTCTGTTTATTTACTGTCGTGTTACCAGTATACAAATTTTTATAATATTGCATAAATCTTTCATTAATATCCTTGGGTTGTATTAATAATTCACCGTTTTTGTGATTTAATCCTATGTATAATTTTTTCAGCTTCAATTTTCCTTAATTGTCGAGCCAATAGTTTTTGTGGTTTGTCTCCAAATTCAAACAACAATTGTTTAGTATGTTGGTAATATTTTAAAACTTGATCAGTATATATTTTTATTTAATTTATACTTCAATGCTACAATTTTATTATGTATTATTATATCTGATTTTGTTGCATTCTGTATATCTAATTGTTTAATCTCCCTTTCTAAGTCCTGTTGTTCCTTCCGAATCTTCTTATTATGGAATGCTTGTGAAGAAATCATAATTCTCGAAGATATGCTTTAAATGTTTTCCCATAATAAAGAGCGAGATATTTCTGGTTGATCATTTATTTCAAAAAACATCTTAATCTGAGTTATAATGTATTCCTGAGTGGTTTTATTTTTTAAAATTTGTGGATTAAGTTTCCATTGTCCTAGAATTTCTGTTTTACCATTTATTTTTAATTTTAAATGTTAATGGCGCATGATCTGAAATTATAATATTATGATATTTGGATTCGTAAGTAAGTGAAATAAGCTTTGCATCTACCAGAAAGTAATCTATTCTTGAATAAGTTTTATGTACTGGCGAGTAGAAGGAATATTCTCGACCAGTAGGATTTTCTGTTCTCCAGACATCTTTAATGTTAGTCGTTTGGATGTATGCGTTTAATAAATCACTAGTATGCGATTTAATTTTTCTTTGTTTGAAGATCTATCTAAATAAGGGTCTAATGTACAATTAAAATCTCCTCCAATTATCAAATTGTAATGTGTTAATTCCGGAATATTATTAAGTACTTTCTAAAGAATAAAGGGCTATCAAAATTTGGTCCATAGATGTTAACAAAAATCATTTTTTTTCCCTATTTATTTTCTCCTATCACAATAATGTATCTGCCATCTTTATCAGATATAGTAGATGTATTGCTTAAATAAAGTACCTTTACGAAATAATATTGCTACGCCTCTTGATTTTATGCGTAAAGGAAGAGTGATATATTTTATCTATCCATTTAGCTTTCAGCCTATTTTCAGCGTCTTTCTTTAGGTGAGTTTCTTGAATATAAATTACATCAGCTTTCATTGCCTTTAAGTGTGTCAATATTTTTCCTCTTTTTATTGGTTCATTGATACCTTTAACATTCCAACTGCAAAAGGTTAATCCCTCGTTCCCCATATTTTCTTTTTAAATCCTGCATTTTAGGTTTGTGGGAATCTAGAATAGGGTCCAAGGGTCCGCGCAGTAGACCTAACCTTACAACCCGAACACCGAATAGATGAATTTTAGATCTCTTTTATGTACTTCACGAATATATCTCCATTGTTCCAGTGTATAGCTCCATTCAAACTGAAAGATATAGTAAACATAAAAGAATAGTGAAGAGTAGGTAAAAAGCTTAGTAGAGTGCATAAAGAGTAGAAAAACTACAAATAAAATATTTGTAGTTTGTGAAAGCCAAACTATATTGGCTATTAATCTAAAGGCTTCCGGCATTGATGTTATTAATTTAGCCAGCTCCTAATTTTAAGGAATTATTATTCCATGATAATATTTTAACGGGATATAATATTAAAGAAATGAAAGGAGTGATATTAATCATCATAAAAGTATATATATCTAAAATTAGTTTAAAAATCTAATTATAAAGCCGCAGATAAAGAGTTTTTTTAAAATACAAAAAATAGAAATCATTATTAAAAAAAGGAAAAAAAACATTAAGGGGAGGTATCTCCAAATGTAACAAGACATAAAATATTAATTATTAGTAGTATTAATTAGCAATAGTGAACAGTCTTGGTTAATAATAGTCATAGTGATAATAAAACCGCGTTATAATTTTAGTATGTGTGTTATTTGTTTGTGTTAGTTATATATTATGACTAATTGTCAATGTTCGGTGAGCTTCTTCCAATCCGGGAAAACATTTTGTTCCATACGAACATTGTCCGATCCTTCTAATTTCTTCTAATTCCATATTATCGTATGAAGTCTCATAGAATGTTAAGAGACCGTACTAGGTCTTTAAAAATAGTAAAAGACAGTATATTTGCTTGTAGATGGTTTTCAAGTGTCAAACTGCTTTGCAAATTCCATTGCTTCTGTTGGAGTCTTGAAGAAGTGTTCCACGTTGTTGTAAGTAACTCTTAGGATGGCTGGGTAATTCAAACCGTATCTCAAGTTTTTCTACACCCCTCATAAGGTTTTTGGCTTCGTTAAACGCTTTTCGTTTTCTAGCGACCTCTGGGGGATAGTCTCGATAGATACTGATTCTTTGTCCTTGAAACATCAGATTCTTTGTTCTCGAGGCTCTCCGCATAATATCCTCGAGAATAAAATCATATTGTAACTTTACAATCATTTGTCTTGGGGGGGCGTTTGTACTGGTCTGTCTTCTGCCGACTCGATGTGCACGAGCTAATACAGGCATATCATCCAAAGATAAAACAGCTTGCAATAATTTAGCAGTGAATTCTCGAGTGTCTTCGTGTTTCTCTAGACCTTCAGGAATCCCTGCAATCCTCAAGTTCTGCCTTCTTTGATAGCCTTCTAGCTGCGTGCATTTATCTGTTACTTTGGATAACAACTCCAGTAGAACGTTCTTGCTCTGTTATCAGCTTTGCTGTAAACACAGTACTAGCCTCCGCTATCTTTTCAAGGTTTTTCATGCCATCAGCTTGTTGTTCGACCACATTTGCAATAGGGTCAATCTTATTTTTAAAGTCTTTTTTAACATTTTCAAGTTTAGCCTCCATCTTGCGTTCCATATTATTGATCATATCAATGATTTCATTCTTCAATATTTCTGATTCTTTCTTGAACTTATTATCAATTTGTGTCTTTGTATCTTTTTGAAATTCACTCCATTGATTTTTCATCAAGTCCATCTGATTATTAATTTGACAGATTTCTTCCTTTATATCTCCCTTTATTTCTTTCATTTCTTGCTTTATATCTTTCATTTCTGCCTTGAACACGTTTTAAATCAGCCATCTGATGAGAAATAAAAGTTCTCAAGTCCTCACCTCCTGTGTCTGCTTTTCCTGGAGACGTCTTCCAGGGAACTGGCCCTACTCGAGTCCGAGGCTTCTCCCAGGCCTTCTCCCGCTCTCGCCCGGGTTTTTTCGACCCTTCGTTTTATCGGTAGGGCTCCGTGCCGTCATGATTTGTCGCAGGGCTGATGACGTCAGCCGTACCGTCGATGTTGAAGCGGCAGATAGTATGAAGCAGGCGATCGGTAAGTCCTTTTAAAATCCGTTTTAAATCCCCGTTTTTTCAAAATTTTTGCGGAGCTGGCTGGCGCTATGCTTTAAGGCTCCATAGCGCCACCGGAAGTCCAGTGGCTAGAAATTGTGCGAGACATCTTTACTATGGAGAAACTGACATATCTCTTGACATATGAGTGAAGGAGAATTTGTTTGAGAAGATCTGGGAAAAATGGACCGTTTATTTGCGCCATGACACATAGAAACATAGAAAATAGGTGCAGGAGGAGGCCATTAGGCCCTTTGAGCCAGCACCACCATTCATTGTGATCATGGCTGATCGTCCGCTATTAATTACCCGTGCCTGCATTCTCCCCATATCCCTTGACTCCACTAGCCCCTAGACCTCTATCCAACTCTCTCTTAAATCCATCCAGTGATTTGGCTTCCACTGCCCTCTGTGGCAGGGAATTCCATAAATTCACAACTCTCTGGAGATTTTTTTTAATTTCCTCAGGTCAGTCTTAAATGATCTCCCCTTTATTCTAAGACTGTGGCCCCTGGTTCTGGACTCACCCAACATTTGGAACATTTTTCCTGCATATAGCTTGTCCAGTCCTTTTATAACGTTATATGTTTCTATAAGATACCCCCTCATCCTTCTAAACTCCAGTGAATACAAGCCTAGTCTTTTCAATCTTTCCTCATATGACAGTCCCGCCATCCCAGGGATCGATCTCGTGAACCTACGCTGCACTGCCTCAATCATAAGGATGTCCTTCCTCAAATTAGGAGACCAAAACTGTACACAATACTCCAGATGTTGTCTCACCAGAGCCCTATACAACTGCAGAAGAACCTCTTTACTCCTGTACTGAAATCCTCTTGTTATGAAGGCCAACATTCCATTAGCTCTCTTCACTGCCTGCTGTACCTGCACGCCAACTTTCTGTGACTGGTGTACAAGGCCACCCAGGTCTCGCTGTACCTCCCCCTTACCTAACCTAACCCCATTGAGATAATAATCTGCCCCCTTGTTTTTGCCACCAAAGTGGATAACCTCACATTTATCTATATTATACGGCATCTGCCACGCATCTGACCATTCACTAAAGCTGTCCAGGTCAACCTGCAGCCACCTAACAACCTCTTCACAGTTCACACTGCCATCCAGCTTTGTGTCATCCGCAAACTTGCTAGTGTTGCTCCTAATTCCCTCTTCCAAATCATTTATATATATGGTAAACAATTGCGGCCACAACACCGAGCCTTGGGGCACTCCACTCGCCACTGCCTGCCAGTCTGAATAGGACCCGTTCACTCCTACTCTTTGCTTCCGGTCTGCCAACCAATTTTCTATCCATGTCAACACCCTACCTCCAATACCATGTGCTCTAATTTTACTCACCAGTCTCCCGTGCGGGACCTTATCAAAGGCTTTCTGAAAGTCTAGATACACTACATCCACTGGCACCCCGTCATCCATTTTATTTGTCACATCCTCAAAACATTCCAGAAGATTAGTCAAGCATGTTTCCCTTTCATAAATCCATGTTGACTTGGACTAATCCTTTTACAGCTATCCAAATGCTCCATTATTACCCCTTTAATAATTGACTCCAGCATCTTTCCCACCACCGAAGTCAGGCTAACTGGTCTGTAATTCCCCCTTTTTTCTCTCGCTCCTTTCTTGAAAAGGGATAACATTAGCTATCCTCCAATCCACAGGAACTGATCCTGAATCTATTGAACATTGGAAAATGCGTCCACTATTTCTAGAGCCACCTCCCTGAGGACCCTGGGATGCGGACCATCAGGCCCAGGAGATTCAGTCCCATTAGCCTACCCAATACTATTTCTCGCCTAATGAAAATTTCTTTCAGTTCCTCAATCCCGTTAGATCCTTTGTCCTCCAGTACATCTGGGAGATTGTTTGTGTTCTCCTTAGTGAACTCAGATCCGAAGTACCTATTCAACTCCTCTGCCATTTCCTTGTTGCCCATAATTATTTCACCCGTGTCTGCCTTCAAGGGACCCACATTTGACTTTGCTACTTTTTTTCCCTTAACATATCTAAAGAAGCTTTTACTGTCCTTCTTTATATTCCTGACCAGCTTCCCCTCGTACTTCATCTTTTCAGCCCATATTGCCCGTTTTGTTTCCTTCTGTTGTCCTATGAAAGTTTCTCAATCCTCTGGCTTCCGGCTACTCTTTGCTGTGTTATACATCTTTTCTTTTAGTTTTATTCTATCCCTAACTTCTCTTGTCAGCCACGGTTGCCTCCTAGCAAACACAAATCTCAGGATGGCTCAGAACGTATAAGACAGATTATTGTGAAATTCCGGAACATTGCTGACGTGGAAAAGGTTATGAGGAATATCAAATATGGCGTGCCTCTGATGTATGGTGTAACTACTTTTAAAATCTTCAGAGACTACCCTAAGGAAATTATGCAAAAACGAAATCAATTCTCCAAGGCAAAGCAGGCTCTCCAAGGATATAAGGAGGTCAGATATGGTGTTTACTTTCCAGCTAGAATGCGCATTTCCTACAAAGAACAGCAAAAATTGTTCACAAATCCCGAGGAGGCGTACAAATATGCTCTAACCATCATGGAACAGAAGGACTAGCTGGAAAGGTTGGACATTTTGGACACTCTCTCTCTTTACTATTGCAACCAGAATGGTGGCACACTGCCCAAAGAAGGAACTTTGTTTAGACGTCTTATCGACGGAATGCTAACTCAAGGACACACTCTGTTCTAAGAGAAGCTGGAAAAAGATAATCAACGAAAGCAGAGCTCAACAACAGACTATATGAGATTGAATGAATAACCTAAATGATATAGCATTAACTTCCTTAACAATATTAATATAGAATATTAACATAGAAATAGTAATGAATGCTAATCAGAAATGCAGAAATGGGGATTTCCAAATTAACGCTAATTTAATCTAATAATTCTTAAGTAGATTTATAACTGGGGCGTGAGGGGATGAGGCGAGCTACTGGCTTAGTTCCAGAGCCAGAAATAGGTTAACCCCTTCATCTAATAGTCGATGATCTTTGAGGTTAAAATATACGCTTAACACTCAGTAGCCAAAAATTATAGTTATATCCGGAAATACTTAGGAAATTGGACATATATTCTGTAAATGGGTACTATACATTTGATTTTTTTAAACTGGTCCCGTTCCAATATGTTATGATTAATTGAGGGAGCGGAGTTATTTGTTTTATATCGACACGGAAGTCAATAAAATGTTTTTTCCCACCTACAGGTGGGTCACTTTTTACAGTGCCGACAAGCTCGGACACTGTATTCTCACTTGTATTAGTTTTTTTTAATCATTTTCACAATTAATCACATGTGTGTTTTTTTTATTCAAGGACTATCGCAAAGGGAATCTACTAACTGAACATTGTAGGGTAAATGATCCCCCTATATCCAAAGACCTGAGGTACGAATGCACCGCAAGACATATAGGTATTAAATCTATTCAAAATGCAAGATGATAACCAAAATAAACCGGGAGGAATCTCATTTTGTAGTTTGAACGTTAGGGGTGTTAACGAACGCATTAAAAGGGGTAAGATTCTAGCGCAGCTGAAAGCATACAACACAGATATTGCCTTTTTACAAGAGACGCATCTTAAACTTCAAGACCAAGCTAGATTGAGGGCGAACTGGATAGGACAAACTTTTCACTCGTCATATACGTCAAAATCTAGAGGAACGTCTATTATTATTCGCAAAGGCATTCCATTTAAACCCAAAAATACTTTAACAGATAAGGACGGGAGATATTTGATAGTTACCGGAGAGATCCATGCTGCCCCAATTACCTTGGTAAATATATATGCGCCCAACTTTGACAACACGCACTTTTTCAACAAAATCTTGAATATAATTGCAGAATATAGCTACCAAAATGTCATAATCGGCAGAGACTTTAACTGTGTCTTAGACACTTACTTAGATAAATCCAATCAAAAACAAAGAGATATTACGAAATCCAAAACTAGCGAACTTCTAAACACATACATTAAAAAACACAAACATAACAGATGTCTGGAGGATTGCAAATCCGACCGGCAGGGATTACTCATTCTATTCTATGGTACACAAGACATATTCACGAATAGATTATTTTTTGGTGGATACAAAACTAATACCCCACACTTCTAAACCAAAATACCGCACAAATACGATCTCAGATCACTCCCCAATAATTTTTTTTTTTTTAAATGGAAGGAATGACTAAGAACAAACCATTTTGGAGGAACAATCCACGAACTTTAAAAGACCCGCAAGGGAGTACATATTTAAAAGAGCAAATGCACCTTTTCTTCGAAATAAACGACACGACAGACATATCACCTACATTATTATGGGAATCTTTTAAAGCATTTATTCGAGGCGCGATAATTTCATATCAAGCTTTTCAAAATAAGAAAAATAAGAATGAACAAAGACAATTAGAAGAACAAATTAGACAACTGGACATAGAAAACGCTAAAGACCCCACTACGGATAAACATAATAGAATAATAATACTGAAATTCAAATTAAATAAATTATTATCAGAGAAAATCATAAGATTATTACAAATTACAAGACAGGAACACTTTGAATTTGGGGATGAGCCCCATAAACTTTTGGCACGTCAGATTAAAAAATTAGAAAAGGATCACACAATTTTAAAGATTAAATCAGACAAAGGGGAAATATTGACCTTGCCGAATGATATTAATAAAAGATTAGCACAATTTTACAAGAATCTGTATACATCTAAAACAATAATGGACACCAACAAAGTTACAGAGTTCTTGGATAATTGTAACCTTCCTAAATTAGAGTTGCAGGAACAAGAGGACTTGGGAGCACAAATCTCAAATAAGGAAATAGGAGAAACAATAATCTCATTAAAAAATGGAAAAACACCAGGTCCTGATGGATTTAGTAACGAATTCTATGAAAGTTTTTATGACATATTTACCCCCTGCCTACAGGAAATGTATACTTATGCCTTCAAAGCACAAATACTACCTGAAACACTAACAGAATCCACGATCACACTAATACCTAAGAAAGATAAAGATGTAGAAGAACCTGGATCATACAGAGCTATTGTGTTGCTAAATACAGATAAAAAAATATTAGCGAAAATACTAGCTAGAAGACTAAGTAAATATGCTAGTAAATTAATACATCCGGATCAAACGGGGTTTATCCCTAAGAAACAATCATTTAATAATTTGAGACGTCTGTTCAATATAATGCATTCACACCAAAATTATCAATCATATCGTTGGATGCAAAGAAAGCATTCGATCAGGTCGAATGGGATTATATGCTCAGGGTATTGCAAGAATTTCAACTGGGAGAGAATTTTATTCTATGGATTAAATTAATATATAATAAGCCAACGGGCAGAATATTAACGAACAATAATTTATCCACGAAATTTCATTTGTCAAGGGGAAACAGACAAGGATGTTCATTATCACCGTTGTTATTTGCCCTCATAATTGAACCCCTAGCGGAAAGAATCAGAACTCATCCGAATATCCCATGGATATAAAACAAAATATTCCAATAATAAAATATCACTTTACGCTGATGATGTACTATTGTACATCACAAAACCTCATATTACTATACCAAATATTTTAAAATTAATAGAGGACTTTGGATCATTTTCAGGATATAGAATAAATTGGAATAAAAATGAAATAATGTCAATAAAACTGAAAGACTCTACGCATCTTTTACAGTTTCCTTTCAAAATAGCTACAGAAAAATTTAAATACTTTGGCATCGAAATTACTAGAAGATATCAAGATATATTTGACGAAAATTATAACCCTCTACAAGAAAATATGTAACGATTAAATTTTGGAAAACGCTTCCGATGTTCTTAATAGGCCAAATAAATGCCATAAAAATGATTTTTCTACCACAAATTTTATACCTGTACCAATCTATCCCAATATATTTACCCAAAAAGTTTTTTAAAAAACTGGACTCAGGTACAAATTTTATTTGGGATTATAAATCCCACAGAATACAAAGAGCTCATCTGAATAAACCCAAAGTAGTAGGGGGATTAGCACTCCCCAACTTTATGTATTACTACTGGTCTGTAAATATCAGAAACATGATCCAATTGCTGGATTACTCTCCCCAACAATCGGATTGGACGATTATGGAGAGAGAGAGGATTGCTCGCCTTATAATATTGGAGCAATCCTTCTCTCTCCAATATCGATGAATAATATAAATTACAACAATAATCCAATTATATACAGTACAATCAGAATTTGGAAACAAATAAAACACAATCTAAAATTAAGAAATTTATCTCTCTTATCTCCTATCGGTAAAAACCCCTCATTTAAACCTTCAACTATAGATAAAGCATTTATATAATGGGAAAAGCTGGAATTAAAAATCATTCGGAGATGTGTTATGAATCGGGAAAAATCTTATCATTTAAACAAATACAACTAAAATACAATTTGGAAACAATCAGTATTTTAAATAATTCCAAATCTGTGATTAACTGAAAAAATACAAACAAGATTATCACACTTCCGGTGGCGCTATGGAGCATAAGCCACAGCACCAGCCACTCCCGCAAAAATTCTGCAAAAAACGGGGATTTAAACAGATTTAAAAACACTTACCGATCGACTGCTTTCACTGTCTGCCGCCTCAACACCGACGGACCGCTGACGTCATCAGCCCAGCGACGAAATCATGACGGCACGAGCCCTTACCGAGAAAACGAAGGGTAAAAAAAACCCGGCGAGAGCGGGAGAAGGCTGGAGAACCTCGGAACTCGATAGGCCTGCTCCGTGGAAGACGTTTCCAGGAAATCAGACACAGGAGGTTGGACTTGAGAATTTTTTATTTCTATCAGATGGCTATTTAAAACGTGTTCAAGGCAGAAAGAAAGATAATCAAAGAAGAAATGAAAGTATACAGGAAGATAATACAAATAGAAGAAATATCTCAATTAATAATCAGATGGGACTTGAATGATAAATCATTGGCGTGGAATTCAAAAGATATAAAAGACGCTCAAATTGATAATATCGTTCAAGAAAGCCTCTCAAATATGAAGAATGAAAGCATTGATAGATTAATACTTGGAACGCTAAGGATTGAGGTAAACTTGAAAATGTTAAAAAAGACTTTAAACATAAAGATTGACCCTATTTTGGCAAAAGTGGTTCGAACAACACGTTGACCGGCATTTACAAACCTATGAAAAGATACGGAGGCTAGTCACTGTGTCCTACCGCAAAGCTGAAAATAAACAGAACAAAACGTCTACTGGAGTTGTTATCCAAAGTAACAGAAATGCACTCAGCTGAGGAAGGCTAAAAAGAATGCAGAACCTTGATGATTGCAGGGATTACCTGAAGGTTAGAGAAACACGAAGACACTCGAGAATTCACTGCTAAATTACTGCAAGCTGTTTTATCTTTTGGATGATAACCTGTTTTAGCTCCGTGCACACCGAGTCGGCAGAAGACAGACCAGTACAACAAACGCCCCCCCAAGACAAATCATTGTCAAGTTACAATATGATTTTTCACCCTCGAGGACATATTAGCCCCCCAAAGAGCCCAAGAATCAAAGAATCTGATGTTTCAAAGACAAAGAATCAGGTATCTTAATCGAAACTAACCCCCAGAGGTTGCCCGAAAACGAAAAGCTTTTAAACGAAGCCAAAAACCTTAGAGGGGTGTAGAAAACAGGAGATACGGTCTGAATTACCCCCTCCCGCAATCTTAATTATTACAAATAACAACTGAACACTTTTTCAAGACTTTCCAACAGAAGCAATTGGAAATTTGCAAAGCAGTTTTTGACACTTTAAAAACCAATTCTACCAAGCAAATATACTGCCTTTTTCTATTTAAAGACTAGCAACGGTCTCTGACATTTATGAAACCTCAATACGACAACAAGGAATTCGAAGAAATCAGAAAGTATGGACAAATGTCGTATGGAACAAAATTGTTTTTCCCGATTTGACGAACCATCACCGAACATGGACACTTATTCATAAAAATACAAACTAACATAAACAAATAACCCACCTACTAAAATTATAACGCGGTTTTATTATTACTATGACTGTTATTAACCAAGACCTCTGCACCATCGTAACTAATACTACTAATAATAAACTATCTTATTCCCTGTTACATATGGGATAACCCCTTCCTCAATATAATTCTCCCGTTTTTAATAATGACCTCTATTTTTTGTATTTTAAAAAAAAAAAAAAAAAAAAAATTTCTTTAACTGTGGCTTTATAATAGATTTTTATTTTAAACAAACCTTAGATATATATACTTTTATGAAGAATTTAATATCACGCTCTTCTCATTTTCTTTAAAACTATATTCCCGTTAAAAATATTATTAATGAATACTAACTTCCTAAAAATTAGAGCTGGCTAAAATTAGATAACATCAATGCCGGAAGCCTTTAGATTAATGGCCAACACTACTTGGTCTTTCCAAACGACAAATATTTTATTTGTAGTTCTACTATCTTATACACCTTTTCTAAGCTTTTTAATCACTTTTCATTATGTATTTATGTTTTACTATATCTTTCAGATTGAATGGAACAATAACAGGAACAGATGGAATACACATCGTGAAGCACATAAGAGAGATCTAAAATTCATCTACTTTCGTTGTTTTGTTCGGAGTTTAAGGAGTAAAGTCTACAGCGCGGAACACCCTTGGACCCCTATATTCTAGATTTCCCACAAATCTACAATGCAGGATTTAAAAAGAAAATATGGGGAACGAGGGATATAACCTTTTGCAGTTGGAATGTTAAAGGGATTAATAACCAATAAAAATGAGGAAAAAATATAGACACACTTAAAGGCCAATGAAAGCTGAATGTAATTTAACATCCAAGAAACACACCTAAAGAAAGGACGCTGAAAATAGGCTGAAAGCAAAATGGATAGAATAAAATATACCACTCTACCTTTACACACCCAACAAATCAAGAGGCGTAGCAAATTACCTTCGTAAAGTGTACTTTATTTAAAGCATATATCAACTAAATCTGATAAAGATGGCAGAAACATTATTGTAATAGGAGGAAATAAATAGGGAAAAAATATTTTTTGTTAACATCTAATGCATAATATTGAATAGTCCCTTTATTCCTTTAAGAAAGTACATTAATAATAATCCAGAATTAACACACTAACAATATGATAATGGAGAGATTTTAATTGTACATTAGACCCTTATAATAAGATAATCTTCAAACAAAGGAAAACTAAATCGTCACTCTAGTGATTATAAACGCAAGGGCATTCAAACGTCTAACATTAAAGATGTATGGAGAACAGAAATCCTACTGGTCGAGAATATCCTTCTACTCGCCAGTACATAAAACCTATTACAAGAATAGATTTACATCCCTAGTAGAGCAAAGCTAATCTCACTTACTTTTACGAATCCAAATTAATCCAAATAATTATAAATTCAGATCACGCACAATTAACCATTTTAAAATTAAAATAAATGGTAAAACAGGAAATCTAGGACAATGGAAACATAATCCACAAAATTTAAAAATAAAACAACTCAGGAATACATCATAACCCAGATTAAGATGTTATTTTGAAATAAATGATCAACCAGAAATATCTCGCTCTTTATTATGGGAAACATTTAAAGCATATCTTCGAGGAATTATGATCTCTTCACAAGCATTCTAATAAGAAGATTCGGACGGAACAACATGACCTTAGAAAGGGAGATCAAACAATTAGATATACAGAATGCAATAACAAAATCAGATATAATAATAACATAATAAAATTGTAACATTGAAGTATAAATTAAATAAAATATATACTGATCAAGTTTTAAAATACTACCAACATACTAAACAATTGTTTGTTTGAATTTGGAGACCAAAGCACAAAAACTATTGGCTCGACAATTAAGGAAAATTGAAGCGGAAAAAATTAATACATAGGATTAAAATCACAAAACGGTGAATTATTAATACAACCCAAAGGATATTAATGAAAGATTTATGCAAATATTATAAAAATTTGTATACTGGTAACACAACAGTAAATAAAACAGAAAATAGATGCCATTTAAATGTATGTAACTTAAAAGAATTAGATTTACAAAATAGAGAATTTTTAAATGCCGATATTTCAATAAAAGAAATCCAAGATCTATTAAATCTTTAAAAAATGGTATAAACTCCAGGACCGATGGTATAGGCTCGGAATTTTATAAAAATTTTTCATGCCCCAAATGGTCCCATATTAAAATCATTATATGAACAATATATATACAAGAGAAATTACCAGACACATTGACGAATCTATTATAACACTTATACCCAAAATAAATAAAGATTTGGCTGATCCAGGATCGTATAGAGCAATTGCTTTATTCATTAAATACCGATCAAAAAATTTTAACAAAAATTCTTGCACAAAGACTAAGCAAAATGTTAATGAATTAATTCATCCCGATCAAAACAGGATTTTATACACTAAAAGAATATTCTTCATATATTTTAAAGACGGTTATTTAATATTATATACTCGAAAAGAAGTGAATAAAAAAACTTAGTAGTCATCTCGTTGGATGCAGAAAAAGCTTTTGACCAGGTGGAATGGCCTTATCTATTTTCGGTGATGGAAGCCATTAACATTGGTGATAAGTTTACTACTTGGATAAAATTATTATACGCAAATCCAACAGCTAGAATAATAACAAATTATATGTTATCAACTAAGTTTAGTTTATCTCGAGGTTGTAGACAAGGCGTCCTTTATCACCATTACTGTTTGCGTTAGCAATCGAACCCCTTGCTCAAAGGGTAAGACTACATCCAGAAATAATATGGATACGATACTAAAGATACTAAGAAAACATCTCGTAAAATGCGACGATATACTACTTTATATTACAAAACCGGAAATAAGTATCTGTAATTTGTTAAAACTAATGAATGAATTGGTTTAATTTCAGGATATAGCATCAATTGGAATAAAAGTGAACTTATGCCCAATAACCATGAATAATTTACAGATAATTACAACAATTTCCTTTCAAGAAACAAATGAAAAATATTAAATATCTTGGTATTTTTGTTACAAAAAGATTTGACTCTTTATTTAAATCTAATTTCCCGTTATTATTGAATAAATTTAAATAAAAATATCTTATAATTGGAAAAGCTTACCTATCTCAATGTTAGGTAAAATAAACGCAATAAAAATGATTTTCCTCCCACAATTATTATATTTATTTCAATCAATCCCGATATATCTTTCTAAAAATTTCTTTAAAAAAGTAGACTCAATAGTCACTAACTTTATTTGGGACTACAAAAATCATAGAATAAATAAAAAACATTTATGTAAAGCTAAAATAAACGGGGTTTAGCTTTACCAAATTTTATGTTCTATTATTGGGCAGTTAATATTAGAGAAATATGAATTTTTGGTTAGGAGAAATAGATAATAAACCAAATTGGTTAAAAAATGGAAAGAGAAGACTGTTTTCCATTTGAAATTAGCTCTATAATATTTGCTAATATTAATGTACCTAAGAAAACTTATAGCGAAAATCTAATAATAGAAGTGGAATACGTATTGGAACAAATAAAGAAAACACTAAAACTAAAATTTATACCGCTAGCTCTTACAATTGCCAATAAATTTACGTTTAAAACCGTCAATGATGGATAAAGCTTTTATACAATGGAAAAATAAAGGAATTCTAAACTTATAGGGGATCTCTATAAGGATAACTCATTTCTTTCATTTCAAGATTTACAACAAACCTACGGCTTCATAATAATGAATTATTTCAGATAATTTACAAATCAGAAACTATATTTCCGCAAATACACAAGAACTTAGAAATAAAAGAGTGAAATTTTAGATGAAATGCTTGAATAAACACCCAAATACAGAAAAAATGATATCATACATTTATAACATTTTGTTGGAAAGTGATATCCCATCATCGGAAATACATAGACAGCGCTGGGAAAATGAATTAAGTCAAATAATAAGTCCAGAAATATGGGAAGAAAGCCTACAACAAATACATAATTGCTCTTTACAAAACGCTAAACATGCACTTATACAGTTTAAAATCTTACATAGATTACATTATTCTAAATCTAAACTACATAATATATTTCCAAAACTATCACCTATATGGTGATAAATGTCAAATCATGGAAGCAACTCTGTCACACACTCATTTACTAATTGTACGAAGATTTACAATATTGGAATGAAATATTCAAAACAATCTCGAAAGTTATTAATATTACTATGATTTATGACCCAAAGTTAATCATACTTGGAATACCGGAAATGGAACAAATAATTACAAGGAATCATAGAACTTTTATCGACTATTCTTTAATAATTGGGAAAAAATTAATATTAAAATTTTGGAAAGGCCCTGTATCCCCAACAATTAAAATGTGGAATACAGAAATGACGGAGACACTTCACTTGGAGAGATTGAGACTTGTCCTCATGGACAGGTTAGATCTCTTCAAGGAGATATGGTCTCCCTATATTAAATATCTACAGGGTCACAACGGTTCGGCGCAGTGGACTTGACTGAGGCCTGAATATCTGAGTGGATGAAGAAATACACATAACAAATCATGAATGTATCTCCAAGATTGGATACTTAGTAATACTTTAATCTCCATCAAACTTTTCATACCTTCTTTTCTATTTTCTATTCCTTTTTTCTATCTCTCTATCTTTAATTAAGGAAAAAATTATAGAAACATACTATATAAACTTTTAATATGTACACACTTATCTCTGTTTGTATGAAAAAGATTATAGATGTCTTAAACTTGTAATTATATAAAACTTATGTACTTTCAATTATACAATAACTATGAAATATAAAATTATCAATAATACAAACATTATTAATATTTTTGATAAACATTATGAATATTTAAAAAAATGTTGTTTAAGATTGGGTACTACGTAGTTAAATTAGCGGGGATTTCTATTTGGTAATTAGAAGAAATATCTATGATTTGAGAAATCTAAGTGTATTACTTATATTAGGAATATACTACATATACTCCCAATTATATAAAATAAATCATAACGGAATGTATAATGGATAATACTACAATTATCATAAATAGTACTAATTAATAATCAATACGTTATAATTTTACACATTGTATAAATTATCAATGTCGTATAAGAGTGTACTTGGTATATACTGTTTCTACAATAAAACAAATATTTAAAAAAAAAAATAAAAAAAAAAAAAAAAAAAGATTATCACAATATGTCTCCAGATTTACTGGGAGAGGTAATGAATACAAAGGCAGAATCAGCAAACCTAATATCATATATATATATATATATTATTCTAAATGCAGAAATACCAACAACAGATGGTATCAGGAGAGACTGGGAAAAAGAATTAAGTATAAAAATTCCCAAAGAAAGGTGGGAAGAATATTTATTAAACGTGCACAAAATGTTCAATTAATGTAAGACACACCTTAATACAATTTAAAATCCTACACAGGTTATACTATTCAAAAACTAAAATAAGTAAACTTTTTCCCAACGTCTCACCTATATGTGATAAATGTCAATGTCAAGAAGCTAATATAGCACACTCATTTCTCTTTTGTACAAACATTCAAACATTTTGGACTGACATTTTTGAAATTTTCACAAAAATATTTAAAATAAAACTGACCCCGGAAGCAGACTGGATAATCTTCGGGATATCGGAAGATTGCCCCGAATTAAATGTGTTTCAAAAGACTCTACTTGAATATGGCTTAATAACTGGAAAAAAGCTAATCTTAAAATTCTGGAAAAATTCTCAGGTACCAACAGTCAATATGTGGATCTCAACTATGTTCAAAACACTACACTTGGAAGATATGAGACTCCGACTAGCAGGAAAATCAGACTGTTTTTATAAGACGTGTTCTGCATTTATAAATCCATTACAAGGATAAGGTGCAAGAATACCTCAAAAAAGTACCGGTGTCGGATCTTGGTAAAGGGGGAAGAAAAACTGTTAAGTTGGTAGATTCCTTTTGCGAGATGTTTATAATAAAGTAACTGGCTATTCTTTTTTCTTTCTCTATTTTTCCCTTTTTCTTTTTTCTTTTTTTCCTCTCCAGGGTCTATCTCTTAATTCGCATTTCTAACTCTTCAAGGGTTTCCTTTCCCTCTGTCACGCTTTTGCACTTTCACATCTTTTTCACTTTTCTACTATCTATGCTGCTATTTTTCTTTCTATTCTCTCTTTTCTAAAGCCTTAAAATAAAAAATAAAAATTAAGGGGTACAATGACTGTAATACAATACAAGGGATGTACACGGATGTAACTGACAGTACCGCTAATAAATAAAGATATTTAAAAAAACTCTTTTTCCTCCTATTTATTTATATTATTAATTTTGATTGTTGTTTTTCTTATTTTATTTTATTTATGGTGATGGTGTTGCACTGTTTTGTATATATCTCTGTGGAAAATCAATAAAAACTTAAGTGAAAAAATATTAATTTTCAATTACGTTGGCTAATTATTATACATACCAAAATAAAATCAAAGCACAAAAATATTCATGGGACGCAGGGATAATGTGTAAACTCCAACAGGACCCAAAGTCAGGATCAAACCCAGGTCTCTGGGGCTGTGAGGTAGCAGCATAAATCGCTGTGCAATTGTGCTGCCCAAATTTATTACTAAATTACTATTACCTGAAAATTACACAAATTGTATAACTGTTCCTAAATTCTGCAATTAATTTTAGTATATGTACAATTATATATGGTATTTAATGGAACCTTTATTTATTTTTTCAGCCACACAAAAACAACATATTTTATTATATTTATACTGAGACTGCAAGGACCGTTTTGTGCCACCAATGGCTTAAAGTGATGGCATTATATTAAATGGCTTAAAGTGATGGCATTATATTACCAGACTGATTCCTGGGATGTCAGGACTTTCATATGAGGAAAGACTGGATAGACTTGGCTTGTACTTGCTAGAATTTAGAGGACTGAGGGGGAATCTTATAGAAACTTACAACATTCTTAAGGGGTTGGATAGGCTAGATGCAGGAAGATTGTTCCCGATGTTGGGGAGGTCCAGAACAAGGGGTCACAGTCTAAGGATAAGGGGGAATTCCTTTAGGACCGAGATGAGGAAAACATTTTTCACACAGAGAGTGGTGAGTCTCTGGAATTATCTGCCACAGAAGGTAGTTGAGGCCAGTTCATTGGCTATATTTAAGAGGAAGTTAGATGTGGCCCTTGTGGCTAAAGGGATCAGGGGGTATGGAGAGAAGGCAGGTACAGGATACTGAGTTGGATGATCAGCCATGATCATATTGAATGGGTGCAGGCTCGAAGGGCCAAATGGCCTACTCCTGCACCTATTTTCTATGTTTCTATGTAAACAAATACATTTTAAGCTTTCCTAGCAAAAGTATTTGCTTTAGTAAGTCACCAAAACACATGCTTTCTTTATGTTGTTTTGCATCATTGTGGTCTTTTATGCAGTTGATTTTAAAATTACATCAGGTCAAAGTCAAGAATATAAAGTTTCTGAATACTTGTCAGAATCATTTGATGTAGAATAATTCAGGCCACAAAGGGAGCAAATGTATCACTGTTCTCCTGCTGTTACTATTCACCAAAGATCTTAGAGCGCTATATGATATTTGCCATTCACTGAATGAGCCAATGCAGGGCTCAATTTACTGTATTTGCATAGCTGGTTAAAGGTAAAATGTGGCTTAGATACACAGAGGAGAGGTGATTACAGAGTGGTGCTTCTTTTACACTATTCCAACACTATCACTCAAGAAACGACACCTGAAGTGTTCACCATACCCCCGGACCTCCCCCTCTCCGACACTGAAAGGTCGGTCCTCAGCAGAGGTCTTACCTTTGTCCCCCTCCGTCCCCACCTCAATGAGTTCCGTGCCCACCACGACTTGGAGCTCTTCTACCATCGCCTTCGCCTCACAGCGTTCTTCCACGGGAAGAAGTCCTCGCCCCCCACTGATGATCCCATTTCCTATCTCCAACGTACCCCCTCCACTTGGACCCCCCCCCTCGTAGCCTTCCGGCTCTAGAACTATTTATCCACAACTGCCGTCGGGACATCAACCGCCTCGACTTCTCCACTCCCCTGTCTCACTCCAATCTCTCCACCCCCGAACGTACTGCCATCGACTCACTCCATAACACCCCACACTGGGTAATCAAACCCGCCAACAAGGGAGGTGCCGTGGTAGTCTGGCGCGTTGATCTCTACAAAGTGGAGGCCGCGCGCCAACACTCGGATACCTCCTCCTACTTACCCCTGGACCATGACCCCGCTGACGAACACCAGGCCACCATCTCGAGCACCATAACCGCCTTCATCAGCTCCGGCTCCCTACACCCCCCGAGCCTCCAACCTCATCGTTTCCCAGCCCCACACGGCCCGATTTTACCTTCTCCCCAAAATCCACAAACCCGACTGCCCTGGCAGACCCATTGTCTCTGCCTGTTCGTGCCCCACCGAACACATTTCCACATACCTTGACGCCATTCTATCCCCCTTTGTTAAATCCCTCCCCACCTATGTTCAAGACACCTCAGACACTCTCCGGCTCCGCGTATTCCATTCTCCAGGCCCCCACCCTCTCATCTTTACCATGGACGCCCAGTCACTCTACACCTCCATCCCCCACCAGGACGGTCTCAAAGCCCTCCGTTTCTTCCTCGACCAGAGGAGCAACCCATACCTGTCCACTGATACCCACCTCCGCCTAGCGGAGTTGGTCCTTACCCTCAATAACCTCTTTTGACTCCTCCCATTTCCTCCAAACACAAGGCGTAGCTATGGGCACACGCATGGGCCCCAGCCATTTCACCACCAACTTCCATCCGGCACTCAAATACACTTGGACCATTTCCGACATTTCGCTACCATTCCTTGACCTCACCATCGCTATTGCAGGTGATACACTTCTGACCAACATCCACTACAAACCAACCGACTCCCATAGCTACCTGGACTACTCTTCCTCCCACCCTGCTTCCTGTAAGGACTCCATCCCCTATTCCCAATTCCTCCGTCTACACCGCATCTGCTCCCAGGATGAGGTGTTCCACACCAGGTCATCACAAATGGCCTCATTCTTCAGAGAACGGGGATTCCCCTCCCCTACTATAGATGAGGCTCGCACCAGGGTCTCCTCCATACCCCGCAACACAGCCCTCTCTCCCCATTCCCCCACTCGCAAACAGGGCAGAGTCCTCACCTTTCACCCCACCAGCCGGAAAATACAACACAGTCCTCCGCCAGTTTCGCCACCTCCAACGTGATCCCGCCACTCGCCACATCTTCCCATCTCCCCCCGTCTGCCTTCCGCAAAGACCGCTCCCTCCGCCACTCCCTTGTCAATTCTTCCCTTCCCTCCCGCTCTACCCCTTCCCCGGGCACTTTCCCTTGCAACCGCAAGAAATGCTACACTTGTCCCTTCACCTCCCCCCTCCACTCCTTTCAAGGATCCAAGCAGTCCTTCCAGGTCCGACAGATGTTCACCTGCACCTCCTCCAACCTCATCTACTGCATCCGCTGCTCCAGGTGCCAGATGATCTATATTGGTGAGACCAAGTGGAGGCTTGGCGATCGTTTCGCTGAACACCTCCACTCGGACTGCAATAACCAAGCCGACCTCCCGGTGCCTCAGCACTTCAACTCCCCCTCCCATTCCGTATCCGACCTCTCGGTCCTGGGCCTCCTCCACGACCAGAGTGAGCAACACCGCAAGTTGGAGGAACAGCACCTCATATTCCGCTTGGGGAGTCTGCATCCTCTGGGCTTGAACATTGAATTTTCTCAATTCTGTTAACCCTTGCTGTTTCCTCCCCTTCCCACCTCTCCTGTCCTGGCATTCCCTCTCTATCTCTCTCCCCCACCCTAGTCGCACTAGCTTCTCATTTTCACACTACAAACAGCTTACAATGGCTTGTTCCCTTTATCATCGATACTTTTTTGCATATCTTTCATTCATTGTTCTTTATCTCTCCACATCACCGTCTATATCTCTCGTTTCCCTGATCCCTGACCAGTCTGAAGAAGGGTCTCGATCCGAAACATCGCCTATCTCCTTCGCTCCTTAGATGCTGCTGCACCCGCTGAGTTTCTCCCGCCTTTTGTGTACCCTTGATTCATAATGATATTTACGAGAAATATAAAGTATAGATTGGAGGGATAAGGCTTCCACACCTTAAATGTAGGTGGATGGGGACTGGACTTTGTGCCTTCCCTCATAATGGGAAGGCACAATTGTGGGAGGATGTTTTTTATGTTTACATTTCTTTATTATTGTTATGATGTATTCTTTTTTTTATGTGCTGCAATGGCAATACGCATTGCAATACAACAATTGGTGTATGCGACTAAAAAAGTACCTTTGAACCTTTGAGAATGGAAAGATTTAATATGAACCTGAAGGGCAACTTTTTCATAGTGGAGTTTCTCCAGCCTTTTGTGTACCCTGAAGTGTTATATTACTGTTTTCCATGTGTCAAACCATGTGTGAAAGAATTAGCCATTGTATGACTAAACTGTAAGCAATTTAGTCCTTTAAAGTGACCTTAATCCCTATTTAGAGTGATTTTAGTGAGGAACGTTTCATGTGGTAGAAGAATGTAATGTAATCTGACAGATTCTGGCACCTAGATCTTTTATAGAACCAATATTAATGAATAAAGGGTTATGAAATCCCAGTTAATAAACTTTATCCAAAATAAAATTCCAGCACTGGAATAAAGTTTGGAGTAACCTTGGCTAGTTTATGACTGAGAAACTGGTTTGACTACTTCTTTGCCTTCAGCCAAGTTTGCTTCTTGCCTCATGTTTCACAATTGTAGGGCAAAGTGCACTCCTCAGTTACTTCTGGGTGCCGTAATGAACTTCAGTTTTTATTATCGTTCATTCTTCTCTCGAAATCCATTACCTTAATTCCCTAACTCCAGTGCATTTGAATCTGATACTCTATGCCACAAGTACTTCTCAACTTCACATGTCACACTCATCTCCAAACTTAGAAGTCTTTACTCTGCCACAGAACCACTGATTTTATGTCGCATAATAGACCAAATTTCTATCTTATAGTCTTTGTTATGACTTTAGTCAACTACACAAAATACCACAATGAATGTAACATCACATGTTCAGTGACAGTGTCCATTACTCTTGATTTATTTATCATCGCATTACCCCCTGTCCCACGATGCGAGTTTACCCAAGAGCTCTTCCGAGTTAAAAAAAATAAAACTCGTGGTACTTCATCACGAGTATTTTTTTATTCTTGGAAATTTTTCATGCTGTTGAAAAAAACTTTATGAGTTTCCACGTTTCAGAGTACCTGCCGTTAGCATTACCAGCCGTTACGAGACATCGACGAGCTCCGACGTACCCGTTACGTACATTCTACGTACTTACCACGAGTTCGATTTTTTTTTAAACTCAGGAGAGCTCTTGGGTAAACTCGCATCGTGGGACAAGGCCTTTAGTCTAATCTCAGTTATCAATTACCCACAGTTAATGCTTGTCATGGTTCTTAGTCTATTAATCTCCATCCTCATTCTTTGTCCAATTGGAATGAACAGGCAATTCTAATTGGACAAATTAGAATTAATAAAACAAAAAACACTCCCACACAGGACACTTAGTGCTAATAAACCGATAAAGGGGGTAATATTTTTAATCCACAGGTCATAATAATGCATGATCCTAGTGAATCAAGTACATGCAGATATGTGCCCTTTTTTTATAGTTTTTTCCAGTCATTGTGAAGCCAGTATCAGTGAAAGACTTGATCCACCTTGTTCAGATCACTTCAAGATTTACATTATGCTAACTCACCCAAGTTTACATTTTCCACTCAGTTCCAGACTCAGAGTGGTTTTAATGCATTTCCAATAAGAATTGTGGATTTATTGTTCATTCCTATCCTACTCTTTTAACCCTTTAACAATTACAGCACTGAAACAGGCCCTCTCGGCCCTTCCAGTCCGTGCCGACAAAGAAGAAAATACATAATAAAAAACATTTTGTTTGTAGTAGACATACATTATTATTATTGTTTATATTATCAATTGTATAATAATTGTACTTCTATATATTTTTATTTTTATTTTTATATAGATAAAAAATAGAGAGAGAAAAGAAACCAAAAAAATTAAAAGAGAATGGAATAATCAGCTAATTATACATCATTGGAGATATGTCCGTGAATTATAAAATGTAATTCTTCACCTAATCCTTGATTCGGGTTTCATTCAGGTTCTCGTGCCGACCCGGTTTGCTCCTTCAAATAGTCAATGAATGGAGACCATATTCTAGTAAATAGTTCTTGTTTGTCCATTAAGACAAATCTTAATCTTTCCAAATGTAGGGTCTCCGACATTTCCATAATCCACATTTTAATTGTGGGGGTTATCGGGCCTTTCCAAAATTTTAATATTAATTTTTTTCCAATTATTAAACTATAGTCATGGAAAGAGGCAATTAAAACATTAATCCCCAAAGAGAACAAAGACAAGGAAAATTGTACCAACTACAGACCGATATCAATTCTAAATGTGGACTATAAATTATATTCTTCAATTCTCTCCAAACGATTTGAAAAGTTCATGCCAGATTTAATTGATGAAGACCAGACTGGTTTTATAATAGGCAGACAAACACAGGACAGCATTAGAAGAACCCTACATATAATACACAAGATTCAAAAGGAAAGTACGCCTGCTGTCCTGATAAGTCTAGACGGCGAAAAGGCTTTTGATAGGGTTAATTGGGAATTCTTATATCAAACACTAGAAAGATTTGGCTTTACCAAAGAGTCAATTCAAGTTATTAAAGCAATTTACCAGCAACCTACTGCAAGAGTAAAGGTGAATGGGTCCTTAACTGAGAGATTTGTGTTAGGAAGAGGAACGAGACAGGGATGTTGTCTTAGCCCTACCCTGTTTGCTATATATATTGAACCATTGGCTCAAGCGATTCGTCAAGATAGGGAACTGAGAGGAGTAACTATAAGAGACAAAGAACATAAAATTGGCCTTTTCGCAGATGGTGTAATGATGTATCTCATGGAAGTAAACACCTCCTTTCCCAGGATGATGGGGATCATAGATAAATTTAATATTTATGCAAGATATAAGGTGAATATTTCAAAAACCCAAATCCTCCTATTTAATTGTCCTCCTCCAGAAGAAATCAAACAAAAGTATAATATTAAATGGAATTCAAAATCAATCAAATACCTAGGGATACATATAACAAAAAATATATCAATGTTGTATGGGGCCAATTATAATCACATCAACCAAAACATAAGAAAGGATATAGAAAGATGGTCCACCTACCCAATGGATTTTAGTAGTAAGATAAATGTGGTGAAAATGAATATTTTGTCAAGGCTATTGTACTTGTTTCAATCTCTGCCAATAGAGGTACCATTAAAACAATTCATGGAATGGGATAAATTAATATCTAGATTTATTTGGGGAGGAAAGAAGGCCAGAATTCGATACACTACACTACAGTTACCAAAGGACAAAGGTGGAATGGCACTTCCAAATTTTAGGATATATTTCTATGCAGCCCAACTTCGACCACTAATTAATTGGTGTGAGGACATTTATATAGCTAGGTGGAAAGAGATTGAGACATATATCCCTGACTTCCACATCCAAACACTTTTGGGAGAAAAAGCGCTTCCTGGACATATGGGCATAATCGATCCAATAACGATATTTACTTTAAAAACCTAGTTCACGCTTACCAGACAACTTAAACTGAATAAACGACAAAAAGTTTTAAGATGGATAGCTTTGGATAATGAATTAAAACCAGGGATGTATGACTCAACATTTAAAAAGTGGATGAAGAAAGGAATGACTGCATTTTGTACTGTTATTGAAAATGGAGACCTAAGAAGTTTTCAAGATTTGAAGGATAGATTTGCACTTCGGAACCAAGACTTGTTTAGATACCTCCAACTGAGAGATTATTCCAATAAAAAGGTAAAAAGGGAGGCAAAAGGTAAAAAGGAAGAAAGGAATCCAGTGATAGAAGTGATAGTTAGTGCGTATCATCAAAAAACATTAAAGATTATTTCTAAACTTTATCATAGTTTAATGGAATGTCAAGCTAAAACTACATTTTATGTAAAATTTAAGTGGGAAAAGGAATTGAACATTACGATCTCAGAAGAAGAATGGCATCATATGTGTGTAACACTACAGACATCCACCAATTCACAAAATTGGAGAGAATTTAATTGGAAAAATTTGATTTGTTTCTTTATTATGCCTAACATAAAAAGCAAGCAAATTCTAAGGCAGCAAACATGCTGGAGGCAATGTGGCCAAACAGACGCAAACCATGCACATATCTTCTGGAGTTGCCCAAAAATAGAACCATTTTGGGACAGAGTGAATTCAGAATTAACGGAGGTATTAGGATATATAGCCTGCAAGAAGTGTTCCATTTTACACCTGGGTAATATAAATACAGTGGTGCTGAAGGAAGACCATTACTTGGTTAAAATCCTACTCACAGCTGGCAGAAAGGCCATTACAAGAAACTGGCTTGCAGCGGACACACCCAGACTTAGACAATGGTTAGACATAGTACAGGAAATATTTGTCATGGAGAAAATGACATTCTCTAAGAGTGAAAGAAGACGAGTTTAACAGAAAATGGGAAAAATGGATTAGGTATAGAAATAAAGACATCAACACTATAATTTTATAGACAATAATGTAAGTTATTGGAAAATGTTTTAATATTAAAATAGTTCTGTATACTGCATCATTAATTGTAAACTGAACCCCCCGCTACGCTGTTGTACGTTTCATTGTAATGTTGTATGTTTCGTTGTTATATTTGTGTTTTATTAGTGTATACATAAAAGCAATAAAAACTAAAGTAAAAAAAAAAAAACTATAGTTGATAAAGTTTCTTTGGCTTGTTGTAAATTTGATTTTGTTCTAGTATTCATAATATTATTAGTTTTGAATCGGGGTCCAATTGGATGTTGACAACTTACGAAATTATCTTTAAAATTTCCGTTCAAAAATTATTAATTTTTACACAACTTAGAAATGTGTGCGTTAAGTTAGCCTCTGAGTGCCGACATTTTTCACAAATAGGAGATATGCTTGGGAAAATTCTATTTAATTTGGTTTTTGAATAGTGCAATCTATGTAATACTTTAAATTGTATTAAAGAATGTCTAGCATTTAACGAACAGTGATGTATATGTTATAAGCTTTCGTCCCAAATATCTAGCCTTATTGGTTGCCTGGTTCATTTTCCCATGATTGCCTATATATTTCCGTCATGGATGCATCGTTATCTAATAGGATATTATAAATATAAGATATAAATTTTTCTGTGTTAGGGTGTTTGTTCAAACATTCATCAAGAATTTCTGTCTTTCTATTTCTATAGTCCTGTGTATTTGATTTAGCATAGCATATGTTGTTAACAGTACTTTGAGCAAGTGAAATAAAGTATGATGAACATTTAATCATAAACTAATTTATCCCATACCGGTGAAAGCTGTAAATGTATTGTCTCTTCAATTGAAGTACTCTTTCGGGTGAACCTGCCCCATCAAATGTGAATAGGCAGCGAGATATTGAATGGTGGTGTCGCTTGAATGCTTGCGGCAGTTTCTTCGTATCTAAATATTTCCAACAACCACTTGCCAGAGTGACATGGTGGTGCGGCGGTCCAGTTGCTGCCTTACAGCGCCAGAGACCAGAGTTCGATCCTGACTACGTGTGCTGTCTAATACAGAGTTTGTATATTCTCCCTGTAACCTGTGTGAGTTTTCTCTGAGAACTTCGATTTCCTCCCACACTCCAAAGACATACAGGTTTATAGGTTTATAGGTTAATTGGCTTGGCAATATTGTGAATTGTCTCTAGTGTGTGTATGGTAGTGTTAATGAGCTGGAATCACTGGCCGGCGCAGACGGTGGGCTGAAGGGCCTTTTTTATGCGCTGTACCTCCAAATTAAACTAAACTGAAAGGGAAAGAGTATGAAAGGTTTCAAGGTGCATGAAAACTTGGCATTCTAGAGCTTCTATCACACCACTGACACATGAAAGGTATGACTTAGAAGTAGAATTAGGCAACTAAACCAATCAAGCCGAATTTCCAGTAAGAATGGAGTATGCTGATTTAATTGCAACCACAATTTCTGACTGTAACCACACGGTTATTCTAGTCTTCCATAGATGCATAAGGCGTGGAAACAGGCCCTTCAGCCCAACTTGCCCACATCGACCAACATGTCCCAACTGCACTTGTCCCACTTGCCTGCATTTGGCCCATATCCCTCTAAACCTATCCTATCCATGTACCTGTCGAAATGTTTCTTAAACGTTGCAATCATACCTGCCTTAACTACCTCCTCCAGCAACTCGTTCCACACTTTGAGTAAATAAATTACCCCTCAGGTTCCTATTACATTTTTCCTCCTTCACCTTAAATCTATGTCCTCTGGTTCTCGATCCCCCTCCGGGTAAGTAGGGAAATCACTTTTTACCCCAAAACCGTTTTTCTAGCTCTCACTTAAAAACTTTGCAAGACTTGCATTGCCCTTTTCTTAAAAGATTTTCTAAAGATTCATGCTCCTCTAAGGGAAAAAAAATGACCTCATCTTAATTGGATAGCCACTTATATATAACCAATTCCTCTTAGTTCTAGATTCCCCCACAAGGAAACATCCTCTCCACACCCACTGTGTTAGTGGCACTCAGGAGCTTTTATGTTTCAAACAAATTGTTTCACCCTCTTCCAAACTCCAGCGGATACAAACCAAGCTTGTTCAATCTTTTCTCATTTAGACATTCAGTACATTCCAAGTTTAAGTCTAGAAAATCTGCTCCTGTAGCAAATTAGAATTGTGGTTGATGGAGCCCTCAGTTGCATTTGCTGCATGTCCCACATGTAAGCTCTTACCCTCTTCTGCCAGACAACAGAGATGGCCATCCCTTGGTCCATACCTTTCAGCCCACTAGCCTCCCCATCCAGCATATCCTCCTTTGCCACTTCTGTCAGTTGCAATGGGATCCCACAACCAGTCACATCTTCTCCTCTTATTCCCTTCCAGCTCTCCAAAAGGATCACTCTCTCTGTGCCTCCCTGATGCGTTCATACCTCCCAAGCTACTCCTCCCATGTTCCGTCGTAATGGCCACCCTGGAGTCGCAGTTGCCAGTCATTTCAGCATCCCTTCCCATTCTGCCTTCTCCACTGCCAGGGTGAAGCCAAACACAAACTAGAAGAACAACACATCATATTCCACTTGGGTAGCCAACAACCACAAAGTATGTGCTAAATTTCAAAATAGACCTTATTCTCAGAGGGTGGTGGAGGCAGGTTCTCTGGATGCTTTCAAGAGAGAGCTAGATAGGGCTCTTAAAAATAGCGGAGTCAGGGGATATAGGGAGATGGCAGGAACGGGGTACTGATTGGGGATGAACAGCCATGATCACATTGAATGGCTGTGCTGGCTCAAAGAGCAAAATGGCCAACTCCTGCACCTATTGTCTATTGACATTTTCAGAGGATATACAAAATTCAATACAGTCTACATATATTGCTCAAATTTCACTAATTTATCCCCCACCCTTGACATGTGGCCCACTGGCGTGGAATCCCTTCCCTTATTTTAAGGGGCGTCTCCACCACACCCTGCCCCCCATGTCCACAGTGGAAGGAACAGAGACTGTCGTTCACCCCAATGAGCCTTGGCATTAGCTGCACCGAGCATCAGTGCGTCCCTCAGCACGTACTCCTGCAGTCTGCAGTGGGCCAGTCTGCAACATTCCCCGACGGACAACTCGCTCTGCTGGGTGAGGAACAACGCTCGGGCAGACCAAAGAGTGTCTTTCACCGAGTTGATGACCTTCCAGCAGCACTCGATGTCAGTCTCTGAATGCGGGACTGGGAACAGTCTGTAAATCACAGAGTCCTCTGTGACGGAGCCGTTCGGAATAAACTGTGACAGATACCCTTGCAGACATCTCCAGACTCTCTTTGTGAATTGACACTCTGCAAAGAGATGAGCAACTGTCTCCTCTCCATAGTAGCCGTCCCGAGGGCAGGGTGCGCTGGTTATGAGGTTCCGACGGTGCAGGAAGGATCTGACTGGGAGGGCTCCCCTCACCACCAGCCAAGCCAGGTCTTGGTGCTTGTTGGTGAGTTCTGACATTGAGGCATTTTGCCAGACAAGCTGGGCAGTCTGCTCTGGGAACCACACCACATGATCCATCGAGTCCTTTCCCTGCAGTGCCTGCAGAACATTCTGTGCTGACCACTGCCCAATCGACATGTGATCAAAGGTGTTGGTCCGGAAGAACCCTTCCACGAACAACAGATGGTGCGGCATTGCCCAGCTGACTGGCACATGGCGTGGCATCTGCGCCAGGCCCATCTTTCGCAACACCGGGGACAGGTAGAACCTCAGCAGGTATTGACACTTGGTGCCCACGTGCCTTGACTCTACGCTCTGCCTGATGCAGCCACACACGAAGGTTGCCATCAGGGTGAGGGCGACGTTGGACACGCTTTTACCCCCGTTGTCTGCCGACTTGTGCATTGTGGCCCGTTGCACCCGGTCCATCCTCGACCCCCAGATGAACTGGAAGACGGCCCAGGTGATCCCTGTGGCGTAGGAGGGAGGGACAGGCCACACTTGCACCACATACAGCAGCCCCGAGAACACCTCACACCTGATGACCAAACTTTTCCCCGTTATGTGGAGCGTTGCTTCCACAGCTCCAGTTTCTTCCCCACCTTGGCTATCCGCTTCAGCAAATTCTTGTCACACGCCTCAGCCCCCCCAAACCAGA
Source organism: Okamejei kenojei (assembly GCA_035221665.1). Lineage (NCBI taxonomy): Eukaryota > Metazoa > Chordata > Chondrichthyes > Rajiformes > Rajidae > Okamejei > Okamejei kenojei. The sequence continues at coordinate 52,557,901 of CM069139.1, read as the reverse complement.
TCCCCAGTACCTTCAAGAAGTCAGGCTTGATGGTGAAGGGGACGGAAGATCGGTCAGGCCAGTTGCCAAAGAGCATGGCCTCGCTCTTCCTGTGGTTCACCCTGGCACCCATGGCAGACTCAAACTGGTCGCAGATGCTGATCAACCTGCGGACCGACCCTGGATCCGAGCAGAAGACAGCAACATCGTCCATGTACAGGGAGGTTTTGACCTGAGCGCCCCCACTGCCTGGCAATGTCACTCCTCCTGATGGACTTGGCAAAAGGTTCAATACAACAGACGAACAAGACGGGAGAGAGGGCAACCCTGCCTGGCTCCAGACCTGATGGGGAAGCCGTCTGATTCCCACCCATTGATTTGATTCAGTTGGATCCAGTTTCTGATTTCCTCCCCATAGCCCATTTTGGAGAGCATGTCCCTCATGTACGTGTGCGATATCCTGTCGAAGGCCTTCTCATGGTCCAAGCTGACTAGGCAGGCATCCACCCATCTGCATGTAGGTAATGGTATCTCTCAGCAGCGCTAGGCAGTCTGAGATTTTCCTGCCAGGTACAGCACAGGTTTGGTCCGGGTGGATCCCCATCCCAGAGCAGACTTGACCCAGTTGGTGATGGCCTTAGACAGGATCTTATAATCAACATTCAACAATGTGATGGGTCTCCAATTCCTTATATCCTTCATCTCCCCCTTCTGCTTGTAGATTAGGGTGATGCTGCCATTCCTCATGGAGTCTGACATGCTGCCGGCTAGAAGCATGTCATTGTACACTTCCAGCAGGTCCAGACCCACCCAGTCCCACAGAGCCGAATATAACTCGGCCAGTAAGCCATCGCTTCTGGGGGTTTTACTCGAGTCAAAAGAACAGATGGAACCAGTCAGCTCCTCTAGGGTCATTGGTTGGTCCAGACTCTCCCGCTTGTCTCATGTACGTGTGCGATATCGTGTTGAAGAAAAAACAGACAGTCTCTTTTACTCATAGCAACAAAGAACATCAAAGAGGAGGATGACTGGACTTTGGTGCCTTCCCTCACAGTGGGAAACTTCTGTGTGGGGATGTTTATGTTAAATCATGTGCTGTGGTCTTTTTTATTCGTATGGCTATATGGTGACCCCAAATTTCACTGTACCAATTGGTGCATGTGACAATAAATGTCTCTTGAATCTTGAATCTCTTGACTTGATCTTAGCCAAAAGGCCTTTTTGATCACAGTCTCTCCCCTGCCAGGTAAGTTTCAGTTCGCAATAACCAACCTGATCTCCTAGTGGCTCAGCACTTCAACCGCACTAACGAACCCGATCTCCCGGTGGCTCAGCACTTCAACTCCCCCTCCCTTTCCGTATCTGACCTTTCTGTCCTGGGACACCTCCATGGCCAGAGTGAGTCCCACTGCAAACTGGAGGAGCAGCACCTCATATTTCGCTTGGGTAGTTTGCACCCCAGCGGTATGAACATTGACTTCTCCAATTTCAGGTAGTCCTTGCTTTCCCCCTCCTCTTCCCAGCTCTCCCACAGCCCACTGTCTCTGCCTCTTCCTTTCTTCTTATCGCCCCCCCATCAGTCTGAAGGGTCTCGACCCGAAACGTCACCTATTCCGTCGCTCCATAGATGCTGCCTCACCCGCTGAGTTTCTCCAGCATTTTTGTCTACAATCTGAAATGTTAGCATGGACTCCAAGCCAGTCCTAGCCATGTACCTGTTTAACTATTTCTTAAATGTTGAGATCGTCCCTGCCTCAACTACCTCCTCTGACAGCTTGTCCATACACCCACCACCTTGTGGCAAAAGGTTACCCTTCAGATTCCTATTAAATATTTTCCCCTTCACCTTAAACCTGTTATTCTCCGTCCTCGATTCACCTACTCTGGGCAAGAGACATCTACCCGATCTATTCTTCTCATGATTTTGTACACTGCTATAAGATCATGCATTGTTGATGCATTATGCTCTTCATAATTTTGGTCACCGACAATCCAGTTCAAAATTTTTATAAACAGTGGGAATTCAATGAGAATTATGAGTTGCGAAGCATTTTTATTCCTCATTTCTAATAATTGATAGAAATGCACTTACATTTTGTTAATTTTTTTAATATTCAAATTCAACATCATATTTCCCACAATGTTGCTCAGTAGGATGTCCTGTGCCCCATTTATGTTCGTTCTGTTCAGCCAGGCCTTTTTGTGTTATATTTGGGTAGCCATATCAACTGCTCGAAATGAAAGCAACCTTAACAGCAGTGCAGACCCATTATTGAAAATCAGTAAGCTGCATAAAAGAGAGCAATTTTATACCAGAAACAAAGTACTGCAACTAAAACACTTAATATGGAGAAAGTCACGGGCAATTTACCAATTTGTCTAATCCCTGCTGAATTTAGCAATAGTTAATCAAATCACAACAATTATCCCAATGTTTCAAGTAATTTGCTGCAAAATATATTGGAAAATAGAATGAACTCATTTGAAAAATAAAATTCTCAGGATGATTTCTCCCTCAGAGCCTAAAAAAGTCACTGTCTAAAATCATGAGCAGTCAATGCCTCGGGATAAAGCGCTAACTGAGAGATGATATCAATAAACCTTGATTCTGGAGGATATGTGGTAGGGTTGGAAATTACGATTGATGGACTAGTTCATCCTCAATTTGAATAAGTCATTAATCTGGTATAGTCCAGCTTCCCATTCTTACGCTCTCTTATGATCCTATCATGTTATAAAATCATAAGATCCTAGAAATACTCATCAAGGCACACAGTTCTAATACGGGCTTTGTCCTAAAACATTAACTGTTTCCTCCTTCTACGTACTATTTACTTTGTTGAACACTTCCAAGATTTCTTGTATTTATTTCTGTCTAATTATCAGTAGCAGCAGTATTTTGCCTTTGTTCATGCTTAATCTCTGAAAGATTTCCAGCCACTGTCGGGATGCTATTTTCTATTTCACTTATTGATTTTGCTATTACTGTGAACCATATTTCCCACATCATTTGCATCTGTGTTATTGGCCAATTCTTTGGATTACTGGGTGCAAGCTGGACAACTAGCCCAAATTTATATTTTCCAGAATCTTTCCAATCTTTGGTTCCAAATCACCTATGAACATTCCGCATAATGTTTTCCCTGTTCACACAGCAGAGATATATCATGCAAAATATCATACTGACTGCTATATAAATCATAGGCAGCTTTGTGCAGAACATGGAGAAAAATCTCATATTACTTACTTTTAACTTTTTTTAGTGAAGAAAGTCCAATCAATTTTCCCTCTAAGAGTTCTGCTTGATTCCTGCTTTGTTATTCTAAAATATTCAGAAGTCAGTCTGTTAGGAATTATGGCCATGACTGTTTGTGGTATACAACAAACCTTAATCTGTATAATCGTTATACTCCATTCAGTTTGTGGATACACAAGTCTTGTTGGCATGAAAACAGATAGATTAAAGATCAAGATATCATTGATCAGTTCTAAACTCAGATAATTTAATAAAGTCCTTGTATCTATCAATTATTTTGATGCCTTCCAGTTTTGTGATTTTTGTTTATTCAAAGCTGTTAAATAATAAATTGTTTAAAAATGTTGGTAGTTGATCATTTATTAACTGCAATGCAGAAAAATTCAGAACATTCCATGTGCATATTGTTTTATTTCAGAAAATAGAGGCCACAATGAGGTTTTGAAAATGTCTTAATAATGCCCTGCATGAGATGCCTTCAGTGGTATTCATTATGGCATCAAGAGTCAAAGTGTTGGATGAAAAGCTTCTTAGTTAAAAAGGTGAACAAATTAAGATGAAAGCACTTAAACAATATATACAATAATCCCCAGGGGTGGTCATCTAGGTAGCCATTGCCACACTGGCCCTTTTCAAGAACAACTTGAACAGCAGCCCTAGTCATCCCTCCATAGCCTTGCAAACATTTGTCCACTATCCTCTGAGGCCAGCCACACTGGAACCTTTCTCCACCACATCTAGATGCAGTAAATTCTTGATCCCAACTATATGCTGCATTTTATTTTATTTAAAATGTTTTTATTCATGTTACTCTTGCTTCATTCCTCCTTTTTGTTACACCTGCCACATCGACCCTCCCACTGTCCAGACCTCTGGCCATTTTATATACTTATATTAAAGCTCCCCTTGGAAATTTCAAATCTAAAGAATCAGGCACAGCTCTCCAGTCCTTATACCCATCAGCCCCATCTCAGTAACCTTTCTCTCAAATATTTTCTGCACCATCACTAATGCCCTTGCACCCATCTTCTAATACGGAACCCAGAATTGAACACAAATGCTCCTAAATGAGACCAAACCAGTGTTACTGCTGGCTCTTGTACATTTCACAAAATCATTCAAATTGTGCATCCAGTTATTATCAGGTTTAATTGCCAGCAGATTGGCTAGAATAGGCACATGTAATTAATTTAGATATATACAGTGCATGCTGTTAGAATCATATACAATCTATACCCAAATTTCAGAATGTTTCGGTAGCAAACTGGGCTCTCCCAAAAAGATGTGTCCTACTCAATGCAAAGACATTTCATACAAATAGTTTCCAAATGCATTCTTTGCATCACATACATGAATGATAAACATCATGACTGGGGCATTCTGGTTTTGTGGAATCTCTATGCACGTTTGACCTCTATTGCCTCAAGGAAAATCCAATTGCTTCTAAGTCAGGCTTCCTCTGCTGAAAACAAGGTTGCTAAGGTTATTTCTGAAGTACAACGGATAGGCTGTAAGCTGGGTTTGTTGATCGCAGCAGAGGGAAATGTCATATAGCTGCTGGAAAGATCCCTCAGGAAGAGTTTAAATTAATTCAGAGGTCAAACTAACTGCAATAATCTAGGTCATGTTGTGCACATGAGATGAAGAAAGCAGAAAACATTTCATGAAATAGCTCAGTAACAACTTCAACATTTTCGTAATTACTTCATCAGCTCTAAGGGCATAATTGTTAGTGAGACCTTTGAAAAGCTTAGTTTTTGTCCTGAGAAATAAAATTGCTATTTCTTAACCGCCTTCGCTAATACCACAGCTAAAATGATCCATTCTCAATTAATAAAAATAAAAACAGGGAACTGCAGATGCTGGTTAATACACAAGAGGACACAAAGTGCTGGAGTAACTCAGCGGGTCAGGCAGCATCTCTGAAGAACGTGGATCGGTGATGTTTCGTGTCAAGACCCATTCTCAATTGAGAAAATCTACTATTTTCATACATCCCCCACCTTCAAAAAAGGTTGCTGTAAATTAAGATGATCTTGCTTCATATTTCAGTGCTGGTAACAAAATGGCAGTGCTGTAGGACATGCAAGTCAAGTTTTTAATATTTTTAGTTAATTGTTTTCCCTTACAAATTCCAAAAATGAAGAGCTGACAAGTTTAGAACATGTTCAGCACAGATATTGTGGGCTGAAGGGCCTTTGTTGGACTGTTTTATGTTAATTATCTCAGTTTACCATATTATTGAAGTATGTTTTTTTTCTGCCAAGTAGCTCTACATCTGGCCTTGCTTTGCAGAATTCTATTCTGGAAAATCATCTGGACTATTTTTAGATCAAATTGATTTTTGCACTGCCGTCCAAGTGTAAAGTCCACATAAACTTGCTTATTGGTGACATCTCACCCAATCTAATAAATGTGTTCTCATTGCTAATTAGTGGGGTTTTAGTAAACTAGTATACTTCACTTATCAGGCAGGATAAATTAGTCATCAATTATGGTCAAGAAACTGTCCAACTACAATTTATTTTAAAGTGTAGCTTCAAATAATGAATTTAGCTTTTTGTGAAACTTATATTAGTGAATAAAATGATTGACAATTCCAATCCTGCCCTTCCTCAAGATCAATTCCCCACAATTAATTGTAATCAAATATAGAAACTCTGGCTGGCAAAAACAACTACTCAGGAATGTTGAAGCCCATAAAACATTCTTAACATCAACCAGCAAGATCATCCAACAAGTTTGTGAAATGAACCGAGCGAACAGAAAACTTAATAGTTTGCCAGGAAATGTGTAGCTCCATGCATGGGCAAAACTACAAGAAAACAAATTTATTCTGCAAATAGCACTAATAAAAAAGAGAAAACTAGGTTTTGTAAAAAGCATGATTACCAAAGCATCATCATGCAGTGACTTCAATTTCAAGATTTACACAAGAAAGGTAGCTGCAGAATCTTCTACCCTATCTGTTGGATTGCCATCTGATAACCATCTCAAGGAACGAAACAATCCCAAGTTGAATGTGGAGACATTTGGTCTATCCATAGTTGATTTCAATGTTAGACTCCTACAACCAGCTTGGGGAAGACTGGGACTATTAATGTGTGCACCAGCAACACTTCATTCTCCCTTTAAGGTCTGATGTGATTGTGGGGCCCAAACAGTTTCTTCAGCACATGCCTCACAGGTGGCAATAATTTGCAATCAAGAATAGGAAGGAATTGAGGTGTCACAAAAAAAAAAAATGTTATTAAAATCTATTGCAGTTTGTAAATTTGAATATCTCGGCCAACTTCACAAAGTAGGTCAGTACTAGGTGCAATCAAGGTCATTGGTACGAGATAAATGTGGGCTTTAGGAATGAGTCCTTAATAATAACATTCCTGCCCCAAGAACTTAGCTTCTGATACTGACTGCTTCCTTTGTTGGCAGGCTTCAATACAAATTATATTATGTAATGAAAATAAAATACCAAAGTCAGTCCATGGAAAAAGAAAATTACTTGTTTAACTTGCAATTTTACCATGTGTGGATTGTGCAGGGTATTTTTCAATGAATCGTTTCTTTCCCACATGCTTTATCCATGAAATTAATTGTGATATGTTGGAACAATGAGAAATATCCAGCGTTGGTATTATGAATGTTATCAATTTAAATTATTTTCAGAAAATGTTTAAACTTACACTGATGTAGGCAATGAAGCAGAAAGCCTAATAAGTTACGTACTAGATCTCAATCAGAGCGTTAAAATTAAATACAAATACATACGCCTTCAATAGATTTGTCTCAGCTGAGCTAACAGATGGGGCACCGTGGAGAAGTGGAGTGGCTCCATCTCGAGGACAGCAAAAACTGGCAGGACCTTGAAAGCTCTTCACAAGTACTATGCAGCCAATTACATAGTAACATTAACAGCAGCTGTAACAACCACTGCAGTCCTAACCATTCCACAGCCGATGGAAGATGAAACTCTTTGTGAAAACGCCAAGATTTTTTTTTAACAGACAAATCGTGAAAGGAAATGGATTTAAACATCTTCAAGAGCAGCAAAATAATTTAGATGTGCTAGTAGCCAACTCACTACCACATTATGTTTTATTTAGTAACCAATATCACAATGCGTGTCACTAATGATTTTATTGTTAGAATCTTGACTGGTGATAACTAGTCCTAATCACCCTGAACCTACTATCACTGAAGCAGCTGTATTGCACCCTACAAACCATACACTCCTTTAGAGCGATTAACATGATCAATAATGGTTATACATAGTTTAGGCAGGGAAATGGAAGGAAGGCGTGTCCCAAATGAGGGAAAGTGTGGATTTCCATTTCAGTCCAATTTAGGGGGGGGAGGGGGGAGGATAGGGGAGAGGAGGTGTTTCGGGTCAAGACATTCAATGAGTCAACTAGGGAGGAATCTTGCTCCATCTGCAGTCCATTCATTAATCCCACTACTTTGTGCAGCCAACTCCACAATCCATCAGATTTAATGATTGCAATGCACCTTTTAATATGAAAACAAGGTGACATCTGCACAACAAGGTCTCAATTACTCAGCCAAATTGAGCTTGAAACTGCCAAGAAAAATGTTAAAACTGTGTCAGAGTCAAAGCCTTAGACCAACACCAAACAGAAATTTACTTTAAAGACAACCTTGATTATTACATTTAGAGTAATTCTCATTTTCACTGCTAAGAAAACTATAATCCAAAATCCCCAAACTGCAGATATTGGAAATCTGAAATTAAAATAGAAAATGTTGGAAATACTCAAACAGGTCAGGCAGTATCTATAGAGAGAAAGTTAACATTTCAGGTCAATAACCTTTTTTCCAAAGGGGGGGGGGTTGAAATAGCTTACTTTATTTGCTTGAATGTTGTCTTGAAGACAAACATCCAACTGAACACTAGGTGGCATGGTTGTATCATATTATCAGCCACATGCAAGATTGCAACCTAAGCTTTGAAGCCTGATTGGTTCATTATTTAAGAGCACCTGATAAATGGTGAAAGAAAACATTAAACGTCTTCCTTAATAGCATTTTTGCTCCCTTAAAATACTTCATGGTTTTAATCAATTCTTTCTGAGTTAGTCGTGAGAGCTTTCCATTTCTTCCCAGAGCGATGCAATTCTCCTCTCCTACAAGATACCTGCATCTATTAAGAAGGCCAAACATAGCTTAGTCAGAGAAGAATCAGATTGATAGGAAAACTGAATGTGGGCTAGGATCATAGTTTTAAGATGAATTGACTATTTGATAAGAGGTTAACAAGAACACAGTTGCAACTTTTTAATTATTAAAAACCAATAGACAACAGTGATAGACAAAATGCTGGAGCAACTCAGCGGGACAGGTAGCATCTCTGAAGAGAAGGAAAGGTTGACATTTCAGGTCGAGACCCTTATTCAGTCTCGACGATTCTAATCAGATTAGTCAAACACGATTACTTCAGTAAACCCACGTATTTCTCTTTAATCAACTCAAACCTCTAATTGCATATTAATGAGATCCTTCACAAGATTACGGACTAAAACAAGCAGCCTGGGGAAGAAGCATCAAAAATAATACTCCAACAATATTTACAAACTTAGGTGTGTAGAACCCTCACACCCAACAACAAAATGTATTTAAAATCGGGACATACCAGAGTGCCGTGAATTCAGAGCATTTAAAGTCAACCCGATTGATGCAAACACTATGTAGCAAGAATGCAAACTGGATTTAACCCTTGCCCACAGCCTATACACCCCCACTTACCTCAACTAGATGCAGACGGTCAAATGAGCGGAGACTGCAGGTTAGTTGAATACTATGAAGGAAAGAGACCTCGATGGTGACACCATTTGAAGGATATTCAGGCATTTAGATGCTATAATTGAAAACATTGAATATGACACAAAATAGATTGATTAAAAGCATTAAGTTATCTGTTGCTTTATTTGAATGAATTATTTTTTCCTTGGCTCTAGGAATCTATATTTAAATGAACGGGGATTCTAATCGTACACTTTAAACAGATACTCCAGTGTAATGCTGTGGATCCCCAGAACTTTCTCAGGAGTCCACTGTCAGAAGACTAAGATTCAGCTATGTACTGAAGTGATGTTTGTGTTGCCATTTATCAATCAGCTAATCCTGGACCTACTGCAGATCTAAGGATTTTCCCTTACAGTGGCTTGCAAACGTTTTCATACCCCTTGAACTTTTCCACATTTTGTCACGTTACAACCACAAACGTAAATGTATTTTATTGGGATTTTATGTGATAGACCAACACAAAGTGGCGCATAATTGTGAAGTGGAAGGAAAATGATACATGGTTTTCAAATTTTTTTTACAAATAAAAAAACTCAAAAGTATTCAGCCCCCTTTGCTGATACCCCTAAATAAAATCCAGTGCAACCAATTGCCTTCAAAAGTCACCTAATTAGTAAATAGAGTCCACTTGTGTGTAATCTAATCTCAGTATAAATACAGCTGTTCTGTGAAGGCCTCAGAGGTTTGTTAGAGAACATTAGTGAACAAACAGCATCATGAAGCCCAAGGAACACGTTGTGGAGAGGTTTAAAGCAGTGTTAGGTTATAAAAAAATATCCCAAGCTTTGAACATCTCACAGAGCACTGTTTAATCCATCATCCGAAAATGGAAAGAGTATGGCACAACTGCAAACCTACCAAGACATGGTCGTCCACCTAAACTGACAGGCCAGGCAAGGAGAGCATTGATCAGAGAAGCAGCCAAAAGGTCCATGGTAACTCTGGAGGAGCTGCAGAGATCCACAGCTCAGGTGGGAGAATCTGTCCACAGGACAACTATTAGATGTGCACTCCACAAATCCGGCATTTACGGAAGAGTGGCAAGAAGAAAGCCATTGTTGAAACAAAGCCATAAGAAGTCCCATTTGCAGTTTGTCACAAGCCATGTGGGGGACACAGCAAACATGTGGAGGAAGGTGCTCTGGTCTGATGAGACCAAAATTGAAAATTTTGGCCTAAATGCAAAACGCTATGTGTGGCGGAAAATTAACACTGCACATCACCCTGAACACACCATCCCCACTGTGAAACATGGTGGTGGCAGCATCATGCTGTGGGGATGCTTTTCTTCAGCAGGGACAGGGATGCTGGTCAGAGTTGATGGGAAGATGGGGAGCCAAATACAGGGCAATCTTGGAAGAAAACCTGTTAAGAGTCTGCAAAAGACTTGAGACTGGGCGGAGGTTCACCTTCCAGCAGGACAACGACCCTAAACATACAGCCAGAGTTACAATGGAATGGTTTGGATCAAAGCATATTCATGTGTTAGAATGGCCCAGTCAGTCCAGACCTAAATCCAATTGAGAATCTCTGGCAAGACTTGAAAATTGCTGTTCACAGACGCTCTCCATCCAATCTGACTGAGCTTCAGCTATTTTGCAAAGAAGAATGGGCAAAAATCTCAGTCTCTAGATGTGCAAAGCTGGTAGAGACATACCCCAAAAGACTTGCAGCTGTAATTGCAGCGAAAGGTGGTTATACAAAGTATTGACTCAGGGGAGCAGAATACTTTTGCATGCCACACTTTTCAGTATTTTATTTGTAATAAAATTTGGAAACCATGTATCATTTTCCTTCCACTTCACAATTATGCACCACTTTGTGTTGGTCTATCACATAACATCCCAATAAAATACATTTATGTTTGTGGTTGTAACATGACAAAATGTGGAAAAGTTCAAGGGGTATGAAAACGTTTGCAATCCACTGTAGATGGGCAAGTGCCAAGTGATCTTTTTGAATTGCCAGCACATTTCAGACCATTATGTTTACACTCAGAAATCCCTTGCTCTAGGATCGAAAGAAAAAAAGTTGACAACAGCTCATCAGCTAAGCACTTAGTTTGTGAATGGACATAAATTGTTTTGTGTTTTAATTATATGTATTAGTTTTTAAACATTAATGGATAAGATATATTCTAACTTTGATTTCTGAAACGCCAAGCCCCATTCATGATGTCTTCATCAAGCTATCTTCAAAACAGGAATGATGGGTGCAGCATCATCAAGACCGGCAACCTCAGAAGAAGTATTATGCAAATCTCTTAACTATTTCATTAGAAGGAGATAAAAAGATCCTATAGGACTATTCCAGGAATGGCCAACTCCTCAGGCTCCCAATCAACAATTATTCCTAAAACATTATTTTAAAACATTAATGTGTAGGATGGAACTGCAGATGCTGGTTTAAACAGTCTCTTCATCTTTTTCATTCTCTGTGTTTTTAGTTTGTTGTAAAAATGTTTTAGCTTATCTTTAGTTTTTGTGGAGGGTGGTGGGGGAAACTTTTTTTTTATATCCCTTTCCTCAACGGAGTTGCGACTTTTTCCATGTGGTATCTCCATCTGCACTGCGGCCCAACATCGCGGAGTTGGCGGCCTCTTGTTTGGGACATCTAGAGCTCCAAAACCGCGGAGCCTGCAGACTTTAACATCTCGGAGCTGGCGATCCCTTTGCCAGGGGTCGGCCTTTGGTGCTCCAACCTGTGGGAGCTGCGGACTTTAATATAGTGAAGCTCGTGGTCCCTGGTTAGGGACCGATTTTGGGAACTCCAAGCTGCAGGAGTTTCGACCGTCCTGATGCGGAAGCTTAGACAGCCCCGAGGTGGGAGTTTGATCGCTGGCTGCGGATGGTTCGACTCCCAACTCGGGAGGAAAGAAGATAAGACTTTATTGCCTTCCATCACAGTGGGCAATGTGGAGAAGCCGCTGTGGTGGAGGTTTATGTCAAATTTGTATGTAGTTGTGTGTCTTGTTGCTTTTTTGGTATGACTTTATGGCAAACCAAATTCTTCATATGTTGCAAAACTTGGGTAATAAAGTACGATATGATTATGAGTAAAAACCAAAGATAGACACAAAAAACAGGACAAGCAGCATCTCTGGAGAGAAGGAATGGGTGGTGTTTTGGGTTGAGACCCTTCTTCAGACTGTTTAGGGATAAGGGAAAGGAGAGATATAGACAATGATGTGGAGAGATAAAGAACAATGAATAAAAGATATGCAAAAAAAGTAACGATGATAAAGGAAACAGGCCATTGTTAGCTGTTTGTAGGGTGAGGTTAGTGCGACTTGGGTGGGGGAGGAATAAAGAGAGGGGGAATGCCAGGGCTACCGGAAGTGAGAGAAATCAAATTCATACCACTGCCCAAGCAAAATACCGAGATGTTGTTCCTCCAATTTGCGTTTAGCCTCACTCTGACAATGGAGACCTAAGACTAAAGATCTGTGTAGGAATAGGAAGGAGAATTAAAGTGTCCGGCAACTGGGAGATCAGGTTGGTTCAGGCGTGCTGAGCAAAGGTGTTCTGCGATACGATCGCCCAGTCTACGTTTGGTCTTGCCGATGTACAAGATTCAACATCTTGAACAACGGATACAATAGATGAGGTTGGAGGAGGTTCATGTGGACCTCTGCCTAACCTGAAAGGACTGTCTGGTCCCTGGACAGAATCAAGGGAGGAGGTAAAGCGACTGGTGTTGCATCTTCTGCGGTTGCAGGGGAAGGTACCTAGGGAGGGGGTGGTTTGGGTGGGAAAGGATGTTAACCAGGGAGTTGCGGAGGGAACGTTCTCTGCGGAAAGCGGAAAGGGTTGGAAATGGGAAAATGTGGCTGGTGGTAAGATCCGATTGGAGAATTTTGGAGGATTATGTATTGTATGCGATGGCTGTTGGAGTGGAAGGCGAGGACTAAAGGGAATCTGTCTCTGTTGCGACTAAGGGGAGGGAAAACAAGGGCGTCATCGAAAATCAATATTCTCTATGGTACCTTTCTGCGCACAAAAGTGATTACATTTGTCGACTTTAAAATTTCTAGTTCCAACAGCAGTATGTTAATTTAACTTGGATTTTTATGGACCATGCAGGGTAATATATTGACATTTTTCTTCTGAAATGAATGTGTCTTGCATCTTTTCTTTGTTCAACAAATTTCATGTTGTACATTAACCCATAACTTATAAAATGTTGTCAGTGATGGCACTAGATCAGAAGTTATGTAAATCTCGGCAAGTTCTGACTTCAAAACAAATGAAGTGCTTTTCCGAAAATGTTTACATTCCTCCCGAAATATAGCAGAAGTTATTAAAGTACAGTCAATAATTTAAGAGGTGAATATTAGAGTACTTTATGAAGATTAGGCTCTTAAATGATCATGGTATTTATTTGGCAGAAACCACATTATTTAGTTTCATGAGAGGACTTTGCTAACCTTCCTTCCGGAGATAACAGAAAAGCAATCCTTTGTGCACATAATATATTAAAAATATTTAAAATGTAAATATTTCATTATATTCTGGGAGCATTGCTATTGCAACCTCTTATTGATCCCAATAGGACTCATGTATCCATAATTATATCAAACAGTTATAAAAGTTATAAAACAATCAGTAACAATAATCTTGTGATTTTCTTTTTGAAACAAAGACTTGATAGGCAACAAACACTGTTCACAGTGGAAATAAATGAATTATTAAGGCATTTTACAATACATGCATACACTGAGCACACTCTTCGCTGGGCGTTGTATAAATCGAGGCACTTTGCCACTGAAAACACCATTAGTGCCACATTAAGTGTTGCCGAAATATCATGTGGAGAACAATGAAACGGACATCTGTAATGTGGCGAGCACCACAGAAAGATATTTTAAAAATTGACAGAAATTATATTATTAACAGCAATGCTTAATCATAAACCTGGAATGGGAACCCATCAAGATCAATTTTTCAGCAATGCACCAGATAACTCAAATCCAAACAAATTGCAAGAAAAATACAATGATGATTGCCAATATTGTTACCTTATATTTCATAATTTAAATTAAAGAAACACTCAGAAGTAAATGTCAGTTCTTTTAATAAGTTGTTCATTTTCTAAACAGAATGCAATCGTGCGCTGAATATTCAATCCTTTGAATGAGGTAATACATGAAGGCACGTCTTCACAAAATATACAGGCATTTAGACTTTGTATTGAACATAAATGTAAGCACACAAAATTAGGAATCTTAATATACAAAGTTTAAATTTTTTTTAAACTAAAAACACACAAGTTCTAGTCACGATTGTCACAGTTTTATAACACACTGAAACAGTAGCAAAGTAAAAACAATTGAAAAGACATCTTATTGAATAAGCGCTAACAGGTTTAATCAATATTAAAAACCCTTCATTTTCCGATTGTCCTCTAAAGACCACACTAAAATGTTAAAATTTAAACAAGGAAGCAATTCCTATTTTAAAAAATGCAATAAAGTTTTTGTAAAAAAAGACTCCATTCTAATGCCTCTGCTACATTGTTACTAAAAAAACGCTCCATTAATATTTCAAGGATACAAATAATACACGCAACTCTGAAAAGATCACAAAAATCTATAAATAATTTTTTTTTGATTATACAAAACTATTATGTATTTTACCTGTTTGACGTTGATAGTTTAGGTTAGGTCTCCAGTTTTTTAAATATTTATTTTCTTGAACTTGCCTATTTTATTAAGTTGTTATGGTAAATTGAATTTAAAGAAATTCAAACAAAAGAGTGCAAAATAGTTTCATGTGTGCAACACAATTTAAAAATATACCTAAAATGGTTTTTTGATATTCAATTTAAAATAAAAACTAAATTCACATTTTACCTCTTCAAAACAACTTTGTAGTTGTTCTGATACGGTTCAGTAATACCCAATAATGAACAGGAAACTCATTAAAAATATATATACCAGGTTTCATGAGAACAAGATTTATGTGGTTAAATATGAAAACTCTAAAAATTATCAGTAGTAAATGCTATTGTACGAATCTTTCGTCAGGCATAGAACTCAATTTTCATAACATTGCCCATTTGCTGCATTGATATTTTTTAAAAGACCACTAGATTTGATGAAAATTAAAGTTCAAAAAATATTTTATAATTTAATCTTCTAAACGGAACATTAAACAAAATAACCACTGCATCCCAAACCATCAAAATGCTATAAATACAGTATCAAGTTTCATCAGGAGAATGCAATAACATTTAGTAGTTGTTCTTAGTGCTATAGCCCAATCACAGCAACAACAAAATGCAACACTTTATAATTGAATTTGTTCAGGCAGTAAGACCAGAGTGTCCCAAATTCACAGATAAAGACTGCAGTACTATATAGCAAAACAGCACAATTTATTAGTCTCATTTGGAATGGTATTTGGTAAGTAAAGTTTCATATTGTCATTGAGAATAACTATGTACTATAAAACCACTTTAATAAGATTTCTAAAAACCTTTGCTTAGTTTTTAAACAGACCAGGCTTAGCCATTTAACATATGCCAGTGTCAACTTTATTTTGCAAGGTCATATTTTATTTGACAGTAGCTTGTAAAACAAAGTATTGCTCAATTAGTGAATTGAATTCTGGATTTTCAAATGTGGTTCCTATATTAATGATTGATAAAGACATGCTCCACACATGATATTTATTGTCCCCAAATGATGTATTGAATATGCATTGAAATCCAAAGGGAAGATATACTTTAGTGACAAAAGTTTCTGATTTTTTCATTTTTGGAAAGTATGATATAATTTTAGTATGATAATTCAGTAATAACCAAAATATTGAAAAATTGCTTGCTATTAAGTACTGCAGCTTTATGTATAAAATATTGAAAGCAATGTTCTTCCACACACTTAATGCAGAGACGCCATGCAATGGAATTGGTTCAACTTCAACTGAAACCATGCAAGTTTTCCAGAGATGCACATCAGTTTTAAATAGGATGTTTAGATTTTCTGTTAAACTTTGAAACATTATCTGATAGCAATGCTCTTGACAAGACCACAGTGGAACTTGCGCATATGCCTATACAGATCACCCGACTGCGTAAATCGTCTTTCACACCATTTACAGGCATGTGGCTTCTCCCTGGTGTGTACAACTGCATGACGGCTGAGGTTATGAGAGTACTGGAAGCTCTTTCCACATTGACCACAGGTATAAGGCTTCTCGCCCGAGTGAGTTCGCTCATGACGCTTCAGCGTATACATGCAGGAAAAGGTTTTGCCACACTGCGAGCAGGTAGGCATGGAACCATCAGTAGGCATTTTGGCCCGAGGGCCATCTTTTTCCCTGAAGTGAGTACTCAGATGAAGCTGAAGAACATGTGGACTTGGGAAGCCTTTGCTGCAGAGAGGGCAAATAAAAATATGTCCTGTCGACATCACCATCCTGGTGTTTGAAATATCAGATGATGGCATTTCATCTTCACTCCCATCCTGTTCTTGTTCTATTCCATCATTGTGTGCCACACCATTCGCTGGAAACACAGGTCCAAAGCCTGCATTCATGCCATTGGCAGAATTGCCATTCTGACTTACTGGATCCATTTCTTCACTGCCCTCCTGGTCTGACAGCAACTCTTGTTCATCTCCAACATGTGGTGCGGTGCCCTGCTGTTGCCTGTCGGAGGCCAGCTGTCCAGAAACGTAGGGGGAGTAAAATAAATCTCTTCCAGACACAGGTTTGAAAGACAGATCTAGAGCACAGTCAACATCAGCAGAAGCCTTGATATGGTCAACAGTCCTTTGAGGCAAAAGTCCAAGAGAACTATTGACACTTGACTTTGTTTTTCCAGTTGCTGCATTGCATGATTCTGGCTCTGTAGATACAGATGTTATACCTACAAGTTCAGATAATCTCTTAGAATGTCCATTAATCTTTTCACTGACTGTGGGATTTTTATACCCCACAATAGTACAATTTTGCTTGCTTTGTGCATCAAAAGTATGCAGTATCAGTTCATTACTTTCTGAAGAACTCTCTTCTTTGACCAATCGAAGAGCATTACCGTTCATTTTTTCATCGACACATAGTTCTTTATCTTTCAATTTCCCCTTACAGACTTTCACAATGTTGTACATGTGAAGGTAACTGGCTGCAGCTAACACATCTTCAGCTGGTAGGCTATTAAACTGAAGTTTTCCTTCATACATGAATTCAAGAAGCAGGCCAAAGGCAGGAGCTGTGACAATGTCACTGTTTAAATGCACAATGTCTCTTTTGTCCAGCTGGTCCCTGTAGAATAGATGAAAGTACATGCTGCATGAAGCAAGCACTGCACGATGGGCTCTAAACTGAACGTCTCCAACTAGAACAGTACAGTCACAGAGAAAATCCTGGTGACGCTGCTGACTCAGACACTGCAGCAACTGCCGGCTATGGTCTGGAAACTCCATTCTTCCTGCATAACCTCCTAAAACACGAAAATCGAACAGAAATTAAAAACCGAAAAAAATCCAGCCTGCATGCAATTAAAACTGTGCCATCAATAGTTTAAGATGCACTCCAGCCCAAAGGGCTATAGGAAGAAACTAACAAACTTAACATATACACAAATTTCTATCAAGCGCCCAGAGTTGGCGCAGATGGCAAGTGAAACACGACAGCTGACAGGAAAAAAAATGTTATCAATTAAGCAAATTAGGCAATCACCACTCGAAGCAACTGGCTTCCTCCAGTAACCAAACTTTAGAGACTTAAAAAAAAGACAAAGCAAGTGTTACATCAACGATCACTCGAATTACAAGCAAACAACTGTTTACTTTATACCTTATCCACAACAACGCGGATAAAAGCAAATTCTCACGCCCCCTTTGGGTTCCTCACTTGATAGTCTGAATGTCCTGAACACATTTTGTTTTTTTTCTCTCTTCTCCTTTCTTCGGACACCCACGGAGGGAACAGGTTGGAAATCCGAAATGGATCCAGAGGAAGGTGTCCCAAAAGTAGAAAAGGCGAGACAAAACACAACACTGACTCCAGGAACAAGCTGGAGGGAGAGTCAGCTGCTCTGACATCACGGGCAATGTAAATGCTACCTCCAGCTGTGCTCCTTTTAATGCCATATGTTCCTTTAAATCGACTTCGCAGCCAAAGCTTGAGGGGGGAGGAGGTCTTTTTTATCACCCACTGGCCGGACGAAGACACATTTTCCTCTTTGCACCCTTCACCTCTTTCCTCCACACCCCCCCCCCCTTTTTTCGCTTAACACCACACCAAAAAAACAAGCTATTGAGCGTGCAAAACAACTTTCTGAGGTAAAATAAGACAGATCGTATAAAGGACGCAGTTCTAGAATTACAATATCGGTTGCAAAAGTAAACTCTACCTTATTACTTCGGCCTGAGGGGGTGCTGAGGGGAGAGGGGGAGCGATCAGCCTCCCCAGAGAAAGGAGGAAGTAAGGAGGTGAAAATAAAGCGAGGCGCACACGCAGCATAACTCCCTGAGTTGCAGGAAAAGTTGGACTAGGGGAGGGGGCAAAGACATGCGAGGCAATGCAGTGTACTGCAGCGAGGCGGCTGCAGGAGGGAGCTGCCCGGGCCGCGCTCGCTCTCTCTCTCTCTCGGGGACGGCGGTTGGTCAGGAGCGCGTGGCTGCGCGCGGGCCGGGGCGCGCGCTTCCCGCCAGGTGCCGCCGCCGCCGCCGCCGCCGCTCACCTGGTGCGAGAGGCCGGTCCTTCGCCGCCGCCGCTCCCGGGCCCCGTGTGTGCGAAGCCACCGTGTGGTCCCTTCATCTGCGGCCCAAATGTTGAACGGCCGCGCAAGCCAACTGTTGTGGAGAGTGTGTGTGTGTGAGACTCGCCTCAGCGCCCGCTCTCGCGATACTTACCTATGCTGGCGGCGCCCAGAAGGTCAATCGGTAGCGGGCCGGAGCTGGCATCGCCTGCTGGCTGCCCGCCCGCCCGCCCGGCCTCTGCAGACCTGACCTTCCCCCGGCCCCGGACAGACCCAGGCACCGCTGCTCGTCCGCCCCCGCCCCCGCCCACTGCACCTGCACTGCAGAATCCGACAATACAAACGACAAACCTCACAAGACACGATGTGCTGGAGTTACTCGGAGGGTCAGGCGGCATCTCTGGAGAACATACCCTCCCCGCCGAGTTACTCCAGTACTTTGACCTTTGTGTTTTGTATAAACCAGCATCTGCAGTTCCTTGTTTTTACATTTTGCTGCTCCACTGGGAAATCTCAAGATATGACTGCTTTGAAGAAGTTCTACCTATCCATGTTCTCCAGAGATGCTGCCTAACCCGTGGATTTGCTCCAGGCTTTGTCTTTTTTTTTCTTGTACACCAACACCTGCAGTTTCTTGTTTCTACATTTCGCTGTTCCATTGCAAAATCTCCTCAAGGTGTGCCTACTTCCAAAAAACGGTCAATACCGCCCAGTCCATCATGGGTACTGACCTCTCCACCATCAAAGAGATCTACAAGAGTCGCCACCTCGAAAAATGAACCATCATCATCACCACCCTGGCCACACTTATTTTATTTCTGCCATTGGGAAGAAGGTATATGAGCCCGAAAACCATAACGTTCTTCCCTACAACCATCACACTATTAAACACTACAACCTCCAAATAGGAGGCTCTGAACTATATCGACTTGGGGACATTATTTTTAACTTTGCACTACTATTGTCTATTTATTTGTCTATCTTTTTATAAATACTTAACTTTTTTAGTTTATTATGGGTTTTACTGATATTTTACAATATTTGTTGTGTTGCTGCAAGTAAGAATTTCATTGTTACAATTCGGGACATCTGACAATAAAACAATCTTGACTACTTTGAAGAAGTGCTCCTGACTAACCATGTTCTTCACATATGCTGCCTGACCTGCTGAGTTACTCCAGCACTTTGAGTCTTTTTTGTAAATCAGCATCTGCAGTTCCTATTTTCTTCAACTTAAAACTTTAGCCTTGTTTCATCAGCATTAATATGTTATTCACTTGTCTTCTAAATTTCAGGTAGCGTTTCAGGATTTTTTGCAAGGACATTTATGCTTTTGCTGTGTCTATTACTAAATCAAGTCGGGTTTCCACAGTGTACAGTTGTCCATAAATGCAAAGAAAAGTAAGAAGCACTAAATATTTCAGCCAATAGTAATCAAAATCAATCCAAAACAATTATGCTTGTGATATCCTAATATGTGCAAAATATACTGGAATTTAGAAGGATGAGAGGGAATCTTATTGAAACATAAGATTATTAAGGGATTGGACACGCTAGAGGCTGGAAACATGTTCCCAATGTTGGGGGAGTCCAGAACCAGCGCCACAGTTTAAGAATAAGGGGTAGGCCATTTAGAACGGAGATGAGGAAAAACTTTTTCAACCAGAGAGTTGTGAATCTGTGGAATTCTCTGCCTCAGAAGTTAGCTAGAGCTCTTAAAGATAGCGGAGTCAAGGGATATGAGGAGAAGGCAGGAACGGGATACTGATTATGGATGATCAGCCATGATCACAGTGAATGGTGGTGCTGGCTCGAGGGGCCGAATGGCCTACTCCTGCACCTACTGTCTATTTGAGTAGAAGAGATGGGATGTCATGTTGCAGCTGCACAGGGCATTGATGAGACCAGACCTGAAATATTGTCTGCAGTTTTTATCACCATGCTAAAAAGGGATGTGATTAAGCTATCATGGAGCTTTTAATCAATAGCAAGCGGGAGAGTCTGGACCAACTACAGACCCGGAAGGAGATAACGGATTTTATCTGTTCTTTTGAATAAATCGCTTAGAAGTGACAGCTTAACAACTGAGTAGTACTGAGTGGGACTGGGAGGGCCTGGACTTGCTGGAAGTGTACAGTGCTATGATTCTGGCTGGCAGCATGTCAGACTCCATGAAGAAGGGCATCATCACCCTCATCTTCAAGCAAAAGGAGAGAAGGATACAACAGGAATTGGAAACCCATCTCACTGTTAAATGTATACTTGATCCTGTCCAAGGCCATCAGCAACCGGGTCACGTCTGCTCTGGGACAGGTGATCCGCCCAGGTGTGAGATGTTCCTGGTCTGCTGTATATGGTGCAGATGTGGCCTATGCCTGCCTCCTCTGCTCTGGGAATCACTCAGGCCATCTTCCTGTTCAGCTGGGGGTCAAAGATGGAGTGAATCTGACAAGTTACAATGCACAAGTCCATGACTAAAGGGTGCAACAGCATACCCAACTTTGCCCTCAACCTGATGGCTACCTTCCTGTGTGGCTGCATCAGGCTATGTACAGAGACAATGTGGGCACTAAGTGTCACTAACTGCTAAGGTTCCATCTGTCTCCATGTTTTAGAGATGCAGCCCACCGAGTCCACACCAACCTTTGATCACCTGTTCATACTAGTTCTGAATGTGTAAAGAAAGGTCCCGATCCAAAATGTCACCCTGCCATGTTTTCCAGACTTGCTAAGTTACTGCAGCATTTTCTGTCTTCCCTTGATAAACCAGCATCCGCAGTCTCTTGTTTCCATGCTAGTTCTATGTTATCCCACTTTCTCATCCACTCCCGACTATAAGGCAATTTTACAGAAGCCAATTAACCAAAAAACATGCACATCTTTGGAATGTGGGTGAAAACTGGAGCACCCGGAGGAATCCCACATGGTCATAGGGAGTATATGCAAACTCCGCACAGACAGCACCCAAGGTCAGATCGAACCCAGGTTTCTGGCGCTGTGGGGCAGCAGCTCTACCATCTGCGCCACTGTTGTGAAGGGCAGGACTGGCACCATTACCGCACAATGTGCTAGTCAGTTAGACAATGCCGCACTACCCATCCATTATGATGCTTGATCATTGCATCTCAATTGTAATTTTTCTTCACACCCTAGACAGATGAGAGATTCCTGGAGGGATAAACTCACATCAGTTTGCTTTGGAGCCAATTGGACTGTAATGTCAGTGAAAAGTTGAACTGAGTGTGGAGAGTGCTCAAGGGCCTACTGAGCAGTATTCACATCCACATGTTGTATTCAGTATTTAGCTGTGAGTACTGTCTTTGTGTGTAAACGCCTGTGTTGAGTTGTCAGGATTAAAGAATTAAATTCTCAGCCAGGTACCGTACACAGAGTACTCACTTGCAACTTGCACTCAGGCAGTCAGATGTTAAGATAAAAATATATTATGTAATCCCCTATATAAATTGCAGAATCATTTATATTTCTAGATTTTATGGTTGTGCTTTCAGCCAGCTGTGAAGCATGAAAACCGAAACAACTTATTGAAAGGAACATGATGTACCTTGACCCAACTGTGGGTCAGTAGCGATACAAATTCTATTCAAAGGGTAATATTGGACTGATTGGTGAATAGTTATTGTATCAATAAATTGCAGATGCTGGAAATCTGAAACAAAAAAGTAGATAACAGACGCACTTAACAAGCACCAATATGAGTACCGTATTTCCCGGCGTCGAAGATGCACCCCCATTTTGAATTGCTAAATTTTGAAAAAGTGCTGGCGGGACAGGATCAGCGGGTCAGGCAGCATCTCTGGAGAAAATGGATAGGTGAGGTTTCGGGTCAGGAGCCTTCAGGCTCTATATATGAGATCAAATAGTTTAAGGCCAAGGACCCTCTTATCAGAACAGGTTGAACAGTAAAACAATGGGATTTTTCAATTGGAGACTGAAAGAGAAGAGAAATAAAAAGACATAAAATGAAATAGAAAAGTACAACTACACTTGTAATGCGGAAAACAAAAGGTGTATACCTTTTGGTCAATGTTGATTTACCCCTGCGTTGAAACGTGCAGTAGATGACTTATATTGGATGGTGTTGGAGCAATGTAGGAAACTACAGGCTGAGTAATCTACAAGGTGGAGATCTAAATGAGACATGATGCTCCACTGAGACTTCAAAACTTAACTGGGATGAGATATTGCGGATTGATTTTGTTGATCGTTGGTTGGTGTGGACCCGGTTAATTGAAGGGCCTGTTTCCACGCTAGATCTCTAAACTAAATTATACAGCCTGCATTGGGATTACTTTGGAATCTTCTAATGAGTTTGTCCTCAATTAACAAGGATCGTATGAAAATAATTTGGTGTGTTTTACATTATAGCTTAAGTTGTATTATTGTAAATGAAATTGTCTGAAGCTTGTTTTATTGCAGTTGTTGGAATCTGGTTGTCAATTTTACCCTTTAATCGGAATAAATGTCAGATATAAAAATTAAAAGAAATTTAAAATCATGTTAAAGATATGAAATAAAATGATCCGCTGTTTCTATTTAGCTGATACCACAGGATATTTGTGTTACAAATAATGTTCAAATGTTTCAAGAGCTTGGCAGCGGAAGAATATTAATACATGATGTGATTCTTTACAGAGCAAGTTCTCAAATTCAGCCATATTATTAGAAGAAGGCACCTTGCCATAGAGAGAGAGAGAGAGAGAGAGAGAGAGGGAGAGGGAGAGTGCAGGGATAGGCACCCTGGGCCACTCTTGGCAACCTCACGGCAGCTAGTTACAGAATGGCATTGGCAGAGTGCTTGAGAACAGATTGTCTTCTTCTCATCTTGGCTAAGATATAATGTATGACTCAGGGGAGGGGGCTAGAAAGGAAAAGGGAAAATAAAATCTAAAAACAAAGGCCCAAGCAAATGTGTCTTTACAGATTGTTCAAAATTATTGTTCAAAAACATTTGAAATTGTATAACATGTACACTATGAGCTTCATGCAAACAAGGTATTTCATTGGGCCCTGGTGAATATGCCAATTTAACCTGAATTGCACCTCTTGCTCTCTTACTTTGATACTTTAACAAATATAGACCGAATGAAATAACATAAAATTTAGATCCTTTTATTTCACATAATTGCACACTCAGCTGGCTCAGATTTTATAGTTTTAACATACAGAGGATACTGCAGTGAGTTGGATGATCCAGGCAAGGCACTGATAAGGAGCTCTGTTTAATTCACTCCAGTTAGCGTAAAGGAAGAGCAAATCAGTCAGTGTTCTTGCTCTTGGTGATTATTTAGTGCTTGTGTGCACGTGTAAAAAAAATTAGGATTAATCAAATAGTTTTCCAACAGTGTCTATGAGAAAACTATTTGGGTTAAGTATTGATCTGCATGCAAGGTACCTCTGTCCAAATTTAAAAAAAGCAGCGCATAGAATTATCTTGAGAAAAGATTCCACTTAAAATTCAATTTGAATGGTGAAAATAAAATATGATCATTTTTGAAAGTGATTACATGTGTGAAGCAACTAGATTTGAACTCATTACAGTGTATACATATAATGTATATTTATTTAATTATAATTTTAAAGACACTGGATTTTTACAACTTCCATAAAAGGAAATAATGTGAAGAGCAAAGAAAAAATGCTCAAAGCAGAAAATAAAACTTGCTGTAATTTGTGAACAGAATGGTTATACTAATTAACTCTCTTTCAATATGTATAATTGCATCAGCAGCATTCATAATATACTGTTAAGAGTTAGGTTTAAGAGTGTATGTGCTCTGACGCAAAACACCTCCGAAGGGTTATACCCCTGGCCAACGTACTTTTTCAGCACTGCAGGTCCATAGGGCACAAAAACGAATGTTAAATATACATTTAGAAGGATAGAAGTGTGAAGAAGGTTCCCAAATGCTTCTGTCCATTCCCTCCACAGATGCAGCCTGACCTGTTGAGATTCTCTTGCACTTTGTGCTTTGAGATAAATTTGATTGATGTGATTTGATTTGCTCGTGTTTATTCAAACAACCAAAAGAAAAAACAAGCTGTCTATTTTTCCCAAGGTACCATAAAGCCATTAAATTATTTCAATAATAGTTTCAGTTTATAACAAACATTTTATCTTATCCTCAGATGCATGCAAAGACCCAGAAATACAATGTATGTCCCAACAAGCAAATTACATTTAAATAAAACAAAACCTGCTCATGTAAATCATGTGTTAATAATGTCATAGCAGTCAGCTAGGAGCTTCTTCCAGGTGGATATTTATTGGTTTAGATTTTATGCTTGAGATGGACATTTCACTTAGCCCAAGATTTCAAGCTGTGCAAAAGCTCAGTGTGAAAACAATGACAATAAGATACAATACCAAAGATGTATCTTTCAGCCAGTTTCATGGGTGCCATAATAACCTACACTATGTCACATCACCATCAGCCATGGAAAACAATGGGAGTTTCAACTAAAGTGATGACAGCCATTATGCATCAACTCCACATTGGCTCAATGCCTGAGCAATTCATGTCTTCCCATTCTGTCATTTCCCCATGGTCCTGGAAATTGTTTTCTTTGAAATATTTATTTAGCTCTTTTGAACATGATTGAAATTATTCAACTATTTGCAGTCAGACCACAATCACCAAATAGATACATATTTTTGTCCCTCAGGTTACTTTTGTTATTTTTGCCAATCATCTGCATTCAACACCATCTATTTCCTGACCATTCTACCTAATGGAACAATTTCTCTTATTTTCATGATTTTCAATACCTCTTATTATACACTTCCCAACCTGTCTTCAGAGAACAATCCAGCCTCTCTCATCTGTCCACTCGAATCATAGTTGATTCGAGTCTAAAGAGTTAAAAGTATAACCAACCAACATAAAACTTAAAACTGGAGATGCATGTGAGCCCAAATGTAGGGTTGGAGGAGAAGGTTGCAGAAACAGCAAGCACTGAGCCCACAATGCAATTTGAAAATGGTAAGAATTTTCAGCCGAGATCCTGTATGTCAGAGAGACAATGTAGGTCAGAGAGCACACGAGTGATGAGTGAATGGGATAATGAATTCCATCTAGCTTTACCCTCTCATTCTCACGAAGGTGCAGAAAGTAATGGAGAAATAAGTGAGAACTGCTAAATAAAACAATAATAAACAGCATGAGCTCACCAGACACTTACCTTGAACAATGTCAAGTGAGATTACAAGTATTTGTGGAAAATATATACAGCATTCTATGTCAGAATTATATTTACGTTGGAGCAAACATCAATGTTTGGAGCAGGTGATTCTTGTATCATTATGTATCTTTGTTCCATCATCAAGTGGAATATAAATACAATGAGTTGTGTATCAATGGTTTCATCTTAAATATTATTGCAATGACAATTAAATCATTGGACCTGACTATCTGACAGATATTATACCATGAAATGCACAAGAACAAGAAAAAATGAAGAAGATTATTGTCCGTAGTTACTTGCTATTTCCATAAATGAATGATTTGGGACCTGAGGAAATTCTGCAGAAGAGGAGACTATTAATCATAATATTTCATAATTTGAGGTGTTCTAATTATCTTCACCAAGGCTTTCCCACAGAACATGATTCTGCCATTTAAACAAACCTGTGTTTCTTGTTCTCCAACTGCTGATCTCATCACAAATAAAAATACAGTTCCAGGGTGTGTTCTGATTAGTATCTTGTCTGTATGGTTTTAACCATTAGGAAGCAATGCTGAGTGATTTCACTGTGGAAGTGGGACTAGGACATTTCTGGTGGCGGAAGAGAGAAATGGCAAATAAGAGCTAGAAAGAAGGAACTGCGGATGCTAGTTTTCACAAAGTGCTGGAGTAACTCAGTGGGTTAATCCAGCACTGAGTTACCTCACTGAGTGACTCACCTGTACCCCCCCCTTCCCCCCCCCCCCCCCCCCCCCCCCCCCCCCCGCTGTTATACATCAGCACATTGTGCCTCAATGGCAAATAAGAGCTGGCCTGGTGGTGGTGCAGAATTTCTAGAGTCAAGAGTGTTCATATATCATGTCACATATCCCAAACAGAACAATTCAATTCTTACTTGGAGTAAAATCTTTAGTAGACGGTTGTTACATTTTAAGATGTTGGATGAAGAAACAATGAACTGCAGTTGATGGTTAATACACAAAAGGACATAAAATGCTGGAGTAACACATCAGGTCAGGCAGAATCTCTGGAGAACATCGATAGGTGACTCGAGTCTCGACCTGAAACATCACCCATCCATGTTCTCTAGAGATGCTATCTGACTTGCTGAGATAATCCAGCACTTTGTGTCCTTTAAAGTTGGTGGATACTAGCTATAGATATTGTCTATTGGATTTAAAGCTATGCCAAACTATAATTTAGGCTACCTATTATTGACTTACATAGAAACATAACTCAGTTATTTTATCTTAGTCCATAAGCAAATAACAGTTCTACTACAAAATATAGGATTATTATAACGCTGTGCTAATCAGACATGTTATTTGTAACTATTTAATAAAAAGGAATAATTTTTCATACTATAGCATATTGGAATGCTTTCCTCCTTCTTTAAACAGAGGGATGTGGACATAATTTGTACCATAAAAATGAGAATTGTAGAAAAAGTACAAACTAGAAGGAAGCCACTTGTATCCTCATGTCTGTGCTGGATTGATAAGAATTCTAATTTGTAAAATTGGAATGGAATTACCAGAAATCCATGATCAGGTATTCTTTCTTTTTTCCTTAATCTATTCACAATCTTGATCAAAGAATCATAGAAAATAGGTGCAGGAGTAGGCCATTCGGCCCATCGAGCCAGCACCTCCATTCATATATAACCATGGCTGATCATCAAGAATCAGCACCCTGTTCCTGCTTTCTCCCCATATCCCTTGATTCCGTTAGCCCTAAGAGCTATATCCAACTCTCTCTTGAATACATCCACTGCCTTCTGTGACAGAGAATTCCACAGATTTACAACTGGGTGAAAAAGTTTTTCCTCGTCTCAGTCCTAAATGGCCTACCCCTTATTCTTAAACTGTGACCCTTGGTTCTGGACTACCCCAACATCGGGAACATTTTTCCTGCATCTAGCCTGTCCAATCCCTTAATAATTGTAGGTTTCTATGCCCTCTCATCCTTCTAAATTCCAGTGAATTTATGATTCATGATTATCCATGATTATTGAGTTATGATGCTAGATCCAATTATACTAAAATAAAGATTGTAAACTTAATCAAATATTTAACTACTATCAGTGACCATGTCAGAAAACTTAATACATTGAAAAATGAAAATTAATTAAAATATCATAACCTAAACATTAAAGAAAATAGAAGACAAAGGAATTGTGCAGATGAATGGTTAGTTATAAAAAAGGAACAATACATGGTTAGTTTTCTTAGAATCAGAAGTAAATGGATGACTAAGCACAAAGTTCCCTTCTGGTATTCTTCAAAGTGATGAATGACAATACTAGTTAAAATACATATATATGTTCTCTTCCTCCTTTCTATTCAATGCTGCCAGCTGAAATGAAGCCAGGTCTCGGTCACAGTAAGGTCATACAAACTCGTTGTGCTGCATTCAAAGGTATGCAGAGGTAATATATCATGAATTTCATGTCAAGAACGCATTCATATTCCTGTAGGTATCATATTATTTGAATTGTTAGTCATTCACACATTGGGGTTAGTATATTGGGAATATGACCTGCATACCAGAATATATCTTTCTGCAGGTTGACACTCCAGCACGGTATTAAAGGAATCCAATTATTTAATGTGATATTAAACTGATCATACCCTTTCCTATCCCAATAGCCATTGAAAAGAAGATTGTTATGTGTGTTGCCCGTCTGTCTCTATTGTCTGAAGAAAGGTCCTGACCTGAAACGTCACCTGTCCGTGTTCTCCAGAGGCACTGCCTGATCTGCTGAGTTACTCCAGCACATTGTGTCTTTTTTTACAAACCAGAATACACAGTTCCTTGTGTTAACGAAGAAACTGCAGATGCTGGAGAATCGAGGGTTACACAAAAAGCTGGAGAAACTCAGCGGGTGCAGCAGCATCTAAGGAGCGAAGGAGATAGGCGACGTTTCGGGTCGAGACCCTTCTTCAGACACAGTTCCTTGTTTCTTCATGTCTCTCTGTTTGAAATCATGGAAACTTTATTGTCATGTTTTGTTGCCTTGCAGTCATGCATATAGTAAATAGCAAAACACAGAATAAACACAAATTTAACATCCACCACAGTGAGTTCACCAGACACCTCCTCACTGTGATGGAAGGCAAAATCTTAAGTCTTTGTCTCTTCCCTTCTTGTTCTTCCTCTTCCTCTGCGCTGAGGCGATCCAGGCCTCCGATGTTATTACCCCACCGGGTGATGTAAGTAAGTACCGCGGCTGAACCGTGCTCCGCGAACGGGCCGGTTCAACTGCGCGGCCCGAGGTGGTCGAAGCTGCCCACTCTAGTCCAGCTGTTGCTGCGGGAGCTCCGGAAAAACAGGTCACCAACCTGTGACCTGCGAGCTCCCGACGATGTCGTCCACTGGGCCCGCAGCCGGGCCTCCGAAGTCGCTACTGCCACCGCCACCGGCAAGCCGCCACAGCTCCGGGTCGGGCCGCCGGAACGCCGGATTGCCTGAACCCGCCACAGCCCCGAAGTCGGCCAGCCTTGCGCTGGTAAGTCCTGGCTGGCTCTGCCTCCGGAGCCTCGAGGTCAGTCGCAGTTGGAGGCTGCCAGCTCCGCCATTAGGCCTCAGCGCAGACAGAGATGGAGACGGGGGATACGACAAGAAAAGTCGCGTCCCCCGAAGGAAGAGACTAAAACGTTTCTCCGACCCCTCTCACACACATACACAACATAATGTCAAATAAAACCGTCATACAAGACAAGAAAACAACAACAACAAAAAAAACAGATGGATTGCAGGCGAGCCGCAGCTGCCAGTGCAGCGCCGCCACTCCAAGGTGTTAGTCTGCTCCCATTAATGACTGTTAAGGTGGATGCAAAAAAAGACTGATATCCAACAATAGTCTTTCCTGAATACAGTATCTACTAAATAATTTGATCATCTATCTATATATATATTACTAAAACTCTCATCTTATTTCTCTCTCTCTCTCTCTCTCTCTCTCTCTCTCTCTCTCTCTCTCTCTCTCTCTCTCTCTCTCTCTCTCTCTCTCTCTCTCTCTCTCTCTCTCTCTCTCTCTCTTCTCTCTCTCTCTCTCTCTCTCTCTCTCTCTCTCTCTCTCTCTCTCTCTCTCTCTCTCTCTCTCTCTCTCTCTCCCTATCTCTCTATCTCTCGATCTCTATCTCCCCCCATGTTATCCTGGACCTACGCCAAAACAATACATGATAGCGCTAAAATGTTTGCACCACTCTAATCACAATTATCCTGTGGTTGTTCGTGTCAAGTTTTGTTCAGATTGATGTTATATTTCACAAGTTATTGACATTTTCAGATTTACAAAACCCCAATTTGAGAAATATTTCTTCCCTGGGCTTACAGCTATGACGTCACAATGGCATTGTAGCACTGCTCGCAACATTGTTGCTATCCAAGTACATTGAGTCCTGCTAGCTCTAGCAGGTGCAAATGCATTTTTCTTAAAGTCACAGTGCAGAGTTCTGCTAGCTAGCAAGTTTAATTGAGGGAGGTGAATCAAGCAAAATGAGCAGCTCCTGCGCAGTTGGGGGCAATGGGTGAGGGGGTGGAATATCACGCTGGGGGAACGGGTTACGTTAGGGAAACGGATGAGTGGTGGAATATTGCCTTGGGGAATGGGTTGCTTTGGGGGACAAGGCCTCCCGTGGGGGCTATGGGTGAGTGGTGGAATATTGCGTTGGGAGAACGGGTTGCATTGGGGGACCAGGCCTCCTGTGGGGGCTATGGGTGAGTGGTGGATTATTGCATTGGGGAACGGGGCACAACAAGTCCCACTTGGTTTATCTATCTATATACCATTAAAAGTCTCATCTTGTTTCTGTGTGTGTGTGTCTGTACATGTGTTATTGTATCTTCACCAAAACGGTACACAGTAGCGCTGACATTTATGCAGAACCTTACATTTTTTCCCGTTGTCAGTCTTGTCAAGTTTCCTTCAGATTTGATGTTATATTTCACGTTATTGATATTTAAAGTTTTTAAGAAGCCAACTGAAAAAAATAACTGCCTTTGACAGGGAGACTCTTCCAGCAGCTTCCAGTGATGATGTCACAATGCCATTTCACCATTGTCCAATCACAATGGGATTTAATTTACACAAGCTGCGGTGAAGATTCAGAAAACCAAAAATGACATCACAATGGGATCTCTGCTGCTGATCTCTTGTAAGGAGAGGGACATAGTGGGGAGATTTAAAAGTTTTAAAGTGACATTTAAAAGTTGGATTTCTTCAAATCTGCACTCGCAGTTAGGCAGTTATGACATCACAATGCCCTACCGGCTACAATGTTTCTATCCCAGAACACTGAGTCCTTCACAGCAAATGCCCTTCAGGGAAAGAATCTGCCAGCCTAACCCAGCAGAGCAAAGTTTAATGATTAGATTTGCATAACAAAAGGAAAGAATCTGCCAGCCTAACGCAGCACAGCAATGTTTAATCATTAGATTTGGATAACAAACAAGGCCTTGTCGGTGGCACCTACATCACATTAAATCTAAGTGCAATTACATTTAAAAAAAAGTTTAAAATGACCTGCACAGTTGGGGGCTATGGGTGAGTGGTGGAATATTGCATTGGGGGAACGGGTGAGTGGTGGATCTTACGTTGGGGAACGGGTTGCGTTGGGGGACCAGGCCTCCCATGTGACAGGGACCCAATGGGTGAGTGGTGGAATCATATTAGGGAATGGATTGCATTGGGGGATCAGGCCTCCCGTGGGGGCTATGGGTGAGTGGTGGATTATTGCATTGGGGGAACGGGTTACATTGGGGGAACGGGTGAGTGGTGGATTATTGTGTTGGGGACGGGGCCCAACGGGTCCCACTTGGTCTAGTATGCTATTAAAAGTCACACCTTGTTCTGAGTGTGTGTGTGTGTGTGTGTGTCTCTGTCTACATGTGCTATTGTATCTTTGCCAAAACGGTACACAGTAGCGCTGAATTTTTTGCAGAACCTTTCTCAGATTTTTCCCGTCGTCAGTCTAATCAAGTTTCCTTCGATTTGATGTTTTATTTCAAAGGTTATTGATGATTAAAGTTTAAAAAAAAGACTGCTTTGAAAATAATAATGGCTTCTGAGAGAGACAATCTTCCAGCAGCAAAAAAAAAGCATTTCATTTACATAGGCTGCCGAGTCCAACAATGACATCACAATGGGACCTGCCCATGAAGTCTTCAAGATCACAGCGTTGCCAACAGTAACGGCAGTCAAGACTTTGCGAATTTTACCCCAGCTCACCCCCCACAGCCCACCCTCCACAGCCCACCCCCCAAAGCCCACTCCCCGTAGCCCATTCCCCACAACCCACCCCACAAAATTTTGAGAGACAGAATTTTGGTGATGCCCCTCTCTGGCATTTGTGGCCCAATCATGGAGCAGCAGCACGATTAGCAGAATCACGTGGGAATGATTTATTGGCTCCACGGAGTGCCGCCACACTTTTCAGTTTTTTATTTGTAAAAAAATTTGAAAACCATGTATCATTTTCCTTCCACTTCACAATTATGCACCACTTTTGTGTTGGTCTATCACATAAAATCCCAATAAAATACATTTACGTTTGTGGTTGTAACGTGACAAAATGTGGAAAAGTTCAAGGGGTATGAAAACTTTTGCAAGCCACTGTAACTAAAACTCTCATCTTGTTAGCTGCAGGTTTGCATTGTACCTCTATTTGTGCAAAGAACGATACACGATAGCGCTATGATTTTTGGCCCGCCTTACTCACCATTGTCCTGGGCTGTAAATGAAATACGTTTTGTTCAGATTGATGGTATATTTTAAAAGTTATTATCATTTAAAAGAAATTAACTTAAAACAATGCCCCCACCCACCCATGCACAGTTTGGGGAGAGTTCCCGTGCACATCTTTACTGGCATCGCAAAGGGCACCCAATGGTCCTCGGCCGCGCCTGTGCAGTTGGGGCTGGCTCTGAGGCTGACTGCTGCTGCTCCGGGCCTGCATGGCGAGCTCTGGGGGCGGGGAGAGGCCGCGCCGATCTGAGGCCTGGGAGCTGAGCATGGCTCTGAGGGTGGCGGAGGCGGCATATGTGCAGTCCACAAACTACACTGGCATCTCTGACAGCATCTCTCAAAGCTGTCGCCTCTAACACCTGGAACCACAAGGGCAGCACAGGCTAAATGATGGCTGGGCGAGGAGAGGGACAACAGTTTGCTAGTCGATGTGAGGATCCGGATCGAGGCAATGGCCGGAGTCTGAGGCTTGACTGGGTCAAGCCCCACTTCAGGAGACCAAACGCGCAAATGGACGCAACCTCCAGCGACAGGCCAACTACAACTTTGCTTGGTCAGGCCGACCCTGCAACGCCGCCAGGTCAACGGGACTTTATGGTCAGCAGCACTTAAAGCAGCTTGGCAACTATTGTACATTGCCTCAGTGGCCTTTTCTACACACTTTGTACTTATTCTGTGATTGTGCTTATGTATCATAATACTTTGCTGAACTGTATGCAAAATAAGATTTTTTTTGTGATAATAAAGAACCATTGAACTATTGATTGAATCACCCTGCCTTGAAATATATCATTCTTTCTGCATTGTTGTTGAATCTAAATCCTGAATAAAAAGATGGTGCCCAAGCCAGACGGCTCTCTGCATGCTAGTCCCAGAAGCGGATCTGCAATCATTCATTACAATAGCTCCACTCCATTTCTTATTCCCTTTATTTGGTGTCTGTACACGGTGGACAGCTTGACAGGCAAGAACAAGGAGGCAGATTATTATCTCAATGGTGTCAGATTAGGAAAAAGGGAAGTGCAACGAGACCTGGTGTCCTTGTACACCAGTCACTGAAAGTAAACATGCAGGTACAGCATTGAAGGCAGTGAAGAAAGTTAATGGCATGTTGGCCTTCATAACGAGAGGATTTGAGTATAGGAGTAAAGAGGTCCTTCTGCAGCTGTACAGGGTCCTGGTGCGACCACACCTGGAGTATTGTGTGCAGTTTTGGTCTCCTAATTTGAGAAAGGACATCCTTGCTATTGAGGCAGTGCAGCGTAGGTTCACAAGGTTAATCCCCGGGATGGCGGGACTGTTATATGAGGTAAGATTGGAAAGAGTGGGCTTATATTCACTGGAATTTAGAAGGATGAGAGGGAATTTATAGAAACGTATACAATTATAAAAGGACTGTCCTCTCCTGGACTGCAGCCTTAATGTGGAGGAGAGGCTTGTGTACTCCAGGGATCACGAGAGCTATGTCGGATGGGGTTTCATACCCCTGGCAGGTTCAACCAAACCGGAGAGGCCTCAGCCAAACCGGAGAGGAGGCAGACGAAGCAGTCCCTGGTCCACCAGGTTGGGGGTTGGACGTAGGGTTAACTACCCCACCCTGTAAAAAAGTGTGCGTTACCTAAACATTGACGAATGAAAACCAAATTTACACACTTGGTTGAAGAAGGTGCCCCAGCGATGGGGAACATGACGCTTCCCAGTCTACCCCACAAGGGCGCTGGGCAGCTGACACACCTTCTGGCCCCAAGGAAATCCATCCTTGTGGGGACATGGTACATCCAAACCATGTTCCAGGCTGACAAGGCTGCCACAATTGCCAACAAAATGGTGCACTGCAATCTCTTCATCCTTGGTTTGGCTGAAACAACATGGACACAGTCAGGGGAGATCAGCAGGCAGTCCATTATCTACTCCGGACAGAAAATGGAGTTGGATTGATCACACCCTCAGGAAACCTGCCACAAACATCACCCGGCAAGCCCTGAAATGGAATCTCCAAGGAAAAAGGAAAAGAGGTTGCCCCAGGAACAGCTGGCGAATAGGTGTCCAGACAGAAATGTCTGAGAGTGGGCTCAACTGGGGAGATCTTGAAAGAACTGCCAACAACCGAGTGAAGTGGAGGACATTTGTCAATGGCCTATGCTTCCTAGAGGAGCAAAGGGCTTAAGAAGAAGAAGTAAGAAGAATGGCGGGACTGTCATATTTGGAAAGAGTGGGCTTGTATTCACTGGAATTTAGGATGAGAGGATATCTTATAGAAATGTATGAAATTATAAAAGGACTGAACAAACTGGATGCAGGAAAAATGTTCCCAAGGATGAGGGAGTCCAGAATCAGGGGCCACAGTCTAAGAATAAAGGAGCGGTCATTTAAAACTGAGATGAGAAAAAAACTTTTTCACCCAGAGAGTTGTGAATTTGTGGAATTCTCTGTCACAGAAGGCAGTAGAGGCCAATTCACTGGATGAATTTAAAGGAGGTACTCTGAGAAGTTGAGGAGCAAGTTCTCAGCTACTGACTCTTCTTCAGTTTGGAAGGGCTTGCAAGAAATTACCAGCTACAAGAGGAAAGCTCCCCGCTCTTTGGACAATCGTCAGCTGACCAACAACCTGAATGAGTTTTACTGCAGGTTTGAACATCAGAAACGTAACCCTGGTACCCCTCCCCAACCAACACAGCCAGAACCCAGTCTACAAAGAATGGACCCTGCACCCTCTCCTACCCATTCACCACTTCACACCTACTTAAGGCAAGACTCCAGAATGAAAAGACGACCATTTCCCACCCCAACCAACACTTCACACCCACTCACAGTCTGTGCTGCACAACATAACTTATCCAATATCAACAAGAGGAGGTGAAGAGGCTTTTCAGAGGACAAGAGAGCTGGAAATCTCCAGGACCTGACAATATATC
Source organism: Okamejei kenojei (assembly GCA_035221665.1). Taxonomy (NCBI): domain Eukaryota; kingdom Metazoa; phylum Chordata; class Chondrichthyes; order Rajiformes; family Rajidae; genus Okamejei; species Okamejei kenojei. Next base: position 52,522,275 of record CM069139.1, on the reverse strand, counting down.
CCCCTCTACTCAAGTTCTGTGCCGATCAACTGGCACCGGTCTATAGACATTTTTAACCAGTCCCTGCAAACATATACTGTCCCTGCCTGCTTCAAAGTCTCCACTATTGTCCCTGTACCCAAAAAGGCAACATTACTTGATGGTGAATCTCTGGAATTCTCTGCCACAGAAGGTAGTTGAGGCCAGTTCATTGGCTATATTTAAGAAGGAGTTAGATGTGGCCCTTGTGGCTAAGGGGATCAGGGGGTATGGGGAGAAGGCAGGTACGGGATACTGAGTTAGATGATCAGCCATGATCGTATTGAATGGCGGTGCAGGCTCGAAGGGCCGAATGGCCTACTCCTGCACCTATTTTCTATGTTTCTATGTCTTAATGACTACAGGCCTGCCGCACTGACCTCCGTAGTCATGAAGACACTCGAAAGGCTTGTGCTAGCCAAGCTGAAAAATATCACAAACTCCCTGCTGGACCCTCTGCAGTTTGCATATCGGGCCAATAGATCTGTGAATGATGCAGTCAACCTGGGCCTGCACTTCATCCTACAGCACCTAGACTGCCAGGGGACCTATGCGAGGATCCTGTTTGTTGATTTTAGCTCTGCATTCAATACCATTGTGCCAGAGCTACTACACTCCAAACTTTCCGAGTTGACTGTGCCTGAACCCCTCTGTCAGTGGATCACCAACTTCCTGACAGACAGGAAGCAGCATGTGAAGTTGGGAAAGCACATCTCGGACCCGCAAACGCTCAGCATAGGAGCACCGCAAGGCTGCGTACTCTCTCCTCTCCTCTACTCTCTCTACATCAATGACTGCACCTCCACAGACACCTCTGTCAAGCTTCTCAAGTTTGCGGACGATACAACTCTGATTGGACTGATCCAGGATGGGGAGGAATCTGCCTACAGACAGGAAGTGTCACAGCTGGCGTCCTGGTGCCGTAGCAACAACCTGGAGCTAAATGCTCTTAAGACAGTGGAATTGATTGTAGACTTTAGGAGAGCTCCCCCTCCCCTCCCCCCACTCACCATCAACACACCACAGTCACATCTGTGGAGTCTTTTAAGTTCCTGGGAACCATCATCTCCAAGGACCTTAAGTGGGGGGCGACCATCGACTCCACAGTCAAAAAGGCACAACAGAGGATGTACTTCCTGCGGCAGCTGAGGAAGCACAATCTGCCACACGCAATGATGGTCCAATTCTACACGGCCATCGTAGAGTCTGTTGTCACCGTCTCCATCATGGTCTGGTTTGGCTCAGCCACCAAGCACGACACCTGGAGGCTGCAGCGAATCGTCCGATCAGCAGAGAAGGTTATTGGCTGCAACCTTCCCTTCATTGATGAACTGTACACTGCAATGGCCAGGAAGCGAGCGGGCAAGATCATCTCTGATCCCTCTCACCCTGGCCACAAACTCTTTGAATCACTTCCCTCTGGAAGGTGACTCCGGATTGTTAAAGCTGCCAAAGCCAGACACGAAAACAGTTTTTATCAACGAGTAGTTGTAGCAATGTTACAAAATTTTGAGATTTAAAAAATCAAGTCTGCAATTTATCCCATCAGATAAAGCATAAAAAGAAGTTTAATTTGACACGTAATTCACTTTCATATCTTCAGTATTAAAAAAAGTTATGGCCATTTTCATACTCGGAAATTAGCAACTTGTTTCCTATTGCTTTTCTATTGACAACACAAAAGTTGTGATCGAGGACAGTCAAAAACCCATAACTTTCTTAAAAATTAAGGGAACTGAAAGAAATTTTCAGTTATTATAGATTGAAGCAGTCTGAAACGAATATGAAACAATCTTACTTGGATGACCTGAAATTAAAGCATATAATTAGTTAGTTACCCAATTGTAGCTAATTACAAAATTCAATTACTGGATCTAAGCATCTATCCATTTCTTAAGAAAAAATGAACATGTTTTTTAAAACCTAAGTGTCCAAATAACATTCACACAAGAATTCACAATATAACATGATTTTAAAATCTAATTGTCATTAATTTATAGGCCAAATTGATGGAATTTTGTGTTTAATGCCTGTAAATTAATGGCCATTTAAATCAACTTGCGTGTGGGATTTTCTGGAACGCGATGGATTGGAACGTTGCGGTTGCGGTGAATTTAAACCCCATATCGGCAGGAAAAATTCTGCCGGTTCGCATGGGGAATAAATCACTGTTTCGCAAAGTTTGATTAAGGTCATCTAAAAAAGCAGGTTTTAATATGAAAAAATAAACAGCTTTCACTTACCTGTCCCCTACGTAAAATCGGTCCCCGTTGACGTCTTTAGGAGCTAATTTTAATTTTACTGCAGCGATTAAATAGTTGGGCGATTAAAAAAAAAATTTAACTTATCGGCAGTTGGAACGAATCTTTAGAAAAATCTCGCACTCCGAGAAAATAAAGATCCGGATGGCAAGGGAAAACCGCACTTTAACCCCTCCCCCCCCCAACGGCGCCAAAGTCGTGCGCACGGCCAGAGACAGAACTGCAGCGCCGCTAAAGGTAAGTTTTGTAACATACCTAGTAGTTACTCTACTCAACAGCCAAAAATCTGTAGTCTCCCTTTGACCAGGTATGTTGTTGTTTCACATGCTTGATCAATGGTGTTTTATCATTAATGTTTTATTATTATTAAAACACAGAGTTTAGTGTTTTCTGAGTCATTCGTAACTGTCACTATATATCATGTTGTTACTTGTGGGCGGAGCACCAAGGCAAATTCCTTGTATGTGAATACTTGGCCAATAAACTTACTTACTTAGATAGAGCTCTAGGGGCGAGCGGAATCAAGGGACGTGGGGAGCAGGCAGGCACGTGTTACTGATTGTGGATGATCAGCCATGATCACAATGAATGGCGGTGCAGGCTCGAAGGCCCAAATGGCCTCCTCCTGAACCTATTTTCTATGTTTCTGTTTCTATGTTTCTATGATTGTAATCATGTACAGTTTTTCCGCTGACTGCAGAGCACGCAATAAAATACAGCTTTTCACTGACAATAAACTAAATTAAACTCTCCTGGCTAGTTGTGTGTGAAAGTAGCTTTAGCAGAAAGTCTGTAGTGGCTCAAGTTGATGATGCAGCACGTGATCTCCAGAGTTGTTAAATAAGGGCAATAAATGCTGTTGTCAGTGATACCTTGGTCCCACAAATACATAAATAAACAAATACATGAATCAGAACAGGGGATGATTATATTTTAACTCTACTTTCATCTTGCCCATTTGTTAATCATCCACCCTGCATCGGATTTGAAAGCAGACCTGTTTTCTAAATATCAAAATAGTATCGACATTGGGAATGAGAAATTAAGGCAGATAACATCTGTGGACACTAAGGTCAAGCAGCTTCTGTATCCTTGTAAAATTAGAGTTAAAATTAGAGTTGTTAAATTAGATAGTTGTTAAATTAGATACTTTGGATTAAAGTCAATATGAACCACGAAGAAATGAGAAAGCGACATGGAATGACAATGATATTTTCCCAATGCGGATACTCCCTGACTTATGTAAGGTGACTTATGTAAACTCGCACTTACGTAAACCATTCTGTATTCAGTCCCTAGTGCAATCAAGGCAGTTTGTAATTTCCACAACTATGATCACTCAAGTTTACATTGGAAGCAAGCCGGCAATGGCAGTGGTGCTTACCCAGAAAACCGCATGCCACAGAAAGTGCTCTGGAAGCATCTGGACGCAGCTGAGACAGTTAGTACTCTCAGTGAGTTATTTTGGGCAGGGGATGGGATGGTGATTCCCACTACATAAAATCTGACATGTCAGGTTTCACAGAATGTAACCCTTGTGTCGGTCATGGAGTGCCTGTATAAGCTTCCTGTTTAAGACTTCCTGTTTAATTTCACTTATGTTTGATATGTTTTTTCCTTTTGTTTCAGATACATTTTGAAACACCTCACCTTGCCACCCTTTATATACTGCCTCCCCCTCCTATTTCTCTTATGTTTTGAAGATTATTTTTGTTTGTGGCATCTTTAAAGTGTCCATGTATTGTCTGCTTTTATTCCTGAATCCCAGTATCGGTACTATTTTGTTTTTTGGAAAACGAGTTTGCATTAAGATCTGAAGCAAAGTGAATGATTAACAAATGAGCAAGAAGAAAGTAAAGTTTAAAAACAATCACCCCTGAATTTTATGTACATTTTTTTATTATACATTCCATAGTAGTAGCATTGTATCGTAGAAACAAATGCACTACTTTCATTATTTTACAGATTAATTAAAAATAACTTTTGGACAGCTTCAAGAACTCAAAACAAAGGAACTGCAGGAACACATCTTTTTTGGAACATTCACTGAAAATATTCAAAGAATGTTAATGATTTTAAGTTAAAAGTTCATTTAACAATCAAACAGGTGTTGCTAGTTTTAGAAGATACTTTGGAGTACACTATTTTTTTTTAAATGTTAAGTTTTCACACATTTTGTGTTCAGCTGGAACTTAATTTGGTGTATGCATAATTTAATATTTGCAGAATTGGTTAATTAAAAATGTAAGCACTTATTATAATTTACTTTTCTGGATCAGTTTCAGTTACTTGGACATAATTAAAAGTAAGTATGCCGTTTAAGTTGATAACTTTTGTCCCATTTACCATTATTTTTTCCTGAATCCAATCTTTCTGAATGTCCCAGTACACTTCTCATAGTCTTATGGAACCAAAACTTTTCTTTTTACTTATCCCCTTCAGTTCAAAATATACTTGCTCCAGTAGAATTTGGCAACACTTGCATTCTCTTCATTAAGTGAAGTACTGCATGTAAATAGTTTACTTTGTACTTTTAATTTTTAACTGTACAGGCACTCCCCAACTTAGGTAAGGGTTAAGTTCGTTGAACCCTTACGTAAGTCAGTTTTTACATAAATTGGGATCACCATCCCCATCCCCTGCCCCAAAATAACTCACTGAAAGTATTAACTATCTCAGCGGTGTCCAGTTGCATCCGGGGCACTTTCTGCAGTGCACAGCCTTCTGGGTAAGCTCTGCCGCCATTGCCGGCTTGAATTCCGTCTCACCGTTGGGGCACTTTCTGCAGGGCGTGGCCTTCTGGTAAGCACAACTGTCATCGCTGGCTTGTTTCTGGAGTAAACTTGAGTGATTGTAATCGTGGGAATTACAAACTGCTTTGATTGCACTAGAGACTGAGTACATAATTGTTTGCGTCAGTGCGAGTTTACGTAAGTCGCCTTTTGCGTATGTTGGGGAATGTCTGTATTGTGACTTTTTGTCAAGCTTTACAAGAGGCCAGGGCCGGATTTAGATGAAGAGAGGCCCTAGGCCCCTCCCAATCTCCCACCCCCATGATGAGAGGAAAATGGAAGAGTCCACAGATTGACCCCGATGTGCAGCCGAGCGTGGCCAATAAGGTAAGGGCTGCGCTTTTTATTTATTGCCAGTGCTAGTGTCGAGTTATCTGCTTAAAACACTATTATTCTGAAATAGAGGGCAAGGAAAATTGCTGAAGTGTTGTTTAGAGACTACAGTGCGTTACATATGTAAGAAAGGCCTATGACAGTGTCAAAAATATTATACACCAGGCCCGTACAAAGCTTTTTAAAAAGGGGGGTGGCGTGGCAGGATTAGAAATATTTTATGTGATGTAAGTGCACGCTGCGCATATCACAAACGCGAAGCTGAAAGACCCTTGCGGCCAGGTCCAGGGCCCACTTAAGGGCCCTGGAATCTCTGGGGTTTTAGATGCTCTCTGGTGCATTCTGAGCCTTATTCTGGAACATTTATGCTCCAAATTCATGAAAATATTTCAGAAATAATTTTGGTTGAGTCAGAGTAATGAGTGGTTGGAATGGGATGATTGGGGTCATTGTTGAATACATTTCTTTAAACCAAGAATTGAAGCTGTCCTTGTTTTAATAATCAAGTTGTACTGTAAAATGTTATGTAAAATGTTATAAAGGAGCATGCAAACACTGCAAATAAAATACTGTAAGTTTTTACAGTAAATAAAACCTTTTTTTAGAAAATGTTTTGTGTGTTGATTTGATTGCCTGTTACTGTTCGACTGTGTTAGTGTGTGCACATTAAAAATATGATGCAAAATGAAAGTTGCAAACTATGGAATTCATATTTTTCAGTATTGTTATCAAGGAAAAGAAAGCAGATCCAATTGTTTGATATTATTCATATGGAGGAGAAAATATAATTGCTCTAAAACCTAAATTTTGCTAATTCACTACAAATAATCACCATTTGCCTCTCCCCCTCCCTCTCCCTTCCCCTCTCTCTCTCCCCCTTCCCCCCCTCTCTCTCTCCCCCTTCCCCCCCTCTCTCTCCCCCTCCCCCTCCCCCTTTCTCTCTCTCTCTCTCTCTCTCCCACTTTCCACTCCCACTCTCTCTGTCTCAACCCCCACTTTCCCCCTCTCACATCCCCCCCCCTCTCCCTCCCTCCCCCTCTCTCTCCCTCCCATGCAGCGAGGCTCTGACTCCGCACCGTAGACACCTTACCTGAAGTAGGCACGAGGCATCGAGGTGATTGTGTGTAGTGCAAATGGCGATCTGGACCCGCCCAGGCCCACTGCACATGCGCGGAGAGACAGCGTCATTTTGCGTCGTTACTGCGTCACCGGCTTTCCCCAACTGCGCAGGCGCGGAAGGTCGCAATTTTTTTCACCTGCGGTCGGAACCAGAATTTCGGGTAATTTCCATCAAAGTGGAAACGCTGATAGCGCTCCAAATTTTTTTTTCTCGGGATTTTTTTAACTCTGGGAAAAAAAACACCTTGTCTGGAGGCCCCCTAGATTTTGAGGCCCTAGGCTTCAACCTATGAGGCCTGGAGGTGAATCCGGCCCTGCCGAGGCCCCCCTAGATCTCGAGGCCCTAAGCTTAAGCTTGTGAAGCTTATATGTAAATCCGAACCTGCAAGAAGCTAGGATTGCAAAGAATAGGTAAGATTTGAGTGGGCCTGATTTTAGTTTGAGAAATTTTGCAGAAAGATATCTCAAAATGAACTAAATATTTAATGGTCCATGGCTGGATTTCTGCAGAGCAATAATGCAATGGGCTTATTGATATTGAGCTCCTCCACTTATTTGAGTACTGATGTTAACAGCTTAGTCAAACCACCACTTTATTGTTGTCATCTCAATGTATATGACATCCATCACAAACATTGTCATCATCGACCAATTCCTGGTACATCTGTGAACCACATTTACTTTCTAATCTTCTATATTCACCTCTTGATGAAAATTACCTCAGTCCCACCAATAACTGCACCTCATCAGCATGAAAGGATAAGGTTATGTTGCTGATGATATGGATGCCTAGGAACCTGAAGCTGTTGACAATCTTTCCAGCAGGTCCATTGATGAGGACAGGGTTGTGTTCATCCCGCTGCTTTCTTAGGTCCTAACTAACTAATTTATTCTGCTGTCATTCAGGGTTAGGTCGTTGTGTGATGTCACATGACATGACACTTCCCGATCTCTTTCCCTTAGTTTGTTTCATCATTGTTATTGATCCAGTCAACTACAGTGGTATAATCGGCAAACGTAGATCGAGTTTGCATTGTACTTGGCCACTGAGTCATGGGTGCATAAGGAGTAGAGCAGTGGACCTGAGGGGCATGTTGAAGGACAGGGTGGACGAAATGTCATGACCAATTCTAACCAATGGAGGTTTTTAAAGTTTTAATTGGTGCTTGGTTCACTTATTAAAAATCTCAGCTGAATGGCATTGGCACTGCTATTTCCCCCTATTGAATGACCTGCCTCCTGAATTTAACGGCCCATTTGCCTCTAGGCTCTGTGCATTCCCTATTTGTGAAAACCATATTTGAGGGAGCTACCGGCGATCTGTGGGGCGGCAAACGCACCCAGTGAGCCGTAGCCATACATCAACAGCAGGCCTGGCTCACCTGCTGCGGAGCCGGTAACCCACCTGGGGTCGTTTGAGCCTTGTCTCTTGCTCGACCCCGAACACCGGGTACTGGAGAGGAGGGTGAAGGGAGTCAGTGACGGTGGAAGACACTAGACAAAGGGCTGTCTTCATGATGGCGGCGGACAGAGGAGAGGATTGGTGCTGCCAGGACAACAGGACTCTTAAGAACATTTGAAACTTTGTGGGCACTAGAAACGTGGTGACTCTTTGTGTACTGTCTTGGTGAAGTCTGCTATTACACTACAATCGTTGCATTTTTGTACTTATCTATAAATTGTGCATATCTATGATTTTACTGGATTGTATGCAAAACAGAGAATTTCACTGTACTGAGATGCATAGGTACATGTGCCAATATCACCTTCATCATCATCAATTGTCTTGGATTTCCTCCACAAGAATTTCTGCCGCTTCTAGTCTTTGCCTTTCAGTTTGAATCCACGGCGATGACTTTGATTGCTATTCTTGTGTCTGCGTCAATTTTTGCTTCTCAATTAAGTGCCATGAGATATTTTTCGCAGTATATTTCTGAGCTTTGGAACAATTGGACAATGGCTAATTTTCACAATGAGATAATGGTTTAAAGTAAACTTCAGATTTTGCTGCATGTGTATTGCAGATGGAGTCGAGTCAAGTGTATTGTTCATATGCAGAAATACATTAAGGTGCAGCTACAATGAAAATCTAAGATAGAAACGGGACCAAATAAAAGGATATGAATGGAACTGAAGCTGGTTTGTAATTTGCACGGTATGCCATTTAGTTTAGTTTAGTTTAGAGGCACAGCAGAGAAACAGGCCCTTCAGCCCTCTTAGTCCATGCTGACCTACTATCATCCAGATTTTATTCTACACACCAGGGAAAATTTACAGCAGTCAATTAACCTAGAAACCTGCATGTGTTTGGGATGTGGGAATAAATCAAGGCAACTGGAAAAAAACTACGCGGTCAAAGGGACTTGCAAATTCCTTATAGACAGCACCTGTAGTCAGGATCGAACACAGGACTCTGGCACAGAGAGGCAGCAACTCTACTGCTGTGCCACTGGGCAAAATAAAATGATACCCATGATCTCATGATCTCAAGAAGGCACTGAGGCAAGAAAATCTATTTTTTTTATTTGGCTCTCATAAGTACCCACAGGAAACATTACTAAACTCTGTTTCATATTTATTTGACTGATGAGTTTATATTGACCCGGCAGTGTACAATGCATCAGAAATCTGCTATAGTCTCTTAATTATTTTTATTGCATTCAGTGTCAATGTATTACATTCCATATAGACCATTGCAAAATATTTTATTGATGGGATGGTAATGACTGGGGCTGAGGTTATGTAGAACTAATGAATGGTAGCAAGACAAAGTGATAAAAAATAGTATCTTCAGACTGAAAGACCATGCACTGGGAATGAGATGAATGATCCAAAACAGATGACCTCAGGAAGGGTGGAGTACATAATGGCCCATTGTTGACGGGGGAAGATGTGCTAACGATAGGGATACAAGTATGTGAACAGTGGAACTAGTTGGATGACTAGGGTGGGGGAGGGGATAGATGGGGAGGTGGTTGGGGGAAGAGTGCAGGGGTTACTTGAAATGAGAAAAGTCATCTTTCATACCACTGGGTTGTAAGATGCCCAAGATAATGGATGGCTATATCAATCAATCAATGATACTTTATTGCCACATGTACCTAGGTACAGTGAAATGAAGAATTGGATGCATAGCTCTGGATTAACTGAAGCTTGTAGATAGAGTTGACCATATCATTTATGGGTGACTGGTTTAAGTCTTTGGGGTGACAAAGTCCGATAGCTTCTTGTCTGGAGGATTAGTGGTCATAATATTAACCTTGGGCCTTGACTGATGTGAAAGACCTGTTTTGTTTCTTTGCACCTTCAATGTTTAGAAGCAGCTCCACTAGCAACAGAATTATCAAATGTTGCTAATGTTTATACTCTTCCACCTTTCAGTTTTCATTGAACATTTATTCTGATTGGACATGTGTAAACGTTTTGCTATTAGATATCTGCATAAAGAGTGCCAGGACAAACTTTATCTTCCCTTAAACAAAAAAAAGAGTTTTTATTCGGTTTAACATCTTTCTTTTTGCATGCTTTTTCTTCCCTTTGTGCTAGCTTGCGTTGTACAACTCTGCAACCTGTTTGACCACTTAAGACGTGCCAAGAGTACACGGGAAGATTTTGCTCTGTGTTTCCTGCAGCATTACAAAGCAACAGTTTTAATGTTACCCCATTGCTACGCGCATGCAAATGAGATTTCAGGCTGCCTCTCCTTTTATCGCCTTGGCTACTGTTTAAAACAGAAATATTCAATCACTTCTAATTTGCTATTTGCTATTCACTTATGGTTCAATGCTTTACTCCGACAGGTCAAGGACTGCATGACAAAATCTTTGTTTTTGCAGCTACATGTGAACATATGAAATTATGAGGCTGGTCTTGGGTGATAAATGCATTTTTCTCACCATTCTGTTCAGCGTGGTGTGTTTGTATTATTAATGGTGAGAATGCTTATGCTGTGTATATGGAATGCTTAGCCCAAGGCAAAGAACTTCTCTTTAGCTGCACCTAAGTTACTATGTGTCCTTTTTACTGTCACCAATTCAAAATGTTCAACTCGTACTGTGAGGCCATTTATGGGTATTACATGATGAGGCCACTGCCATTGAAAAGGTGTTGCAAGGCATTTTGTAGCAGCTTTAAACAAAGAGAATAAAACCCCACTTGTTTGGACAGTACAATTGATGCTTTTGTTCAGAATGTACAACTTCCCCATTAGTTTGTCTGAAGAAATTGTATTGCGTATGCTACAGCTGAAAGTGTGGAGGAGAAACATTGTTTAGTAATTATGGCTAAGTGCCCACCGGATCTTCAGTACATGCAAGAGGTCTGTCTAAATGCCAGTCTGCCAGCCTTTCATTGAATTATTTTAAGCCAGATGCAAGAGCTTGCTCCAGTTTCACATGGTTTGACAATGCATGATAGAATACATTTCTGCTGGAGTACAGATTTAGTAATCTGTACTTCAGACTGAATTAGTATTAAAATATATTCTGTCTGCAGTTTTATCCAAGCAAAACTTTCAACATTATAAATAACCATTTAATATCTACGTAGGTTCTCATTTCTAAGCACTAGATTAGCAAGAAATCTTTAGTAGTTAGGGCTAGTGACGCTGAACATGTCTTAAATTCTAAATGGAGAAAATAATAGTTTGAAAACGTGTAATTGATTTTGTGTTTGCTAAATGTCGTGTAAAAAGTAAATTGTATTGGAGCAGATGTTGGGTTTTGGCTGGGACTTTCATACAAAAGGGGATGCTGCTAGCTATTGCCATCAGCTGTCTCCAGTCTCCATGGGCCTGCTGTGTGGCAGCTTTGGTGTGTAAAATCAGCTCGCTGCAAAATGTGACAATACTGGAATATGATGGTAAGCAATTGAATACAGAATTTTAATTTTAACAACGCCAACAAATAAGAATAGTGGGAACAGAAGAACTTTTATCTGAAGAACAGTAAAATAAGTTAGATTGGAATTAGAGTACAGTGTGAATACCTATTTCTAATTGGGTGAAAAACTAATAAGGAGTAAATGATGTAAATGTAAAAAGATTCTTTAGAAAAAAACTGCACAGTTTAGAAAATAAGTTACTGTGGTGGTTTTATTACTGGCATGATTCAGTGAATGAGTTAAGTCTTAGTTTAGTTTAGTTTAGTTTATTCTCATGTGCACCGAGGTACAGTGAAAAACCTTTTGCTATGTACTATCCAGTCAGCAGAAACACTATACATGATTGCAAATGAGCAGTCCACAGTGTACAGATAAAGGGAACAACTTTTAGTGCAAGATAAAGTCCAGTAAATTCCCATTAAAGAAAGCTCAAGGCTCTTCAATTAGGTAGGTAGTAGCTCAGGACCGCTCTCCAGTTGTTGGTAGGATGGTTCAGTTGCCTGATAACAGCTGGGAAGAAACTGTCCCTGAATCTTTGAGGTTTGAAAAATTGGACTCACTTTAAACTTCTGGAAATACCAGATTATAAACACAAATGAGAAGGAAATGTATTCCCAACCCCTGATGTGATCCATACATGCCTGGGATACAGGCAAAATATGATTACCGTATCACTTAGTGAAGTGTTGTGGTTAGTTCTGTAAATTCAGACAATCAGACTGGGAAAACATTCTCAACCTTGTAGCATTGAGCACAGAAACAGATCCTTCAACTCACCAAGCCCTTGCCAACAATCGAGCTCTATGAATACTAATCTTACATTAACCCCATTGTACGGTTCTCCTCATTCCTATCAACTCCACCAAGATTCTATCCCTCATCTCCACTCTCTGAGCAATGTACTTTGGCCACTTAACCTTTGTCAAAACGAAAAGACGCAAAGTTTTGGAGGAACTCAGCGGGTCAGGCAGCATTTCTGGAGCAAAAGAATTGGCAATGTTTCGGGTCGGAACCCTTCTTCAGTCTGAAAGTAGAGGTGAGGAGGGGAGGGGTGGGTGTATGGGGAGCTGGGGGAGGGGGAGCGGGAAGAGGGGGGGGGGGGGGGTGCGGGGAGAGGGGGTGGGGGAAAAATATACTGGAGGCGAGATAAGGCCAGAACAAATCAGGGCTGGCAACAGATGACCTCAGGATGGGTGCCGCCCATTATGGCCCATTGTTGACTGTGGAAGATGTGATAATAAGAGGGATACAAGGATTGTTTGAACCTCAGCGGCTCGAGATGGGAGGGAGCTGCTTGAACTGCTCTGCAACTGCACCTAAAGAATGATTATTCACTTTTATCAATTTCGAAACTTATTAAAATAGAGTTACCGTTACAATGAGAATTGGATTATGGGAGAGAAGACAAGAAGATAGGTGACAAGAAGAAGAGTTCCGACTTGAAACATCACTTATCCAGGGCCGCCAACATTGGCTGAGAGTTGGGAGTGAGAAATTGCGAGAGACCAAGCCTGAGGGAGCGTAGCGACCGATTGGTGGGGGGGGGGGGGGGGGGTACGGAGCTTTTGCATTTGTATGCTTTTGCATTTTTCAGCTTGAAATTGTGCAATCTGGTGCATACTGTAACGAGTCTTTTAATTTACACTTGAATGCAATATTTATGCTTTAAATTGGATTAGCTATGAATAAGGTTAGGCTGAATTACATTCCTAATTACATTCCACAGTAGAGCCAGGCTCTGATCAACAGGTGCAGCACATGAAAGATCTTCATGTATGGAAATTAGATTAGAATCAAGCACTTGGCCCATGTTGACCAACCTGGGTCTCACTGCACACCTGGTACTACTCCTGACCCTGACTCCAGTTGCATACCTTCTCTCATTCCTGACCCTGAGTCCAGCCTTACACCTGCCCCCCTTTTCTACACTGATCACAGTGCTTACCTGCTTAGGTTACCAGTGCTGAACACTCCCATTGTCCCAGCTTTGACTGCACACCTAGTACTATTCCAGACCTTGTCTCTGGATGCACACTTGGCCTTGCTCTGAGCCCCACTGCACTGACAATATATCGGGCCCACACATAAAGCTCCATATCTGACCCTGTGGACTTAATCTATTACGTTCAAGTCCACGGTGCTTATCTAATGCGGTAATCGTTCATGGGGCACTTCACAGACCAAATTTTGTATAACAAAATTTGCTACATCCATTGGCTTCCTTGTTATCTAACATGCTAGTTACTTTGTCAAATAAGTCATCAATTGGTTGAACACAATTTCTTATCCATAAAATTATACTCACTCAGCTGTATAAGTATTCTGTTACCATTTCCTTAATTTTCCTAACAAACTGTCCTGAAGTCATTTTCATCCCCAATATTTTCAGTATTTTTCTCTTCTTCTCAGCTGGGACTTTTCCAAAATGCAGTCCAATAACTATATATTTAAGCAATATTATTTTATTAAATGTGATCTTGAGAGTACATAATATTTTCTGTGGTATTCATAACACAACAATGATAAAAAGATCTTTGTTTTGATTGCACCTACCAACATGCATACATTATTATATTACAGTTAATATGTACCGAGGGCAAATTTTTGTTCCAATGCTCCCAATTCCAAATCACTTTTACGTTGAAGTGATTGAAAGTGAAGTTTAAATGCCATCAGAAAAATAAAACCTCCGGAATGGATGATATTCATTATGTGGTTGGTTGGGGTCAGTATCAGCACAATTACTATATTAAACTTTGAATCTTCAGATGTCCTGGTTCAAGCTAAAACTAAAGACAAATGAAAACCTCCTCACACATCCCCATGAAGCTATATCTGTCACTTCTTTAGTGGTCTACCATTTATTCTTAAACTGTGACCCCTGGTTCTGAACTCCCCCAACATCGGGTACATTTTTCCTGCAGTTACAGTAAGTGAAAATCTAGCAGGCCAGCAGGGTGCTCTCTCCAACCACTCCAATTTGAAGGCCACTATCTTCCACTGTTTCTCCCCAGTGCTTGGTACTTACTTCCAGCAGCCACTGGTTGTCCTCCAGGATGCACCGAGCCACAGCCTGATCCATGCCGCTCACCTGCGCGAATTCAGCACAGAGACTCTCACGGCAGCGGTGCAACACTTCCGACGCCTCCGATGCCTCTGATGCCTCCAATGGCCCAGGACTCTTGCACTGAGGCTGCCCCATGGCCAGAGCTGCAGCGAGCGACTCGCCAGCCCGGCAAACACTCGCCAGCACGGCAAACACTGGCTCCCCGTCCGCATCTGTCCCCGCCGCTGCTTCTGCTTCCATCCCTCCCTCAGCCCCGGCTCTCCAACACCTGCGCCCCATGCAGTTGATATGAGTTTTGAAATTTTCGTTGATCACAGAATTTCTCACGACAGAGCGTGATAAATTTGTGATCAACGTGAGCGTGAGAATTTGCTGAAATGCGTGATTCGCACGTTCAACGCGTGAGAGTTGGCAGCCCTGCCTATCCATGTTCTCCAGAGATGCTTCCTGATCTGCTGGGTTACTCCAGCACTTTTTGTCCTTTTTGTAAACCAGCATCTGCAGTTCCTTGCTTCTGCAAGATCACTATAACCCCTCTGTTTACAAAGGAAATATATAATTATTAAAAATCAATTTTACCTAAAAATCACTTCAAGTAAATAATAAATTATTGTGAAATGTTCAAATAAAGTTGGATAAAACTGGGGCCTACCATATGTGGCCTTAGATATCACGGAATCCTATTATTATGCAGGCTTGTTAAAGGGGTTCCAGTAATTTGACCAAGTCAGAACCTGGGACTGTGGCGAACAGGCCTTGGTTGTACATTGTTGATCACTTAAGGTCATTTGTGAGGTTGCTTGTTGCATCTTTGCCATGCATAACAATTGAAGAGTTCATGCAAGCTTCATTTTAGATCAGTTCAGTTCAGTTTAGTTTATTGTCATCAAGGTGCAGTGCAAAACATTTTTGCATTACAACCAAGAGTTTTGCGCTGCTAACGTCAAATAATTTTAGACTTGAGTTTTCTTATTGTACTGTATGTCTTACTAGTTTAGTTTAGGTTAGATTATTATTGTCACTCATACCGAGGTACAATGAAGAGTTTTTGTTGTTGTGTACTATCCAGTCAATGAAAAGACTATACATGATTACAATCAAGCTGTCCACAGCGTTAAAGAAGGAACTGCAGATGCTGGAGAATCGAGGGTACACAAAAAGCTGGAGAAACTCATGCAGCAGCATCTAAGGAGCGAAGGAGATAGGCGACGTTTCGGGCCGAGACCCTTCTTACAATCATGCTGTCCACAGCGTACAGATACAGAATATGTGGTATATCATTTAGTGCAAAATAAAGTCTGATTAAAGATGCTATAATCCCCTGTATTATGGTAAAATGCTGATAATCCCGCACCTTTTGGACATTAGTAGTGTTGTACTCGAATTCCTGAAATAATGGATGATAGTCCTCTTATACCCAAACGCAATTTAATTTTTTTTTACATGTTACGCTGGAGAATGACCTGGTGATTTTGAAGGGAGTGGAAAATATTTGGAAAAGGTGCAGAGAGGTTTACCAAAATGATACCAGAATTAGCGGGCATGAGTTGCAGGGAGAGGTTGGACAGACTTGGATTGTTTTCTCTGGAACGTAGGTGGTTGCAAGGAGACCTGATAGAAGTATATAAAATTATGGGAGGCACAGATAAGATAAACAGTCGGAATCCTTTTTCCCAAGATGGAAAAATCTCATACTTGAGAACATATCTTTAAGGTCAGAGGGGAAAAGTTTAAAGGAGATGTGCTTTGTTGCCTGGAACATGCTGAGGAGTTGTTCCAGATACATTAGTGGCATTTAGGACTAAGATGAGGAAAACTTTTTCACCCAGAGAGTTGTAATTCTGTGGAATTCTCTGCCACAGAAGGCAGTGGAAGCCAATTCACTGGATGTATTCAAGAGAGAGTTAGATAGAGCTCTTAGGGCTAACGGAATCATGGGATATGGGGAAAAAGCAGGAATAGCGTACTGGATGATCAGCCATGATCACATTGAATGGCAGTGGTGGCTCCTGCACCTACTTTCTATGTTTCTATTTAAAAGATTTTTGGATAGGCATATGGATATGCAGGGAATGTAGGGATATGGGTTATGAGCAGGTAACTAAGTGATGGTCTTGGCATTATGTTTGGCACAGACATTGTGGGCTGAAGGGCCCATTCTTGTGATGTACTGTTCTATGAGTGTTCCAGAACCATGCTGTGGTTGAACCCGTTTCTGGTTGTTTTGGACACCACCTGGCCCATAGTCCAAACTCCTGACTCTAGCCTGCACAGCACTTGCACTGTGAACCCTTGGCTCACCTTCCCGGCTAACAAGTGAGCCAGATACTGGATTGTAAGGGTCTTCAAACAATCAGATGCAGGATTAAAAGAGTTTTATTACACTTTTACTATGGAGTGAACCAGTCAACAATTGCAAAATGATTTTCGATTTTACAGAACTTGTCTAATTAGAACCAGTGTGTTTCATGAGCATCACTGTAGAATTTATTAAGAAACCAGTTCCTTCGTGAGTAATGACTTTGTAGCTTGTACTTGTGATATATTTTTAAAGAATCCAAATTTTGGGCATAAAGGAGAGAAATAGTAGAAATTGTTTAAAAATATTGTTTTTGCTGTAGAGCAATTTTTATTTATATTGGTGAATTATAAGCCCATGATAAGATGTTTTATTAGTCTCGTGTTCGTTTTTAGATTTGAATTAAGATTGCGTATATTTTTCTTCTTTTTGAACATTCTTGTTTCTGTCTCAATTGCTTGAAATCTTGCTCCTTGCATAGACTGAAAAATAATTGGACATCTTGGGACCAGGTCATGCTGGCATGTGCTGGCTGCTAGCAGTATCTGTTGCCTTTAGTCATGACATACATGATCTTACCTGGGCCAGGTGTGTGAGCCAAACATGGTGGTCTGAAGCTCCCGAGCCTCCAGTTGTGACGGAGCCTGCAATTGCACATTTATAGACCCTGTCTTTAAAACATCCCTGAACGCTGGTGAAGGCCTTTCCCAGCTTTGCTAGCTTTACGCAATGGAAGAACTCAGCAGGCAAAGTAGCACCTGTGGTGGGAAATGGACAGTCTTTCATGTCGAGACCCTTCATATGCCTTCAAATGTCCATTTCCCTCCACAGATTCTATCTGGCTTACTCCGGCAGTTTGTGTTTTGTTCCAGATTCCAGCTTCTGCAGAAACGAGGAACTGCAGATGCTGGTTTACAAAAAAGCCACAAAGTGTTGGAGTAATTTAATGTCTGGCTCGCTGAGTTACTCTAGTATTTGTGTCTTCTTCCAGCTACTGCGGTCTCTTGTGTCTCCAATTTTTCTTAAATGTCTTTATCTCAGACACGTAGAAACATTAAAAAAAAATAATTAAAAAAGCTAAACGTTAAAATCATTTATGTAATTAAAGGCACTGAATGAAACTGATTTTTAATTCTGTGATTAGTATGCAGTGAGATAAGTTTATTCTACAAAAATAATGTTTGCTTAACAAAGACCTCAGATTTTGGTCATATTAAAATAATATGGCACAGTGGGGTAGCGGTAGAGTTGATGCCTTACAGTGCCAGAGGCCAAGATTTGTTCCTGACTTTGGGTGCTGTCTGTGCAGTTTGTACGTTCTCCCTATGACTGCATGGGTTTTCTCCGAGGACTCAATTTTCCTCCCACATCTCAAAGATGTGCAGGATGGTAGGTTAATTGGCTTCTGTAAATTGCCCCTAGTGTGTAGGATGCAAAAGTGGGATAACATAGAATTAGGGTATGGGTGATCGATGGTCGGCGTGAACTCAGTGGGCCGAAGGGCCTGTTTCCACACTGTATCTCTAAGCTAATAAGCCCTTACATTCTGTGCCAGATCTCAGGTCTTACACGGGAAGCTTCACAATCCTAACCTGGTGTAAGATCTAAGATCTGGCACAGAATTTAAGGGCTTACTCATCTATGACCAAAATCTGAGCTCTTGCATTTGAAAAGACAAAGTACCTGACTCATTCTCATTTGATAAGTAAACATTTTATTTTTGTAGAATAAACTTGTCTATCCCCATACTATAAGCAGAACAAAAGGCTTCTACACAGAGCAGTGTAGAATGGAACAAAAAGCAAAGTGCTGGAGGAACTCAGTAGGTTAGTCAACATCAGTGGAGGGTATAGACAGGTGACATTTTGGGTCAGGATCCTTCTTCAGACTGATTAAAGAAGGGGGGAGAAAGCTGAAAAAGAGAGGTGGCTCAGTGGTGCAGTGGTAGAGCGCCAGAGACCTGAGTTTGATTCTGACTACAGGTACTGTCTGTACCGAGTTTTGGCTGGGTGCTCTGGTTTCTTCCCACATTTCAAAGAGGTACAGGTTTGTAGGTTAATTGGCTTTGGTAAAATTGTCCCTAGTGTGTAGGATAGTGTTAAGGGCCTGTCCCACTTACGTGTCCTTGGCATGCAAATTACGCGACCTCGTGGTCGCGTTGAGGCGCACGGGCATCGTATGGCCGCGCGGGGCCAGTCCCACTAAGAAGCACTGAGGGGTATGTAGTTGTGCGTGACATCGCGCGGGGCTCCGAAATTTTTGTAGTGAACGAAATCTTTGCGCGCCAACGGCCTGTCGGGGAACTGACGGCCAAAGTGGGACAGGCTCAAGACCCTGGTGCGACGCAACATCTCACCTCCAACTGCAGCAGAAGCAGGCAAACGATCGCCCACTGTAAGGCCGAGTGGATGGAATGGGATGGAGGAAACCCACTCGGTCACAGGGAGAACGTGCACTCCCCACACAGACAGTACTCGAGGCCAAGATCGAACACGGGTCTCTGGCAACTGTGGGGCATCAGCTCTACCAGCTGCGCCACTCTGCCTGACATTGCAATCCAATATGTGCTTTAATGAACATGTGTGTAGTTAGGTTTGTCCTTACCTTCAATGTGAACTCTGGCACAAAGTTTTATATCTCTTGCCAACCAAACTAACAGGCATGTTCAGTTTTCATAGTTCTGTTTTGGATGATGAACTTGAATTCACTGAACTTCCCTGTAAAGTTCATGAGGAGAAGGCAGGAACGGGGTACTGATTGGGGACGATCAGCCATGATCACATTGAATGGCAGTGCTGGCTCGAAGGGTCGGATGGCCTACTCCTGCACCTATTGTCGATTGTCTATAAAGAAACCAGATAATTAGTGAGTACTGTAATGATCAGTTCTAGTTTCTCAAGTCACTAATAAAGTGTTGTGGTGTGTTTTGGCAGGAGAGGGTCCATGACTGACAGTGAGGCATAAGTGATGAGAAGAGATGGTGTCAGGAAACAAAATAATTAACTTCATTGCTCGGAGAACTAAATGAATCCCTTCATCAATGGCCATCCCTGATCTGAGGAACCTTGATTACTATCTCCGATCCCTACTCAATCCAATTAAAGGCTTGTTTTAACATCTGTCTTCCTCTCAATCTATTTGACTAAACCCAACTCATCCCATCTGCTAAATATTAAAGTGACACTGTTTTGTAGCAGCATTTTTCACCAAATGTCCAATAGAATATCAAAACCATATGCATGGGGAAAGTTTTAATCATATGCATTAGCCTTTCTGCAGTATACTATGGAAGTAGGTGATAAGTATTGATGTTTCTAGTTCGGGTTAAAGTTGTATCTGCAGACATTTGCTCGATTAATGCGTTAGATTTGTGCGCATGGTATTTTTGCAATAAAATTACAAGACAACACTTGAACTCCAGACTGCAGCAATTTAGTTAGACTTACAAAATGTTTTTTAAAGAAATGCTTTGTGGAAACAGGTCCTTCTGCCCACCGAGTCCACACCAACCATTGATCACCTGCACACTTGTATTATGTTATCCCACTTTTGCATCCTACACGCTAGGGGCAATTTACAGCAGCCAATTAACCAACAAACCCGCACGTCTTTGGGATGTGGGAGGAAACCGGAGCACCGAAAGTAAACCCATGCAGTCACAGGGGGAACGTGCAAACTCCGCACTGACAGCACCTGTAGATGGGATTGAACCCTGGTCTCTGGCCCTGCAAGGCAGCGGCTCTACCGCTGTGCCACAAAGCTGCCCTGTATGGTGTGTATGGCTGAAACACAAACAATGCGATCAGAACACGGCAGGTTTGGGCAGTCCTTTCAGAGAGAAAAACAGCATTAACATTTTAGGTTGATGTCCTTTCTTCATATTGGTTGGCTTATCTTTCTGTGAAAATCATGTCTTAGTTTAGTGAGGGATCTCAACTAACAGGAGAAGTAGTACTTGTGTCTGAAATGACGTGCTCATTATCGGCACCTGTTCTTTGTTGCCAATATTGAGAGTGGTCCACTGATCATTGGTTAACCTGCATCTTCTACTCATAACTAGGGCCCATCCAGGGTGGAAATAACTAACTTTGTTGCTGGTATCTTTCTTTTTGTACACAATTTTCTCACTTTCTGACATGCAATAACAATTGATGAACAGCTATTTCTAAAGCAATTTTTCATGTTTTCTCTTCAATCATAGGAGCTGTCCGTCCAGTGATCAAACTTTTGTAGTTGGGGGTACATGTACAATATAGATCAGTCTTTTGTACCCATTACTCATATCCATTTTGTGACACGTTGCGGACTGTAATCACAAACCCCATGATTAAATTACAATTTATCACAGATCATTTGATGCTTTTCATGCTTCTATTTACCTGCACATTACTAAGAGTGAAGTTTAAGATGTTAACAGAATTTCATTATTTCATCGTTGTACAATTTTTGAGCGAGATAAAAATAGAAGTTTTCAACAAGGTTGAATATATCTATGAATCATTGATATTTGCAGGATGCAATGACAGTAAAATAATGTGAGGTAGTGAGCAGTGCAATGGAATAATAGGATAGAGACTTCTTCCATCAAATGAGTTTTAGTGAGGTCAGCTGGGCTGTCCAAAGAGCTTGTTTAGTTTAGTTTAGAGATACAGCATCTATACCGGCCCTACTCCCCCGCCGAGTCTTTACAGATCGCCCACACACTAGTTCTATGTTATCCCACTTATCCTACACACTAGGGGCAATTTACAGAAGCCAATTAACTTGCAAACTTGCACGTATCCGGAATGTGGGAGAAAACCAGAGCACCCGGAAAAATCCCATTCAGTCACAAGGAAAACAGGTGCTTGTCAGTACAGAGTTCACGCGTTCTCCCTATAACCGCGTGGGTTGTCTCCAGGTGCTCGGGCTTCCTCACACTTTCCAAAAACGTGCAGGTTTGTAAGTTAATTGGCTTCTGCAAATGGTTCCTAGTGTGTAGGAAAGAACTAGTGTAGGTGTAATTGTTGGTTGGTGTGGATTTGGTGGACTGAAGGACCTGTTTCTATGTCACATCTATAAGCTAAACTAAACTAAAGTATAAACTCTGCAGAGACAGCTCCCAAAGTCACGATTGAACCTGGATCTTTGGGGTTGTGAGGCATCTACTCTACCGCTGTGCCAGCGTGCCACTCTAAATGCCCTTGTAAATGTAAGCATTTAGTAGTAGCTGAGAGAAACTGGAGGGAACCACTCACACAAATTTTGCACCATCTAACAGACAATTGGATAGGTGACGTTTTGGGTCGGAACCCTTTTAATCCAGAGATGCTGCCTGACCCGCTGAGTTAACCCAGCATTTGTGTCTATCTTTGGTATAAACCACCATCTGCAGTTCATTTTTATGACAGGATAATTGTTCTTTCGATTACAGCACAAATGACCTAACAGGCATTTGAGACAAACAGTCACTTGATGCCTGCTTTGCTTTTTGATACGCTCACCAAGTTTATGAATGCAGAGGGAAGATGAGAGGTTTGGAAATATTTTTAATTATTGCTCGCCATCAGCATTTAGGAAAGCAAACTGAACAGTTGATGCAACAATATCAGCCTGGAGTTACATCGACATATTATTTTAATTGTAAATTCACAATTTGAACACAAAATCCATGCACAGTGGTATGATAATTAAGCAGGTGCAGTATGTAAAGTGCGAGCGTGAGAATAAGGTTTAGCTTTAAAAGGTTGTAGTGGCACTTGAAACGCTGGCATTTTTCGTCAACCTGTTGATGGGACTGTCAGTCATCCTAATGCAGTCTGTGTGGGTTCATTAATGCAAAATTCATAGGACCGAAGAGTAAACAAAAAAACTGCAAAGTGGATTTGCCTTATTGTGAATAGGTGGTTTTAATGCAATGTGGCCACTGAACGATGCAGGGCATCACTAAGCTGCGGAGCTCCAGTCTAGAGCAGACAGTCTGCTGACTTAAGCTTGACCTCTCTATTGGGTTGCACCCCTGACTGCAGTCTGAGCTGGCTCATTGAGATGCAAGGCACAGCAGAACAGCCCGCAGCTGTACGCTGGAGGCAAAGTTAGAGAATGGATCCAGAGAGTGACCGTAGAAAATCAACAAAGAAGCAGTCCTATCCTCTCTCAATAGCCAAACAAAACCAAGGTCCTCAGTAAACACATGTTCTTTATTTAGCATAAAGGGGGGAAAACACACTGACTCCTATTCCATATTTTTTTCCATATCTTCTTAGTAAAGATCTCAGTTAAGCCTCTAATGCAGTTTGAAGCCAATCCATTCTGTTAGTGGGGAAGAGGGTGTGGTCCTGGCATTGCATCAACTTGGTGTTCTAACAGAAATATAGCAGTTGGCAGATAAAGATGAATTAACCTTTATTGCAGGTTAGAGTTTAGTAGTTTCATTATTGGCAATTGCCCAGATGCTTGCTTGAAATGAGCAGTTTGTGATATTTGATAATCTAGATAGGAGACAAGAATGCATTGGGGTTCATCAGCTGTAAGCTGTAAGCTGATGAAAGACACAGTAGTGTTAAACAAAGCTTGGTCATAACTTGTACTATATATTTTTATTTTTATAATTTAAACAATTATTAAGCTTTATGAGTGTTTGTTTACACTAGAATAGTTAGTATAGAATGAGATCAATAATAAAAAAGTGCCTCTGAGCGAGAATTATTTTTTAATGTTTTATGGGAAATACTTTGTTCCAGTTACTTGTACACAAGTGTATTTCACGATTGATTTTTGACATAGGTTTGCTGTAATTTTTGAACTACGGACGAAAGGCAGTTTAGTTTAGTTTAGATTAGTTTATCGTTGTCACGTGAACTGAGGTACAGTGAAAAGCTTTTTTGTTGCATGCTATCCAGTCAGCAAAAGGACTTTATCTGGCACTGTGGTATACCCTTTATTATGTACAATATCTGTATACTGTGGGCGGCTTGACTGTAATCATGTACTAGACTAAGTGGGGCCCCACAAGCCCACGGGAGGCCTGGTCCCCCAACGCAACCCGTTCCCCAATGCAATATTCCACCACTCACCCATTCCCCCAATGGAACACGTCCCCCCAACACAACATTGCACCACTCACGCAAAGCCCCAACTGCACAGGAACGGCTCATTTCCCCTCATCCCCCAGCACTCCCTCCCCCTCCTCTTCTTTCCCCTCTCCTCCTCCCCTCCCCAATCCCTTCCCTCTCCTTTCCCCTACCCTCAGTCACTCCCTCCCTACCTCCATAACTCCTCTCCCCGCCCTACCCCCCTCTTATCCCTTTATCCCCACTCCTCACCTCCCCCTAACCCCCCCACCTCCCCCTATTCCTCCTGACCTGCCCCACTCCCCCCCTCCTCTCCCTCTATTCCCCCTCCACCCCCACTCTCCCTCCTCACCTCCCCAGGATCTTTTCCCTCTCCTCCACTCCCTCACTCTCCCTCTCCTTTCCCCCACCCTCAGTCACTCCCTCCCTCCATTAAAAGCAGCATCTGCAGTTCCTTCCTCCACAGGTCATTCATTGTTAGCTGTGGTTTAGATCCTGGTGACTTGACGATTGGACTAGTTTGAATCGTGTGTGTGTGTGTGTGTGTGTGTGTGTGTGTGTGTGTTTGTTTGTGAGTTACTCAAACTCTGCGCAAACTGCCCGGCCATCCTGCAACCCGACTCTCCCTCCCTCTGCCCACTCCGGCTCAGCCGCCACTCGACCCGTCCCCATCCTGTCCGACAGCCCGCTGCTGCCACTCAGCCCGTTCCCGCCCTGACCATTGCTGCCGCTCGGCCCGTCCCCACCCTGCCCACCCGCCTACCTGCCTGCCGCCGCCGGGTCGCAGTGGGGGGGGGGAGGAGATGGAGTCGGTGTTCGTCACGGTGGGCACCACGAGTTTCTATGAGCTGGTGGAGAAGATCTCCTCCGAGAAGCCCGTGGGGGTGAGTTACCGCAACGGCAGCGGCGGACCCGGGGGGGACGGGTAGCCGGGAGAGGGATGAGTGATGAGGAGAGAGAGGCGGGACCAGGGCCTCCACTGGGCCCCCACTGAGCACTCCTGCGTCCGCCGCTGGTGGGGGAAACGATAAACAAGTTACTGTGAGGAGGGGAGAGAGGAGCTTGTGAGTGAGGCGGGACAGGCCGCTGCCGGTGGGGCAAGAAGGGGCGTCGCCATCCCGGCCGTGGCATTGAGTGACAGGAGAAGAGACCAATCTGCGTGGCGCTGACAAGGAATCTGCACACGCGCGGTTTTTAAGATTTTTAAACCTCGATAACTTTTACAAATGCCACCGATCAGAACGAAACTTGTTGCACTCGCAGCACAGGAGAACGGTGATTAACCTGGCAAAAGATCCTAGCGCTATCGTGTACCGTTTTTGCTCAAATAAAAAAACCTAGCAAACCGGAAGAGCACAAGATTAGTTATGTAATAGAGAAGAGATAGAGGAAGATAGATAGAAGAAGATAGATAGATAGATAGATAGATAGATAGATGTATAGATAGATAGATAGATAGATAGATAGATAGATAGATAGATAGATAGAGAGATAGATAGATAGATAGATAGATGGATAGATGGATAGATGGATAGATGGATAGATGCGCTTTCCACTGACTGGATAACATGGAACACAATACTATAATAAAATATATATAATATAAAATAATATAATACCATAATAAAAATAAACAAATCTAAACTAGACTAAACTAGACTAAACTAATCTAAACTAAGAACTCCCACCAACAAGGGAGAGCCGGCGTGCGTTGTAACTTGGTCTGCTCCGTAGGTGGCTGCTATTTGTATATATTGTGTATGCAGCGAAGAATCTCACTGTGCCTAGTCACATGTGACAATAAAGTATTCCTATTCATAACAATGCAAGCAAGGGCAGAAATACTGTTGGTGGTTTGACATTATTTTGACATCAATTGGAATAATGAAACCTACTTTAGCAATCTAAATTAACGTTTGCCTGAAATTGGAAAGGATACTAGTTGATGGGAAGTTAGTTATACTGCATCCCATATTATTGTCAACCTGGCTTTGGCATAAACCTATTTAGGTCAATATTGTACCCAAAACTAACTTTGCTGTGTAACGTCATTTGTTAGAATATGTTCAATTGCAGGGAAGATTGTGGAAAATAAATGATTACTATGCAAAAGGATAAAAGTGTTTAATTAACCCAGTGGGTCAGGCAGCATCTCAGACTCTAGATGTCCCGCCCCTATCCACGTTCTCCACAGATGCTGCCAGACCCGCTGAGTTACTCCAGCACTTTGTGTCCTGTTTAAACCAGCATCATCAGTCCTTGTTTCTACATCACAGTGCAAAGTTTGCAGCTGGCATAGAAGACATAAAAATGTTCAAACTATCTACCAATTAATTTGCTGTATCTTGTTCACATCAACCAATGCAGACCCAATTCAATTAGCTTGATTCATATCTGTCTATGTAATGTTTGAAGTAATTCCTCTCTGACTCTTTCATGTTCTCCCTTAAAAGTGCTGTCTTTGGCAGTTTGTAATGTGCACAGCAGTGTTTTATTATGTAGAAACAAGAACTGCAAGGAACTTTAAAGTCTTAAGTGCAGATGCTGGTTTAGACCAGAGGTAGACGTGTGGAGTGAAGGGGCTGTCCCACTGCGGCGACCTCATTCTCGAGTTTAGAAGTGTTTGCGCTCAACTCAAACTCGCAGCATGGTCGACACGCGGTCCTAGGAGGTCACTGGAACTCTCCTTCATGCTCGAGGGAAGTTCCTGCATACTCGGCGGCCTCAGTTTGGTCAAGGAAAGTTTTTCAGCATGTAAAAAAATTTCCGCGAGTAAGAATTGGTTGGCATGGTTCTTTTGAACTCGTAGTGCAGTGGAGTGGGGTCGCTAGGCAGTCGAGGTAGCCGTAGGCATTCTCCTTTGCTGACCGGGCATTTTAATTGGCACATTTGAGTTTTCAGAACCAAGGAAAACCGACCGGTATGTTAAATGCCCGTTAAACTTTATTATAAGTTGTCTGGCTTCTTAAAAGTGTCCCCACTCCTTCACCCCCCCTTCTCTCCCCTTCTCTCCCCATCTTTCCCCCTCTCTCCCCTTCTCCCCACCCCCCCACGCTCTCTAAAGGACTTAACGTACATTGTGCCAGCTGTCTTTTACCTTCCTGTTCTTTGCGGGTTTCAGACAGCGCTCCCCCGCTTTCCTTGGCTCCTGCCTTTGCGATGTGTCTGTGTGTGTGTTGACCGTCGACCCGGCTCCTGGTATAATCGCTGACGGTCGATCCAGCTCAAGGTTTTTCAGGCGAGTGCCCTCGAGCTTTAAGGTCGAGGACAGTTGCTGAAAAGTCGCATTAGTGGGACAGGCCCTTGACTCAGTAGTTCAGACAATATCTCTGGAGAAAAAGGATGTGTGATGTCTCGGGTCTGCCTGGCTTGGTGAGTTACTCCAACACTTTGTGTCTATCTTTCGTGTTTTATCCTCATTGTTCTCAATCTGCTATTACCAAAAGAAACTGTTCACCCAAAATTCAACATGCAACAAAACCACAAGACAGCTGTTGCGATCGAGAATGATGAACATGGGTTTCTATGTGGAATGTAAATTCCACCGCGTACAAAATAAGTGCTTACAATGCAGAAGTAGGAGTTATTTTGTGGTTTATATCACATAAAAATGCATTTTATTCAACTTTAATTGAGTCATGACTTGGCCAGCAGAGGTGTTAGTTGTTAGCTTGCCATAATGGTCTCCCTTTTCTTGGATTCTGAGAATTGAGAGTACCACTTGTGATATTGCGAATTGAGAGTTGCAGCTTACCACTTGGATCTAATTTGACGACAGAAATATGAGAGAAAAAACAAACTCTGGAAAAGTTTTCTCTGGAAGGTCGGAGGTTAAGTGGAGACATGCTGGAAGAATATATAATTATGTGTGCAATAGATAGGGTAAACAGTCAGAGCCATTTTCACAGGTTATAAATGTCCAACGGTGGTGCAGTATTATAGTTGCTGCCTTATAGCTCCAAAGATCCCGGTTGGATCATGACTACAGGTGCTGTGTGTACAGAGGTTGTATGTTCTCCCGTTGACCGCGTGGATTTCCTCATGCCCCTGTACCACTTAGGAAACCTGAACGGAAACCTCTGGAGACTTTGCGCCCCACCCAAGGTTTACGTGCGGTTCCCGGAGGTTTTGGTCAGTCTCCCTAATGGTCGAAAGTTGTTTCCGATTTAAAAATCGGTAATTTTTTTAGTCGAAGCCGGTTGCAATGCTAGTTGAAGGTGGTTGCCGGAGGACAAAAACCTACAGGAACCACACGGAACACTTGGGTGGGGCGCAAAGTCCCCAGAGGTTTCCGTTCAGGTTTCCTAAGTGGGACAGGGGCATCAGGGTGCTCCAGTTTCCCCCACATTGCAAAGACACGCAGGGTTGTAGGATAATTGGCTTCTGTAAATTGTCCCTAGTGTGTCAGATAGAACTAGTGTACGGGGTGATCGCTGGTCGGCAAGGACTTTCCACCCTTTACTGTATCTCTAAACTAAACAAAATGAAACAAATCGAAACTAAACTAAATAAAACAAAACTGATAGAAGATAGACACAAAATGTTGAAGCAACTCATCGGGACAGGCAGCATCTCTGGAGAGAAGGAACGGGTGACGTTTTGGGTAAACTAAACTAAACTAAACTGGAGGGCAAAGCTATGAGGTGAGGGGGAAAAGTTAAGGAAGATGTATGTACCAGGCAGATTTTTTACACGGAGAGTGGTGGGGGCATGGAATGCATGTAGGTAGCAGTCTAGTACATTCCTTCTTCTGGCTTCACAGTTCGCAACTCTTCAATCCTTTTGTCTCACCTTTTTTTAACTCTGGCCTTTGTCCACCCAGCACCTATTCATGTAGAAACAAAGAATTGAAGATGCAGGTTTATACCTAAGATCGACACAAAGTGCTGGAGTAACTCAGCAGATCTGGCAGCATCTCTGAAGAAAATGGATGGGTGATGTTTCAGATCGACATTGTTCACCTATTCATGTTCTCCAAGGATGCTGCCTGACCTGCTGAGTTACTCCAGCACTTTTATCGTTTCCTCTACATATTAGTCTGCACTTGGCCTCACCACTGTAGAGGTAGCCACATCAGGAGCACCAAATGTAGCAATGTTACAGAATTTTGAGATTAAAAAAAACAAGTCTGCAATTTATCCCATCAGATAAAGCATAAAAATAAGTTTAATTTGACACCTAATTCACTTTCATATCTTCAGTATTAAAAAAGTTATGGCCATTTTCATACTTGGAAATTAGCATCTTGTTCCCTATTGCTTTTCCATTGACTTAACACAGAAGTTGTGATCGAGGACAGTCAAAAGCCCATAACTTTCTTAAAAATTAAGAGAACTGAAAGAAATTCAGTTATTATAGATTGAAGCATTCTGAAAACCGCATTTTAACCCCACCCCCCCCTCAAATGCGCCAAAGTCGCTCACACAGCCAGTGACAGAACTGAAGCGCCGCTGAAGGTAAGTTTTGTAACATCGACCCGAAACCTACCTTAGATGCTGCTGCTGATCAGCTTTTTATGTACCCATGAGTGCACATGACACTTTGTCTCACTGAGAAGGACTACTTAGGTCCATGGATGGTGGTGAGGGAGGAGGTGTTGCGCCTCCTGCAGTTGCTGGGGAAAGTGTCAGGGGACAGGGAAGGTTTGGTGGGGAGTAATGAGAGGATCAGGGAGCCACGGGGAGGATCGATGCTTCCTGAGGGAGGTGGAAAGGCCAAGATGTGGCTGATTGTGGGATTCGTTACAGCACACGGAAATTCCCTTGCAGCTGACGGAAATTCCCTTGCTCACCACAAACAACCTACCATTACTCTAGGTAAACCTTATCTCTTGTGTGTGTGTGCGCGCGTGTCGTCTCTCCCTCTCGGCCTCTCTCCCTCTCCCAGCGGGGGAAATCCTGGGGGGGACAGGGGGACACGTTCGTTTCCCCCCCGCTTTGAGAGGTGGGGCACAATCCCCCCCAATGTTTTGTAATTCAGACTTTATCAGAAACTTTCTGTTCGCGTGGCCTTTCAGTGCCCGGTATGGCTTAAAATCAAACTGCTGCATCGAGGCGATCGAGGCTCCCGATGTTGAAGCCCCCGCCAGCCAATGACAGACCCCGTGAATGGGCCGATTCAAGCCCCACGATCCAGGGTGGACGAAGCTGCTGTTGCTGGAGTTCGGAGTTCGTCACCAACCAGGGAGCTCCCGATGTTGCCGTCCACAGGGCCCACGGCTGAAGCCTCGCGTTTGTGCGCATGTGCCAAGAAATGGTGTCCCCCGCATTTGATAGCAATTTCCTTGTCTGCCCTCTCCCACCCCCTCCACCTCTTCCCTTCACTTCCTCCCCATCGCTCTCTCTCTCTATCCCCCCTCTCTCTCCTTCTTCCCCGTTCCTGCTCTCTCTCTCTCTCCCCTCCCCCCTCTCTCTTCCCTTCTTTCCCTCTTCCTCTTCCATCCCTCTTCCTCTCTCCACCTCCCCATCTCTCTCTGTCTCCCTTTCTTACCCACCCCTACCCCCCACCAAGGATCATGCAATACACTGAAGTCAACTGCAACTTCTGCCTAAATTTAATGGTTTTATTTATTAATAACGCAGGACACACCACTGTTTTGCTTTTATTACCAATAGCAAACCTCCTGCATTACAACATTGGTTACGTCTCCGAACTACTTCATTGGCCTCAGTGCTTTGGTAAAACTGAAAAGTCACTGTATAAACTGTAGTCCTTCTTTCTCTATCCCGACTACACCAAATATTGATGTACCTAATTTGAAAGGAGCTAACAAGTCCTGAAATCTTTGGGACATAGGGCAGTTACTTTAATTCCTTTTCATCCGTTTAACGATGAATTAAGGTAGACGTAGAGGCCAAGCATAAAAAGTTCTAATCTTGGATAGTTTTGGAACATTAATTTTGTAATGACCAATACCATCTTGTCTAGGAAAAACTGCTGATGCTGGAAAAATCGAAGGTAGACAAAAAAGCTGGAGAAACGCAGCATCTATGGAGCGAAGGAATAGGCGACGTTTCGGGTCAAGACCCTTCTTCAGACTGATGTCGGGGAAGGGGCGGGAAAAGGAAAGGAGAGGGGGAGACAGTAGGCTGTGGGAGAGCTGGGAAGGAGAGGGGAAGGAGGGAGAAAGCAAGGACTACCTGAAATTGGATAACTCAATGTTCATACCGTTGGGATGTAAACTACCCAAGTGAAATATGAGGTGCTGTTCCTCCAACCCTGTACCGACGGGACAGCGGCCCACAGCCAGCGCGGAGAAGAGGTGCTAACTCCAGCCCAACCCCGCTTCAACGCCCGAGGAACCTGCTCCCCAATGGGCCGGGGACTGCCAGCCGCAACCCCCACCCAGCGGCCGCCGGCCAAACCCCCGGCGCTGGCGAAAGCCGAGCACCTGCCATCAATGGGGATACACACAAAATGCAGCAGCAACTTAGCGGGACAGGCAGCATCCCCGGAGAAAAGGAATGGGTGACGTTTTGGGTCGGGACCCTTCTCAAGAGATGTTGCCTGACCCGCCGAGACACCGCAGCACCCCGTGTGCATCGCTGCCGATGACCGGCGCTCGGCCCCCGCTGGCACCGAGGGGGCCAACCGACAGCCACTGGACAAGGCGAGAGGCAGCTGATGATCCCCGGCCAGGAGCCGGAGCAGAGCCAAGACAGAGCAGAGCGCTCCCCCCTTCGCGCCGGCCACCCGCCAACCCGGTGGGACAGGCAGAACCGAGCTGGAGTCAGCATCTCTCCTCCGCGCCGACTACAGGTCCGGGGCCGCCACCACCCCGCCACCTCCGGCAGCCCCCAGACATGGACGGGACACCCGGGAGGGGACAGGGACGGCCCAGCAGCAACTCAACAGCGCCCGCAGCACCGGCGACCCGGGCCGACCCCAACCACGGACGAAACGCAAGACTGTACACAATGCAGCGCACAGCTACCGAGAATGTTTATAGCGAGTGACCTATGACCTGGGCATGCGCAATCGGAATACCAAACTCGCCTGTTAGAAATGATTTGCTGATAACGTCAATAGGACTAGATTTTATTGCACATTAAGGCAATTGATTGGTACTTTATTTAATTACATGCTTTATGAATTAATGAAAGGATGCTGATACAGTGTTATATCTTTGAAACAATTCATTTGTGCAGTAGACCTTTCAATAGTGAAGCTCTTCTTAAAGTGCAACAATATAAAATGTTAGTAACAGCACAGACAATCTAACATCTGTTGTGGCATGTTAAAGAGTTCTTTGAAAGCAGATGTTTCAGAGAGAGAAATCATTCATCTTACAGTGACATGGTGTGAGAGTTAATATTTCTATTTCTGTGGCAAATTTCCCCTTCAGACATGGATTTTTCCATTGGAGTTGGTGTTTTTATTAACTGGATTTGACTTTGTTTGTAAGCAGCTGAGTAAAACCCTTCTTTCCCTGTGAAAAAAGTATGATCCTTCTTGCACCCGAGAATGGTTCCACAATGATTGAGTGTTGGTTAAAGCATATGTGATTTTATACAATGCATTCAGAAAGTATTCAGACCCCTTCACGTTTTCCACATTTTGTTGTGTAACAGCCTTATTTTAAAATGGATTAAATTCTTTTTTTTAATCATCAATCTACACACAGTACAAATAAAGCGAAAACAGGTTTTTAGAAAATTTTGCAAAGTAATTAAAAATAAATAACTGAAATATCACATTGACATAAGTATTCAGACCCTTTACTCAGTACTTTGTTGAGGCACCTTTGGCAGCGATTACAGCCTCAAGTCCTCTTGGGTATGAGACTACAAGCTTGGCACACCTGTATTTGGGTAATTTCTCCCATTCTTCTCTACAGATCCTCTCAAGCTCTGTTAGGTTGGATGGGGAGTGTCGATGCACAGATATTTTCAGGTCCCTCCAGAAATTTTGTTCAGACTGAAAGGTCTGAATGACGATAAAGGAAACTTTACTTTACTTTACTTTACTTTACTTTAGATGTTCGATCGGGTTCAAGTCCGGGCTCTGGCTGGGCCACTCAAGGACGTTCACAGACTTGTCATGAAGCCACTCCAGCGTTGTCTTGGCTGTGTGCTTAGGGTCATTATCCTGTTGGAAGGTGAACCTCCACCCCAGTCTGAGGTCCAGAACACTCTGGAGCAGGTTTTCATCAAGGATCTTTCTGTACTTTGCAATGTTTATCTTTCCCTTGATCCTGACTAGTCTCCATGTTCCTGCCTCTGAAAATTATCCCCACAGCATGATGCTGCCACCACCATGCTTCACTTTAGGTAAGGCATTGGCCAGGTGATGAGCGGTGCCTGGTTTCCTCCGGAGGTGACGCTTGGCATTCAGGCCAAAGAGTTCATCAGACTAGAAAATCTTGTTTCTCATGGTCTGAGAGTCCTTTAGGTGCCTTTTGGCAAACTTCAAGCAGGCTGTCATGTGCCTTTCACTGAGGAGTGGCTTCCGTCAGGCCACTCTACCATAAAGGCCTGATTGGTGGAGTGCTGCAGATATAGTTGTCCTTCTGGAAGGTTCTCCCATCTCCACAGAGGAACTCTGGAGCTCTGTCAGAGTGACCATTGGGTTCTTGGTCACCTCCCTGACCAAGGCCCTTCTCCCCCGATTGCTCTGTTTGGCCGGGGGGCAGCTCTATGAAGAGTCCTGGTGGTTCCAATGTTCTTCCATTTAAGAATGACAGAGGTCACTGTGCTCTTTGGGACCTGCAATGCTGCAGAAATTGTTTTATACCCTTCCCCAGATCTGTGTCTCGACACAATCCGGAAGCCTATGGACAATTCCTTCATCTTCATAGCTTGGATTTTGCCCTGACATGCACTGTCAACAGTGGGATGTTATATAGAGAGGTGTGTGCCTTTCCAAATCATGTCCAATCAATTTAATTTACCACCTGCTGGACTCCAATAGTTGTAGAAACATCTCAAGAATAATCAATAGAATGAAACTAAGCTCAATTTTGAGTGTCATAGCAAAGGGTCCGAATACTTATGTAAATGTAATATTTCAGTTATTTATTTTTAATTACTTTGCAAAAATTTCTAAACAACTGTTTTCGCTTCATTCTGGGTTATTGTGCGTAGATTGATGATAAATAAAATTAATTGAATCCATTGTAAAATAAGGCTGTAACATAACAAAATGTAGAAAAAGTGAAGAGGCCTGAATACTTTCTGAATGCACTGTATATGAGATTTTAAAGCTTTATGAAAGTTTGCAACTTGGACTTTAGTCAAATGTTAAATGATTGGAGTAATATCAGTAGGTTGCCTAACTGATTAACATTTTTTGCTGAGGGCGTACAGGCACCTTGCATTTGACATGGGCGTTCCGTGCTTGAAAAGCAGGATGTAATTCAAAATCGAGTCAATTAAACATAAACGCGGCTACTCTGACAGCAGTGAATTTGAGTGCGTTATTCCAAAAATGCAAGCAAGTAAAACAGACTTTGGTATTAGAGGAACAAGTGCATGATTTCAAAAATGCATAAATCAAACATGCATAAAACGTGAGGTGCCCTGTATTTATTTTTGCTGTTGCAGTGATATTTCTAGTCGATTCAGAACCTCAGTGAGGTGAATGATAAGTAAAAGCACAGCACTGGACTTTATATTAAGAAGAGGATCTTCTTATTTCCATGAATATTGGGCTTTAAAATCAGATTTCAATCATTTATTTATACAAATATTTTCTATGTTACAAATAGTACTACATTACTTTAAGCTGTTGAATTATTACAGATACAGGGTTCATCCCTTCTACCTTCTTTACACATTCAGCAAAAGCACATAATCCTTGCTTGAGTATTGCAGAGCAGGGTGACTAAAGTGATGGGAAATGGTGGGAGAATGTGTGGGGGTAGGGTGGGGGCAGGGGAAAGAGACGGCGGTGGGAGGCGGCAATAGTTTAGTTTAGAGATAGAGCATGGAAACAGGCCCTTTGGCCCACCGGGTCCGCGTCGACCAGCGATCCCCGCATATTAACACTATCCTACACACACAATTTTTAATTTTTACATTTACCAAGCCAATTTACCTACAAACCTGTACGTCTTTGGAGTTGAAATTACTTGAAATTGGAGAATTCAGTGTACATACCAATGGGTTGTAAGCTACTCAAATGCAATATGACATGCTGTTCTTCCAGTTTGCTGGCCTCCAGTTGGCCTCACTCTGGCAATGGTGGAAGCCAAGGTGAAAGGTGAGTATAGGAATGAAAATGAGGTTCAAAGTGGTTGTCAACTGGGAAATCCTGTGAGCCTTGGGTGACAGAGCGCAAGTGTTCACTAAAACGGTTGCCGAGTCTATGCTTGGCCTCGCCGATGGAAAAGGGGCAATATTAGGAGCACCAAATGCAGTAGAAAAATAACCATATAACAATTACAGCACGGAAACAGGCCCTCTCGGCCCTTCCAGTCCGTACCGACCATTTGTTTTCCCCTAGTCCCATCTACCTGCACTCAGACCATACCCCTCCATTCCCTCATGTCCAAATGCAGTAGAAAAGCTTGGAAAAGGCGCAAAGTGCTGAAACGGGTCAGGCAGCATCTTTGGAGAACATGAATAGGTGATGTTTCGGGTTGGGACCCTTCTGTAGACTAAGGAGCCCAACTCAAACGTCACCTATCATAATTTTCAGAGATACTGTCTAACCCACTGAGTTACTCCAGCACTTTGTGTCTTGATTTGGTATAAACCAGCATCTGAGGTTACTTTTTATTACCTTAAAAGAATAATTATTTCTCTCTTCTGACCTGTGTTTCAATATTATGACCACCACGCAAACCACCTCCCTTCCATTGGCGTCAACTACACTTCATGCTGCCTCGGCATAGTCACCAGCATAATCAAGGACCAGTCTCACCCCCGGTCATTCCTCTTCTCCCCTCTTCCATCATGCAAGAGCTACAGAAATTTGAAAATGTAAACCTCCAGATTCAAGGACAGTTTCATTCCAGCTCTGATCAGGCATCTGAACGGTCCTCTCACAACTAGAGAGCGGTCTTGGCCTACCATCTACCTCAATGGAGACCTTCAAACTACATTTGATCAGACTTTACTGGGCTTTATCTTAAACAAAATACTATTCCCTTTATCCTGTATCTGTACGCTGTGAACGGCTTGATTGTAATCATGTATGGTCTTTTCATTGACTGGATAGCACGCACCAAAATCTTTTTTACTGTACCTCAGTACACGTGACAATAATAAACAAAACTCATATAAACAAAATTAAACTAAACTAAACTAAATTAAACTACACTAAACTAATGAGTCTGCATCCTCTGGGCTTGAACATTGAATTTTCTCAATTCTGTTAACCCTTGCTGTCTCCTCCCCTTCCCACCTCTCCCTCAGCCCTCGGCCCTGGCATTCCCTCTCTCTCTATCTCTCTCCCCCGCACTAGCTTCTCATTTTCACACCACAAACAGCTTACAATGGCTTGTTCCCTTTATCATCGATACTTTTTTGCATATCTTTCATTCATTGTTCTTTATCTCTCCACATCACCGTCTATATCAGCTCGTTTCCCTGATCCCTGACCAGTCTGAAGAAAGGTCTCGACCCAAAACGTCGCCTATCTCCTTCGCTCCTTAGATGCTGCTGCACCCGCTGAGTTTCTCCAGCCTTTTGTGTACACTAAACTAGTAATGTTTGTAAAGATCAAACATCTTACAGCAGCTCTTTAAAAAAAGGCAAGAGCATAAATGTTGTACTCTGTGCTGGGAACATAACGCTTCCCCATTTGAAGAGACTTGGTGATAGCAAGCACTCTGACGTGAGCTTTTACACATTGAGCACTAATGAAATATTTTGCTTAGTAGCAATAAAACACATTTACTCCAGAGAATTCTCTCTTACACAGGCAAATAATCTAATTATTATTTTGCTTCCTAGGCCTAATTTGAAACTCCCTAAGCATTTATTTTTAGATACCGGTAACTGGATTGGTAGTACATTCGGAATTTGTGTTTCGTAATTGTTAACTAGCGTGCGTGGTGAGCTTTGATGATCTAACATACTGTGCCACAGAGTGGATAGAATGTGGTACTACACGCATGCATTCTCACAGAAGATAGTACCATCTGGAGGTCATACACTTCCTGAAAAGGAAGACCAAAGGAAGACTGATGGTGAGTCGATCGCCGGCCAATACTTCCATCATACTCAGTTTCAGAGCAATGATGGCAGAGACTTGGAGAGTCACCAGTTTATATTTGGAAGATACATTTCGAAGTGAGGAGCATTAGCTCTTAAGGACAAAGTTCTGGAGTAAGTCAGCGGGTCAGGCAGCAGCTCTAGAGAATGTGTAGGAAAGAACTGCAGATGCTTGTTTAAATCGAAGATAGACACAACATGCTGGAGTAACTTAGTGGGACAGGCAGCATCTCTGGAGAGAAGGAATGGGTGACGTTTCGGGTCGAGACCCGACTTCAATGGGTCAGGTCAGGACCCTTCAACTGTGTGAGGGAAGCAGAGAGGTCAAGATGGTTCATACCTTGCCAGCATCTGGAAATAAAAAGATCCAGATAAGGTAGAAGACTGGGGGGGGGGGGGGGTCCAAGTGGATGGGGAGAGGATGAGGAATGTTGGAGATGGGAGAAGTGGTTGTCAGGGTATGTGAGGGGATTTGAGAAGTCAGGACAATTGGTGACAGCTGGAGAAGGGTCTTACCCTGAAACATCATCTAAATGTGTTCTCCAGAGATGCTGCCTGACCAGCTGAATTACTCCAGCACTTTGTGTAATTTTGTTTATTTAACAAGCATCTGTAGTTCCTTGTTTCAGCCGTTTCTCGTTGGTGTTTGGTAGGAAGACTGGTTGAAAGGTCTTCCAGTAAATAGTTTTCTAAATAAAGTTTAACAAACTGGTGATTGTATATTTTAATCTGATTATATTAAAAACTGGTTTAGAGTTTTAAAACCACTGAGTCTGCGCTGACCATTGATCACCCGTACACTAGTTTTATGTTAGTCCACTTTCAATAAACAATAAACAATAAATTAAATGAACTAACTAACCAGCTAGTTGTGAAATTCCTGTAAATCTGTTCTTGCCTTGGGTTGACACCATTCTGAATCTGAAAATGTCTGGTTAGGGGTATCGAATTTTGCATCCATATTTTGCTGTGTGTTTTTTTAAATTCTGCATCTGGACTCGCTCATACATACCGTTGAAAGGTCACAGATCTGAAACTTCAGCTCTTATTTTTTTTTTTCTCCACAGATGTTGCCTGACATCCTGAGAGTTTTACAGTGCATTCAGAAAGTATTCAGAGCCCTTCACTATTTTCACTTTTTAATTCTGCGGTAATGTGTGTAGATTGATGAATAAGGCTGCAACGTAACAAAATGTTGAAAAAGTGAAGGAGTCTGAATATTTTCTGAATGCACTGTATGTCTGTTTTCCAGATTTCCAGCCTTTGCAGTTTTTATTTTGTTTTATGAGTCTCACTCTCTTCACTTAGTCAATAAAACATTTGGTATTTTGAAAGAGCATGAGGTCCTTAGGAATGGGTCTTTCCAAATGAATTCCATGTAACAGGTTACTGTGAGTGTTATAGTGTTGCCACCCTCTCTATTATAGCACTGGTAACAACACTCGTAAAATGTGCAACTTGTTACCTGCCAGATTATTGGAAGTGTTGAATTTTGTTCTGAATTCTGATGCAGAATTGTGTTTATTATAACTAGCACTATCCTACATGCTAGGGACAATAAAACATTTACATAACCTAATTAACCTGCAAACCTCTATGTCTTTGGTGTGTGGGAGGAAACTGGAGCACCCGGAGAAAACCCACGCCGTCACAGGGAGAATGTACAAACTCCAAACAGACAGCACCGTAGTCAGGATCGAACCTGGGACTCTGGCGCTGTATGGTAACAACTCTACCACTGCACCACACTGCCGCAGATTACATCAGTGATTTAATAATGTGGCCATAATGTAGAGCTGAGTAATTAGGCAACATATTGTTCCATTTGACACAAGCACTCCATGTGACAATCATGATTTGTGGTGGTTATTAGAAGACAAATTCTTGTTTATCTCATTTGCATTTTATAAATTGCTGCTTCAGCAACTTTTAATCTATGTGCAAAGGAAATTAATAACCTGTTCAAATACAAATTCAGTTGTATTTTCTTTCTTTCCATCAAATATATATTTAATTTATAGGCAAATTACACAAAAGACATATTACACAACCTTATTTTAGTTATTTTAAAATGCAATCTTCACTCTTTTCAGATGGATTCTTTTTAAGTTGTGTTTGTTTCTTCCATCCTTTAAGGATTTCCTTTCGCAATTGGACCTATTTCCAGACCCTGTTCAATCAGATGGCATGTGCGTTTGACAGCAGCTTCTCTCCTTTAGAGCACAGTCTCTTCTTTCAGTGATAACTGCTAACCAAGATCTTCCAATTATGACAGCATGTCTGAGAGCAATATTCTTTGGACGTTAGAGATACAGCAAGGAAACAGACCCTTTGGCCCACAGAGTCCGATATGACCCTGTACACTAGCACTATCCCACACACTAGGGACAATTTACAATTTGCAGAAACCAAGTAACCTACAAACCTGTACATCTGGAATGTGGGAGGAAACCGGAACACCTGAATAAACTTCCTGGTCACAGGAAGAACGTACAAACTCTGTACTCACCGTGCCACTGTTCGCTTGATGTGACATGAATTCAAATATCATTGAAGGTCCCTGACCTGAAACGTCCCTTATGGCATCATGTTTGCCAGAGATGCTGCCTGACCAGCTGATATTTTCGTGCTTTGTGTTTTGTGTTGTAAACCAGCTTCTGGAGTTCCGTGTTTCTTCAAGTATTATTGTTCTGATCACTCATCCCTGAACATCAATAAACAACCTAGGTAATTAAGAATATATTTTTCTACTGACGTGCAGTTTACGATTTATTTAGTTTAACATATTCCTGTGTACAGATTGAATGATGGATGTATAACTCAACACCACATATAAGTAATATTGTCCAATGCCATTTAGTTCATAGTGGAAGACTGTAATGTTTATTCAGATACAAGGAACTGGTTTGTAGATGCTGGTTTATGAAGAAAAACACAATGTGCTTGAGCAGCTCAGTGGGTCAGGCAGCTTCTCTGGAGAAGATGGATAGGCAACGTTTCGGGTCGGGATCCTTCTTCCTATCACTAATGAGTGGATACAGGTGAGGGGGATTTTGATAGGCAGATGGTTGGATAAAGGCCAGAGATGAAAAGACAAAAGGTGTGATAAGAAATGAAGAGGTACGATTGGGTGTTGAGGAATGTTGCCTTGCTTTCATAGGTCGGGGCATTGGGTATAAGAGTCAGGAAGTTATGATGCAGCTTTATAGGACTTAGGTTAGGCCGCATTTGGAGTGTTGCATGTGGTGCTGGTTGCCCATTACAGGAAGGATGTGGAGGCTTTGGAACTGCTGCAGAGGACGTTTACCAGAATTATGCCAGGATTAGGGGGTAATAGCCACAGGGAGGGGTTGGACAGACTTGGATTGGTCTCTCTGGAACACCGGAGGTTGCGGGGAAACCTGGTAGAAGTATATAAAATTATGAGAGGTGGGATAGACGGTTAGAACCTTGTTTCTAGATTGGAAAAATCAAATACTAGAGGGAACAGCTTTATAATGAGGGGTGCAAAGCTTAAAGTATTTGTTTTCTTTTTAGCTCAGATTTCCAGCATTGTAGTTTTGTTTGACTGGCGCCAAACTAGACCACTGAGTATTGCTGTTCATCCCCCATCATTCCCACTCTGTGATTATTAAAAGGATAGTAATTGTTTTCACTTTTTGTCCTTCTCAAAGTGTGATCGAAATCTGGAGTTGTGATGGGATGGAGTCTTGTGATGGGTTTTCAAGTTAATTTTATCTCACTGATAGAACGCCTGCCGATGAAGAGAGAACAGCCACAATCAAACTCATTCATCATTGGGTTCTTCGTCTTGCGTTTAAGGCAGCAGAAGTTATGTAACGCCCTCCAGGCGCTGTAGCCAGTTCAATGTGCTGTTGTCGAGGGCCGTGAGGTCTACCCCTCCACCAGGTGGGCGGAGGACAGCGCAGTCGAAAATGAGGTACTGCGCTCTTTGATGGTCTGCTCCACACACGCAGGCTGCTGATGAACGCAGCCCCCAGCGATGCATGTTCGCATTGAACCGGCCGACCCCTGTACGGAGCT
The DNA here is from genome assembly GCA_035221665.1 of Okamejei kenojei. Taxonomy (NCBI): domain Eukaryota; kingdom Metazoa; phylum Chordata; class Chondrichthyes; order Rajiformes; family Rajidae; genus Okamejei; species Okamejei kenojei. The sequence goes on along the minus strand of CM069139.1, from coordinate 52,481,252 downwards.
GGTTCAGGACGACCCACTCTTTGCTGGGCAGGTCCAAGCCAGGTGGGGCTGTGATGTTCGGTGCAACAGTGAATTAAGGAGGTCGTGAAGTCTGCTCCCAGCTGGTTCTCCATGCTCATAGTGTGTGTCAATGGACCACAGAAATGGAAAGAACATTTCATTTGGATACCCCAGAGGAACAGTATGTCTTAATAAAGGATTTATGATTTTCAGTAACAACACAGGTCAGGATGGGGAAAGCATTGTTTTAGGACAAAAATATTAATACAACTAAATGAATTAATATGTCCTCCACAGTATCCGTACATCCTTGAAAATTACTTGACTACTGAAATGTTTCCAAAGAACATGTAAACAAGTATATGTCTTTATATGTCCCTAAAGACATATACATGTCTTGTATTTCATTTATATTTATCAAAGTTTTGTTTTATTTTGGGCTTCTTTACATAATTTTACAGTTTCTGGGTGGCACATGGGCGCAGCTGGTAGAGATGCTGCCTCAGCATCAGAGACCCAGGTTCGATCCCAGCCTGGGGTGGTGTCTGTATGGAGTCATAGAGTCATACAGGGTGGAAACAGGCCCTTCAGCCTAACGTGCCTACGCCAACCAATATGCCCCATCTACACTAGCCCCATCTCTGCCATTTGGCCCATCTCCTTCCTACTCTACACCCTCCATGTACCTATGCAAATGTTTTTCAAACATAGTGATAGTTCCTGCCTCAACTACATCCTCTGGCCACTCGTTCCATATACCTACCACCCTTTGTGTAAAAGAAAATGCCACTATTATATCTTTCCCCCCTCACCTTAAACCTATGTCCTCTTAGACCTGCAACCACAGCATCTACTATCTATGTTGCCACTTCATTTAGGATCCTACTATATAAACTATCAGGTCCTGGGAACGTACAAGCCTTTAGCCCTGTTAGATTGTCTAATCCTAATTATCTGCTGATGATTATGGTATTTATATCCTCTATGGTGCTTTAAGTATTGATGGGATGATATGGAACAGCATAGAAACAACCCCTGCGCCCAAACTCATCCACGCTGACCAAGATGTCCCATCTTAGCTAGTCCCATTTGCCTGGATTTGGTCCATAACCCTTTAAACCCTTGCTATCCATGTACCTGTCCAAGTGTTTATTGGATGTTGTTATAGTAATTACCTCATTTACCTCCTCTGGCAGGTCGTTTTGCCACCCTCTGAGTGAGAAAGTTGCCCCTTAGGTTCCTATTAAATAATGCACCTCTCATTTAAAGAATCTCTATTGTCATTTAACAAATATTTCTCCCAGTTTGCCCACATAGTCATTTTTTCCTTCCTGAAATGTAGTAATCCTCCTCTCCTGGATTCTAAATGTATTCAAATTTTCGGATTTATCAGACTTTTGCCAAATTAATATGATTTCTCTCTCAGCTTAATGTACCTCCTTGGTTAGATATGAGTGGTTTGTGCCACATTCCACCCCCTGCCCCTTAGCATCGATCCATATTTTTTCTGGGACACATTGATTATGTTGATAATGTCTGCCACCTCTTGTCTGTTAACTTACCTGGTAACCTATTTGTCCATCCATGTTCTGAGATGCTGTCTGGCCTGCTGAGCTACTCCAGCACTCTGTGTCTTCTTAGCCAACTTTTCCTGATTCCTTAGAAATTAACTTACTGATGTCTTGCACAGTTGCCTCAGACCCAACTTTTCAATCGCAAGCTGAATATTAAATTTTATCATCCGTGATCACTGCTTCCTAGGTGATCTTTTACTGTGAGACTATGTACCAAATCCGTTCCCTGCTGTTCATACAACATCTGTTCCCTGCTTGCCAATGTACCACTCTGGGAAACTATTTCAAAGCAGTCTATGAATGAATTCTCCGACCTATCATTTCCAATTTGATAACCCATTCTACATGAAGATTAATACCAACAATGAGTAATGCACTAAAAATGGTTAAAGTGATCTAATAGAGATTTTAACAGCACGGAAATGCTTTGAAAGAATAATAGACTGGTAGTCACAAAATACTGGGGTACCTCAGGGAACAGGCACCATCTCTGGATAGTAAGAAGGGTTTCGACCCGAAATGTCACCCATTTCTTCTATCCAGAGATACTGCCTGTCCCGTTGAGTTACTCCAGCATTTCATGTCTACCTTTGATATAACCAGCATCTGCATTTCCTTCCAACACAATAGACTAGTAGTGACTTTTATTAAAAGAGCAGAGAAAAAATATATAAGACTTCTCCATATTTTGATTGGAACATGGAATACGGGAGAATAACAATAACAAAAATGGAGGCTATAAAAGGATACAAAGAAAAGAGGGCAAGGATGAGGCTTTGTACTAGAATGGATGCAATGGACTGAAAGGTCACTCCAGTGTTTGTTGCAGATTGTAGGCTTTTTTAACCAGTGTCATTCCAAGATTAGAGCAACTGATTTTATTTTCTGTTGCCGTGTTGGGAATTTCCCATTTATACTTAAAGTTGTTTGCGCTGTCTTCTATTAATATTTAAATTGTACACAAATGGAAAACTGAAAACTCAAATTTCACTGTGAATCTAAGTGCTGATTTTATTTTTTAATTCCTTTACGTGCTCCAAGACAATAATTCAGTGTCTTAGTTTGTTCCCTCAGTAACTGTTGCTGTTAGTGACATTTGTGGTGATATCCTCAACAGCAGGGCTCTTTGAAGCTTGGGCACACAGCCACTGAGTTAGATAAAGGCAACAGAGCTTTGCCTGGATTCAATGCAATGACTTTCAATGAGATCTGGAATGCAGGGTTCATTCCCTATCCCGTTTAGCCTTTTGCAAGTTGGGGAAAGCATTTCCTTGAGAAACTGAGCCCATTTGCAAAGACGGAAGGGAAAAAAAACAAGCTTTGATGTGTTTCCATAGAAATAAAGTGAAAACAGAAGGCTTTAAGTGAAGTGAGGTGACAAAATTACAAATCTACAGAAATCAAAGAAGGAAAAGGTGAAATGGGAAAAGATTTAAACAAAAAAGGGAAATTAAAAAAAATAATTAGTAAATAGTAAAAATGAGGCAACCCCAGGGACAAAGGTGGACAGATGAAGAGAGGGATGGCACTTTGCTGATTGATCCACACATCCAAGGATGGCGATGGATGGAGGCCCTGCTGCAGCCTGGGGATTGCCTGGATCAGGCATCAGTCATAAGACCTAGAGCGCAGACTGGACTTTGAAAACAGTGCCAAGATCTGGCATCTCTTGTATGCGGGCTCAGTAGGCCATTTGTGTGAATTTTGGTAATCGGGGATTGCGCTTATGTATGGCGATACTTTACTGGACTGTATGAGAGAAATTAATTTCACTAGGTTTGCACGTGTGACAATAAAAGCACCATTGAACCATTGACAATAATCACGTTCATGCCATATTCTGTGGGCTTTACGCTGGAGCTGACGTCTGCTCCAGGTGATCTGCATTTCATGATACGTTTGCCCACATATATTGTTATGTTTAACTGTAGTGATCTTCTAGCAGTTGCCGTGTAGTGGCATGGAGGCAGATGCCATGGAGGGAGATGCATACCATCTACAGTCACTTAATATGGTTATAAATCCAAACTGATGTTGATCACTACAGAATACTAAATATATCAATCTCTAAAGGCTGGACACATAGGGATTCATTTGGTTTAAATATTTGTTTTGTTTTAGTTTAGCTTATTATTATTAAAGTGAAACACTTTTTTGTTGCATGTTATCCAGTTGGCGAAAAGACTATACATGAATACAACAAGCCACCCACAGTGTTCAGATACAGGATAAAGAGAATAATGTTTAGTGCAAGATAAAGTATAGTCCAATTAAAAATAGATCGCAGGTCTACAATGAGGCAGATGGGAGGTCAGGATCGTTCTCTAGTTGGTGAGATGATGATTCAGTTGCCTGATAATGGCTGGGAAGAAACTGTCCCTGAATCTGGAGGTCTGCTCTTTCAAACATTTAGACCTCTTGCCTGATGGGAGCAGGGGGAGTGACCGGCGGAAATTGGTCCTTGATTATGCTGGTGGCCTTAACGAGGCAATGTGAAATGTAAATGGTGCCAAAGGAAAGGAGATTGGTTTGCCTGATGGTCGGGGCTATGTCCACAACCATCTGCAATTTCTTGTGGTCATGGATGGAGCTGTTCCCAAACCATGCTGTGATGCATCCCAATAAAATACTTTCTACGCCGCATCTGTAGATGTTGGTGAGGGTTGATGGGGACATGATGAACTATCTAAGCCTTCTAAGGAAGTAGCGATGTTGTTGTGCTTTCTTGACCATTGTTTTGAAATGGCTGTTCCAGGGACAAATTACTGGCGATGTTTACTCCTTGAACTTAAAGCTTTCAACCATTCCTGTATTCAATGCCATCAATGTATTACAAGGTATTTGTGCCCACTTTGCTTCTTGAGGTCAATCACAATCTACTTTGTCTTGCTGACATTGAAGGAAAGGAATGCAAAAACTGCACCTGAAAAATAACTGCACGTAGGCGGAAGTTGTCTAATTGTCAGAATTTGGGTGTTGATTATTTTTCTTAAGAAATACAAAATACATCTATGCCAGACACTTTATCTGTACTGATATGTTACAGGTGTGAGCATTTCATTTCATATAAATAGTTTAATAATCGTGACCTTGAAATATCACGTATCCATGTTCTGCTAAGATGCTGCCTGACCCACTGAGTTACTCTAGCAATTTGTGTCTCATATTATAGTAATACTGGTTTGGGAATATTTAAAATATAGTATTTCTTGTCTGTTACTTTTTGTATCTAAGGCGAAGTTAGCAATGAATATGTTTTGTTAAAACATGAATGGATGAATGGACAAAGGCCATTCAAACAGTAGAACATAACCTCAAGCAAGAGGATGAGACCATGGATTACTATCTGGTGTCTCTCAATGACAATTCATAAACAGGAGGAACGGACATTTAGTGCACTAAACGGAACCACAGAATAATGGGGTACTTTAACACATAAACACGTGTATAACCATATAACCATATAACAATTACAGCACGGAAACAGGCCCTCTCGGCCCTTCCAGTCCGTGCCGACCATTTGTTTTCCCCTAGTCCCATCAACCTGCACTCAGACCATACCCCTCCATTCCCTTCACGTCCATATACCTATCCACTTTACTTTTAAATGTTAAAATCGATCCTGCCTCCACCACTTCTGCTGGAAGCTCATTCCACACAGCCACCACCCTCTGAGTAAAGAAGTTCCCCCTCACGTTACCCCTAAACATCTGTCCCTTAATTCTCATGTCATGCCCTGATATAACATGACAATAAAGTATAATTGAATCATGGATTTAATATTGGCGAAGGCATGAAAGAGACCTTCCTTCACCTTTCCGAATACATGGGATCTCCTAACCTTTTACGATAAAAAGGCATAAAATGCTGGAGTAATTCAGCGGGTCAGGCAGCATCTTAGGAGGACATGGATAGGCGACGTTTCGGGTCGATGATGCGTTATGGACCCCAAAACATAAATTGCCCTATTGTGTTCAGAAGAACCATGAAAAAGTTGGAAAACATTGCCTACCTTACTCCTGTATTAACAGTTGCATCAGAAAAATGTGTGTCTCATTATTTCCTTTAAAGTTTCTTTACATTTTGTTCCCATTCTGTTTTGTCTATTTTTAAACTCCTGCTCTTGGTTATATTTTTCTCACTTCCTTTTAGCTTTGTACCATTCCATTTCTTTTTAACCTCCTTCCTGATTGCTGCGGTTTTAGCCCAACTTCCAGTAACTTATATTGTCCCTAGTGATTTAGACAATAGACAATAGGTGCAGGAGTAGGCCAATCGGCCCTTCGAGCCAGCACCGCCATTCAATGTGATCATGGCTGATCATCCCCAATCAGTACCCCGTTCCTGCCTTCTCCCCATATCCCCTGACTCGGCTATCTTTAAGAGTCCTATCTAGCTCACTCGTGAAAGTATCCAGAGAACCGGCCTCCACCACCTTCTGAGGCAGAGAATTCCACAGACTCACATCTCTCTGTGAGAAAAAGTGTTTCCACGTTCCCGTTCTAAATGGCTTATCCCTTATTCTTAAACTGTGGCACCTGGTTCTGGACTCGCCCAACATCGGGAACGTTTCTTGCCTCTAGCGTGTCCAAACCCTTAATAATCTTATATGTTTCAATAAGATATCCTCTCATCCTTCTAAACTCCAGAGTATACAAGCCCAGCCGCTCCATTCTCTCAGCATATGACAGTCCCGCCATCCCGGGAATTATCCTGGTAAACCTATGCTGCACTCCCTCAATAGCAAGAATGTCCTTCCTCAAATTAGGGGACCAAAAGTGCACACAATACTCCAGGTGTGGTCTCACTGGGGCCCTATACAACTGCAGAAGGACCTCTTTGCTCCTATACTAAACTCCTCTTGCTATAAAGGCCAACATGCCATTCGCTTTCTTCATTGCCTTTCAAACTCCTTGTCCAGATGTTATTTATTTCTGAATACATCTCCTTTTCCACTATTTATTTTTGAATTTCAACCCTGTGGCCAATGCTTTACTATATTCACACATTGTGACAGTTTTAAAGTGCAGATAATTGGAATTCTTTGTTTTTTCAACATACGAGAGAGCCCTTTATATTAAGGGACAGCACTGGTGCAGAGGTAGAGTTGCTGCCTCAAAGTGCCAGAGATCCGAGTTTGATCATGACTACGGGTGCTGTCAGTACGAAACATCAGGGACAGCATATAATCCTCCGACATTTTCGCAAACTCCAACGGGATCCCACTACTGGACACATCTTCCCATCTCCACCCCTTTCTGTTTTCCGCAGAGACCGTTCCTTCCGCAACTCCCTGGTCAACTTGTCCCTTCCCACCCAAACCACCCCCTCCCCAGGTACTTCCTCCGGCAACCGCAGGAGATGCAACACTTGTCCCAATATCTTCCCTCTCGACTCTGTCCAAGGACCCGTCAGTCTTTTCAGGTGAGGCAGAGGTTCATTTGCACCTCCTCCAACCTCATCTACTATTTCCGCTGCTTCAGGTGTGGACTCCTGTATATCCGCGAGATCAAGCGCAAGCTCGGCGATCGTTTAGCTGGTCACCTCCACTCAGTCCGCCTAAACCCATGTGATCTCCCGGTTGCTCCCCCTCCCACACTGACCTTTCTGTCCTGGGCCTCTTTCATTGTCAGGTGGACAGTGGCGCAGCGGTAGAGTTGCTGCCTTACAGCGAATGCAGCACCGGAGACCCGGGTTCGATCCCGACTACGGGTGCTCTCTGTACGGAGTTTGTACGATCGCCCCATGACCTGCGTGGGTTTTCTCCGAGATGTTTGGTTTCCTCCCACACTCCAAAGACGTACAGGTTTGCAGGTTAATTGCCTTGGTAAATGTGAAAAAAAATTGTCCCTAGTGGGTACAGGATAATGTTAATGTGCGGGGATCGCTGATCGGCGTGGACCCGGTAGGCCGAAAGGGCTTGTTTCCGCGCTGTATCTCTAATCTAAACTAAAGTGACGCCAAATGCAAATTGGAGGAACAGCACCTTATATTTTGCTTGGTAGCCCTGTCCCATTTTACAAACAATGCTCTAAAAACACTTCCCAGAATATCCATCAGCGCGATTGCATTATTGAGGTGTTTCAGAATGGGTTTTTGAAATGCTTTGGGCTGCATATCTTGTGGCTCTCTTAAATCTCAAGCTTTGTTTTGAGACATGACAAGCCAAAAAACACAGTAAATAAAGGCAGATCAGATGGACGGCACAGTGGCTCAATGGTAGAGTTGCTGCCTTACAGCGGCAGAAGCCCGGGTTCGATCCCGACTGTACATTCTCCCTGTGACCGCGTGGGTTTTCTCCGAGATCTTCAGTTTCCTCCAACACTCCAAAGTCGTATAGGTTTGCAGGTTAATTGGCTTGGGTCTGTATACTTGGTATGTGTAAATTATCCCTAGTGTGTGTCGGGTTGTGTTAATGTGGGGGGATCGCTGGTCGGTGCAGACTCGGTGGGCCGAAGGGCCTGTTTCCGCACTGTATCTCATTAAGCTAAACTAAACTAGGCAGGGAGAATCCTATGCCATGTGTTTGGCAAGGACACAGCGAGTTCGTTAAGCAACAGGTGTTGTGGCCAATATGGTCTGGTGAAAATTTGGTAAATGGCAGATTATGCCTGTCGCAGCAATTAATTAAGGTAGAAAATAGAAATTGTCCCTTGCTGCAAAGGCAATAGAATGGAGGAGAGAACAAATTTGGATATGATAGTACCACTTCTGCAGTACTATGTTTGTTTGGATCTCTTTTATTTAAAGTCGGATATCTTTGCTTAGGGCTTGGACAGCAAAGGTTCATTAAATTGACTTTTGGAAAAAGGGTTTTGTCCTGTGAGGAAAGATTGAGCAGAATGGGTATACAGACACTCCACGACGTATGTAATAGGCGATTTTCATAAACGCAAAACTTACATAAGCAATTTCTTAAGCCCACTGCTTTATTTCCGAGGTGCGCAATTGGTAGCTGCGCATTTTGGTACTGCCGTCGCCTGTATATTGTTGGAGTTTAGAAGAACAAGAAGCATGACAGGGTAGACACCGAGAAGGTGCGCACCTTGGTGAGGAAAACAGTACTGGGTCCTATAACCTGAGGGTGGGGTCAAGGAAAGAGCGTTCCCGTCGCGGCCCTGTTTCCACCAATCTTTCCACCACCACGCACAAGAAGCACAAGAAGCGACAAGACAGACACCATTGTGTGCAGATGCTGAGAAGTGGGTTCAGCTCTGGCTGAACAACTTCTAATCTTGTGTGTGGACTTGATAAGAAGAAGACCTGAGGGTTAAAACTAAATTAAGGAAGAATTTGTTTTTGTGGATTGTAAATCTTTGGAAATTTCTACCAAGAGAACTGTCGACACTAAGTTGTTAAGTGTTTTCAAGAATATCCTGGCAACGGGTTAATTGAGGATTATGGAGTTTCTGCATGAAAATGGAGGTGAGGCCATAGATTCCATTGGCCTTAATTTTACTGAATTGTGGAACAGGCTTGATAGGGCAAATCACCATTCTTCAACTTATTACATTATTTTTAATTGTTAATGTGTTGGGTTGTCCTGAGTTTATTAGCTTTGTCCAAAATCTTTGTACAAAATTAGAACTGGTTTTAGAGTCGTTGATAACTTTCTCTTCTATGGTCTTCCTTAAAATATGTTGGGACTGACAGTATTTCTCTGAACAGATCTCAGCATTTTTGTAGACAAAATGACCAATTATTGCTTTGTAAATACCAACTTATTTAGTTGTTAATTTTGAAATATTTTCTCATCCTTTCTATTTCCTCTTCTTTGACCGTGAGATTTTGTTAGAGACAAAGTTCCTTTTGAACAGACTGCTTTGGGCTGTTACATTTGCATCTCTGAAAGAAGTAGAATCTGAGAGAAGTATCACTTCTGTGTCTATTGAACCTTTTTTCACTTTTTCCTCCATTTGACCACATATGATTGGCTTTCCCGTTATCGGAATCTGGAATTGTTTAGAAAGTTTATTGCGAAGAGCAGGTGTGCAGGATTCTGCCCCACCATGTGTTTCATGTTAAAAACTGCTTTATGGTGTATAACTTTGGCTCATTTTAGAAAATAAACTTGAGTTCTTATACTTTTTGTGTCGATACTAAAGAGTGTGGTATTGAAACTATATCTATTTTATGAATAATATAGATGTATTTAAACACATGCTACACCACTTTGACAGCACAATGGCGCAGCGGTAGAGTTGCTGCCTTACAGCGCTAGAGACCCGGGTTTGATCCTGACTACAGGTGCTGTCTGTACAGAGTTTGCATGTTCTCCCTGTGACCGCGTGGATTTTCTCCGGGTATTCCAGTTTCCAACCACCTCCCAAGGATGTGCAGGTTTGTAGGTTAATTGGCTTCTGCAAGTTGTCCCTACAGTGTAGGATAGAACAAGTGTACAGGGTGATCGTTGGTTGGCGCAATCGGAGGGCCAAAGAGCCTGTTCCCACATTGCATCTCTAACTCTAAATGACCATTTACAATTCCTAAGAGTTTACTGAACTTTCTGATTGCTAACCCATAAGCTTCAAAGGTAGGTGTACTCCTTGCATTAGTCATCTCTTTTGACTTGGCCACTGGAATGTAGAATGGTAGCTTCTGTTTACACAGTTGTTTTATAGTTGTTTTTAGCTGCATGCTGGAATTTGGTTAGGGGCCTTGTAGTATCTTGGAAATGTGAGCTTCAGCTTATCAAAGACTTCAATGTTTATAGCTGCCTTGGTTGCTCTTATAAATTACGTTACACAGCTGCTGGGTATTGTCCTTCTGATATCTTACTGTCACTTTAACAGGTTTTAGTTTTTCCATCTTGTTTTAGCATAATATTCACAAACGGGGATGTGGTGTGGGCATTCTGCAAATACCATCAGACTTCCTTTATTTTTGCAGCTGAGTTATTTAAAGAGCAGTCTGTGAGTACTTAACCTACTTTTATTGACGCTACCTCCATAAAATGTGTAAAAACCTAAGATGTTGGGGAACTGAAAACAACTTCACACATTCCACCTATCCCCTTCCATTGAATGGCTTGAAGATCAAGTGATTATTTCAGATTTAGAGCACAGAACAGCACAGCACTGGAACAGGCCAGTCGGCCCACAATGTCCGTGCCGAACATGATGCCAAATTAAATGAATCCCTTCTCCTGCACATGAGCCATATCCCTCTGTTCCTGCATATCCAGGCGCCTTTCTAAAACTCTCTCACCTGCCGCTACAGTATCTACCCACCGTACAGAGAATGGAAGCATTTGATCTGCTTCAACCATCACACCTGGCAGCATGTTTCATGCACCCACCACTCCCTGTATGCCTGTGTAAAAAAAAATGCCTCCTTTAAACTACCTCTTCTCCATACCCCTCCCCCACAACCCCTTAAAACTATGCTCCAGAGAATATTTGACATTTCCACCCTGGGAACAAAATTCTACCCGTCAAACCTCTCTATGCCTCTCATAATTTTATGAACTCCGATTATGCCTCCTCTCAGCCACTGATGCTCCAAAGAAAACAACCCAAATTTGTCATCCTGTGATTATGGCTAATACTCTCTAATCCAGGCAGCATCCTGGTAAACCTCTTCTGCACTCTGGCCAAAAGCATCCACATTCTCCCTGTAATGGAGCAACCAGCACTGCATGCAATACTCCAGATGTGGCTCAATCAAAGTTTTATAAAGCTGCATGACTTCCTGACTCTTATACTCAATGTATCAACCGATGAAGGCAAGCATACCATATGCCTTTTTTAAAATCACTTGGACCCTAAGATCTATTTATACATCAATCAATAGAGGTCCCAGCGTTGATCTCTGTGGAACACCACTGATCACAGATCTCCAGCCAGAATTACACCCCTTCATGACTACCCTCCGCTTTCTATGGATAAGCTAGTTCTGAATCCAAAATACTAAGACACCGTGGACCCCATGCATCTTAATCTTCTGCATCGTAAAGTATCTTGGCAAATGCCTCACTAAATCCATGTAGACAACATTCACTGTCCAATACTGTTTCAAGAAACCCTCTTGGATACACCTAACAAATACTGCCCCGTCAGATACTAGAATCAAGGGTACACAAAAGGCTGGACTCAGCGGGTGCAGCAGCATCCTAGGCGACGTTCAAACTCTTCTTACTGCCCCGTCTCAGCTTCTTGCATTAAGGATGTTCCAGTCAACATTGGGGAAGTTAAAGTCACCCACTATGATAATCCTAGTAACAAGGAACTGCAGATGCTGGTTACCAAAGGCACAAAGTCACTCAGCGGGTCTGGCAGCATCTCTGGGGAACATGGATAAGTGACATTTTGGGTAGGGATCCTTCGTCAGACATTATGAAAATCCTATTGCTTTTACATCGATCTGTAATCCATCTGTTCCTGCTGATCTCCCGCTGGCTATTAGGAGGCCTATAGTATAATCCCATCAAGATGAGGGGGGCCTCATTGAAATTTATTGTGGGTCGTGAATGGCCTGGATAGAGTGGATGTTAGAGAGGATGTTTCCATTAGTTTCCACTAGTAGGAGAGTCTAGAACCAGAGATCATAGCCTCAGATTAAAAGGTACTTTAGAAAGGAGATGAGGGGGTATTTATTTTGCCAGAGGATGGAGAATCTGTGGAGCTCATTGCCATAGATGCTGTGGAAGCTAAGGAATTATATAAGGTGGAGATTGACAGGTACTTGATTAGTAAGGATGTCAAGGGTTATGGAAGAAGGCAGGAGAATGGGGTTGAGAGAGAAAGATAGAATAGCCATGATTGAATGGCTGAGTAGACTCAATAGGGTGAATGGTCTACTTCTGCTCCTATGAACTTACAAGAGTGATTGCACCGTTCTTATTTTTGAGCTGTACCCATATTACAAGAGTGGGTGATCTCAGTATATCCGATCTGAGTGATTTATGGGCTGGCACTGGACTCTGTGCCATTGACAGAGAGATTTGCATTGATGCAAGATGTGTGTGGGAGTGAATGTCAGGTGAAGAGCGTGATGCATGAATCAGAATCATTTTATTTCAAAACAAGCGAAGGTCTGTGTTTAGGGTTGAATATTAATAACCTAGGGGGTGGTAAAATGGAAATAGACAGTTGGAAGGAATGATTTGGAATTCAAAGGTGAGTAGACGGCTGTAGATGATGAAAAGAATTGATAGTTAACATTGAAGCTAATGAAACAAATAATGTGGTACTAACATCTGATTACAACGGGTACAACTACCCAATCCAGTATTTCCCCCCATGGGTTCTGTGTCTCCTACAGTTCTCCAAGTGCTCTCATTACTTGTGGCTCTTTAGATACTTTATGATTAGATTTAAGACACTTTAAGATTCCCCTACCCTGGGGGGAAGACACTGCGCATTCACCCTAACTATTCCATCATTATTTTATACACCTCTATATGATCACCCCTCAGCCTCCTGCACTCCAAGAACATCCTAGCCTGCCGAACCTCTCATCGGAGCTCAGGCGCTCAAATCCTGACAACATCTTCATAAATTTTCTCTGTACCCTTTCCAATTGAGTGGCAACTTTCCCATAGCAGGGTCACTAAAACTGAACAAAATACTCCAAGGGTACACAAAATGGGTACTCCAAGGGTACACATTTTGTGTACCCTCGACTTTCCAGCATCTGCAGTTCCTTCTTTAACAAAAAACTCCAAGTGTGGCCTTAGAATATGTTGTACAACTGTGACATAACGTCCCAAACTTCTGTACTCAATTCCCTGATTGATGATGGTCAATGTACCAAAAGCCTTCTGGACCACACTATCTACCTGCAACGCTATTTTCTGGGAACTATGTACATGTACTTCTAGATCCCGCTGCATTACAACACTCCCCAGGGCCCTGGCATTTGGTGTTGTCTTGATAAATGTTCAGTCTTTAAACAGCAGCACCTGAAGGAATGCCAAAAATGCTAGAAAAAAAACATTATTTTTTTGAAGTGGATTTGCAGAAATGTTTGTGGGTCAACTGAATGGTTTTAATGGATCTGTGAAGATGGAACTAGATGTCATCAGGAGAACAGATTTGTGGTTCTCCATAGTTTCCACGAATGAACAACTTATATAGGAACATAAAGCCCAATTTGAACATTGAGTAAGGAAACCAAAAAACTAATTTAGAATGTGGATACAAGGAACTGCAGATGCTGGTTTACAAAATAAAGACACAAAGTGCAGGAGTAACTCAGTAGGTCAGGCAGTATCCCTGGAGAACATGGCTAGGTAATGTGGCCAAACTTGCTTTTCAAAACAAGATCAATTATGGTCATTGTTGGACTATCCACATGCTGTTTCAAGAAACCCTCTTGGATGCACCTAACCAATTCTGTCCCATCTAAACCTTTTGCATTAAGGAAGTTCCCGTGAATATTTAGGAAGTTAAGGTAGACAAAAATGCTGGAGAAACTCAGCGGGTGAGGCAGCATCTATGGAGCGAAGGAATAGATGACGTTTCGGGTCGAGACCCTTCTTCAGACTGATGTGGGGGTGGGGGGGGGGGGCGGGAAGAAGAAAGGAAGAGGCAGAGACAGTAGGCTGTGGGAGAGCTGGGAAGGGGAGGAGAGGAGGGAGAAAGCAAGGACTACCTGAAATTGGAGAAGTCAATGTTCATACCACTGGGGTGTACACTACCCAAGCGAAATATGAGTTGCTGCTCCTCCAATTTGCGGTGGGACTCACTCTGGCCATGGAGGAGGCCCAGGAGAGAAAGGTCGGATTCGGAATGGGAGGGGGAGTTGAAGTGCTGAGCACCGGGAGATCAGGTTGGTTAATGCGAACTGAGAGGAGGTGTTGGTCAAAGCGATCGCCAAGCCTGCGCTTGGTCACACCGATGTAGAGCAGTTGACACCTCGAACAGCGGATGCAATAGATGAGGTTGGAGGAGGTGCAGGTGAACCTCTGCCTCACCTGCAAAGACTGCTTGGGTCCTTGGATGGAGTCGATGGGGAAGGTAAAGCGACAAGTGTAGCATTTCCTGCGGTTGCAAGGGAAAGTACCAGGGGAGGGGGTGGTTTGGGTGGAAGCAGGGTGGGAAGAAGTGTAGTCCAGATAGCCATGGGAGTCAGTGGGTTTGTAGTAGATGTCGGTCAGTATTCTGTTACCTGCGATGGAGATAGTGAGGTCCAGAAACGGTCGGGAGATGTCGGAAATGGTCCAGGTGAATTTGAGTGCCGGATGGAAGTTAGTGGTGAAACGGATGAAGTCAGTGAGATCTGCATGGGTGCAGGCGGTAGCACCAATGCAGTCGTCAATGCAGCAGAGGTAGAGTTCAGGGAAAGGGCCACGGTACACCTCAAACAAGGATTGTTCAACGTACCCTACAAAGAGGCAGGCATAGCTGGGGCCCATGTGTGTGCCCATAGCTACACCTTTGATTTGGAGGAAATGGGAGGAGTCAAAGGAAAAGTTGTTATGGGTAAGGACCAGCTCCGCTTGGCGGAGGAGAGTATTGGTTGACGGGGATTGGTTGGTTCTGTTGGTCGAGGAAGAAACGGAGGGCTTTAAGACCCTCCTGGTGGGGGATGGAGGTGTAGATTGACTGGACATCCATGGTGAAGATGAGGGAATGGGGGCCTGGAAAACAGAAGTCGTGGAGGAGACGAAGAGCGTGTGAGGTGTCTTGGACATAGGTAGGGAGGGATTTTGCCAGGGGGGATAGGTATGTGGAAATAAGTTTGGTGGGCCAAGAACAAGCAGAGACAATGGGTCTATCAGGACAGTCAGGTTTGTGGATTTTGGGGAGAAGGTAAAATCGGGCCGTGCGGGGCTGGGGAACGATGAGGTTGGAGGCTTGGGAGGGCAGGGATCTGGAAGTGATGAAGCCAGTGATGGTGTTGAGATGGCCTGGTGCTTGTCTGTGGGGTCATGGTCCAAGGATAAGTAGGAGGAGGTGTCTGAGAGTTGGCGCCTGGCCTCAGAGCGGTAGAGATCAGCGCGCCAGACTACCATGGCACCTCTCTTTTCGGCAGGTTTAATAACCCAGTCGGGGTTGTTGCAGAGTGGGTGGAGGGCTGTATGTTCACGGGGGGAGAGGTTAGAGTGAGACAGGGGAGTGGAAAAGTTGAGGCGGTTGATGTCCCACCGGCAATTTAAAATGAAACGGTCTAAAGCAGGTAGATGGCCATGAGGGGGAGTCCAAGAAGAGGGGGTCCGCTGGAGATGGGAGAAGGGGTAATCACTAGGGGGTGAGGACTCCTTTCCATGGAAAAACACTTGGATGCGGAGGCAACGGAAGAAGAGCTCCGCATCGTGGCAGACCCAGAACTCATTGAGGTGGGGATGGAGGGGAACAAAGGCGAGGCCTCTGCTGAGGACAGATCATTCGGTATCAGAGAGGGGGACGTCAGGGGGGATGGTGAATGCTTGGCAAGGATGGGGGTTGGGGCCGTAGGAAGGCAGGTGAGTGGACGGAGGCTGAGGCGATGTCTGGTAGGGAGGTGGTGGGTGGTCAGGGAGGAGGGGGTATGAGGACTAAAGTGTGGGTGGTTAGGAGCTGGGGTCACATGGTACAAGGGGGAAGGGGAAGACCCACTAGAATACCCACTGAGGTTCCCTGTGTTGGGGGGGGGGGGGAGCACTAGGACCCTCACCTCACAAGCCTTCAACCTCATCGCTCTCCAGCCCCGCACGGCCCGATTTTACCTTCTCCCCAAAATCCACAAACCTGACTGTCCTGGCAGACCCATTGATTCTGCTTGTTCTTGGCCCACCGAACGTATTTCCACATACCTCGACTCCATCCTATCCCCCCTGGCAAAATCCCTCCCTACCTATGTCCAAGACACCTCACCCGCTCTTCGTCTCCTCCAGGCCCCCATTCCCTCATCTTCACCATGGACGTCCAGTCACTCTACATCTCCATCCCCCACCAGGAGGGTCTTACAGCCCTCCGTTTCTTCCTCAGCCGCAGAACCAACCAATCCCCGTCAACCAATACTCTCCTCCGCCTCGGTCCTTACCCTCAACAACCGCTCCTCCCATTTCCTCCAAATCAAAGGCGTAGTTATGGGCATAGGCATGGGCCCCAGCTATGCCTGCCTCTTTGTAGGGTACGTCGAACAATCCTTGTTCGAGGCATACCTCCTGGTGCTACATCCTGCATCCATGCAGAACTCACTGACTTCATCCCTTTCACCACTAACTTCCATCCGGCACTCAAATTCACCTGGACCATTTCCGACATCTCCCGACCGTTTCTAGACCTCACCATCTCCATCGCAGGTAACAGAATACTGACCGGCATCGACTACAAACCCACTGACTCCCATGGCTATCTGGACTACACTTCTTCCCACCCTGCCACCAGTAAGGACTATCTCCTACTCCCAATTCCTCTGTCTACGTCGCATCTGCAGCCAGGATGAGGTGTTCCAAACCAGGGCATCGGAGATGTCCTCATTCTTTAGGGAACATGGGTTGCCCTCTTCAACTATAAATGATGCTCTCACCTCTATATCTCCGCTTTCACTCCCCATCCCCCCCCACTCGTAACAAGGACAGTCCTCCTTGTCCTCACCTTCCACCCTACCAGCCTTCACATACAACAGATAATCCCCCGGGATCCACCACTGGCCACAACTTACTATCTCCTCCCCTTTCGGCTTTCCGCAGAGACTGCTCCCTCCGTAACTCCCTGGTCAATTCGTCCCTTCCCACCCAAACCACCCCCTCCCCTGGTACTTTCCCCTGCAACCGCAGGAAATGCTACACTTGTCGCCTTAACTCCACCCTCGACTCCATCCAAGGACCCAAGCTCCCCCACCGAGCCTTGGCGTTGGCTGCACCGAGCTTCAGTGCGTCCCTCAGCACGTACTCCTGCAGTCTGCAGCGGGCCAGTCGGCAACATTCCCTGACGGACATCTCGCTCTGCTGGGTGGTGAACAATGCTCGGGCAGACCAAAGGGTGTCTTTTACCGAGTTGATGACCCTCCAGCAGCACTCGATGTCAGTCTCTGAATGTGTCCCTGGGAACAGTCCGTAAATCACCGAGTCCTCTGTGACGGAGCTGTTCGGGATAAAGCGTACCAGGGACCCTTGCATTTTTCTCCAGACTCTTTTAGCAAACCCACACTCTGTGAAGAGGTGGGCAACCGTCTCCTCTCCATAGCAGCCGTCCCGAGGGCAGCGTGCGCTGGCAGTGAGGTTCCGACGGTGCAGGAAGGATCTGACTGGGAGGGCTCCCCTCACCACCAGCCAAGCCAGGTCTTGGTGCTTGTTGGTGAGTTCTGGCGATGAGGCATTTTGCCAGACAAGCTGGGCAGTCTGCTCTGGGAACCACGCCACCGGGTCCATAGAGTCCTTTCCCTGCAGTGCCTGCAGGACATTCTGTGCTGACCACTGCCCGATGGACATGTGTCAAAGGTGTTGGTCCGGAAGAACCCTTCCACCGACGACAGATGGGGCGGCAATGTCCAGCTGACTGGCACATTGCGTGGCACCTGCGCCAGGCCCATCCTTCTCAACACCGGGGACAGGTAGAACCTCAGCAGGTAGTGACACTTGGTGCCCACGTGCCTTGCTCTACTCGCCTGATGCAGCACACACGAAGGTGGCCATCAGAATGAGGGCGACGTTGGGCACGCTTTTACCCCCGTTGTCTGCCGACTTGTACATTGTGGCCTGTCGCACCCGGTCCATCCTCGACCCCCAGATGAACTGGAAGATGGCCCGGGTGATCCCTGTGGCGTATGAGGGAGGGACAGGCCACACTTGTGCCAAGTACAGCAGCCCCGAGAGCACCTCACACCTGATGACCAAATTATTTCCCGTTATGGAGAGGGAGCGTTGCCTCCACAGCTCCAGCTTCCTCCCCACCCTGGCTATCCACTCCAGCCAATTTTTGTTACATGCCTCAGCCCCCCCGAACCAGATCCCCAGCACCTTCAAGAAGTCAGGCTTGATGGTGAAGGGGACGGAAGATCTGTCAGGCCAGTTGCCAAAGAGCATGGCCTCACTCTTCCTGCGGTTCACCCTGGCTCCCGTGGCCGACTCAAACTGGTCGCAGATACTAATCAGTCCTGCGAACCGACCCTGGATCCGAGCAGAAGACAGCGACATCGTCCATGTACAGGGAGGTCTTTACTTGAATGCCCCCACTGCCTGGCAATGTCACTCCTCTTTTGCTCGCATCCTTTCTGATGGATTCGGCAAAAGGTTCAATACAGCAAACAAGACAGGAGAGAGAGGGCAACCCTGCCTAACTCCAGACCTTACAGGGAAACTGTCTGATTCCCACCCATTGATTTGGACTGACCAGTTTGATCCATTCCTGATTGGAGAGCACGTCCCTCATGTACTGCGAAATCCTGTCGAAGGCCTTCTCCTGGTCCAAGCTGACTAGGCAGGCATCCACCGTCTGTCCTGCACGTAGGCGATGGTATCTCTCAGCAGCGCTAGGGTCTGAGATTTTCCTGCCAGGTACAGCACAGGTTTTGGTGGATAACCTATCTATCCAGAGCAGACTTGACCCAGTTGGCGATGGCCTTAGACAGGATCTTGTAGTCTACATTCAAGAGTGTTATGGGTCTCCAATTCTTTATGTCCTTCATCTCCCCCTTCTGCTTGTAGATTAGGGTGATGTTGCCCTTCCTCATGGAGTCTGACATGCTACCAGCCAGAAGCATGTCAGTTGTACACTTCTAGCAGGTCCGGGCCCATCCAGTCCCACAGAGCCAAATACAACTCGACCGGTAAGCCATCGCTTCCAGGAGTTTTATTCGAGTCAAAGGAACGGATGGAGCCAGTCAGCTCCTCTAGGGTCAGTGGTTGGTCCAGACTCTCCCGCTTGCTGTCCTCCAAGACCTCCGTGATTGAGGACAGGAAGTTCTGGGAGGAGGTACTGTCTGTGGTCTTTTGGTCATACAAATCTGTGTAAAAGGATTTGCAGATCCTCAGCACGTCTGTCTGTGAGGATGCTACCGTGCCGTCCTCCTCCCTAAGGCTGTTCATCATAGAGCTCCCCCTGTGAACCTTATGGAAGAAGAAACGTGAGCACGTCTCATCCTGCTCCACATGGCGGACCCTGGTTCGGAAGATGATCTTGGAGGATTCAGAGGTGCAGAGCTGAGCTTGCCGGTCCTTCAACTCTCTAAGTTCCTCCCTCACATCCACCCGCTCGACTGCAGAAGGAGCAGTTGCTGCAAATCTGTCTGGCGTTGGCACAATTCCCTCTGACTCTGTCTTGCTCTCTGAACCCCTTTAATTATGAAGAACCTCTTAATGTTCTCCTTGGTTGCTTCCCACCAGAGTGTGGGGGAGTCAAAGAGGGGCCTCACCGTTCTCCAACATGCGTAGTCCCTCTTTAGCTCCTCGACATTCTCTGGGGTCAACAGTTTCGTGTTTAACTTCCACGTCCCTCTGCCTGCCTTCTGGTCCTCCCATAGGTGACAGGAAGCCTGAAGGAGGCAGTGGTCGGAGAAGAACACTGGCGTGAGGTCAGTGTGTCTCACCGTGACGGCCTTCGTCGTGAAGACGAAGTCTATCCGAGATTGGGCTAAACCGTCCGATCTCGACCAAGTGAACTGCGGCTGGGACCCGTCTGCAGGGTCGCTGAAGGCGTCACGCAGCTTTGCGTCTTTTACCATCTCCATCAGGAACTTGGACGTGCTGTCCAGTCTGCTGTCGGCCCTGCCGGATCGTCCAGCCGCATCAATGATGCAGTTGAAGTCACCAGCCAGAACGAGCTGCCGGGACGTGGCCAGCAGCACTGGGAGCTGCTGGAGAACGGCCAGCCGCTCGCTCTGCGTGGGTGAGGCATACACATTTATCAGCCGGAGCGGAGAGCCACGGTACATAACGTCCACCACAAGGAGATGCCCTCCAACCACTTCCTTGACCTCAAGTGATGGCGAAGTTCCCTCCCCGCAGCAAAATCCCCAGGCCGGAAGCACGACAGTCATTTCCCCCCGACCACACAGACAGTCCGTGGGGCCACCTCCATATCAGTCTGAAGAAGGGTCTCAAACACAGCACTAAGCTCACGTCATGTGACAACAGTGAACAGTTCGCATTAACCAACCTGATCTCCTGGTGGCTCAGCACTTCAACTCCCCCTCCCATTCCAAATCCGACCTTTCCGTCCTGGGCCTCCTCCATGGCCAGAGTGAGTCCCAGGACAGACTTGGAGGAGCAGCACCTCATATTTCGCTTGGGTAGTTTGCACCCCAGCGGTATGAACATTGACCTCCAATTTCAGGTAGTCCTTGCTTTCTCCCTCCTTCTCCTCCCCTTCCCAGCTCTCCCACAGCCCACTGTCTCCGCCTCTTGTTTTCTTCTTTCCACCTCCCCCACCTCCATATCAGTCTGAAGAAGGGTCACGACCCGAAACGTCGCCTATTCCTTCGCTCCCTAGATGCTGCCTCACCTGTTGAGTTTCTCCAGCATTTTTGTCTACCTTCGATTTTTCCAGCATCTGCAGTTCTTTCATAAACATTTCGGAAGTTAAAGTCACCCAACATGACAAACCTAGTAAGAAGGAACTGCAAATGCTGTGCAAAGAAAGACACAAAATGCGGGTTAGGCAGCATCTCTGGAGAACTTGGATAGATGACGTTTCAGGTCGGGACCCTTCTTTGGACTGATTCAGAATGTTTTGTGCATATCTTTAATGCCTCATGTTGTGCGTTGTCCAGTGCCATTTAAAGCCTTGAGCTTACTGGTGGACCTTCTCTCCAGAGCCACCTGAGGGAAGACTGCTGGTTCCAGCTGAAAGCAATGTTTATATTTAAACTGTGTTTATTTTTAAAATCTGAGTTTGAGGCATTGTTTTCACCATATTTAGGCAGTTCCTATCAATGATAACCACATTCAGAATTTGTATTTTTACATTACATATGTTACAGGTAAATGTCACTAATTACTGAATGCATTTCAATTATGCTGAGTTTATTTCAATATTTGATTTACAGATAAACTGGTTTTGTGGAAACAACCAGAATAATGTGATTCTAACTGGAGGCTTATGAAGTAATAAGTTCTTGAAGTCGTGGCGCAGAGGTGGAGTTGCTGCCTTACAGTGGATGCAGCGCCGGAGACCCGGGTTCGATCCCAACCAAGGGTGCTGTTTGGAAGGAGTTTGTACGTTCTCCCCGTGACCCGCGTGGGCTTTCTCCGAGATCTTTGGTTTCCTCCCACACTCTAAAGACCTACAGGTTTGTAGGATAATTGTCTTGGTGAATGTAAAAATTGTCCCTAGTGGGTGTAGGATAGTGCTAATGTGCGGGGATCGCTTGTCGGAGCGTGGGCTGAAGGGCCTGTTTCCGTGCTGTATCTCTAAACTAAACTAAAATTATATGTTAATATTATTACATTGACTTATGAAGTGTTCATCAATGGACTTTAGTCTTAAACTCCAATTTTGGACGGCACAGTGGCACAGCAGTGGAGTTTCTGCCGCACTGCACCAGAGACCCAGATTCGATTCCGTCTACAGGTGCTGTCTGTACAAACTTTGCACATTCTACTTGTGATTGTGTGGCATTTATCTGGGTGCTCCGGTTTCCTCCCACATTTCAAAGACACGTGGGTTTGTAGGTTAATTGGCATCTGTAAAATTGTCTCCAGTGTGTAGGATAGTGCTAGTGCACGGAGTGATCACTGGTTGGAGCTGACGCGGTGGACAGAAGGGCCTGTTTTTGCACTATTTCTCGTAGGTGTAAAAGTCTAAATATAAGCAGGATGCACTGTGGTTTGGGTGCCAGATTTCTGTGTATCCTTCCCCCCTACTCTGCAGTGCGCTCAGTGACTGTGCTCTGTGAAGAATTTAGCCAGTTGCATCAGTGAAATACAACACAATGGCAGCCCCTGCCAGTAAAGGTTAGTTAGTGCGCTGTGGATCAGGAACTCTACATGGGGGTTTGAGAGGCTGTGAAACGACAGCTGTCATGAAAGGTGCTGCAAGTCGGAACTGCAAGCACCTGAAAATAGAGGCCTATTCCTAGTAAAGACATTTAATCCGACTTTCACCTACATGAAAGTTTTAACATTATTTCTAAGGTTTCAGATTCATCAATAAGGTCATCACGCGTTTAGGGTCCAATGCGATACCTTCCGAGCAGTGAAACATCCTGATTAGTCCAAAGAGTTGATGAGTGTAGCTCCTGGAATTCTGGCAGGCAAGCAGCTGTGTTTCTCCTGTACATATATGGGGCAGCTGTATAACCAGCTGTCGCTTGGCTTGAATCGGACAGCCAGGAGCTGCTGTAAATAGACCTGCCTGTAAGTAACATAATACTTGCTCCGATTCTTGATGGCAGATAAGTTATGCACTTCTTCAGAATCCCGATTAAGAATTTAAAACAATTATAAGATGATCCAAGATATTGCCCCGTGGCAGGAAACCTATCTAATGCATGCAAAAAAAAAAATCTTAATTTGAACTTAATATATGAGGACCAGTACTGATTTTTATTTAAAGTCACTGTTTCTTTTACTTCAGCTTTTACATCAAAGGGCAAATTTGCTTTTTGAATATTTATCAGAAAGGGCATATGATTAATTATACTGAAAACGTTAAACTTTCCTTCATAAATTGAAAATGAGTAAGAACACTTTCTTTGCAGTCCACATATTTAATGATGAAACCTTTCACAAGAACATATGAAATAACAGCAGAATTAAACCAAATGCCCCCTGAAGCCTGCTCAACCGTCCATTAAGATCATGACGAACCTGAATTTGGCTTCAACTAAACTTTCATGCCTATTTGCAATAATCGTGAAGTTTCTTATATTCCAAAAATCTACTTCATTCACTCCAGAGTTGCCTATAGATGTAATCACCTTCAGGAGTGGTTTCTCTGTACTCTCACTGAGTGCATGACCTAGCACTATCCCACATTAAACTCCTTTTAAAAATCAGGTGTTGACTCCCTCCTCTAATCAGTTCAGTGCCATCCTATTTAACATCAGCTGCTAAATTGATACCAGGTTGTAGATCAATGCAGAAGATCATACAGAAGAACATGAGCGTTTGACGGCTCTGGGCCTGTATTCGCTGGAGTTTCGAAGGATATGGTGGAACCCCATTGATGTTTCCACTAGTGGGAGAGTCCAGGACCAGAGGGCACAGCCTCAGAATAAATGAACGTACCTTTAGAAAGGAGATGAGGGTGGTGAATCTGGGGAATTAATTGCTACAGACGGCTGTGGAGGTCAAGTCATTGGGTACTTTTAACGCGCAGTATAAATCCCACTGTAATTCGCTCTTCTGCAATCTTTCTCCATTTAGATTCCCTTCATTTTATTCCCTTCATCAAAGTGCAAGACCTAGCACTTTCGCACATTAAACTTCTTTTGCCAACTTTGAGTCCACTCTCAATCTATTTATACCCTCCTGCAATGTCCGAATCTCCTCATTGCAACATGTCCTCCTGCCTATTCTGTGACACCAGCAGAGATGGCCATCGTATACTAGGTTTTTAGTAGATTACTAGACTAAGTGGGACCCGTTGGGTCCCAGCATCACACGGGAGGGCTGGTCCCCCAACGCAATATTCCACCTCTCCACCAATTCCAATATTGGTGGCCAGTGGGGGGGGGGGGGGGCTTTCTGGAGCGCTAGTATTGGTGTTGTGCGCTGAAGGGACTGGCTAGTATGGACATTGGGCTAGTATGGGCATTGTGGGCTGAATGGATTCTTCCTCAAGCCTGTTGTGCTGGCAGCCCACTGTGTAAGGCAGCACAGTGGTGCACTGGTAGAGCTGCTGCCTTACACCGCCAGAGACCCAGGTTCGATCTAGACTACAGGTGCTGTCTGTATGGAGTTTGTACGTTCTCCCTGTGACCGTGTGGGATTTCTCCAGGTTCTCCAGTTTCCTCCCACATTCCAAAGGCGCGCAGGTTCGCCTAATTGCCCCTAATATGTAGGATGCGATACTAGGATAACAATTAACTAGTGTACTGGTGACTGATGGTCGACATGGGCCGAAGGGCCTGTTTCCATGCTGTATCTTTGGAGCTAAAACTAAATTCCATCAATACCTTTGCCACTCTGTGTGGCTCCGAAGAACTTAAGCAAATTTGTCAAATGTAATTTATCTTTCATAATACCATTGTTGACTCGGTGTGTAGAGGACACCGAATTCTCAATAACACCTAATCTGCCTGTTTTATTTTGTTAAGCTGCTTATCCAGTATCCACCCATCTTCCCTTCCTGCAGCTGGATACAGCTGTAATCATGCAGGATTCTGTGAACTTCCTTGCTACTTCCTATCCAGTTCATTGAGCTCCAACACAGCTTTTTACGAGAGTTGTCAAAGGTGGGGTGCTAAATTCATTCAATTTATTGACATTGAGGACGTGAAAAGGGATTTAATTTATCCTAGGGCTGGCGTAATTATACAATTTGATTGAATATTGAGTACAAATGATGCAACTGAGTACTAATGAGCATGGGATTGTACAATTCATGCAGATTGTTTATCTAATTACTATTCACTGGATTATTCTTTTTTGTCAAAGGTTTGTCCTGAAAATGAGTAACCGTTATTAATTGAAAATTGAATTCTCCGATTTTAAATAAACTCTAAAAACCTCCTGAAGGTAGACACAAAATGTTGGAGTAACTCAGCGGGACAGGCAGCATTTCTGGAGAGATGGGTGATGTTTCGGGTCAAGACCCTTCTTCAGGCTGAACTCCTCAGGCTAATAATCTTACCCCCACTTCCTCCGGCCTTTTCTCCCCCACACCCTTTCTTCTGCCCTCCTTCGCCTGTGCCCATGTAGAATCACACCTTTTGTCTCACACCTTTTTTTTAATCTCTGGCCTTTGTCCAACCATCTGCCTATCAAACCTTTACCTTGCGTGTGTTCTGTGTTCATCTACTACCTGCCACACTTTTTCTTGCCCCTCCTCTCTTCCAGCACCTTGTGCACTGTAGAGATTTTTATTTGTTCAGTTGGTGCCTCTTGCTGTGCTTTCTAAATGTGGAAATAAAAGCTCTTAATTTGACATTGTTTTTCTCCATGAAAACTTGTGTGAGATTGGGTTATCTCTTTATTCCTTTTAATGCATGTCTGAATTGATTAGTCAAACTTTTAAAATGAGCTACAATGGATGTAAAATTACTAATGTTGCAGTTATTGATCTGGCTCTTCTATTAAACAGATGACCATGTGGAATTCATAGAAAAGAAGATAAACCCACATTTTCCCCAGTTTTTTTTCACAGCCAGTGTGCTTGACAGTCTGCATGAAATAAAATCACTGCATAAAAAAAGCTATATTACATCTTAAGGACTTCTTGAAAGAATGCCTATGAAAGGTTATTGTTATCATTATTTGTCCAAATTTGGAAGTTATTTGCTGTTCTAACTAAATCTTTTTCTTTTGTTTATGATGTTTAAAGTTAGTCAATGGGGTGGAAGATTGCAACCTTCACGTGGTCTGCCCTGTTTCGACTAATGCAATCAACTCAACATGCACAAACGGAAGATCAAATAGAACAAGATGTCCAACAACGTCCTTCCATCACCAAAGAACCTCAATCAGTGGTACGGCGAGGATCCAACCTGTGCCCTCTGCCCAACTCCAGCGACCCTCAAACACATCATGGTAGGCTGCAAGACCAGCCTCACGCAAGGGAGATACACGTGGCGGCATAATCAGGTATTAAAAAGCCTGGCAACAGCCCTTGAGAACAGGCTGTGTGCGACCAACTCCTTGCCTCCGAGAGCAAGCAACCCCTCCCACTTAAGGGCGACAACCTTTGTCCGAGAAGGACAGAAAACACCTAAACATCCTTCCACTAGATCAGAAGAAGGAAACCTATGCAGGGCCCGTGACTGGAGGATGCTGGCGGACATCGGCCGACAACTAATCTTTCCACCTGAAATTGCTTCAACCAACCTCAGGCCAGATTTGGTGTTCTGGTCCCTTTCACAGAAGACTGCTTACATCATAGAGCTCACAGTTCCATGGGAGAACTCTGTTGTGGAGGCCTATGAGCGTAAGAAGCTGCGCTACACAGAGCTTGCAGCAGAGGCAACGCAGCGTGGACATCACGTTTATCCAGTTGAAGTGGGATGCAGAGGATTTGTTGCGTCATCTACCATCAGACTGCTGAAGGAGCTTGGAATCCACGGTCAGGCTCTGCAGAAGACCATAAGATCACTCTCAGACGCGGCTGAAAGAAGCAGCTGTTGGATTTGGCTCAAGCGGAAAGACCCATGCTGGGCCCCAAATGCGTCATGGTGAATCTTTGAGGCAGTTTGACACGGGACACACGCTGAGGGCTGATCATCCTGCAGCGGGCCGCCCTTGTGGAGGGTGTATAGTGATAAAAGGCCGAAACACCCAGTGATGCAAGGGTACACTACTGATGATGTGTCCTGTGCCCAACTGTCCTGAAGGTTACCCAGGCCAAGATATACGTATACGTACCCCCCCCCCCCCCCCCCCCCCCCTGATGTTGAGCGTCCACCACTCTCAGCAATCAATGAATGTCGTGAAATGCTCCCCACCTACTGGCACAAGGGACTTCTTAACATCTAGTCCTGTGTATTTGATTCAGGCTGTGCACGCCACACGAAAGAAGAAGTTAGTCAATTAAAATAAAAATATTGTCCTAAAATTAAGTGAGTGCACATGGATTAAAAATGAGTATCAATTTGGCTGACAAGAGAGTGATAATGTTCTTAGAATTTAACTTTTCATTAATATAATATGCATTAAAGGTGCACACAGACATTTAAAACTATGTATAATATGCCTCAAAGGTGCCCACAGATTTAATTTTGTTTCTGTCAATTACAAGAATAAGTTTACTGCATATTATAAATGCTAGATAATGATAATTCCTATCCTTTCTATTGATAATTTATATGAACGATTTGACTAATGTATAAGTCAGTAAACAAAATAAATCTATCAGTCATGGACAATTCTCTTAGCTTACTAGTGCAATGCACGCTAAAGGTCAAAAATGGTCTGGAGTCCAACCAGAACTTCTCCTATAATTTGTTTACCTCTTCTAAAATTTGCAAACATCAAATGGCCTCAGTGAGGCACAGCAGCAGCTGCAGCAGTGGATGCATGTCATATTATGAGAGGGAATAAAATGAAATCTAAAACAAGCTCTAGCATTTCTTTAAGTCATTGATTGAATATTGTTACTCAAGGATGCAATTTGTATATTTGGGCAAAAAAAACTTAACTGACTGAAAGATATTTCATAAAAAGACACAAAATGCAGAAGTAACTTAGCGGGTCAGGCAGTATCTCTGGAGAATGTGGATAGGTGAAGTTTTGGGTCGGGACTGTTCTTCAAACTGATTGTTTACTTTAGAAATACAGCGCGGGAACAAGCTCGCACCGGTCAGCGATCCCCACACATTAACACTATCTTACATACACTAGGGACAATTTTACATATACACCAAGCCAATTAACCTACAAACCGATACGTCTTTGGAGAGTGGGAGGAAACCAGAGGTTTTGGAGAAAACCCACGCAGGTCATGGGGAGAACGTACAAACTGCGTACAGACAGCACTGTGGTGGGTGTAGGGGGAGGGGACGGTGGGGAAGAAGAAAGAGGGGCAGGACAAAGCCTTGCAAGTAATACACTGAAACAAAGAACAGCAAATGCTGGTTTATATCAAAGCTAGACACAAAGTGCTAGAGAGGCCACACGCACACTGGACGAACAACACATATTCCGAAAATAGACACAAAATGCTATAGTAACTCAGACCCTTCTTCTCGACCCAAAATGTCACCCATTCCTCCTCTCCAGAGATGCTGCCTGTCCCGCTGAGTTACTCCAGCATTTTGTGTCTATTTTCGATTTAAACCAACATCTGCAGTTCGTTCTGACACACCTCATATTCCGTTTGGGTAGCATACAACCCAACAGCATGAACATTGAATTCTCCAATTATAGGTAACCATATGCCGAAACCCCCCCCCCCCCCCCCCCCCCCGGCCCACCTGGATTGGCACCTATTTCTCCCTTCCCCTTACATTCATTCCTCCAGCTTCACAATTGGCAACTCTTCAATCCTTTTGTCTCACACCTTCTGTCTTTTTATCTCTGGCTTTTGTCCAACGATCTGCCTATCAATTGTATGACCTGTTCTGTAAATACTTTGCAACAATTCTGCTCACTAGCTCTCATATGTATTAGACCAGCTGTCAATCAACAGTATCCACAGTATGCTGCCTGACCCGCTGTGTTACTCCAGCACACTCTCATTTTTTGTAAACCAGGACCTGCAGTTCCTTGTTTCCTCATCCACAAAATGCATTCTAATTGTAACTGACCCAGGCAGACTTGCCATATCAGGAGAAACCTCCAATGTAGATTTATGTGGGTATCAGTATTATGTTTAGTATTTCAAAGAATATTTTAAAATGTCAAAATCGGCTATTTTTAAAAACTTGTTTATTTCTGAAATTGCTTGTTTGATGTGGAGCTATTTTATGTTAAATACCTCTGCTGATGTTCTTTACATATTTTCATCATTTGAAGGTTGCCTTGTTAGTGTAAATAAATGCACGATACATATTTTTGTAAGTCAAAGATCAGCTTGCGCCATGTGGCAGTTTAGCTAGTGCCATTTGGCACTTTGTGTAGGTCCAGGTGGTACGACAGACAGACTATTCTCTCGAGCTGCCAGAATGTGACATCTGCTTAGCAACCAGATGTTAGCTGTGGCGAAGTTCAGGCAGTTTTATGTGAATCCTGCACTCAAGCAAGGATTCGAATGAAACAGCCACGCAATAGAACACAAAGCTTGTCATTGTTTAAGTACTCATTATGTACCACTTCATAATAAAATCAATTCCTTTTTTTAATGTTGATCCAAATACATTTCAAATTAAATCAGTTTATCTTCAACTATAGACACAAATGTCTATTAAATATTTGCATCATTCCAGGCCAAATTAATAAGATGAATATTACAGATCTCCTTTAACTTAGTGCAGCTTTCCTGGGGGTGCACTTGGTCATTAGCCAGAACAGACCTTTCCCTATGTGACCTAATTTAGTTTATAATTGTCACGTGTACCAAGGTACTGTGAAAAGCTTTTTGTTGCTGCTATTCAGTCAGCAGAAATACTGCATGATTACAATCAAGCCATTCACATTGTACAGACACAGGAGAAAGGGAATTGATTGAATGATATTTAAGGGCTAAGGGAAGCAAGGGATAGGGGGAAATAGCCAGAACGGGATACTGATATATGATCAGCCATGATCATATTGAATGGCTCGAGGGGCCGAATGGCCTCCTCCTGCACCTATTTTCTATGTCTGTGTTTCTAATTGTCACATGTACTTGCTACAGTGAGATTCTTTGTTTGCATACAATACATGTATGCCAGAGTCACCACATAAAGGGTTCATAAAAGTATTCAATATAGTCCTTCTTCCTTCTCTCTCTCTCCCCCCCCCCTCTTTGTTCTCGGTCAACAGTCCTTGAATCTGAATCGGAAGAATCTGAAATCCCTGAAGAAATGGTCCCTGAATCTGGAGGTGTGCATTTTGACACTTCTGAACCTGATGGGAGAGGGGAGAAGAGGGAATGTGCCGGGATGACGCCGATAACTCTCAAA
The DNA here is from genome assembly GCA_035221665.1 of Okamejei kenojei. Classification (NCBI taxonomy): domain Eukaryota; kingdom Metazoa; phylum Chordata; class Chondrichthyes; order Rajiformes; family Rajidae; genus Okamejei; species Okamejei kenojei. Next base: position 52,451,115 of record CM069139.1, on the reverse strand, counting down.
GATAATTTGGAGTGCAAAATGACTGTAGCAGAATGATTCCCTAATAACTTATGGAAGCGGCTGCACAATTAACTTAAGGTTCGCTCAGTAGCATAAACTATATTCTAATGGTTTCAATCTTGGATCCATATAGTTAATTGATGACTATTGGATGTAGACAAATTGCATCTTAGTATTTCCCACATCTGGACCATACCTATACTGGTCCTACTAAATGTCAATCCCTTGCAGGTTTCAGCTGATCAATGTAGTCCCAACTGATTAAAATGTAATAAAAATGAACGGCAGATACTGGCTTCTACCAAAGGTTGACACAAAATGTTGGAGTACTTCAGCGGGTCAGGCAGCATTACTGGAGAATATGGATGGGTGACACAAGTGCCCTGACCCGAAATGTCCCGCATGCATTTTCTCCAGAGATACTGCCTGACCCGCTGAGTTACTCCAGCATTTTATGTTCAACTGATTGAAAGCTAGTTTAGAGGTTACTCGCAGAGGTTCAAATAACCAATTTTGTGACAACACTCACAATAGGCAATAGACAATAGGTGCAGGAGTAGGCCATTCGGCCCTTCAAGCCAGCACCGCCATTCAATGTGATCATGGCTGATCATCCACAATCAGTACCCCGTTCCTGCCTTCACTCCATATCCCTTGACTCTGTTATCTTCAAGAGCCCTTATCTAGCTCTGTCTTGAAAGTATCCAGAGAACCGGCCTCCACCGCCCTCTGAGGCAGAGAATTCCACAGACTCACAACTCTCTGTGTGAAAAAGTGTTTCTTCATCACCGTTCTAAATGGCTTATCCCTTATTCTTAAACTGTGGCCCCTGGTTCTGGACTCCCCCAAAATCGGGAACATGTTTCCTGCCTCTAGCATGTCCAAACCATTAATAATCTTATATGTTTCACCGTAAAATAATTAAACTACAAGGATTTTAAATGAGAGTTACCAAATTTTTGATTTAATTTACAGAATACCTGGAGAGCCAAACCAATAGGCTATGGCAAAGGAGCAAGAGATCGTAACTAATCAAATTACTCCAACGCAGTGTCAAACTATTCTGATGGGTACAATTGATTACACTGATTTATCAATCACAAGAAATAAACAGAGTAGCAACGCACATCCTTGAGCCTGCAACAAGATGTCAGATACTGGGACTCGTGTTTAATTTATTGTCACATGTATCGAAGTACAGTGAAAAGCTTTTGTTGCGTGCTGACTACTCAATGGAAAGACAATACATGATTACAATCAAGGTCGGTTGGGGGCGCTGCGAGTCGGCTGCCCTGCCAGCAGCGTGTTCGTTATTTCCACTTCTTTTGATTTTTTTAGCGTGTCCAAATGTTTGTTTTAGTGTCTCTCGGTATGTCTTGTGTGGGGGGTGGTGGGGGGGAAAAGGGGGAAACCGTTCTTCAATCACTTCCTCGAAGGAGAGGTGATTTTTTCATGTCGCTTCTCCGCCTCCCTTGCGGGCCTAACAGCTTGGATTGGAGCGGCCTTTCCCAGAGTCGGGCCCAGAGCTTCAGCAGCAGGTGCAGTGTGGACTTTTCCATCGCGGAGCGGGGCGAACCCTTGCTGGGGGTCGCCAGAAGGGAGTGCTCTGATCGCTGGCCTGGTGCTTTGGCATCATGAGGCTGTGGTCTGCAGATCTTCTAGCTGCGGGCGTGGCATGGACTTACCATCCGGGGATCACCGGAGATGAGCTCCGACCGCCGGCTTGCGGCCTATAACATCCTGAAGCCGGGTTCTCCGGTGGTAAAGTGGCGGATTCGAGCGCTCCAAGCCACGGAGTGTGTTCGACCGTCCTGATGTCGGAGTTTTGATCATCCCGACGAGAGGCCCTGTGCATCGGGCCGTCCGTAGCGGCGACTACGGAGGGTTTATGTCCCCGACCACGGATGAACGGGGGAGGAGGACTGGCTGAACTTTGTTGCCTTCCACCACAGTGAGGAATGCTGTGGTGGATGTTTGTGTTGAACGCTATTGTGTATTGTGTGTTCTTTTTTAAAGTGTATCGCTGCATGGTAAATTCATTTCAGTCTGCCTTCGTTGGTGCATGTGACGAATAAATTTGACTTTGACTTTCATCCCGAGTGTACCGATACTCAAGGGAATAATGTTTAATGCCAGATAAAGTTCAGTAAAATACGATTAAAGATAGTCCGAGGGTTCTCAATGCGGTAGACAGTAGCTCGAGCACTCTCTGGTTGTTGATAGAATGGTTCAGTTGCCTGCTTACCTGTCCGATCCCTGGGCTGTCGGTGTCTAAAAATCAGTTTTAACCATGAACGACTGAGGGAATTCTAAATATTTAATCTCTCTATGCAGAAACATCTCATCTTAGTCCTAAATGGGCAATAGTCACCATATCTACAAACTAAAATTACATCAAACCTACCCAAGGGCAGTGGACGTTGGAACCAGAATTCAAGTTAGGATAATTTTCAATTATATGCCAAAACGAGGAACTGCTGATGCTGGTTTACAAAAAAACGCTAAAGTGCTGGAGTAATTCAGCGGGCTAGCAGCATCTCTGGAGAACATGGATAGGTGACGTTTTGGGGTGGGACTCTCCTGCAGATCGAGCTTCAGTCTAAGGAAGGGTCATGACCCGAAATGGTGCCTCTCGTCTTTCTCCAGGGATGGTGCATGACCCGCAGTTACTCCAACATTTAGTGTCTATTTCTGTATAAACCAATATCTGCAGTTCTTTATTTCTATAATAATGCATTAATGTGGTGACAGTCTGATTACATCAATTTATTTACAGAAATACTGGAAGTTCACTAACCATTCATGGCAGTCATTCTGCAAGCAACAAGTTACTGACATCCATTTTATTTCCAATAAAGATGTTCTATTTTATGCAGTACTCTGCTTGTTCGTTCACACCCATATTAATTACATAAAATAGTCAACTTTGTTCTCCTCTCATGGGATGTATTAAATTGAGGAGTCAAGAAAAACTACAAACCGGTAGGGAAGATCGAGTGGTCTGAAGGTTGTCGGCATCCCTGCTGTAAATGAGTGATGCACACATCCACCTTGGTGAATAAAGGTCAGAGGCCTTGGATTGCTTACTGCGCTTGTACTCACTGAAACAAAACTGGCCCAGAGAATATACTGGGAACCAGCCACGTTTTCTTTCTTATCCAGAGACACAAAATATTTCATGGGTCTAGACATGTTCAGAAACTCTGCATAAAAGCAGTTGTGAATGACTGACAGATTGAATCATTCTTTGTCTTGCAGAAGTGGGAACATGTGTCAGCTGTCACTGCATCTGCTAATCGTGGATGTGACAGGCTTGAGTCCCCAAGTAACAGATTGCAAGTCCCAATTCTAAAAATCTTTGACTTTTATAAGGAACAAGTGAATTTTAAAGAAAACAAGCTACCATGTCCCAAAACATCTACAAATGTAAAGTTAAGCTGCAAAGGTCAATTATTCTGCAACCATTATTCAACTGTCTGGTGAATACACCAACAAAAGCTTGTTTCAAAATGTCACATTAGTTTATAGGAAGATGAAAGCATTGTTCTGCATTAAGGTCAGATACATCTCTATCCTAATGTAGTGGTGTTTTAAAATAATTTAAATACAAGCATAAATCATTTATTAAATGTTAATACATTTACCCATTACATCCATTGTGGTTTAAAACTGTCCCTGATTTACAAAAAAATAATTTTAAAATCGATGTCCCAAAATCAAACCCATACAAAGTAGAATATATTCACAAAAGAGGCTATTTTAAACATTGAATGAAAAATTGTGGCAGTTTTATGTTCATGACGCAGCTACTCAGTCTGCTGCCTTGTGGCTACTGCTCAGATTTTTAGGGAAAAAAGTTTATTTCACTAAAACTGTTGCTCAATCAATATTGTAAAACAAATCCTTACTACGTTTGTCAAAAGCAATAATTGTGCAATAAGCTGAATTACTTATAGAGTACTGTAAAATCAAATTGAACTCAAATTTGAGCTGTAATTGTTTGCAGTGCTCTAAGCAAATAATTTATTCAAGTTTAATGCATTTATTCATTAGGCTGTGGTTTAAATGTGTCCTTGCCTTTACAATATTTTTAAAATAAAATCAATGTCCCAAGATTAAACCCATAAGAAGAATATATTTACAAAAGAAGCTGTGAATACAAGTAATTATATGGGGAAGGACTAATCAAAACAAAAAGGAATGCAAAGACTTGTCTACAATTAAAGACTGCTGTTAATAAAATCACGTTCCATTCATCCTATAACTACACTGAAATGACAAATATTTGCTTGTTTTTTTGATGTCAGGATTACAAAAGAGTAGAAACAAGTTATCAGTAATCAATATTAAATTAAACTATCTTTTGGAAAGGATTAATAGCAATGATAATATCTAGTTTTCTCATAACGTGTTGTTTTTAAATATTTACAAGGGTATTCTTGTAACTAGAAAGTTGGCACATTGGTGTTTACAACAAGATGCATTACTGCATGTTTAGCATTAATGAAAATAGTCTTAGAAAATAAGTGCAGGATGAGGCCATTCGGCCCTTCCTGCCAGCACCGCCATTCACTGTGATCATGGTTGATCGCCCCCAATCAATAACCCATGCCTGCCTTCTCCCCATATCCCTGGATTCCACTAGCCCCTAAAGCTTTATCTATTCTATATTACTAAAAGTCTGATCTTGACCGCTTTTGGCTCGCTGGCCATTTTTGGCCAGCTCGCTCAGAGCCCCCCTCCGCCTTCCTGGACCAGAGGATTTTTCCCATCGATGAAAAATCAGACAGATATTAATGTTTTTAAAAAAATCCCCATTCTCTCTGCTGCCCCTGCTGGAGGGAGGGGGAGGGACCATAAAATCAGGAAGTGGTGTGCCTCACTCAGTCTCTGCAAGATAGCGCAAGCCAGAGGGTCACGTCTCTCTGAGCTCTGAATAACACTGAACACATGTCTACTCAACTGTGAGTGCCCTTAATGTGGTTTGAAAATGAAAATATGGTTGGTTTGAAGTAAAAAGGCACTGCTTGCAAATGTTTGTTTGGGGGGGTTTGGGTTGAATTCAAAAGGCACTACTGCAAATGGTGGCTTGGTTGCTTTGGGTTGAAGTTAAAAGGCACTACTGCAAATGGTGGCTTGGGTGCTTCGGGTTGAAGTTAAAAGGCACGACTGCCAATGGTGGTTTGGGTACTTTGGGTAACTTCCTGTTTGCACTGTATATTGATTTTAGATAAAAACGCTACCACTTACGGCTGTGATTTTTTGGCCATCTTACTCAGTCCTTCTCCGCTCAGCAGGTGCAGAGGATTCTTCCCATCAATGAAAAATAAGTGTTATTAGTGTTTAAAAAATGTTGAGAATCTCTCTCCTGTCAATCACGCCACGAAGGCCACACCTTTTCTGGTGGGAGGGTTTACAAAACCCAGAAGTGTGGGTGTGGCTCAGTCTATGCATGATGGGGGAGGGAGAGGTCACGACTCTGTCTGAGCTGTGAATCAAGTGAACACACTGAATGTCTACTGCTTCTTCTTGCATATGGCGTGCACAGCCTGAAGTTGTAAGACAACTTGTTCTGTTTGATCTTCTGTTTGTGCATGTCAGGTTGATTGCATTCATCGAAACAGGGTGGACCACGTGAAGGCTACAATCTCCCACCCCGAATGTCTACTGAACTGCGAGTTTTGTGTTTTGTGTGGTTTCACCCTGCTTGAAATGCTATGAAACTGCATTTGAATGTGGTGGCGTTGCACCCTGCAAGAAATGGTATGAAGCTGCATTTGAATTTGATGGCCCTGCACCCTGCTTGAAATGGTATGAAACTGCACTTGAATTTGGTGGTCTTGCACCCTGCTTGAAGTGGAATGAAATTGCACTTGAATTCGGTGGCCTTGCACCCTGCTTGAAGTGATAGGAAACGAAGTGGTTGGAAACTGCACTTTAATTCGGTGGCCTTGCACCCTGCTTGAAGTGATAGGAAACTGCTCTTGAATTCGGTGGCATTGCACCCTGCTTGAAATGGTAGGAAAATGGATTTGGATTTGGTGGCCTTGCACCCTGCTTGAAATGGAATTTCAAGGAATAGCCACGAGTCAACTCCCAGAGGGTCTGAGCTGCCACCCCAAGAACCCATACCAGCACTCCAGAAAGCCCCCCCACTGGCCACCAATATTAGAATTGGTGGAGAGGTGGACTATTGTGTCGGGGGACCAGCCCTCCCGTGTGAACACTTAGTCTAGTTCTCTCTTAAATCCATCCAGTGATTTGGTCTTCACTGCCCTTTGTGGCGTGGAATTCCACAAATTCACAACTCTCTGGGTGAAAAAGTTTTTTCTCACCTCAGTCTTAAATGGCCTCCCCTTTATTCTAAGTGTGGCCCCTGGTTCTGCACTCGCTCAACATTGGGAACATTTTTCCTGCATCTAGCTTGTCCAGTCCTTTTATAATTTTATATAAGTTTCTATAAGATACCCCCTCATCCTTCTAAACTCCAGTGAATACATGCCTGCCTGCTGTACCTGCACGCCAACCTTCAGTGACTGATGTACAAGGACACCCAGGTCTCGCTGCACCTCCTCCTTACCCAACCTAACCCCACTGAGATAATAATCTGCCCCCTTGTTTTTGCCGCCAAAGTGGATAACCTCACATTTATTTATATTAAACTGCATCTGCCCACTCACTCAACTTGTCCAGGTCACCCTGCAACCTCCTAACATCCTCTTCACAGTTCACACTGCCACCCAGCTTTGTGTCATCCACAAACTTGCTCCTAATTCCCTCTTCCAAATCATTAATATATATGGTAAACAGTTGCGAACCCAACACCGAGCCTTGCGGCACGCCAGTGGCAGAAATCCGGGGGGGGGGGGGGGGCAGGGGACACACGTCCCCCCTCTGTTTTGAGAGGTGGGGGACGTTCCCCCCCCCCCCCCCATTTTTTGTAATCCTGATTTTAAAACCGGGTGAAATCTTTCCACGAGACTGTGGGGGTGGGACTGCTGATCGAGGCGCCGATTGGACGAGAGAGACGTCGGTCAACAGGCAATGGGGCGGGACATGATGACTCAGCACGATGATTGGAGGAGGGAGGTGTCGGTCAGAGGCGGAAGTAGGGGGGTGGAACTGAGGATAGAGTGCGGTGATTGGAGGGGGTAGACGTCCCCAGGTCATAGGATCATAACGGCAGCCCTGGACACAGACCTGCGCCTCATCCGCAGCCAGGATCGATCCCAGCCGGCTCTCTGGCGCTGCAATCGCTGCCGAGCCGCCACTGGACTATCCCTCTGGTGGCCAGAGACGTCGGGAGTCAGATGGGCGCAGTGTCCCCAGCCAGCGCAGAGAAGCAGCGCTAAACCCAGCTCAACTCTGCCTCTCCTGCCGGGTTAACCTACAGCCCTGCCTGGACTGAAGGGAAATATGGCCCAGGCTTACAGCCAGTCTCCCATGCGGGACCTTAACAAAGGCTTTCTGAAAGTCTAGATACACTACATACACTGGCTCCCCTTCATCCATTTTACTTGTCATATCCTCAAAAAATTCCAGATTAGTCAAGCATGATTTCCCTTTCATAAATCCATGTTGACTAGGACTAATCCTTTTACTGCTATCCAAATGCCCCATTATTACCTCTTTAATAATTGACTCCAGCATCTTTCCCACCACCGAAGTCAGGCTAACTGGTCTGTAATTTCCCGTTTTCTCCCTCGCTCCTTTCTTGAAAAGTGGGATAACATTAGCTATCCTCCAATCCACAGGAACTGAACCTGAATCTGTAGAACATTGAAAAATGATCACCAATGCACCCACTATTTCTAGAGCCACCTCCCCGAGGACCCTGGGATGCAGACCATCCAGCCCAGGGGATTTATCATCATTTAGTCCCATTGGCCTACCCAATACAATTTCTCACCTAATGAAAATTTATTTCAGTTCCTCTGTCGGTCTTAGATCCTCTGTCCTCCAATATATCTGGGAGATTGTTTACGGCTTCCAAAGTGAACACAGATCCGAAGCACCTGTTCAACTCTTCTGCCATTTCCTTGTTACCCATAATAATTTCACCTGTGTCTGCCTTCAAGGGACCCACATTTGACTTTGCTACTCTTTTTCCCTTTACATATCTAAAGAAGCTTTTACTGTCCTTTATATTCCTGGCCACGGTTACCTCCTACTCCCCTTAGAATCTTTCTTCCTTTTTGGAATGAAATGATCCTGCGTCTTCCGGATTATGCCCAGAAATTCCTGCCATTGCTGTTCCACCGTCATTCCTGCTAGGATCCCTTTCCAGTCTAACTTGTCCAGCTCCTCTCTCATGCCCTCATAGTCCCCTTTGTTCAACTGCATCACTGCCTTTTCCGATTTAACCTTCTCAAATTGCAGATTAAAACTAATCATATTATGATCACTACCTCCAAGCGGTTCCTTTACCTCGAGTTCTCTTATCAAATCTGGTTCATTAGACAACACTAAATCCAGAATTGCCTTTTCTCTGGTTGGCTCCATTACAAGCTGCTCTGAGAATCCATACAATATTAGATCTCGTACACTTTATTGAACTGTACAGAAAGACCTGGGAAAACTCAGGGTTGGTAACATCTGTGGCGAAAGAAATAGATTAATACTTTAACACGTTTTAATCAGACGCCCCAAAACCCACAAATGTTACTGATTATTTCCTGCATTTGATTTGTTTTCCAACATCCACAATTCTTTGACAGATTAAATTGTTTTTGTAGATTTCTCTTAATTTTTGCAAAAATAACTTACAATTTCAGCAGTCTTTATTTAGTTTTTAAAGTTAGAGAAATAGTTTCAAAACTTTCAGGTTTATAACATTTGCTTCTTGGGACGCAATATTCAGATTTTGATAACTATGTAGTTAAAATTTTGGCCTATAAAGGCAGGTTAAGAGTGAGAGGAGTAGAGATTTCCAGAATTAATGTGAAAAAGGTCCAAATGCATTATCAACCAATAGAAGTCAATGGGTTTGCATGTGGGTCAAAGTTGAAGGAGAAACAGCAGATTTGCAGGCCAGAGATAAGACTTAAAGGAACTGGAACAGCTGCTGCCAACACAGATCAGCTGCTGCCAACACAGATCAGCAAGGTAACACTCAGTGGGTAGAAGGGAATGGATCTGAATCAGGAGTATGTCTGACAGCTGGATGGATCCACTATTACAATTGGAAAAGCAACCTGAAGAGTTTATAAATTGTTAATTCTGAAGGCAACGGACCAAGCAAACTGTAATACTATGTTCAGGTGACGCAAGTAATCTTGGTGATTATGATTATAAAGGCCAAACCTCCAATATTTTAAATCGGTTGTGAGGTAAAAGTAAAGGTTGAAGCCATATTCCGAAATAGGCCTTTCCAAAATTGTGACAATTGAAATAAGCACCACTTTACTGAAGAGACGCAAAGTGCTAGAGTAACTCAGTGAGTCAGGCAACGGCTCGAGAGAAAATGGATAAGTGACGTCTCAGGTCAGGACCCTTCAGACTGAATAGTCTGAATAAGGGTCCCCATCGGAAACTATCCTTTATCTCCAGAGATGCTGCCTGACCTGCTGATTTACTCCAGCATTTTTATTTTGTGTCTATCTTTGGTATAAACCAGCACCTGCAGTTCCTTGGTCACCTCTTACCTGATCAATTTATCTTTTTAGCTTGAATCTGCACCTTAAAAAGAGACCCAAAACTAGCCCAAGGCACACATTATTTTACCTGCTTATTTATATCCTTGTTTTTGACTTCATATTTTCAGCATGGAGGTGTACAATTTCTCTTCCTTATGACGAAAGGAGGAAGATCTAATTATGGGTCACAATTCCACTTTGTGGAATGCAATATTTGTGAATGTTCATCATACTTTGGGATCGATGATCCACTAGAAAAATTGTTTTGGAGCCAAGTTGCAATTAAGGCAGCATATGGGCAATATCTTTGTAAAATTAAGGGAGAAATAAAATTTAAAACACAGATCTATTACTATCCTTATTTGCTACATCTATCTATTATTATACTAAAAGTCTCATCTCGACCACTGTCTACGTTGTTAATTGATTTTAGCAAAAACATGACCCTATATCGCTATGATTTTTTTTGCCATCTTGCTGAAGAGGGAGAGTGAGATGCGTTCACATTGATCTTATATCTTACAAGTTTTTGCCATTTTATACTTTAAAAAACGTTGGCAGTCACTCTCCCATTTGCCGGCCGCGACTGCGCAGTTTGGGGAGGGTTGCTGTCACAACGAGGATCTCTGGCTTCACAACAGAAATCCGTCAGCCGTGCTTGCGTATTTGGGGGCTGTGGATGATTGGTGGAATATTGCGTTGGGGACAGGCCCAACGGGTCCACACTTGGTCTAATGAGAAATAAAGCTAAAGATAACAAGTTGGGTTGTCTTCACAGCTAAAACAGCTGTTGACTTAATTAACAGCCCAACCAAAGGAAAGCTGATACAAAGGTTAGAGTTAATGAAGCATTTTCTGTGCAGAGATATTCCATTGCACATGGTTATCTAGGGTAGAGCATTTCACAGCAGAGTGTAAGTGAAAGGACGAGGATGAATAGCAAGTGCAAGGATGAAGTTGATCTCACTCAAGGTCGAAAATGGCAAGATTCTTCAGGTCACCTTTATGCTACTGCTGCACTGGATTCAGGGACGTCAGTGACAAATCAATCTGGATTAAATTCAGAGCATTGATGGAATTGACAATTCCTATATAAAAAGCATCTGGTTCTGCCAGACTTAATCATTTCATGCCTGATTTTTGTAATGGCCAAAACCTCAAGCATATAAATTTAGACCAATAAACATTCCAAACTATATCTGGATTTAAACACCAAAAGTTAAAAATGTTGTAACGTTCTATTAGTACAGATGACAATAAAATGACACCGAGCCGAGTAGTCAATATCACAAATCTCAGTAGTCTCCTCAATCCTGTTAAGAACTGTACAAAAACCCCCAACAACCCCTCCCAATACTTGTAGATTGGACAAAACACCCAAAATTGTAGAACAATTGGCTACAAGATATTTAACAGCCAGGTCAAAAGGCATTATCGAGTTTACTTTAAACTATGTGTAGCAATGTTTTAATTCTAATATGTGTCCAGGCAGTTTTGCAGTTTACTACTGCACCCTAGTGGCAAGAAAGCACAGCCTGAAGAAAACAAAATGTGTAGGAAGGAACTGCAGATGCTGGTTTAAACCAAAGATACACAAAATGTTGGAGCAACTCAGCAGGACAGGCAGCATCTCTGGAGAGAAGGAAGATAATTTTTTGTGTGAAATATCTGAGAAAACAAAACAGTTTGAGAAAACACTTATTTCCCACATCCCGCTTCTTCAAGATGGCGGCAGATGGAGGGGATCTGTACCGCCAGAACAGGCCTTTAAGACCATGACTGCATTCATAAGAACATTGAGACTGGGCGCCAGACATGTGGCGTTTGTGTACCATCTCGGTGAAGCCGATACTACATTGCAATTGTTGCACTTTTGTAGCTGTAATCCCAACTCCCCTACCCTTCAACAGGGGAAAAGAATATTCATCTAGTGCTTCATTCAACATTTATCTAAAATACATCTACTCATCTTACACAAACCATCATCCTTCTTCAAACACTAAAGTGAAAGTCAGGATAGGATCTACCATTAGAAACAAAGAACTGCAGATGCTGGTTTATAACAGTGCTGGTAAACACAGCATCTCTGGAAATCATAGATGGGTGACATTTTGGGTTGGAACTCTTTTGTCAGAAGCATCCCGACTCCAAATGTCACTCATCCATGCTCTCAGGATACAGCTTCACCCAGAGTTACACTTTACATACACAACCATATGGGACATTTAGGCAGAGGCCTAACAACCTGGTGTGCCAACAATAACCACGTCCTCAACTCCCAGAAGACGAAGGAAATCATTGTTGACTTTAGAAAGAAGAGGGGGCAGACACACCCCCATCCATATAAACGGGACTGAGGTGGAGCGGGTCTCCAACTACAAATTCCTCGGGGTACGCATCTCGGAGGATCTGTCCTGGTCCCTCAACACCTCCAAGCTGATCACAAAGGCACAGCAGCGCCTTTACTTCCTGAGGAGGCTCAAAAAAGCCCACCTGTCCCCCCAGATCCTGACCAACTTTTACCGCTGTACCATCGAAAGCATCTTGACCACCTGCTTTACGGTATGGTACAGCAGTTGCACCGTAGCAGACAGGAAGGCACTACAACGGGTGGTGAAAACTGCCCAGTACATCATCGGTGCCCCACTCCCTGCCATGGATGCCCTCCACCGAAAACGGTGCCCGAGACGGGCTGGGAAGATCATCAAAGACCCCTCCCACCCTAACCATGGACTGTTTGCCCTCCTACCATCAGGGAGGCGGTACAGGAGCCTCAGGTCCCGCACTAGTAGGCTGAGGAACAGCTTCTATAACAACACCATCACACTGCTGAACTCGGAGTCCCGCCGATAGATTTCTCCAGTCTCTGTCCACGTTGTCTGCATTCTGTATCTATTTATATATTGCTATTACTACGAACTGACGCTAAACTGCATTTCGTTGTACCCATACTTGTATCTGTGCAATGACATTAAAGTTGAATTGAAAAAAAAAGGCACAAGAGTTAGAACTATAATTTTGAACTTGATTTTTTTATTTTATTTATTATACACTTTATTTATTATTTTATTCAATTTAAATTATAATTTAATTACATCCTCCAATTGCTACCTGCAATAAATAGGCCAGAACAAATCTAATACAATGGCCCTGAAGCTCAGTTACAACTACCTGGAGCAGGATGAAGATATGGCAGATCCTGTGCTTGCACAGAAAGGACAGAAAGGCAGATCTCTACCCTCTCCACCCACCCATCTCAAATTCTATTTACAGTAGTACTTGATTTCTGCATCAAAAAATTATTTAGTCATCTTATAGATTCAAGCAAGACTGAAGTAATTGCTAAGAGTTAAAACAATATTTCAACAGCCACCCATCACCAAGATCCAAACCTTCCATTCTTCAATGAAGTATGTAAATTCTCATGTTTTAAAAACAGACTACAGTAAAATTTAATTGTTTTAACTACTGAATTGTTCACAAATCCTCAAAGTCTCCCACAAATCTCACCAGGCCCCGATACTGCCTTGAAACTTGTACTACATTTCCAGCAACACTTTCATGGATAAAAAGTGTTGAATATTAATTACAATACATCTAATAGTACAGGAAATCTGTCAGTCTTGCACCAAAGTCTCAGGCATGCTGGGTTAAGAACTTATCTTCACTACCAATGGATTTGCTAGATTAGAAAACTACCACCCTGTCCAAGTAAAATGTGATGAATATGTCCGTTGTTATTTGTGTTGGAGATAAATGTACTTAACAGCAAAGTTTTGCAAAACAGTTAAAAAAGTTTTATTATACAAATACACAATTAAAATAGTATATTACAGTGTAGCATTTCTTCCATGTGTACACATGTGGAAATCACACTTCAATGCAAAAACGTTCCTATACAAATCAGTCCCCAAATCTTCCACGGAGTTGCTTTCACGAGATACAGTCATAGCAGAACACTTTATCTTCAACTGCATCACTGAAAGTGGAATGAAATTACGTTAGTACAAGAGCAACATTAATTCAGACTGTTCAGATTTATAGCCTCACAATAGTAAATACCTCATCCAACCACAAAAATGCTTTTTATGCAAGTCTTTGTGCAAAACAAGAATTAGCAAATCATTAGTACCATTCAGACTGCAGGTTGAATTCTTTACTACTACGAGGTAAGAAAGGAATGGAGTGTCTGCAAATCATTCATCCGTGAAAAGCAACTGGGAAGGAAGCCCATCAACTATCATATGTTATTGTACTCATAGCCAGAATACGATACCCAGCTAAGGAAAACGTTGCCCCATCTTTACATTGGACTCTAAATGGAAGTCGAGCGGCAGAACAGTCAAGGAGAGGTATATTAGAGGGTATTCCCCCAAGTTTAATTCCATATGGCCTGGAAAGAGGATCAGAATCACACAAATGGAAACTTAGCATTTAAAATCAATATTTTTGAGCAGAAGCATGGGCCCTTTTGCCAAAGGCCATTAGATCCTGGAGGGCAGATGTTAACAATGCACTGCCAAGGGCTGCTTGCCACTGAAGCCTGACTGGATGCTAGCAAGTACACAGTTGGAGACCATTTGGCCCATTAAACTTTCCTCAGGCAAATTCCACTGACAATATACCTCCAGCCTAATTACACCCATTATTTCAATATCCAGCAGAGTCAGTTAAGATATTAAAACTTGAAAATGAATTTATCTCCCACAACCTCAAAAAAGAAAGATTAAAATATGGGAGAATCTAACAGACATTTAAAAACAATAATTCAAATATTAAATCTATAGAAGGATGCTGGTTAAGTTGGAAGGTTGTGGTTTGCAAGGTTGCAAACCACAAGCCAAGTACAGAAATCAAACAAAATACGTTACTTACTCAGCAACTGAACATATGGAACAGAAATTCTGTGTGCAGTTGTGGCACACTTTGGTGCAATCTTGGCATAGCAAGTGGTTACACCTTGAACATGGTCCTTTGAAATTGGATGGCTTCAGACAGATGAAACAGTTTGTGACTGCTGGCTTGATTGATGCTATGTAAACAAAAATTAGCATTTTAGGACAAACCAAAGTAATCATTTCCAATAAAAGCTAGTGTATTTATTTTGGAAAAAACAATTGGATTTTGTAACAGCTTTGAAATTCTGGAATTCACTGTTCTGGTCTGAGATTAGTCAATGAAGGGTCCGCCATTATTGTAAAAATACAAGGATAGATGTGCAGTCATGCCTCCCAATCAACAGTTAGCAGCAGTAGAAACCAACAAGCCACAGTCTGATCACAAATGCATTATTGGGCGGTGGGTGGTAGAGAAAGAAGAAAGAAATATTACTGGCCTTCAATTTAATAAAACTCACTGGGTCGCCCAACTTAGAGAAATGAGGAATGCTACGGGTTGTAAAGCTACGTTAAGACTACATACAGTTTAAACAGATCAGCAATTCACCAAAATATTGCCATACTACCAAATCAGCTAATTTATGATAAGTTTAAAAAAATATATAATGCCAAGTAATTCCAGCAGTGCAATCTCCATGCAGGCAGACATTTCAGAAGAAAGCAACTTTGAGAGACCAATGTCCAGATTCCCCACAGCCCAAGTGTCAGTAGTGAAAGAACAAAGTGGCCTGATATCAGAATAAGGCTTGATATTACAGTTATACTATTCATTTCTGTTTACAGCCTATTAAGTTATTGGAAAACAAACATGCTCAATTTGCAACCAGCACCTACAATTTCCTGTTTCTACTCAAACCAAATTATTCAGTGCATCACACATGTTGAACTTTAAAACAGATTAAACGCTTGAAAAGGCATAAAATGCAATACTTAAACATCCCTTTTGAAATGCAGCCACTTAAATATCCACATCAATGCCCAGAAATCACAATTTTAGCTGCTTTTGATGTTGTGGATTGAGGGATAAATGAAAGTAAAAATGTCCAAATGTCACTTCAGCCACCATGCCATCACCATCATCTGTATTTCAAAGCCCTATTCCTTCAATCTCATGACCCCACCATTTATTGTGCATGCCCTACCCTCATTTGACATTCAAAAATACTTTACCCATTTACAAGGATTAAATTCCATCTGGCCTTGCTCTACCATCTTTCCAACTAGTCAACACCATCCTGCAACACAGGAATATTTTCATTAACAATACCAATTTTCACAACATCTGCAAGCTTCCTAGTCACAGCAGAGGTAACACCACTGATCTTCAAAATGTCAGGTAATCTTGAACAAATTGTTTAAAACGTCATCCAAAGACAACTTTCAACAAAATTATATGGCGGTCTAGATTTTTGTTCAAGATGCTAAAGACTTTGGATAAGTAGCTTTTTGACTTGCGTTACAGCATGCATTAGAATTACTTGTACACCTATAAATAACCATAAAACTGCAAATATAAAAACATTTTAAACAGATATCAATTCAAAATGACTAAATTATGAACCCAATAAAGTGCAGAAACATCCAACACAAATTGTAATTTAAAGTATGTGAACTTACATTTGTGCACATATGACAAACCCCTGAGAAGTTGTCCATTTTGTCCCAGAAAGGTCTGCCCACAGAGCAAGTTCTGTTCTTCAACACCATTACACAAGTTGTCAGGTGCTTTTCTGCAATTATCCTCAGCTTGCATGGAATTCATTGCATAATTCTCATCCATGTTACCAGTCCACATGACTCCCATATAAGCCTGGGTTCCATTGAATAACAAGCTCTTGGTTTTTTCTGAAAATAAAAAAGTTAGGACATTTGAAATTGAATTTCTTCACAATACAAAACAGCTGCTCAATTGTAAAGATGATTTAGTTCTGACATTCAAAACCCTTCAGGTAGGAAACAGACTCATAACATTTCTATCTCTAACAGCACATGTGCACTGTCCAACTGTTGAAGACATTAGTTCACAGATACAGCATGTAAACAGGCCCTTCAGCCCACACTGACCATAGAAACATAGAAAATAGGTGCAGGAGGAGGCCATTCGGCCCTTTGAGCCAGCACCGTCATTCATTGTGATCGTCCCCTATCAATAACCCGTGCCTGCCTTCTTCCCATTTCCCTTGACTCCACTAGCCCGTAGAGCTCTATTTAACTCTCTCTTAAATCCATCCAGTGACTTGGCCTCCACTGCCCTCTGTGGCAGCAAATTCCATAAATTCACAACTCTCTGGGTGAAATTTTTTTCTCACCTCAGTCTTAAATGACCTCCCCTTTATTCTAAGACTGTGGCCCCTGGTTCTGGACTCACCCAATATTGGGAATATTTTTCCTGCATCTAGCATGTCCAGTCCTTTTATAATTTTATATGTTTCTATAAGATCCCCCCATATCCTTCTAAACTCCATTGAATACAAGCCTAATCTTTTCAATCTTTCCTCATATGACAGTCCCGCCATCCCAGGGATCGATCTCGTGAACCTACGCTGCACCGCCTCAATCACAAGGATGTCATTCCTCAAATTAGGAGACCAAAACTGTACACAATACTCCAGATGTGGTCTCACCAGAGCCCTATACAACTGCAGAAGAACCTATACTGAAATCCTCTTGTTATGAAGGCTAACATTCCATTAGCTTTCTTCACTGCCTGCTGTACCTGTAAGCCAACTTTCAGTGGCTGGTGTACAAGGACACCCAGGTCTTGCTGCACCTCCCCCATACCTAACCTAACCCCATTGAGATAATAATCTGCCCCCTTGTTTTTGCCGCCAAAGTGGATTTATCTATATTATACTGCATCTGCCACTCACTCAACCTGCCCAGCACCCTGCAACCTCCTAACATCCTCTTCACAGTTCACACTGCCACCCAGCTTTGTGACATCCCACCCAGCTTTGTGTCATGCCAGACCCATGCATTAGTTTTATCCTACACAATATGGACAATTCGCAGAAGTCAATTAACCTTCACATCTTTGGAATCAGAGAGGAAACCAGAGCACCTAGAGAAAACTCAGTCAGAGGGAGAACCCACAAATTCCACCTAGACATCACCAGTGGTCAGGGTGAACCCGGGTCACTGACACTGCAAGGCAAGCACTGCAATGCCCCAAATATATTTTTAAAGTAAAAACAAGAAACAGGAGCAACCTCAACACAAATTATTCAACTCTCCCATCAGAGGAACAGAGCAGTACAGCACAAGAAGACCCTTCAGCCCACAATGTCCATGTCAAATATGATGCCGACCATCTCTTATCTACCTGCAAATATACCTAATTATTTTAAACACTGTCATACCTGCCTCCACCATTATATTCCAGGCACTCACCACCATGTATAAAAACAATTGCCACACACATCTCCTTTAAAGTTCGCAGCCCATTACAAACCTACTCAATTCCATTGACTCAATCAACACCACACTGCCTCAGCAAGGCCAGTGCAATCAAGGACCAGTCTCACCGCCATCACGCCCTCTTCTCCCTTTTCCCATCAGGCAAGAAGTACAGAAGTGTGAAAACAAATACCTCCCGTTTCTGGGACAGTTTCTTCCAAGTTATCAGGCAACATAATCATCCTATCAACAACTAGAGAGTGGCCTTGAGCTACCATCTACCCAATTGGAGGACCTCAGATTATGTTTAAATCAGACTGTATGGCCATTTATCTTGTATTAAACAGTACACCCATTATCCCGTATCTGTACACTGCAATCATGTATAGTCTTTTCATTGACAGGTTAGAACACAACAAAAAACTTTTCAATGTACCTTAGTACACATGCCAATAAAAAACGATGTCTTAGTTCTAGTATTTGATTTTTCCATCCTGGGGGAAAAGGTGCTGTCTACCCTATTTATCTATACCTCTCAGAAATCCATATACTTCCATCAAATCTCCCCTCAACCTCCAGCACTCAGGAGAAGTCTGTCCAACCTCTCCCTGTAGCTGAAATCCAGGCACCCTCTCCATAGGAATGCAGGAGATTTTACCTTTGCAGCCTCCCTCCTTCAGTGAGTAGTTGGAGTGGGTGCAGTCGGGGCAGGGAGCGCAGACCCTCCCCCAGGCTAATCCTACCGGGCCCCTCCACCCGCCCTACCCGGGCCCCTCCACCACACCACTCACCGTACACCTTCCGCTTGTACTTCTCCCCGAACACGCCCTCGTTCAGCTCCCGCTGGGTCACGTAGATCTTCCACTGCAGCGGCGCGTTGTCCCCGAACGGATTCGCCCTCTTGGTCATCGTCACCCTCGCTGCCGCCCGCGCCACTTCCCGCCGTTAACTCGGCGACGCACGCGCCGTGACGGGGCACGTGACGACCTCTGGCCTGCGGGAGGGGCGGGGCGACGGCCAGCGTGGAGGGTCACGTGGCAGCTGGTACCGCGCGGAGAGGGGGCGGGGCTACGGCCAGCGTGGCGCGTCACGTGGCAGCTGGTACCGCGCGGAGAGGGGGCGGGGCTACGGCTAGCGTGGCGGGTCACGTGGCAGTCGGTACCGCGCGGGGAGGGGGCGTGGCTACGGCTAGCGTGGCGGGTCACGTGGCAGTCGGTACCGCGCGGGGGGTGGGGCTACAGTCAGCCGAGGGGCGGGGCCTGTGGATCACGTGTTGCCTGGCGCGGGGCGCAACGGATCACGTGGCAGGCAACGCAGAGGGCGGGGTTATCTCGGCCCCGCCCCCGGCAATGTTTCCATGCCAATTGTTGCAAGTTGACCTGAAGCAATCGAGTCAAACGCACAATGCGGTAAATCTTGTAAACAGGTAAATTTTTGCTTCGGCAAATGCATTTATGGATAATTGGAGTAACACGCATCAGGAAACTAGGACCTAAATAAAAGTGGTTTTAAATAATTAGAATGACTCGAGGTAGGGTAGATAACTCAAGAATCAAGAGTGCTTTATCTAGCAATGTTATAACATTTTGAGATTTTAAAAATCAAGTCTGCAATGCATAAAATCAAGTCAGATAAAGCATAAAAAGAAGTTTAATTTGACACCTAATTCACTTTCATATCTTCATTAAAAAAGTTATGGCCATTTTCATACTCTGAAATTAGCATCTTGTTCCCAATAGGGGGTTTGCACGTAAGGTCACTTGGTCACAGGGCTTGACGCACGGAGCTGCTCAATCTATCTGGAGGACATCCGTAACTTCCGGTATATGTTATTAATACAAGAAATGCATACTTTCCTACCTGTTAAAAACCGTCAAAATGTTGAATTTGTGCGCTGTAAAAAATTGTGGAAGTCGGGGTAAGCGTGAGAGACATGTTCCCAAATTCAGAATTCCAAACATGAAGCGAAATTAAGGTAAAGAGAAGCGAGAGCTGAAGTGACAACAACAGCTAAAGTGCCTGGCGAACATTGGCCGTGCAGATATCGGAATTGAAAATATTGGGAATTATCGCGTTTGCTCACTGCATTTCATCAAGTAAGGCATTATTTGTGTTTTTTCTTGATTCCTTTGGTATCTAAAAAGTCTCAGAAGTGATAAATCTGGCTGTAAATTTTGCTTCAGAAGCGTTTTCTTTTTGTATGTAAAAACCCACAAGAACCATGAGGGATTTTAAAATTTTAGCCAGATTTATCACTTCTGAAACTTTTTAGATGCCAAAGGAATAAAGAAAAATCACAAATAATACCTTAGGTGATGAAATGCAGTGAGCAAACGGCTAATGTTCGCCAAGCATTCTGGCTGTTGTTGTCACTTCAGCTCTCGCTTCTATCTACCATCATTCCTCCTCACTTTTGGAATGCTGAAGTAGGCTAAATGTCTCTCACGCTTATCCCGATTTCCATAATTATTTACAGCGCAAAAATTGGAAAATTTCGGCGGGTTTCAACGGGCCCGCTACGCTGGAAACAATGGTAAGTGCTTACCTGCAGTTCATCGCGTGTACTCCACTTGGCGTAGCGTAGCAACAGTATGGGTCATGGGTCGTGATCCGACTGCCGTGAAACATCCCTATTGCTTTTCCATTGACTTAACTCAAAAGCTGTGATCAAGGACAGTCAAAAGCCCATAACTTTCTTAAACATTAAGAGAACTGAATGAAACTTTGTTATTATAGATTGAAGCATTCTGAAACAAAAATGAAACAATCTTACTTGGATGACCTGAAATTAAAGCATATAATTAGTTAGTTACCTAATTGTAGC
This sequence comes from Okamejei kenojei, assembly GCA_035221665.1. Classification (NCBI taxonomy): domain Eukaryota; kingdom Metazoa; phylum Chordata; class Chondrichthyes; order Rajiformes; family Rajidae; genus Okamejei; species Okamejei kenojei. Next base: position 52,430,362 of record CM069139.1, on the reverse strand, counting down.
TAATTACAAAATTCAATTACTAGATCTAAAAATCTATCCATTTCTTAAGAAAAGGTTAACATTTTTAAATAGCCTAAATGTCCAAATAACATTCACACAATAATTCACAACATAACATGATTTTTAAATCTCATTGTCATGAATTTATAGGCCAAATGGAAGGAATTTAATGTTTAATTCCCGTAAATTAATGGGCATTTAAATCATCTTGAGATTGGGTTTTTGTGGAACGCGATCGATTGGAACGTTGCGGTTGCGGTGAATTTGAACCCCATATCGGTAGGAAAAACACTGCCGGTTCGTATGTGGCCAAAATCACATTTTCGCCAATTAAATTTGGATTAAAGTCATCCTAAGAAGCAAGTTTATATGTAGACTTAAATTATGTTATATCCCCTACGTGGGATCCGTCCCGTTGAAGACGTTGACGGCGTTAGAAGTAGCTTTTTATTTTACTCCAGCGATTAAATTGTCCCGTGATTTTTTGAAGGTCGTGTTGCACCAACCTGATAGGGTTTTACCCATGAATTGTACCATTCATCAAACCCCTGGGATTTGGGGCAGTGGACTGGCAACTTCAGGCTTTGTTTTGTTTCATTTTGCACTATGTCAGTTTATTGAACTTTTAACATTTGTTAATTATATTATCCATTGAGTACTGGCTTTCCAGGCCTGCTGTGTTGCTGTAAATAGTCTCTCTCTCGCTCTATATCAATCTATCTATCGATCTACCTAATTAACTTCCTTCCCTTCCAGCATTCTACACCCACCACCAACACAATCAGTCTGAAGAAGGGTCCCGACCTGAAGCATTACCTATCCATGTTCTCCAGATATGCTTCCTGACCTGATGAGTTACTCCAAGCCTTTGCGTCTTTTTTGGTAAACCAGCATCAGTGGTTGCTTGTTTACATATTGATTAGCTTATTTTCTTAAAAACAAACATTTAATTAAGTTAGTTTTGACTTCAAGTACTTTATATTTCATAAAGTGAAGTTTACTAAATACATTTTAAAAAAAAAACCCCACTCCAGCCACCGCTTATGTTTTTATGCACAACTGACATCACAATAGTATTATTATATCACCCGGCCATGCTAAATTATCCCTGGTAGAAAATTGAATGTTACCAGTAACAGTCTGAGTTTACAATTTTGCTAAGGTAAGATATTGTGTAAGTAACTCTATTCATTTGAGACACAAAGTGCTGGAGAAACTCAGTGGGTCAGACATCTTTGGAGATAAAGGATGGATGACATTTCAGGTCAGGACCTGATGAAGGGTTAAAGAAGGAACTGCAGATGCTGGAGAATCGAGGGTACACAAAAGGCTGGAGAAACTCAGCGGGTGCAGCAGCATCTAAGGAGCGAAGGAGATAGGCGACGTTTTGGGTCGAGACCCTTCTTCAGACCCTGATGAAGGGTCTTGAGCTGAAATATCACCTATCCATGTTCTCCAGAAAAACTGCCTGACCCATTGAGTTACTCCAGCTCCTTCTGTCTTTTGACATAAACCAACATCTGCAGTTCCATGTTTCTCCATTTATCTTATGATGTCACATTGTAAATACAATACTAAATTGACTCAGTCAGAAGGACAAGATTTAATGGAGATGTGTGGGGCAAGTTTTTTTACACAGAGGGTAGTAGGTGCCTGGTATGACTGCCAGAGCTGGTGATGGAAGCAGATATGGTAGTTGTTTAAGAAAGAACTGCAGATGCTGGTAAAATCGAAAATAGGCACAAAACGCTGGAGAAGCTTAGCGGGGGAGGCAGCATCTACGGAGAGAAGGAATTGCCGCGTTTCGGGTCGAGACCCTTCGTCAGATATGAGAGTGTTGTTTTAGATAGGCACATGGATTTGGAGGGATATGGATCATGCAGACAGATGAGATTAGTTTATCTTGTCCATCATGTTTGGCCTATATACAGTGCCCTCCATAGTGTTTGGGACAAAGACCCATCATATATTTATTTGCCTCTGTACGCCACAATTTGAGATTTGTAATAAAAAATATCACATGTGGTTAAAGTGCACATTGTCAGATTTTAATAAAGACCATTTTTATACATTTTGGTTGTCTCTAAACTCATTGGCCAGTGGTTCATTCTACAGCAAGACAATGATCAAAAAATATATACAGCTAAAGCAACAAAAGAGTTTTTCAAAGCTAAAAAATGGTCAATTCTTTAGCGGCCAAGTCAATCACCCATTCTGAACCCAATTGAACATGCCTTTTATTTGCTATAGAGAAAACGGAAGGGGACTAGCCCCCAAAACAAGCATAAGGGAAAGATGGCTGCAATACAGACCTGGCAGAGCATCACCAAACAACTGGTGATGTCCATGAATCGCAGACTTCAAGCAGTCATTGCATGCAAAGGATAGGCAACAAAATACTAAACATGACTACTTTAGTTTACATGAGATTGCTGTGTCCCAAACATTATGGTGCCCTGAAATGGGGGGGGGGGGGACTATGTATAAACACAGCTGTAATTTCTACATAGTGAAACCAAAATGTATAAAAATGCCCTTTAATAAAACCTGACATTTCACTTCAACCACATGTGATTGTTTCTATTACAAATCTCAAATTGTGGAGTACAGAGGCAAATAAATATATAATGGGTCTTTGTGCAAATGGGCCTGATCCTGTACTGTACTGTTTCAGATCATATGTTCTTCCTCTTTCGTGTGGCGTGCACAGCTTAAAGTTGTAGGACAACTTGAGATCATATGTTCTAATGAATATAATTCATTTTTCTTGAATATTATTTCATCTTTGTGTATAACTGTGTGGGCCACTTCCTTATTTGCACATTCCTAGTCTGATTTTATTTTGTTCTTTTGCAGCTTGAGAATCTATATTGTTGAAACTATGAAAATAGATGTGAGGACCGTACAAAGTGAAAGTGACAAATAAAAAGCAGGTAATTCAGTGGTGTAATATTCATCAGTTGATTAGTCTGAAGAAGGGTCCTGACCCGAAACGTCACCCATTCCTTCTCTCCATAGATGCTGCTTGTCCCGCAGAGTTCAGCATTTTGTGTCTGCCTTTGTTTAATGCTGATTATTTGTATTCACTTTTTTACATGTTTATTCTTTGCCGTATCGTTCCCCATCTTCGATCCATTGATTTCTCATGATTAACTAGCATCAAATCAGTTTAAAGAAATGTGTGGGTTTTCTCTGGGTGCTCTGGTTTCAATAGACAATAGGTGCAGGAGTAGGCCATTTGGCCCTTCGAGCCAGCACCGTCATTCAATGTGATCATGGCTGATCATCCACAATCAGTAGCCTGTTCCTGCCTTCTCCCCATATCCCTTGACTCTGCTGTCTTTAAGAGCTCTATCTAACTCTCTCTTGAAAGCATTCAGAGAACCGGCCTCCACCGCCCTCTGAGGCAGAGAATTCCACAGACTCACAACTCGCTGTGTGAAAAAATGTTTCCTCATCTCCGTTCTAAATGGCTTACCACTTATTCTTAAACTGTGGCCCCTGGTTCTGGACTCCCCCAACATCGGGAACATGTTTCCTGCCTCTAGCGTATCCAAACCCTTAATAACCATATCAGTAAGATCCCCTCATCCTTCTAAATTCCAGAGTATACAAGCCCAGCCACTCCATTCTATCAATGTATAGTGCATTCAGAAAGTATTCAGACACCTTCAGGTTTTCCACATTTTGTTACGTTACAGCCTTATTCAAAAATTGATGAAATTCATTTTTGTTATCAATCTACACACAATACCCCATAATAAAAAAGCTTAAACAGGTGTTTAGAAATAATTGCAAAGTATGTAAAAATAAATAACTGGAATATGTATCACATTTACATAAGTATTCAGACCCTTTGCTCAGAACTTTGTTGAGGCACCTTTGGCAATGATTACAGCCTCAAATCTTCTTGGGTATGACGCTACCAGGGCCGACCTTAGGAGGTGCGGGGCCCAATTGGGAACAATTTTGGTGAGCCCCAGGTTCCCAGCCAAGGTCTGTAGAATCATGGAAATACAAATAAAGTCTCTATGGTAGAATGGAAAATAATCAAAATGTGCACTTAAAAAGTGCCTGCAAGTTAATGGACCAAAGAGATCTAAGCTACATTTTAATATAAAATTGCTTACATGTAAGCTTACAAGTAACAAACAAAATGTGTAGATCACCTCTGAAAAGCACATAGTTACAATGCCACTTGTTTTAGTGACTGTTAGAAGTCCTGCTCTTCAGTCTTCTGCCTAACTCTAAACTCACATTGCAGAACCTCCTTCCTCTTCTCCCCAACATCGTTTGTGCCCACGTGCACAACTACTGCCGGTTGTTCACCTTCTCTCTCGAGGATGTTCTGAATTTGGTCCGTGACATCTTGAACCCTGGCACCAGAGAGGCAACGGACCATCCTCGATTCTTGCCTGCCGCCACAGAATATCCTGTCCGCACCTCGGACAAACCAGCATCCCCCACTATAGCTCTGCCCAACGTCGGTCTCGCCAGTCGAGTCTCATCACTAGGATTGGAGCCACCGACCTGTCCGCCGCTCGGACTGGAAGGGTCGTCTGCCCCGACAGCTCCCAAAAGGATTTACCAGTTTCCATTTGGCACAACCACTGGGGTCTCCTGCACTCCACGGTTACTCCCCTTTCTCACAGTCACCCACCTTCGCTCTTCCTGTATCCTTGGCATGACAACCTCACTGTCGGTCCTGTCCAGGAAACTCTCGTTTTCCCGGATGGCCCTGAGGTCATCCAGTTGCTTCTCCAGTTCCCTAACAAGTTCGTTCAGGAGCTGCACCTGGCCACAATTTCTTCAGGTGTAGTTTCCAGAAGCACCAGCACTGTCCCTGTCTTCCCACATCCTGCAGGGAACATACTGCTGTAACATGTCTGCCATTTCTTCAGAAGACAAAAGTCACAATTTTAAACAAGTGTAGCCTCCTTGCCTCAGCGTACTCGCCGAAGACTCTTGAGCCAAAGACTCGTACTTTTCTCACAAGGCACTTCTCCCACAATCCAATGCAGGTTTGTAGGTTAATTGGCTTCTGTAAATTGTCCCTAGTGTGTAGGATACTAGTGTACGGGGCGATTGTTGGTCGGCGAGGACGGTGCAATGAAGGGCCTGATTCCATACACTATCTCTTAAAAAAGTTAAATATCAGTTGTGACAGATACAATAACTGTTTCATCCAGTCACACCGCAGTAAAAACAATTTTTTAATTTCCCAGTCTGTTAATGTGACAATAGAAGAGATGGATTATTTCTGCCCCTCGATTGCAGATCTGTGTACTCCCGGGTAAGTACCAAGAACTTTGTTATTTCAATAGACTTACAAAATTCCCAAAATTATATATGCTTACCTGACAAATGGAAATATCTAGGTCTAGATACACAAAAATGCTGGTGTTACTGTCTCTGGCAGCATCTCTGGAGAAAAGGAATAGGAGCCGTTTTGGGTCGAGACCCTTCTTTAGGGTTAGAGGCAGAAGAATGGGGTTGAAAGGGAAAAATAATCAGCCATGATTGAATGGTGGAGTAGACTTGATGGGCTGAATCGACTATTTCTGCTCTTATGAACTTATAACTTATGAACATAATGTATAATAGATTACATTGAAATGTGACATGTTAATGATCATTACAGAGGGCAAAATGCTGGAACTGCGGAACAAGCAAATAACTTCCAAGTTCACTCAAATATTCCATCCAGTTTATGTTGTGTCCCAACATCAGCTGGACCTCGAAAACTGGTTCCATTGGATGTGTACGGGAGACCTGATATCAATCGCTGGACCACCACTTATCATCAGGCCTACAACACATATCATGATCCAAGGGATGTAAGTTAAAATCAGCTTTCTAAGTGAGCATAATGAATGCATTGAACTATTCTCAGCACCCAAGGTGTGTTGGCAGCTTTTCTCAGTGGTTATGTGAATGAAAATTAATTTAAGTTGATCAGCCATGATCATATTGAATGGCGGTGCAGGCTCGAAGGGCCGAATGGCCTGCTCCTGCACCTAATTTCTATGTTTCTAAGTTGCTTATTTGGGAAGGCATGGAAACAGGCCCTTCTGCCCACCAAGTCTACACCAACTATTAATCACCTGTTCACACTAGTTCTATGTTATCCCGCTCTCTCATCCACTCCCTAGACACCAGGAGCAATTTACAGAGGCAAATTAACCTACAAACAAACCCGCACGTCTTTGGGATGTGGAAGGAAACCCCCTTCATGTTGACGGTCAGATGGGTAGAAATAAACTTAGGTGCCCTGGTGATTTGTTGAATAGTGCATAGTCAATTGATCATATTTTTTATTTCTATCCTAAATAGAACTTCCTACAATAACATAGCTAACTTAAACAATAGTCTCCCTTGAATATGCTTTAAATTCCAATTGCACACCATATTACAGTTGTTTAATTTTAGCCCCCCCCCCCCCCCCTCCATTGGCGACGCTGACCATATTTAAAGACAAGAGCAGGAATTACTAATCCCATATATTATCAACTCTGGGGTTGATTAATATTTTTTTAATGTATATTTCAGGGAATAACCTTTAATTGGAAAACAGAAGAAGAACAAAAACAGGAAAAGGCAGGGTGTATTGGGTGCCAACATGGCCCAAATGTAAGTAGAAGATTGATGTGTTTGATGTGCAATAACAATAAGAACACGCAAGTTATTTGAGAAATTAGAAATTAGAAAATATTGAGCACGTATTATTGCCTGCTAAACAAATGTTTCATATTTAGGTGAATTTCCATGCTTGTCAACATAGAATCTCAAAAGTATAACATAAGGAAACAGAGTTGTCATCTGGCCATTGTGTCTCCTCCATCACTCCATAAGTTCATGGGTGACCTGTTACTTCAGCACCAGTTTCCTGCAGTTTGCATGTGGCTTCACAATGGGAAGAGGGGTTAAAATGGGCAGGAACAGGGAAATCCAGTAGACCTTGACGGACCGAATGCAAGTGTTTGGCAAAACGGTCGCCCAATCTACGTTTGGTCTTGCTAATGGAGGCCACATCAGGAACACCGAACGCAGTGGATGAGATTGGAAGGTGTGCAGGTGAACCTCTGCTTCACCTGGGAGATGGTTATAGGGACAGGTATTACATCTTTCGTGGTTTCAGGGGAAAAGGGTGGGAGCGGATGAGTAAACTGAGGAGTAGTGGAGGGAGCGATCTCTTCGGAAGGTGGAAAGGGATGGGGATGGGACGATGTGAATGGTGGTGGGATCATATTGGTGGCGATGAAAGTGTCGGAGAACGGTGAGGACCAGGGCTACTCTATCCTTGTAAATATAAAAATATGAAGATGTCTTTTAGAAGTATAGTACAGTGAGTGATTTGGATATTATTTCAAGAGAAGGCCTAAAATTATTTTTTGTTGAAAACTTGTTTTCTTTCTCCAGATTTCTATTGTGCCTCCTTTAGGGACTGTCGAGCTTTGTAAAGGCAGAATTATTGGCAGGCAAGTTGAATGGATTTTACTTTTTGTAGAATTTAAAGTTTGAAGCTGTAATTAACTCCTCTTGGCAAGGGCTGAAATGGATAGACTATCTGACCAATAGGGAAATCTATCAGTCTTGGAATCAAACCCGATAGAAAGCAACAGTTGACTTATGGGAGGGAACGATATCTTAACTGGAGAGACACCACGAGGGTTCCAAAGAAACTCTCTAAACTACTGGGAAAGTACACCTAATGCCATCAAACACTCATGATACGTTAATCCCAGATGAATTGGGTTATTATTTGGCAATAAAAAAAGTCCCCGATCCAAAGTACATTCTGTGGTATTTTGGTATCTACATTCAACACTGATTTCACAGGCAAATGAGGGCAGTCGACTAACGAATATATATTACCTTGTAGAAACACGGAGTAGTGGGGGGGATATACACAAAGTGCTGGAGTAACTCAGTGGGACAGGCAGCATCTCTGGAGAAAAGATTTTGGGTGACATTTTGGGTTGAGACCCTTCAGACTGATTGACCAGTTGAGTTAGTCCAGCACAGTGTCGATCTGTGGTATAAACCGGCATCGGTGGTTCTTTGTTTCTACAACATAGAACCTATTCAAAAGTAGGCATATTTTGAGAAAGTACCTTGAAAAAGTACCTTGTTTGCATGAGACCTGATAGCACCAATCTTTGTTGGGTCTAGAATCAATGTTAAGTTCTCTCATTGTTTCCTTTGGTTGTACACTGTAGCATCACCTCCTTTGAGAGCTCTGAACTGCTGGTGAGACAGGAATTAACTATGAACATATTCGGAACATTTAGGACTATGTTTAGCTCTCTCAATTCTGACACAGATCCAGATGTTTATGACAAAGGATTTTCAAAGTACGCTGGACTGGATATGGCTTTATCATCTTAATACACTAACTAGATTGAAGCCACCACTTTGTGTGTGGTTTGAGGCTGTATTATATATTGTAAATAATGCAAATGGGTCTGATGTATATTAGGATAGAAATTAGAAGTACTCCCTACCCTTTCTCAAATCTTGTGACTGGATCTTCCATGTCTGAATAAGGGGGATTGTGGCTCAGTGTTATATTTCATCTAGAAAATGGTATCATCCTGGCATAGGTCCTTCATAATTATACTTCAGAAGTGTCAGCACTGATCTCAAAGACTGGTCCACACAACTTGAAAATATCTGACAGCATTACCACTAATACTACCGGATGGGTCTCAAAAATATACTATGGTTGTTTTCATTTGGAGAAGATAAAAATAAATGATACCACTTAACTTGTATTCAAAGCTTGAAGATAGACAAAATGCTAGAGTAACTCAGGAAGCATCTCTGGAGAGCAGGGGAATGGGTCAAGACCCTTCTTCAGAATCTGTTCCTTCAGTTCCTTCCTACACATGTATTCAAAGCTTGATGACCATGTTTGCTATAACACATAGGTTTAAAATGATTGAATCCTGAAGGTTTAAAATAGTCAGGAATATTAATTATTCAGCAAACAAATGTAATAATACTTTAAAATGAACAATTACAAGGACACGATTTGTTCATTAACAACTGGTTGTTTAATAAACATAACAGTGCAGATTATGCAAGAAGAATTGAAGAATTAAATTGTGAAGTCAGTCCTTACAGTAATTTTCAACTATCAAGTGAGACACCAAAAAGAATCCCAAAAGATGTATTTGGGGAACCTGATACTTATCGATGGAAGACAGAATATGATTCATCATACAACATTAACCCTGATGTAAGTTAGAACTAACAGATGAGTGAAACTTGATTCATTAGAGTGGTTACATAATCTCAAGTCATGCATTACTTATGTTGCTTAATATATCTTACAGGGCACTTGGAAATAGAAGCACCATTTCTGATTTTCAAAAAGATCAACAGCTCGAAGATATTTTGATAAAGACAATTATCAAATAAGGTGTTTGTCTCGTTTTTGTTTAATAAATAGTTCAACTCAAGCCGTAGACTGCAATATTTCAGCAAATATTTTACATTTTGATTTGAATATTGTTTACCTATTGCCAAGTAATTTAAGCCATCATTAAATATATTAAAACATTTATTTCATTATGGTACATTCTATTGGCATACTTAAAATAAAAACAAGAAGCTGCGGTGTAGAATTTATATCACATGAGTGAGCTGACTGATTTTCTGTATAAATCATTGCAAACACAAACAGGATACATCCAACACTGCAAATCATGCATTTTTATATCATGTTAGTTCACAAAATTGAAAAGTAAATGCAAATGAATGATGTTTTAGTAAAAATTCTATTTAAGGCACAAATTATGGAGTGGTTTAATGATATTACTCCAGGTGTAATTGATCATGAGTATTACATGTCTTTCATTCAACATTTAAAGGAAATTGCAATCAGCGGTTCGATGCCATACTTTGTTTCAATATGAACATGAACAGTAAGAAATGTATTTCAAGTATTTCTTCCTTCAGTTAAAAATACTTTACTGTTTATATACACAACTGATATTGTGAAATAATTATACTTTACACTATATCGGGAACAGTTCAACTATAAAACAGTTTTGAATTGAAATGGGAAAGCAGTCAGTTATATATCCTCAAATAAAATGGTTGTTTGTTCAAATTATCCAGTCTTGTCCTGTTATTTTCTTAGAAAAGTTTGATCATAAACTCCCTTGATTTTCCAACTCCAATCCATTTAACTGAAAGAAAGTGGATAAATTTCAGTAGGAATATAATAAAATGGGGGGATTGAACCTTGTCTATTAATTAAAAGAATTGTCTTATAATTAAAGACAATTTGGTAAATTTATAATGTTACAGTGAAAATCAGATATTCTAGAATCGTAGTATAATTAATGGCACAGGTCTTTGATTCCTTATGATTGTTCTGGCTCCTTACTGTCAGACCCATTCCCTCATTCTTTCCCATTGCCTATTATAGTCACAAATTGTCATAGCGTGGAAACAGGCCCTTCAGCCCTACTTGCCCACACCGGCCAACATGTTCCAGCTAGTCCCACTTATCACTATTATCTGCTCTCCCCCTTAAGCCACTTTCCTATTCATGTTGTTAATGGTTCCTCGAAGTGTCACACATTTATTCATTGCCTTCTCGAAAATCAACATCTACTGTAAGAGGAAATCAAACACAGTCTGCCTTTCTAGCACCTCCTCCTTATTGATTTTTGCCTTATCTGTTATCTCCACCTATTGCCTTTCTGTTGGAATTCTGGAAGCATTCTCCTCCTCCATGAAGATGAAGCATATTCTCATTTAACTTTCCAGCTGCTCCTCGGCCTCAATGCATTTTTCATCTTGTTTATTCCTAATTTTTCCTATCCCCTCCTCATGCCACCCACTTCCAAGTCTCATTTTTGTTACATTCTCTCTTTTGTCCATCCTTTTTTAATTTTAATTTCTAGTCACAGCTTACTAAATTAAGCCTGGCTCTCACTTGGATTTTCTCAATTAACAAATGTCATAAATTTCCTTTTATTGAGCTGTATCTCTAAAATTCTTTCTCACCTTATCTAATTTAGTAGTTAAGAAGTTCCACTTTAGATTGCTTCTTGTCTTTCCCATTATTAAATAATCCTTATGTTTTTTTCATAATTTCTCCCACTAATACCTGCCCCTCCTCATCCCTGGAACCAGATCCAACATACCCTCTCTTATTAAATGTGAATATACCATTTAATTGCTCTGCAATGTTAGCAGCAGTGCTTCTTCAGAACACTCACTTGGGACTGCCACGTGGTTTTCAATGAATCTGATGTAGTTTTGCGCCTTTGGAGGAAGATCATCCCATGTTCGTGCAGCAGTGATGCTGCTCTTCCAGCCCGGAAGCGTTTCATATTCAACCTCCACCTGATTCAGAATCTCCTGGTTTGCTGAAAGAATAGATACATCACTATTAATGAATAAAGAATAACACTAATATATTATTCTTTCAATTGTTCTTTATTGTCATGTATGCACAGCACAATGAAATTATTTTGCACAACCACAAATGCACTGTTGCCACAATATTCAGCACCATTTAAACAAAAAAGACCAGTGCAAAGTCCAGTCAAGGTGCTGGAAGTCTTGGAGCGCCCTGGAACCAGGTAAGATCAAGGTAAGAGCTCAGAACGTAACGTAGAAAAACCTAAACGTTTTTCCTAGAATTTCATCGTCTACTATTCCAATTAAATGTGCAACATGGCAGTGTCATTGCATGTAGTTCATCTGTGAAATCCATTCTTCTGTTTCCATTGGATGTTGGATTTTGGAGAGAGCACATTTAGTGCAATAACATCTGGACAAATATGTCTTAAATGACTTGAACAGAAACCACAGCCTGAAACTTGACAGAAGTAAACTGGTGCAATTAAAGGGTTTACCTTGGATGACAATAAGTCCAACATAGCAACTAATAATGTGTAAGAGGGAACTGCAGATGCTGGATTAAACCGAAGATAGATACTCTGGAGAGAAGGAATGGGTGACGTTTTGGGTTGGGGCCCTTAATGTTCTCTTTTGAAAGGTGATTTATGCGTACACTTTTCATTCTTCATTCAGCGATCCCCAAAGAATGAGCAATTATGCTGAGGGCAGAGCAGTGGCGCAGCTAGTAGAGAGCTGCTTCATAGCGCCAGAGATCCTGACCTCGGGTGCTGTTTATGTGGAGTTTGCACAACCTCCCTGGGACCATGTGGATTTCCTCCGGTTTCCTCTCACATCACAAAGACATATGAGTCTGTATGTTAATTGGCTTTGTACATTTATGGCAATTTGAATAAACAGGGATACAAGAGGCTGCAGAGTGGTGGACTCAGCCCAGTCTATCATATGCACAATCCTCCCCTCCACCGAAAGCATCTACCCGAGGTGCTGCCTCAAAACGGTGGCAACTATCAAAGATCCCCACCATCTGGGCCATGCCCTTTTCTCAATGCTACCATCGGAAAGCACATAGACAGAGAAGCCAGAGGTCCCACATCACCAGGTTCAGGAACAGCTACTTTCATACAACTATCAGGTTCTTGAACCATCCTGCACAACCTCAATTTTACATCAACAATGGAAAACTATAAACCTCTTGCACTATCATGGATTTGTTTTTTTTTTAATGTGCTGTCTTTTTTTAATCTTACAGAATTTGTGTACATTTCTGCAGTCTATGTCATACCTGTACCTCACCGTACGTGCATATGACTATAAACAGGACTTTGAGGCCAAGTTATTGAGTATTTTTAAAGAGATTATTAGGTTCTTGATTAGTAAGGGAGCTAAAGATTAAGGGGAGAAGACAGGCGAATGGGGTTGAGAGGGAAAGATAGATCAGCCATGATGGAATGGCAGAGCACACTCCATGAGCTGAATGGCCTAATTCTACTCCCACGTCTAACGTTGACTTGAAGATGGTTAAAATGGGCAAGTGAAGCTGAATCTGAAGAATGGCAACAAGGGAACCATTACCAGCAGCTGCTGTTCAACAAAAATAGGGAGCAGACAATATTATCTGAAATTATTGGTCCAGAGGGATGTATCATTGCAAATAAAACCATTTGTCACCCTCTTGTTGGAATAGAGACAATGGGAATGAGAACCAGGATGTTTAGGGTCAGACTTGTCGATTGAACACTGGTCTTCAATAAGAAAACAATTATTTCCCACCTGGTCTCTACAACGCAGAAGAAAAAGCATTGTGAGCACCAAAAATAGTGTATTAAAACAGAAGAAAAAAAAATTCTTCTTTTGATAAAATGATAATGTGCTGGAGTAACTCAGTAGGTCAAGCGGCATCTCTGGAGAACATGGATAGGCGACGTCTCGCGGATAGGTGACCCTTCTTCAGACTCTATGCTCTCCAGACATGCAGCCTGACCCGCTGACTTACTCTAGCACTTTGTGTCCCTTTGTGTAAAGCAGCATCTGCAGTTCCTAGTTTCTACTTTCTCATTTTGATAACGCCTTACATAGATTCTGAATATTCCAAAGTTCCACAACAAATGCAGCAGTTTTAAAATGTGGTTGCAACCGATAACTTGTGTTAAAATTTGTGCTCATATGGACACTCTCTGAACAGCTGCAGCACAGGACAGCTGCAGTTCATTCACGGAAAGTGCTGGAGATGGCCGCGGGCAACCACAAGATCGTGGCTTAGAAGAGTGCAGCTGCAGACTGCAGGGTTGTGGCAGAAGCCAGCCTGGCCCAGCTGTCCTTCTCGCACCAACATGGGCATGAGCTGGTCAGCTGGTGGAGAGCAGGTGTGCCGTCGGCGTGAGAGGGAACAGCATGCACGTCTCCTATGGTGCCATCGCCTCTCACTTGGGATTATGTCTCAGCACTCCGACAACACTGAACCTGGCACGCTATCCATGCTTTTATTCATACTTAGCCCAGAGCTGGAGGTAACCAGAGCCTCAAACACAGCTGTCTGAACATCGATCAAACCTGTTGGAGTCAACACCGCAGGCTCTATAACGGAGGACCATTCTAATGCTGTGCATATAAGCGACCATATGCTTCACCTCTGATTTGATTAATCGTGAAAAGGCTTCTCACAATTTGAAAATAAACTCCTTCACAGTAGGTAACAATGTTCTCGGATTACCAAGCAGGCATTGAACAAGTGGATCTGTATAGCTGTCAGTCTTTTTCAAGCTGGGCTCTGAAAGCCTTTGTCTGCAGTCTTTGCTGCTTGACTAAAACAGGTTTTTTTCGTGTGATAGTTTGTTAGCATATGCTCATCTGTGAGAGATGGTGTGGCTTTAACGTTGTCCTGTTTGGTGCTGGAAATGTTCATCTGTGGTTGCATTTCCTGTTGTGGCTGACAAGGCCTACCCTTGACAGGCAGACCCTCCCACAGGTGAAGTTGTCTCTAAACATTAATCTTGCGATAAGCTCCTGCCATTATTAATGTACACTAGTGTCATAGAATCATACAGCATGGAAACACGCCCTTAGACCCAACTTGCCCATGACGACAAACATGTCCCATTTTCGCTACTCCCACCTGCCTGCATTTGGCCCATTGCCCTCTAAACCTATCCTCTCTATGTACCTGTCCAAGTGTCACTTAGATAGACACAAAAATCTGTAGTAACTTGGCAGGTCAGACAGTATCTCTGGAGAAAAACAAATATTGTGACGTTTCTGGTTGAGACCCTTCTTCAGACCTTGACTCTCAGTCTGAAGAAGGGTCTTGATCCGAAATGTCACCTATTCCTTATCTCCAGAAATGCTGCCTGTCCCGCTGAGTTACTCCAGCTTTTTGTATTTACCTTTGGTTCCTTCCTACAACCCAATGTCTGTAAACGCTGTGATAGTACCTGCCTCCTCTGCAGCTCATACCCACCACCATCTGTGTAACATAATTTAACCTTAAACCCATGTTCTCTTGTTTTTGATTCCCCTAATCTGGAGAGTAAAGGTCTGTGCATTTATCCAATCTATTTCTCTCAAGGTCTTGTACACCTCCATAAGATCGCCCCTAATCCTCCTGAACTCCAAGGAATAATGTCCTGCTCAACCTCTCCTATAGCTCAGGCCCTTGGGTCCTGGCAACATCCTCGTAAACCTTATCTGCACCTTCTCCAGCTTGACAACATCTTTCCAAAAACATGGTGACAAAAACGGAACACAATACTCAAAATGTGGTTTCACCAACGTATTATACAATTATAACATGATCTCCTAACTTCTCAACTCATATCTCTGACCGGTGAAGACAATGTGCTGAAAACCTTCTTGACCACCCCAATATCACTTTCAAGGAATGATCTACCTGCACACCTAGATCCCTGTGGTCTACAACGCTCCCCAGAGCCTTGCCATTCACTGTTTAAGTCCTGCCCTTGTTGAACTGCCCAAAATGCAACAACTCATACTTCCCTGTATTACATTCATCAACCATTTCTCAGTCCACCTGCCCAACCGATCAAGATCTTGCTGCAATTTTTGACAACCATCTTCACTATCACCCGCTTCAGCGACATCTGCAAACGTGCTAATCATGCCTTCTCATCCAAATCATTGATGTAAATGACATGCAGCAAGTGGTCGAACCAGGCCTCCAATTAGAAGAGCAACTTTCCACCAAAACCTTCTGCTTCCATGATGCCAACTTTCTATCTAGTCAGTTATCTCTCCTTGGATCCTTGGTGAATCTCCCAATGCAGACCCAAGGAATTCAGAGTTGATGCTTGAAAGATTAGCACCGAGTGACAATGAAGTGTAATTGAGTGAATTATCAACGTGCTGGGTCCTGCACTTCTTACTGGGTCCAGAAAAATAAAGAGTGACCGGGACAGTCAGTAGGGCAGTTGGAAACCTGTAAATGATGCCTCAACCCAGCAGTCAGTATACTGCAGAGAATGTGAGCATACAGATCACTGAGAAGAGGAATAACTAGCATAGTTCTGGGCTGGTTTCTGCATCGATCAACACCTTGAGCAACAAGGAAAATAGTTGAATGTGGAAACAAGCAACTGCAGATGCTGGTTTATAAAAAAAGGCACAAAGTACCGGCGTAACTTAGCAGGTCAGGCAGCATCTCTGGAGAATATGGAGAGGTGATGCTTCGGGCCATGTCCCTTCTTCAGACATTGTATAAGGAGATGGAAAAGGAAGCTGTATAAGAGGTGGGCAGGACAAAGCATGGCAGGTGATAGATGAAGGCGGTCTGAAGTGTCTTGACCCAAAACGTCACCCATTCCTTCTCTCCAGAGATGCTGCCCGTCTCGCTGAGTTACTGCAGCATTTTGCGCCTACCTCAGGTGATAGATGAAGACAGACAAGGGTTTTTTTGATAGATGGTTGAAACAAAGGTCAGACGTATTAAAACAGTAGAAACAAGAAGAAATCCATCACTGTCTTTTTATGAAAAGACAGAATGTGCAAGACAAAAAGATTGATGTTGCAAATTGTGAAGCTCGAGGAAGAAATGTAGGCGAAAGGTTAGAATTAGGTGCGAGTCCAGATTTCAGCATCTGCAGTCATTCTAACACCTAGAATTCAGACTCTTGTATTTCCATATCTTTTTAGACAAGCACAGATACAATGCTCTTCTTTAAAAAGGTGAGACTGCCTACATTCACACCCCTCTGTAGATGCCAAATTCATTGATTATATCCACCGGTAATATGAACCCAAAAATGGTCTAAACTCTGAGATAACATACAGGGTACTGAAGATGCCGTATCCACCATGCAGGACAAACAAACCCCTCGATTTCATGCGATGTTACAGATATAGGGATACTATAATAAAGACACTCCACCAAATAACATAAGCAACTGTTGTTACGCAGATAATTAAAATAATGTGTGCATATTTGATAGGTATTCCTTTACTGAAGAAAACAAGCATATGTTTTAGCACACTGAGATTTATATTTTGATAACCATTACTGCTTTGAAGGCAAATAGTTATTGTGAAAATGCTTGATCTCAGCAATTCTATATCAAGAGGCTATGGGTATTTTAAGCTATGCATATTTTCTTAGTGAAAATGCATTTTTTCCTGCTTAAGGGTTCAACAATTCTTTTATTATCACATGTACCAATGTGCAATGTACAGTGAAAGATATTTTTTGCATTTGAATCAGTGAGATTTTTGCCATACTTGAAGACAGTCTGTCTGTCCTTTCTTTCTATGTGTTTTAATAGTATGTGTTAAATGTATGTTTTTAGTGGTCTTTAGCTTGTTTTATTATGTGGGGCGTTGGGGGAAATTTTTTCTACTCTTACCTCGACGGAAATGTGATTTTTTTCCCGTATCGTATCTCCGTCCACACTGCGGCCTAATATCAAGGAGTTGCCGGCCTTTGCTGGTGACCAACTTTTGAGAGCTCCACCGCGGGGAGCCTATGGGACTTTAAAATCGCGTAGCCCTCGATCTCTTTGCCAGGGATAAACTTCGGAGCTCCGACTGTGGGTGCTTGCGGACTTAACATCACGGAGCTCGTGGTCTCTGGTCAGAGACCGACTTCGGGAACTCCAAGCCGCAGGAGCTTCGACCGCCCCGATGCGGAGCTTCTATCGCCCCGATGCGGGAGCTTCGACCACTGGCTGCGAGAGCTTCAATCGCCCCGATGGATCGTGGAGTTGGTGGCCTTTGCTGGAGACCGACTTTGGGAACTCTAACCCGCGGGAGCCTGCGGACTTAACATTGTGGAGCTCGTGATCCCTATCGGGGATTGACCTTGGAGCACCAACCGTGGGGGCCTGCAGACTTTAACCACGGTTAGAGACCGACTTCGGGAGCTCCAAGCCGCAGGAGCTTCGAATGCCCAGACACAGGGGCTTCGATCGCCCCAACGGCAGATGATTTGACTGCCCCGACCGCGGGAGAATAGAGGAAGATTGGACTTTTTTGCATTCCATCACAGTGAGGAATGTGGGGAATAGAAACATAGAAATTAGATGCAGGTGCAGGCCATTCGGCCCTTCAAGCCTGCACCGCCATTCAAGATGATCATGGCTGATCATCCAACTCAGTATCCTGTACCTGCCTTCTCTCCATACCCCCGATCCCTTCAGCCACAAGGGCCACATCCAACTCCCTCTTAAATATGGCCAACGAACTGGCCTCAACTACCTTATGTGGCAGAGAATTCCACAGATTCACCACTCTCTGTGTGAAAAACGATTTTCTCATCTCGATCCTAAAAGACTTCTCCCTTATCCTTAAACTGTGACCCCTTGTCCTGGACCCCCAACATCGGGAACAATCTTCCTGCATCTAGCCTGTCCAACCCCTTAAGAATTTTGTAAGTCTCTATGAGATCACCCCTCAATCTTCTAAATTCCAGCGAGTACAAGCCAAATCTATCCAGTCTTTCTTCATATGGAAGTCGTGCCACCCAGGAATCAGTCTGGTGAACCTTCTCTGTACTCCCTCTATGGCAAGAATGACTTTCCTTAGATTAGGAGACCAAAACTGTACGCAATACTCCAGGTGTGGCCTCACCAAGAACCTGTACAACTGCAGTAGAACCTCCCTGCTCTTGTACTCAAATACTTTTGCTATGAATGCCAACATACCATTCGCTTTCTTCACAGCCTGCTGCATCTGCATGCCTACTTTCAATGACTGGTCTACCATGACACCCAGGTCTCGTTGCATCTCCCCTTTTCCTAATCGGTCACCATTCAAATAATAGTCTACTTTCCTGTTTTTGCCACCAAAGTGGATAACCTCACATTTATCCACATTATACTGCATCTGCCATGCATTTGCCCACTCACCCAGTCTATCCAAGTCATCCTGCAGCCTCCTAGCATCCTCCTCACAGCTAACACTGCCACCCAGCTTTGTGTCATCCGCAAACTTCGAGATGTTGCATTTAATTCCCTCGTCCAAATCATTAATGTATATTGTAAATAGTTGGGGTCCCAGCACTGAGCCTTGCGGCACACCACTAGTCACTGCCTGCCATCCTGAAAAGGACCCGTTCACTCCTACTCTTTGCTTCCTGTCTGCCAGCCAGTTCTCTATCCACATCAATACTGAACCACCAATACCGTGTGCTTTAAGTTTGTATACCAATCTCTTGTGTGGGACCTTGTCGAAAGCCTTCTGAAAGTCCAGATATAACACATCCACTGGTTCTCCCTTATCAACTCTAATAGTTACATCCTCAAAAAATTCAATAAGATTCGTCAGACATGATTTACCTTTCGTAAATCCATGCTGACTTTGTCCAATGATTTCACCACTTTTCAAATGCGCTACTATCCCATCTTTAATAACTTACTCTAGCAGTTTCCCCACTACCGATGTTAGACTAACTGGTCTGTAATTCCCCGTTTTCTCTTTCCCTCCCTTTTTAAAAAGTGGGGTTACATTAGCTACCCTCCAATCCTCAGGAACTACTCCAGAATCTAAAGAGTTTTGAAAAATTATCACTAAGGCATCTGCTATTTCTGGGGCTACTTCCTTAAGTACCCTGGGATGCAGCCTATCTGGCCCTGGGGATTTATCGGCCTTTAATCCACTCAATTTACCTAACACCACTTTCCAGCTAACCTGGATTTCACTCACTTCCGCCATCTCATTTGACCCGCGATCCCCTGCTATTTCCGGCAAATTATTTATGTCTTCCTTAGTGAAGACAGAACCAAAGTAGTTATTCAATTGGTCTGCCATGTCCTTGTTCCCCATGATCAATTCACCCGTTTCTGACTGCAAGGGACCTACATTTGTTTTAACTAATCTTTTGCGCTTCACATGTCGATAAAAACTTTTGCAGTCAGTTTTTATGTTTCCTGCCAGTTTTCTTTCATACTCCATTTTCCCTTTCCTAATTAAGCCCTTTGTCCTCCTCTGTTGGTCTCTGAATTTCTCCCAGTTCCCTGGTAGGCTGCTTTTTCTGGCTAATTTGTACACTTCATCTTTTTCTTTGATACTATCCCTGATTTCCCTCGTTATCCACGGATGCGCCACCTTCCCTGATTTATTCTTTTGCCATACTGGGATGAACAATTATTGTAGTTCATCCATGCAGTCTTTAAATGCTTTCCATTGCATATCCATTGAATCTGCTGTGGTGGCTGTTTATGTTAACTTTTATGTAATTGTGTGTCTTGTTACTTTTTATTTTGTATGGCTGTATGGTAATCCGCATATCACTGCATATCATTGGTACATGCGACAATAAAATACATTTGAAACCTTTGAAGTACCCCATGCACGGAAACAGCCCACTGTCTATATGCAATGGTTGCCAGATTTTGGTGTCATTATGCCATTTTAGGAAAGCTGGGTTGGAGAAAGACTGAAGGTTATTAATCATTAACCCACAACATTTGCTTTCATATAGTACCTGGAAAATACGGAATTCTCTTTCCATTCAGTTTGTATGCTAAACCGATTTTAATCTCATCAAAGGTCTCCAGAATATCCAGCTTCATTAGTGCCAAGCTATGGATTTAGAAATAATGTCACTATTAAAATCGAATGCAAAGTTCAAATGTTAGTGTACAATCCTACAACCTTTAGGCCAGGGGTTGGCAACCTTGTTCTGCATAGGGGCCAGGCATGTCTGTGAGCAGATGGCGGGCCATATCTATCATGTGTTCACATAGATCCCGCCCCGGAAGGCAGGCATCAAATCACGTGCTCACATGGATCCCACCCCTTCGAGGCCGCCACACGGAGCACTGGCCCTAGTTACGGGTGCTCATGAACATGGCGCATCTACGGTCCATTGCCTTGGCTCTGTCCTGAACGCGGTGGCTCAAATACTCACACATCCCCGGCCTATTGATAACCCCGATCTCGACAGTGAAGCCCACACACAGAAGGTGCGCAGCCTTGCTGGTGGCTTTGTGCAGGATGCGATACAGCCAGAGCACCACCACTCGGCGGCTCTGGGAAAAGAAAGCCTGCGGGCCAGATGATTTTGGGTTATGGGCCGCATTCGGCCCAGGGGCCGTAGGTTGCCGACCCCTGCCCTAGGCCTATGCAATCCCTTGGTTGCCAAAAACTTTACCACCTCCTACCCCCCCCCCACACACAATTTTACTGATTGTATACCTCATTGCAACCTTCCCCACAGCCAACAATGAACTATTCTGCATTTCCTTGATCGTCTGGTTTGATCTGTTGTTTTCACACCTTACCCGTCCATATTTTTAGTCCCCTCTCTCCTGACTCTCAGTCTGAAGATTGGTCTTGACCCAAAACATCACCCATTCCCTCTCTCCAGAGATGCTGCCTGTCCCGTTGAGTTACTCCAACATTTTGTCTTTATCTCTGTTCTTTAATATTATTGGATCACTGTCTTGGATTGTTACACAGAGGTTCTTTAAAATTTATATATTTTTGTTGTTTTTTTAATATAAATTGTATGGGCCACTTGAACACTTTTGTTGTAACTTTAGAATTCCACTCACACATTTGGAGAAATAGTTTCACATAAAGGGCAGCACATTGGCGCAGCTGGTAGAGCTGCTGCCTCACAGCTCCAGAGAACTGGGTTCGATCCCGACTACAGGTGCTGTCGATGTGTTGGGTTTGTACGTTTTCCTTGTGACTGTGTGGGTTTCTTCCGGGTGCCCGGTTTCTTCCCACATTCCGGAATTGTGTGGGTTTTCAGGTTAATTGGCCTCTGTACATTCTCCCTAGCGTGTAGGGAGTAGATGCAAAAGTGAGATAACCGATAAATTCTGTGAACGGGTGATCGTTGGTTGGTGTGGACTCGGTGGGCTATCGTGCGTGTTCCATGCTGTATTCCCAAACCTAAATGTGATAAGAGTTATTTGGCTTTGAAAAATCTTGGAATGTTTGGAGATGTAAGTGATGCTGAGTAAATATAGGAACTCCCTTCACTGATAAAGTAGTACATTAAATGCAATCTGTACCAATGTACTTACGCAGTGAATCCATTGATCATATTAGCATATTTCAGTATGACTAGATCTAACCAGCCACAACGCCTTTTCCTTCCCGTCGTCACACCCACTTCATTGCCTCGTGACTGAAGCATTTCACCAATTTCCTGAAACATAGGTGTCAAATATTTGCATTTGTAACCTAACTTTATTTAGAAACAATGCGCACATCAATAAGTTATAATATATTTGCTTAATTTGTACATAAATATTTAAATTGTTTTAAGAATAAGGGGCAAGCCATTTAGAACGGAGATGAGGAAACACTTTTTCCTGTGGAATTCTCTGCCTCAGAGGGCCAGTTCTCTGGATACTTTCAAGAGAGAGCAAGATGGAGCTCTTAAAGATAGCGGAGTCAGGGGATATGGGGAGAAGGCAGGAATGGGGTACTGATTGGGGATGATCAGCCATGATCACATTGAATGGTGGTGCTGGCTCGAAGGGCCAAATGGCCTACTCCTGCACCTATTGTCTAAATCACTAGGGACATGTTACGACAGCACACTAACGGAAATTTGCCCTAATAGAATTCACAAACGACTATCCAAAAAATTGGGACAGGAAATACAATTTGCACCTACAGAATTCATGAAGAAGTAACTAAATAAGCACAAACGTTATGTTCAACTCGTCATTCTTGACACATTCACAGATAAGGGCTACACAGTGGCCGAGTTGTTACCTTACAGCACCAGAGACTCTGGTTCAATCCTGATCACTGTCTGTACAATTTTCAATGTGCGTCAGATATTATTTTTCGAACCTACTAGGGTGAACAATGCAAACTTACGTTTATTTGTTCAGTTGGGAATGCTCCAATCCCAACTCTGGTGGTGTAGGCTTTGAAGACCCCATACACAGCTCCAATGCATGATGGAGGGATTCCCAGTCCTGTACACACACCTCCAGCAGTGCAATTAGAGGATGTCACAAACGGATATGTTCCTTTATTAGAAAAGCAAAGCACAATGCAGTTGCTGGAAATATCTTCAGACCCAGCTTAACAATTTTTTCCTAGATCTCAATTATAAAATTATTAAGGAACCAGAAAAATGTTATCCAGTCATAACGTCAGAATTTTTCTTTTGATCAAGGGATAGCACAGTGGCACAGCAGTAGAGTTGCTGCCTTACAACGTCAGAGACTTGGGTTCGATCCCGACTATGGATCTGTCTGTACGAAGTTTGTACATTCTCTCCGTAACCTGCGAGGGTTTTCTCCGGGTGCTCTGGTTTCCTCCCACACACCAAAGACATACAGATTGTAGGTTAATTGGCGAGGTAAAATTGTAAATTGTACTCAGCGTGTGTAGGATAGTTTTAGTGTGCGGGGATTTCTGGTTGGCTTAGACTCGGTGGCAAAGGGTCTGTTTCCGCACTGTATGTCTAAACTAAACTCACAATTGCATGTAGCCAAAAATGCTGGAAAAACTCGGTGAAGCAGCATCTATGGAAGTGCATGATTCACTTTAATGAGTATCCAAACACCCTTCAAGTATGTTAATGAAAACACATTTAACGTACAAGCAGGCACATTGAAGACTTGTATCCTGTCCTCCTTGTAATAAAAACATTTGGGTGAAAAGTGTTCTAATAATGAACACATAAGCAACATTTTCATGAACCTTTATCAAGAATGGGTGGTTTTCTCCCCTTCTTGTTTAATAGAAAAACCTCCACAGAAAACCATCACAAATTGCTTGACCGGTTGGGACTCAATTGAAAACTAATATGCAGTAGACAAGCAAATAGAAAGGCAAATGATGTGCACCCAGTTTTCTGGGGGTTATTCCACAGTAGACTTAGTGTGGAGCTTTATGTTACTATACCAGTAGGGGCAAAAATGAATATTATGTGAATTAAGTCAGCTAACTTCGATAAAAATTAGAATCACAGACAAAAGTACTGTTTCCAATTTTGCAAATAGTGCATTTTCACCTGGAAATTATTTTTCTATTCCAAATAAATTTGAATTCTGCTTAATTAATACCCATGTAATAGTGTTATGTGGTCTAATTTCAGTCTAGATGGAGTAATTAAACCGGCAGGCTTGTGTAGAAACAAGGATCTACATATGCCAGTTTACAAAGAAAGACACAAATTGCTGGAGTAACTCAACGGGTCAGGCAGCATCTCTGGAGAACATGGATGTGTGATGTTTCGGGTCGGGACCATTCTTCACTGACTTTAGGGGCAATCCCGAAGAAGGGTCCTATCAGAAAGGTCACATATCCACGTTCTCCAGAGAAGCTGCCTGATCCGTCAAGTTACTTCAGAACTTTGTGTCTTTCTTGGCAGACTTGTGTGATGGGCTCCTGCCTAACTATGCCACCTGGTGGTGAAATCCCATGCCAAAAATAGGCTGATGTTACTGAGTATTGGCATCTTCACGTATACCCATGATTATACAGTGAAGATAAATTAACGGCCATAAACTGGCTCTCAGGTTCAAACTGGAGGCAAAAAATAAACAACTGCCTTCGACTCATTAAGAGTTATTCAGTAACTTTCATTCTGCTATACAAAATACCATCTGTACTTCAACTCTGCCTCAGGTAAGCAGCCAACATAATCAAAGATCTTTCTCATCATGGTCACTCCCTCTTCACCCCTCTCCCATCGGGCAGAAGATACAAAAACTTTAGAGCATGTAGCATCATATTCCAGAATGACAACTTTTCCACTGTTATTCGACTAGTGAACGGTCCTCCCAATAAGAGTAGCCATGATCTGCCAACCTACTTCATTGGGGACTTTGGACTTTTTGAATAAATGAATGACACTTTGTCTATTTCTCTGTAACACTATATATTGTATACAAATATAGTGTTACAATGCTGTAACACTATATTTGCACTGTTATTTTTCTCGTTGCACTACCTGTTGTACTTGTGTAAAACTTGATTGTAATCATAAATGGTATAATATGACTGGATAGCACACACAGCCTTTCACTGTATTTTAGTACACGTGGCAATAATAAACCAATACTAAAATTGAATTGTTAAGAGGGACTGGAAATATTTTGCTCAAATTTCTAAGCACAACTTTGAAACATAGAACACTACAGCAGAACGGGTATGCCCATCCATTTGTTTTGTTTAGCTAAGCAGCAGCTCTGACCATTCTAACCAAGAACCAGCCTGCAGGTAACAGGTTCCACATAGTATCCGAACAACATATCAAAACACATTGCCTGTTAAATTTGCCTGGGCGATTCTTATGCTATCATTTTCAACAAAATCGGGTCCAGATTCTCTTGCCCCCGAGCAGTGCCCATTAGCTATTGGCAGTCTCCATCCCAAAACGTGCTGCTAGCCTGGAAGGTTTAGCAAGGCTACACAGGGACAACGATTGCCTTTCTTGCTTTCATGTTACAGCAACAAAAGGGACCACGTATTTAAGAGTTCAAGAGTGTTTTATTGTCATATGTCCCGAAACGGAACAATATATATACACACACACACACACACACATATATATACATACACACACACAAACAGACAAATAAATAGACAATAATAGTGGAAAAATAATGTCCCCAAGTCTATATAGTTCAGAGCCTCTTTGTAGGTTGTAATGTTCAATATCTCGATGGCTGCAGGGAAGAAGCTGCTCCCGAACCTGAACGTTGCAGTTTTCAGGCTCTACCTTTTTCCTGATGGCAGGAGTGAAATGTGCGCGTGGAATAATTTTCTATATCAACCAACTTCAACTCATTGGTGATGCAATAATGTGTAGAAAATAAATCTCCGATGAATGAGAATTGCCATTAAACTATTGCATTTAAATCTAAGCTGCGATTATTTTGATTGGGCGACCTCCGTTGGGCTTTAGTGGCAGGAGGCAAATTATAGTGCCTCCAGGTTCTTGCTGAGGTAGTATGCATTATAACCAACTCTCAAAGCACACTACGGATGTTAGTGCCACCAGTCAGTTGTCAGAGGCAGACAAAAGTGCTTGAGAAACTCAGCGGGTGAAGCAGCATCTATGGAGCGAAGGAATAGGTGACGTTTTGGGTCGAGGCCCTTCTTCAGACCATCTCGACCCGAAACGTCACCTATTCCTTCGCTCCACAGATGCTGTCTCACCCGCTGAGTTTCTCCAGCACTTTTGTCTAACTTTGATTTTTCCAGCATCTGCAGATCTTTCTTAAACAGTAGTCAGAGGCATACCACCTTACTCTTCGTAGAAGTCATCGACCCACGCCACCCTGGCTACGTACTTATTTCACTCCTACCATCAGGAGGAAAGTGAAGGAATCGGAATCTGTGACCAACAACAGCTTCTTCCCAACAACCATCAGGGCCTTGAACACTACACAATGCTAAGCTATGGACTGCTTTTGGTTGCACGAAGGACCGGGCTTTTTTTGCAGTAGGGGGGGTTATTAATTTATTTGATTACTGTTTATACTTTGTTATCTATAATTATTGTGTTTATCGGCCTGTTATGCTGCTGCAAGTAAGAATTTAATTGTGCCGTAGTCAGTACAAATAACAAACATTCTAGACACCTCTTAATGCGAATTTGTTCAATGTTCAGATCTATTCCCTTTATCCTGTACACTGTTGACGGTTTGATCGTAATGAATAGTCTTTCCGTTGACTGGATAACACGCAACAAAAGCATGTACATGTGAAACTAAACAGATGAGATTTTGTTTTTCGATACAATGTGCACATTCTTATTTAATGAGTGAAACATGTGATTTTGATAACGTACCAAAATCGATATCTAGTAATGCTGCATTGGCACCTTCCACAAGAATCCTTTTAGCTGGACCATGAATAGCTTCGTACATAAAGTAAACACCGTCTCGTACCATCGGCCTGATACGTTCAGCGTATTCCTAAAGGAAGAGTTGAATATTACAGGTTGTTTCTGCTAAAGAATACGGAGGCTACTCTGACGAAAGGTAATCTTTAATGAATATTAAATCTGTAGTCCATCAGATATTTTCCCATTCATTTCTAAATTGCAGAATTATTGAGCTGTTCGCTTGATTTCTAAAGAAAACTCCTCGCTTTCTACTTAAAGTACCTGACAGGTAAATATGAACGGTTTCAAATGTGGTACTGCATAGCTCCAGACACCCAAAATATAAAAAAAAAAACAGGTTTAAACAGTGCTGACAACATTAAGAGCAAATGGACCAGGAATGACAGTGAAAACATGCAATGTATTGACCTTGCTTTGCCAATTGTTTTTTACACGTTAGAGTGTCTTTGAATAATAAAGATTTATTTCTCAATGTCTCACTTGCAGTTTCATAAATTCTACACACCTGTTTAAATTGAACATAGAACGCTACAGCACAGGAATGGACACTTTGGTCCAAAATCTTTGTGCTAAACATGATGCCAAATTAAACTGATTATTGTGCAGTCTTATTCTCTCAGATTGTAATACCTACTTTTCTTGGGGCTCTTCTAAAATTCTCTCTCGACCTCCATTTCCCTGTTTCAATCTAACCTTTCTTTCCCCACACTTTTTATTTCTGTACCTGATTTGATCTGAGGGTTTCTACTTCAACTGGTATTCCGTGGTCCAGAATCTGCTTGTTATATTGAGACTTCAGTCTGATTACTTGAGGAGCGATAAAATTACGCCTTTCCCATCTGCGTGGGCCTCAAAGCCTTGTGCGCAAGATCACTGCGATTATATACATAAGGTCAATTCTAATGTATAGCAGGTTGCACTTGTTTATCACATTAAGTTTGGCTCCAATGTTATAGCCACATGACACTATGTAATTCAATACTCTCATCTCACCCCCCCTCGCCCATGTCCATCCATTATCAGCCATGCTTTGTCCTGACCCTCCTCTCTTCCCACTCCTTCCCCACCCACACAATCAATCTGAAGAGTCCCAACCGAAGGTAGACAAAAATGCTGGAGAAACTCAGCGAGTGAGGCAGCATCGATGCAACGAAGGAATAGGTAACGTTTCGGGTCGAGACCCTTCTTCAGACTGAAGACAACCAAAGATGTCAGTTATCCTTGTTGTCCAGAGATGCTGCCTGACCCGTTGAGTTACTTCAGCACTTTGTGTCTTTTTTTATATGAAATACTACTTCATTACAGCATCACATAAAAAAACTATTCAATGAATCTCTGCTTTTTCTTCATTGAACCATCTGCTTAAGTTATGCAAATACAGCTCGAGGTTTGCCCACACAAATTCTCTCTCTATAGAATTGTGTACCCAGTATCCTAAAATGCAATGTTAATCTGCACAATTAGAATTTATAGTAGAGCATACTCATACTTAAATTACCATTTAGACTTGGAACTATACTCTGGGTAAACTCTGGGTGTATGCCTTCTTTTATCTTATTTTTGTCCCTGTCATATTATAGAAATGAATAGGAAAATTATGGATTAGTGTGGGCAGATTTAATACAATCTTATGGAAAAAACAATTTCAAATCATCATAACATGAGATTAATAAAGGTTATATACTCTGTTACAAGCAGTTCATAATGCAATGACTCAATATCAATGTACTCTCACGTACATCATTTACTAACAATGATAAATATGTTAGAACATTCCCTTCATCATTTTACCTTTAATTTTTTAAGCTGTCCTTCAATGTCGATTTTCAGACTTGGGAACATGGACTGATATTGCCGAGCCAGAAGTTTAAATCTGTCAAAGATTCGAGAATCATATAAAACATTATCAGCTTCCTTTTCTTCCTAATCAAATAAAGAACCACACGTTAGCAGCAGAGGAGACGCCCATTCAGTATTTACTGAGCCAAAGCAATCCAACATTTGGGGCAGCACAGTGGAAGAGTTGCTGCCTTACAGCGCCAGAGAATCGGATTCAATCCTGACAATGGATGCTGTCTGTACAGATTGTATGTTCTCCCTATGACTTTGTGGGCTTTATCCAGGCGCACCCGATTTCTCCCACACTCCAAAGACGTACAGGCTTGTAGGTTAATTGACTTTGGTAAGAATTGTAAATTATTCCTAGTGTGTAGGATAGTGCTAGTGTACGGGGTGATCGCTGGTCAGCGTGGACTCTTGGGCCAAATGGCCTGTTTCCACACTGTATCTCCAAATGCTAAAGTAATGAATCCTAACACCTCTGCTTCTCCTGGTTGTTGAAGATTTTGTTCTATCCAAGGCAAAACTAGCAGCCATGATAAACTACGAGGTTACATAAAAGAAAGAAGTAATCTCCAAACTCAGAAATCGACTAGAGGTCTACTAATTTTAAAACAATAGATTTCTATAATTTGCACATTTTGCAGCAGTTTCACTTGATGTGCTCTCAGTCGATGCATAATTGCCTGGCAACTGGACAAAGTTCCCATCCCACCAATTAAAGAGGTGCCAGTTCCTTAATTAAATCATCAGACCCGGGTTCGATCCCGACCTTGGGTGCGGAGTTTGCACATTCTCCCTGTGACTGTGTGGGTTTCCTCCCACATCCCAAAGATGTGCGGTTTGTAGGTTAATTTGCTTCAGTAAATGGCACCTAGTGTCTTCGGAAAGGACGCAAAAGTGGGATAATAAAGAACTAGTGTGAAGAGGTGATCGATGGTCAGCATGGACTTGGTGGACCATAGGGCGCGTTTCCATGCCGTATCTTTAAACTAAACTAGATCCCTCTGAACTTACTGCTGCTCACATTAAACCCATGCTTTCTAGTTTTAGACACCTCTGCTAGGAAAAGCTTCTTATTCCCCTTATTTACAGCCCTCATAATTTTGTTTTCCCCAATAATGATGGGCATTATTGACTGCCCTGCTGAATTGTTACAGCAGGTTATTCCATTTAAATTCAGAAGTTTTGTGCAATTTCTCTGTTGTTACCTGGCACTGAAGTCACTGAAGTCAGCCAAAAGGTCACAGACACGGAGACCAGTGCGTGCTGCTTTGGAAGAATATGTTGGTCCGATGCCTTTTTTTGTTGTGCCAATGCTAGAAAGACAACATGTACTCCTTTATATTTATCATAATATGCAAAAGTGCAGCAACAGTCATCTACCCATGTTAGTTTAAAAATAGCTTGTCGAAGAAAAGTTGTTCAAGAAAACTGCAAAAGATAAATACAGATTTGTTTTTTTCCCCTGATTGATGTGAATAGGACATGTTGTTAGCTATTGCGCGATGTAGCCCAGCTCCATTGCTGACTAAAGGGCCTGTTCCACTTACATGTCCTTGGCACGCAAATTACGCGACCTCGTGGTCGCGTTGAGCCGCGGCGATCCCGTGTGATTTCATTCGACCGCACAGCCGTCTGGAGCTCATGACGTAATTTGAAGATGGGCACAAAATGCCGGAGTGACTCAGCGGGACCGGCAGCATCTCTGGAGAGAAGCAATGGGTGATGTTTCGTGTCGAGACTCTTCTTCAGTCTGAAAGAAGGGTCTCGACCCGAAAATGTCACCCATTGCTTCTCTCCAGAGATGCTGCCAGTCCCGCTGAGTTATTCCAGCATTTTGTGTCTATCTTCAATTTTCTTGGCCCCGCTCTGAGAGTAGAAGTGGGGGTGGATCCGGACCGCAACGGCCGTGAGCCCCAGGCCGAGCTCGGTGATCATTTGCCTGCTTCTGCTGCTGGTGTAGGTGAGACATAGCGTCGCGGCAGGGTCTTGGGCCTGTCCCACTTTGGCCGTCAGTTACACAAAAGGCCAGTGGTGCGCAAAGATTTCATTCGCTACAAATATTTCAGAGCCCCATGCGATGTCGCGCACAACTACATACCCCTCTGCGCTTCTCAGTGGGACCAACCCCGCATGGCCATACGATGCCCCTCAACACGACCACGAGGTTGCGTAATTTGTGTGCCAAGGACACGTAATGGGACAGGCCCTTAAAGTTGTTACACAGGCACCATATTTAACTTTTGCAGTTAACTTAAGTACAGACACGTCGCAGTTTATGCAGGGGTTACGTTCCTGAAAAGCAGCGTGTCATAATCAAGGACGAGTCTCATCCTAGTCATTCCCTGTTCTGCTCTCTTCCATCAGGCAAGATGTACAGAAATGTGACCACGCATGGCTCCAGACTCAGAGAGGGTTTCTCCTCAGTTGGTATCAAGTAGCTGAACCATCCTCTCATCAGCTAGAACATGGTCCTGACCTCCCATCTTCCTCATTGGAAGCCCTTGTATTATCTTGAATCTGACTTTACTAGACTTTATCTTGGACTAAATATTATTCACTTAATCCTGTATCTGTACACGGTGGACAGCTCAACTGTAATCATGTATAGTCTTTCCGCTGACTGGTTGGCACGCAACAAAAAACTTTTCACTGTACTTCAGAACACGTGCCAATAAACAAAACTATACATTTAAACACACATATATTTGAGTGCATTATTTCAAAAATAGTGTTTAAATTAGGTTTTGGTATTAATTAAACAAGCGCATTATTTCAAAAACATATCAATCAAGGACAGAGATGGACAGAGAGAGAGAGAGACACACGGAGGCACACAGAGAGGGTCACGGAGGCACATATAGAGAGGGTCACGGAGGCACATATAGAGAGGGTCACGGAGGCACGACGTCGAGGCGGCTGCGGGCCGACAGGCCATTGCCGCGCGGAATTTTTGAACACGGTCAGTTTTTCGGAACCCGATGTCGGGACCAGCTCCGCACAACTCCATACGGCTCCGGCGATCGAAGTGGGACCGGCCCCGCGAGGCCGGATGGCTCAAGCGACCACGTTAGGTCGCGTTCACCGCATGGTGTCGCATGCTGGTGGGACAGGCCCTTTAGCATTATTAAAATTACTAGGTTTCTATAGTGGTTATTTTTTAAATCAGAAGCAGTTCTACAAAGTAAGTGAAGTTTCACAGTACAAAGTGCCCTAGTCATTAACTTGTTCTAAATTCTAATGTTCTGTTGCAGCACACGAGTTTAACACTGAGACACTTTTTACGTTTTCCCCTCTTGCTCTTGCCGCTGGATCTCTTGGAGGCCATCAACTGCTTGATGAAAATCAAACACTGTTAAATTAAATAGAAAAAATAATGTTGAGTTCAAAAGAAAATGTCTCCACAGCCATATTGAGAGAAAACATCAAAGTAAATTCTGCAAGAAATTTAAGGATCAACACCTTTAAAATGTTGTGAACCGCTTTAACACCACTTACCTAGATGCGCTCTGTCTGAAATAATCAGCCTCTTCTCCCAATCTTTTAAACCTAACAAAAATAATTGCACTTGAGAATAGGAGATCAATTCATAGATTAAAGCATTCGTAAAATACCAATCAATCAGAAGTTCCTGCTTGTCCCAAGTAAAGCTGGCATATTGGCACAGGACATATCTCTGAAGATCTGTCCTGGCCCACCACATCAATGCAATTCCAAAGAAAGCTCAACAGTGCCTCTACCTCCTTGGAAGACCATGGCGATTCGGTATGTCGACGAATACTCTATCGACCTTTGACAGGAGTACGATAGAGCATACTTACTGGTTGCATCACAGCCTGGTTTAGCAACTCAAACGCCCTGTGGAAGACAATAGAGAATGGTAGACACTTCCTGGTCCATCATGGATACGGACCTCCCTACTACTGAAGGGATGAATAGGAGGAGCTTCCTCAGTAATGCAGCCAAAATCATCAGTGATCCACACTACCCTGCACAAGCCCTCACGTCACTTCTACCAGGGGGAAGGTGGTACAGGAGCCCAAAAACCATGACAATCAGGTTCAAGAATAGCTTCTTCTCAGCAACCATCACTTGCTTAGACACTTATATCATTAGTGGGAAACATTAGAGCACATGGTATTGGGGGTAGGGTACTGACATGGATAGAAAATTGGTTGGCAGACAGGAAACAAAGCTGAGGGATTAACAGGTCTCTTTCAGAATGGCAGACAGTGACTAGTGGGGTACCACAAGGCTCGGTGCTGGGACCGCAGCCATTTACAAAATACATTAATGATTTAGGTGAAGGGATTAAAAGTAACTTTAGCAAATTTGCAGATGACACAAAGCTGGGTGGCAGTGTGAACTGTGAGGAGGATGCTATGATGCAGGGTGACTTGGACAGGTTGGGTGAGGTCAGATGCAGTTTAATGTGGATAAATGTGAGGTTATCCACTTTGGTGGCAAAAACAGGAAGGCAAATTATGATCTGAATGGTGTCTAGTTTGGAAAAGGGGAAGTACAAGATCTGAGATCCTTGTTCATCAGTCACTGAAAGTAAGCATGCAGGTAAAGCAGGCGGTGTATTAAGCTAATGGCATGTTGGACTTCATAACAAGAGGAGTTGAGTATAGGAGCAAGAGGTCCTTCTGCAGTTGTACAGGGCCCTAGTGAGACCACACCTGGAGAATTGTGTGCAGTTTTGGTCTCCAAATTTGAGGACAATCTTGCTATTGAGGGAGCACAGCGTAGGTTCACTAGGTTAATTCCCGGGATGGCGGGACGGACATATGTTGAAAGAATTGAGTGGCTGGGCTTGTATACTCTGGAATTTAGAAGGACGAGAGGGGATCTTATTGAAACATAATATTATTAAGGGATTGGACATGTTAGAGGAGTTCAGAACCAAGGGCCACAGTTTAAGAATAAGGGGTAGGCCATTTGGAATGGAGATGAGGAAAAACTTTTTCACCCAGAGAGTTGTGAATCTGTGGAATTCTCTACCTCAGAAGGCAGTGAAGGCCAATTATCTGGATGCTTTCAAGAGAGTTAGATAGAGCTGTTAAAGATAGCCGTCAGGGGATATGGTGAGAAGGCAGGAATGGGGTACTGATTGTGGATGATCAGCCATGATCACATTAAATGGCGGTGCTGGCTCGAAGTGCTGAATGGCCTACTCCTGCACCTATTGTCTATAGCCCCAGCAACTATGATCTTCTACAGACTGTATGTTTAGTTGTACTATCATCATTGTTTTTTGCACTATTGTGGTTACCTAGTATTATTGATTATTAACCTTGTATTATTGATTGTTGTATATTTATTAGTGTGTTATTACATTAAGAATTTCACTGCTCTGTTGTCAGCACATTTGAATAGTAAACACTCTTGACTCGAGAAAAATAGTGAATGATTAAAATGTGAAATATAAAGTTGGAAATGCTGATCATTTGACACTATTGAATTCAATGTTGAACGTGGAAGACAGTAATGTGCCTGGTAAGAGAAGGTATTATTCTCTGAGCTTGCTTTGTGCCTTTTTCGAACAGCATCGGAGACCAAAGAACAATGTTAGAATGAAGCAAGATGGAAATTAAAGTGACATGGAAATTTGGGATCACTCTTGCAGACTGGAGATGTTGCACAAGGCACTCACCCAACCCGTGTTTGGCATTTTGATTCTCACCATTCCTACCCATTAACACTGGTGGGTTTAACTGTATTTGACAAAGAAAAAAAGAATCGGGGTAGTCAGAGCACTAGATAGAAAGAGGTTTTGATTAAAGAAATGATCCAAAGCAGGAAACCAGTCAGGGGATTTTGCATATGTACTGTATAATTGTACTGTAAATTAGCAATGCTGGATGTGTCACCAATATCAATTAAAAACAATTCTGGTGAGCTAAAATATCGGTTACCCTTGTGAAACTATAAATATGGTGACAATAATTGAGGACTGGTTGAAAGAAAGATTAGGAACTAAATATTTTTGGCTTTGATATTAAGGAACGCTAGGTTGCTAGGAGCTTTATGGAAGTGGAAAGCAATCATGTCATTAATAACTTTAAGGACAGAATATATTCAGTTAAATTAAGGAACAGTGAAGGCATTGCACCACACAGTGTTTCTCTACTAAACTTTTTAAAAGGTGCAAACCATAGTAGGACAGAGGCAAGAGACAAAAGATTTGCCATCATGTTATAAAGAGATGCAGTCACTAAGATAATACAGATGTTCAATTCTCCCAATGTACAAAAATAAAGAGAGTGAGAAATTATTAAAAGGTGTTAAAATAAAACCTTTATTTTAATCATGGAGAAGAAAAAAGGGCATGGAGAAGGACAAAGGGCATTTAAGCATGAAAATATTTAATTGTAGTACATCATATCCGGGTGAAGTAAAATGTGTTAAGTCCAATTACTTTAAATTCAGATATTGGAAGGTTAAACAGAAATTATTTAAAGAACGTCTTCCAAGAAGGTGACTGAATAAATAAAAGGCATTCAAATTAGTTCTTTTTGAATGTCTGAAGTATAAATATAAAAACATTGTCAACATTGGAAGTATTTTACTGCACATTAGGAAGTAACTGTAATCCAACAATTAAACTAAAATACCTTTTTTTTCATTTTTCTCAGCTTCTTCAAACAATCCAGGCAGATGTATTACAACACCATTCCCTAAAGTAGTAAAAAGTGAGACACATTGGTACATGTAGGTACTGTAATTGATTACAAGTTCATCTAATGCCAGATGTGTCCTCACATTTCCGCTTGGAGTCAACAGCCTAAAACACCCTTCCCTGCAAAGGTTTTAACTTTTCCAGCTAAATAAACAGCCCCAGCATCAATTTTATGTGAAATTTGGAAAATTTGACTCTCTCCCACTATGACATGGAACACGTTTGTAGTTTCCTTCAATTTTGATTGATTTCTGCAAATAGGATAGAGTTTTAACAATTTGGTCAGGCTTCTCCGCAGATCAACTGTGCTCAAGTAATTTTCTCATCTTCCTGCTGTTTCTGCTAATCGGTATTGAGATTTCGCTGCAAATAATCAATCAATCAATCATTTTTTATTTATATAGCACATTTAAATCACGTTGAACCAAAGTGCTGTACATAGAAGAATTTGGGTTGCCATACATCCATAGAAATAAAAAGAAAAACACAACACACTATAGAATTTAACTTGAACGCCCCCCACAGCGAAATCAACGTTTTCTACTGAGGGAAGGCAGTAAAAGTTCAGTCCTCTTCCTCTGTGTTCATCCATGGACAGGACCTATTTGAGGCCTCCGTTGTCGCTGCAGCGGAGGTCCGGTGTTTCCGGCCCTCTCGCTGGATGATGGAGCTCTGGCTTCGGAAAGAACAGTTCCAATGGCTTGGACTTCCGAAACGGCCGCTTCCTACCGGAGATGGCGGCTCCCAAAGTCCACAGGCCGATCTGGGCGGAGATTTACACTGGCAACCTTGGCGAAATATCCCAGGCCTCCGCGATGTTAAAGTGCCGCCTGCCCCCCAATAAAAGACTAGAAGACTTCCATAGCAAAATATTTTAACACAGTAAAAATTAAAAAAGAGGGAAAGGATAAAATACACAATAGCGCCCCCCTCCGACAGTCACCCTATAAACTGCATTATTGGTTTTGGACACTCTTGGGTACAAAATATTGAGTTCAGATGCTGTTAAATGAATAACAAATTACCCTTAAGCAAAAAACTTAGTGCTAAGTCTAATGTTTATATTGCAAGATAACAGAATTTATTTGATCTTCCTTTTTTGGTTTTCCCAAAAATCTGTGGAATTTGTTGCCACGGACTGCTGTGGAGGCCAAGCCATTGGGTATTTTTAAGGAGGAGATTGACAGATTCTTGATTAATAAGGGTGTTGAGGGTTATGGGGAGAAAGCAGGTGAATGGGATTGAAGGGGAAATGTTAGATCAGCCATGATTGAATGGCGGAGTAGCCTTGATGGGCTGAAAGGCCTAATTCTGCTCCTATGACTAATAAACTTAAACTCCCCACTGATTCAATTCAATTCAATTCAACTTTAATGTTATTGCACAGAAACAAGTATGGGTACAACAAAATGCAGTTTAGCGTCAGTTCGTAGTAATAGCAATATATAAATAGATACAGAATGCAGACAATGTGGACGGAGAGACTGGAGAAATCTATCGGCGGGACTCCGAGTTCAGCAGTGTGATGGTGTTGTTATAGAAGCTGTTCCTCATCCTACTAGTGCGGGACCTGAGGCTCCTGTACCGCCTCCCTGATGGTAGGAAGGCAAACAGTCCATGGTTAGGGTGGGAGGGGTCTTTAATGATCTTCCCGGCCCGTCTCAAGACACCGTTTTCAGTGAAGGGCAACCATGGCAGGGAGCGGGGCACCGATGATGTACTGGGCGGTTTTCACCACCCGTTGTAGTGCCTTCCTATCTGCTACGGTGCAACTGCTGTACCATGCCGTAAAGCAGGTGGTCAGGATGCTTTTGATGGTACAGCGGTAAAAGTTGGTCAGGATCTCGGGGGCCAGGTGGGCTTTTTTGAGCCTCCTCAGGAAGTAAAGGCACTGCTGCGCCTTTTTGATCAGCTTGGAGGTGTTGAGGGACCAGGACAGATCTTCCGAGATGTGTACCTCGAGGAATCTGTAGTTGGAGACCCGCTCCACCTCAGTCCCGTTTATATGGATGGGGGTGTGTCTGCCCCCTCTGTTCTTTCTAAGTCAACAATGATTTCCTTCGTCTTCTGGGAGTTGAGGACGAGGTTATTGTTGGCACACCAGGTTGTCAGGTGCTGGACCTCCTCCCTGTAGGCTGACACGTCGTTGTCACTGATCAGTCCTACCACCGTGGTGTCGTCGGCAAATTTAATGATGGCGTTGAAGCCATGCTTAGGGATGCAGTCATGGGTGAAGAGGGAGTAGAGGAGAGGGATGAGCACACAGCCGTGTGGCACGCCGGTGTTCAGTGTTATAGTGACGGAGGCGAGGTTGTTGACCCTAACAGACTGTGGTCTGTTAGTGAGGAAATCCAGTGTCCAATTGCAGATGGAAGTGGAGATGCCAAGACAGCCGAGTTTGGTGATCAAGCTAGCGGGTATGACAGTGTTAAAGGTGGAGCTGAGGTCAATGAACAGCAACCTGATGTAGGTGTTATTACTGCCCAGGTGGGTCAGGGCAGAGTGTAGGGCCGCCAATTCCTCGGGGTACACATCTCGGAGGATCTGTCCTGGTCCCTCAACACCTCCAAGCTGATCAAAAAGGCGCAGCAGTGGCAAAACCTGTGCCCATTTCACGACTGATGAAATTGTAGATGTCCGACTTCATTTCCTCTGAAATATCTCCAATACTCCTGCAGAGGTCACTAAACAATCACCAGAACTGATGCACGAGGCAATTTTTCTCCATCTAATCCAGATGCTGAAGTGAACTGTACTATTCAGATCTTTTCAACAGACCTTCCTAATGATATAGAACAAAGATATACAGTGGCTTGCAAAAGTATTCATACCCCTTGAACTTTTCCACATTTTGTCACATTACAACCACAAACGTAAATGTATTTTATTAGGATTTTATGTGATAGACCAACACAAACTGGCGCATAATTGTGAAGTGGAAGGAAAATGATGCATGGTTTTCAAATCTTTTTACAAATAAAAACCTGAAAAGTGTGGGTGTGCAAAAGTATTCAGCCCCCTTTACTCTGATACCCCTAAATAAAATCCAGTGCAACCAATTGCCTTCAGAAGTCACCTAATTCGTAAATAGAGTCCATTTGTGTGTAATCTAATCTCAGTATAAATACAGCTGTTCGGTGAAGGCCTCAGAGGTTTGTTAGAGAACATTAGTGAACAAACAATGTTCTTTGGGCATCATGAAGCCCAAGGAACACACCAGACAGGTCAGGGATAAAGTTGTGGAAAAGTTTAAAGCAGGGTTAGGTTATAAAAAAATATCCCAAGCTTTGAACATCTCACGGAGCACTGTTCAATCCATCATCCGAAAATGGAAAGTGTCTTGGCACAACTGCAAACCTACCAAGACATGGCCGTCCACCTAAACTGACAGGCCGGGCAAGGAGAGCATTGATCATAGAAGCAGCCAAGAGGCCCATGGTAACTCTGGAGGAGCTGCAGAGATCCACAGCTCAGGTGGGAGATTCTGTCCACAGGACAACTATTAGTCGTGCACTCCACAAATCGGGCCTTTATGGAAGAGTGGCAAGAAGAAAGCCATTGTTGAAACAAGCCATAAGAAGTCCCATTTGCAGTTTGCTACAAGCCATGTGGGGGACACAGCAAACATGTGGATGAAGGTGCTCTGGTCTGATGAGACCAAAATTAAAGTTTTTGGCATAAATGCAAAATGCTATGTATAGTGGAAAACTAACACTGCACATCACCCTGAACACACCATCCCCACTGTGAAACATGGTGGTGGCAGCATCATGCTGTGGGAATGCTTTTCTTCAGCAGGGACAGGGAAGCTGGTCAGAGTTGACGGGAAGATGGATGGAGCCAAATACAGGGCAATCTTGGAAGAAAACCTGGTAGAGTCTGCAAAAGACTTGAGACTGGGGCGGAGGTTCACCTTCCAGCAGGACAGCGACCCTAAACATACAGCCAGAGCTACAATGGAATGGTTTAGATCAAAGCATATTCATGTATTAGAATGACCTAGTCAAAGTCCAGACCTAAATCCAATTGAGAATCTCTGGCAAGACTTGAAAATTGCTGTTCACAGACGCTCTCCATCCAATCCGACTGAGCTTGAGCTATTTTGCAAAAAAGAATGGGCAAAAATGTCAGTCTCTAGATGTGCAAAGCTGGTAGAGACATATCCCAAAAGACTTGCAGCTGTAATTACAGCGAAAGGTGGTTCTACAAAGTATTGAGTCAGGGGGGCTAAAAACTTTTGCACGCCACACTTTTTAGTTTTTTATTTGTAATAAAATTTGGAAACCATGTATCATTTTCCTTCCACTTCACAACTATGCACCACTTTGTGTTGGTCTATCACATAAAATCCCAATAAAATACATTTACATTTGTGGTTGAAATGTGACAAAATGTGAAAAAGTTCAAGGGGTATGAATACTTTTGCAAGCCACTGTATCTTATTGAGCCAAGCAATAGTGATATTTGTCCATCACCACTTTTATACTCTCAATTTTATTTTATATTCACCAAGTCAATTTACTTACCTAAAAAAGAGATAGCTTTTTGATTAATAATGCCACTTGGGAAAAGGTGAAACTTGTATTCCTTTCCATCCACCACAACAGTGTGGCCTGCATTGTTTCCACCCTACAACACAGGTAAAATGGTAAATTAGCGATTGATGCAAATATTTAACGATGAAATTGTATTGATTAAAAAATATTGCACTTTTAGAACATACAACTACACAGCACAGGAACAGCACACTCAGCCCATTGTATCGGTGTTGATCATGATGGCAAGAGATTTTCCTGCACTTATTTGCCTGCATATGATCCAAATCCCTCCATTCCTAACATATCCACAAGCCCGTACAAATGTCTCTTTAATGCCACAATCAAATCCGCTTCCACCACCATCCCTGGCAGCTTGATACAGGCACTACCACCCTCTCTGTAAAAAAATCTTGCCCCGCATCGTTCTTCTCAGCTTTAAGGCTCTGTCCCACTTTCCTGAGCTACTCACGAACGCTCCCGAGTTTTCCCCTTGATTTGAACTCGGAGAATTACGGCAATAGCCGTTCGTAGGGACTC
Organism: Okamejei kenojei; assembly: GCA_035221665.1. Taxonomy (NCBI): domain Eukaryota; kingdom Metazoa; phylum Chordata; class Chondrichthyes; order Rajiformes; family Rajidae; genus Okamejei; species Okamejei kenojei. Next base: position 52,390,104 of record CM069139.1, on the reverse strand, counting down.
GGGGCTATTTTTTTAAACTCGTGGACATTTTTCAACAAGTTGAAAAAACATCCCGACTTACCTGATGCCCCGAGTTCCTACGGCTGGCACTACGAGCCACTACGAAACATCTAGGGACTCCACCGGGCTTTTTTGTTGCGTGTTATCCAGTCAGTGGAAAGACAATACATGAATACAATCAAGCCGTCTGGTGTACAGATACAGGAAATAATGTATAATGCAAGATAAATCAATAATTCAATGATATTTTATTGTCACATGTACCTAGATACAATGAAATGCTTTGTTTTGCATACACTCAGTAAAATTGTACAGCTGACCTCACCTAGACAGTACACTTGAGTCACCACATGTCTGGCACCATCAAAGTTACAAAATTTCACTGAACATTCCTATCTGCTGCCTGCCGCTACACGTAACAGGTTAATATGACTGCTACATCCAATATGAACTGTGTTATTTTTAGGATGCTGGTCATGTTTGGAATACAGGTGAAAGGTCAGAAGCAAAGTACATTTGCCTGTCAGCTCAGAATGGTTCAGAGCTCTCGCTAGACTCGTGTTGAATCCAGTGTGGAGAATGGGAAATCCATTGCACTGACACCTTACCTCCAGCGTGTTTCTCTCTTCCATGTTACAGCCAAACATGCGCTGAAGAGGGTGGATGGAAGGCAGTTCCCAATGGAACCAATGGTGCATTACTTAAAGCCTCACATGCAAGATATTGTGAACAAGATCCAATTCAGGAATAGTGGAATAGCTCTTCAGTCTCTCTACCCACTGTGCCGTTGATCATGCAATAAATGATTTGTATCTGTGTATCGTTCATTGTATGGAACAGCATATATGCTACTATTAAACATGGCAGGGATGCGCAAATAACAGCTGTCTGGCTGAGGAAGGCTTCCATCTATGCTACAGAGCAATACAAGCTACTGGACAGGTACATGGATAGGATAGGGTTCGAGAGACGTGGACCAAATGCAGGCAGATGAGACAAGTGTAGATGGGGTATAGACACAAAATGCTGGAGTAACTCAGCAGGACAGGCAGCATCTCTGGAGAAGGAATGGGGACATTTCAGGTCAAGACCCTTCTTCAGACTGATGTAGATGGGGTATCTTGGTCAACATTGCCAGATTGGGCTGAAGGACCCGTTTCCATGCTGTATGACTCTATGAATCAATAATGTGAGACTTCCTGAAACCCATTCCCATCCTGCAGAGAGTCAGAGCTATACAGCGTGGCAACAGGCCCTTTGGTGCACCTTGCCCAGGCCCACCAACATAGTCCATCTCCGTACCACTGGGCAGCAGCACAGTGATTCATCAGTAGAGTTGCTGCGTTGCAGCGTCAGAGACCCGGGTTTGATCGATCCTGTGAATGTTATCCATTTATTTCAGGGACTACCATATTACATAGAATCATAGCTTCACTAATGGCAATCTGTAAAAAAATGGTTGTAATCTGACAATATTTTGCAAAATATTCAGGTGGCATTGTGAAGCTCTTTTCACCACTTCTTTATTGCAAGGCAACAATAAACGAGTTTGGTATTCAGAAAAATGCAAATAATCGTGGGATTTGCCAAAGGTCGAACGCTATAAATTAAAATCGAAGCGTAGATTCTGTGAGCATAGTTTGTGTCCGATTTTTGGCCTTTTTTCAGTGGGAGACCGGGGGGGAATAGAGGGAGACCCACAAGCGCTGCCGAACCGCCACTGGACAGTCCGTCATTGTCCCCCCCCGTCCGGACCGATGGGATACTGGCCCCCAGGTCCAGCATGGAGAAGCGCCAATCCTTGCCCTCCACCGTCTCTCCCACCAGGCCAACAGACAGCCTGGACCGACAACACCAGTGGCCCCAGACCAACAGCTAGCGCCAAATCCAGCCCAACCCCCTCCAACTCCAGATGAACCCGCTCCCCGATGGACTGCTACGGCGACAAGTGCCAGTTAGCCCACAGCCTCTGCCGCTACCCCAAGTACAAGCCATACCTTGCACACCACCGGCTTCTGCCCCCACGGTACCCACTCCCACTTCATCCACAACTCCGAGGAGAAGCGAGGGCCCTGGCCACGCTTGCACCAGCCTGGGCTCGGCCTCCTCCGGCCCGGCGCGCTGGGGGTGGCCTTCTGCCCCAACCTGGAGTTACAGCTGGCCCAGACTCTGGGCATGGGGTTGGGCAAGGGAGGGGGAGGAGGTTGCTGCTGCCGCCAGCACCACCATCACCAACAGTACTCGCAGCTCCAACGGGCGCCAGCCTGACCATGGCCGGCAGGAGCCCATCCGCAGACTCTCTCTGACCAGGATGACTCCAGCTGCAGCAGCTCTGAATCGCCCATCTTCGAGAAGGGCCGGCGGCTACCCATCTTCAGCAGGATCTCGGTGTCGGACTGAAGGGAGGGGGGCGGAGGTGGAGGGCTGCCGGGGCAAACCCAGTGGGACAGGCAAAGCCGGGCTGGAGCCAGCGGCTGCGAGTCCGGGTCCGCCCCGCTAGCCCAGGTCCACCCCGGACACCTCCAGACAGGGACGGGACACCGGGGAGGGGACGGCCCAACAGCAACTCAACAGCACCCGCAGTGACGGAGAGCTGCCCCCGACTACGGACAAAACTCAAGCCTGCACACAACGCAGCACCACCACTGCCAAGACTGTTTTATAGCTAGTGACCTATGACCTGGACATGCTCAGTCGGAATACCGGACTCTCTTATTGCATGCGAGTTTCTGAATTAGTTTATAATAACCTCTAACCATGCAATGAGACCTTGATGTGCCTGGGGTGACTGATGACATAGCTCCAGATCTTGTGCTGCTGCCAACAACAAACTGACCTTCTCATGTTCTTACTTAGCACACCAATCTGACCTTTAGTGTTCCATAAGGGGAAAGTGGACCAGATATTTTGGCCTAATAAACAAGAAGGTGAAGGTGGTTGAGTGTTTTGGACATTAAATAAGCTACATATATTTTCACATCGGACTGTGAAAGTGACTGACAATTAATAAAATAAGGAATGCACGTATCAATTTGAATCTTGAGATAAATAAAAAAATCATGTTAGAAATCCAACTTACAGCTGCTATTTCTTCAGCATAAACATATGATTGAAGTACTCCAAATTGTTCAGGACACCATAGTGAAGCAGATCTCAGGCATTTTAAGGCAGCGTGAGACCAAATAATAAATATAAATTGGGATTCTTGAACATACCACAAAAGTGAACAGAGTAAATTACCATCAATCATTCGAAAATCATGTCAATTCATCAAAGCAACAGTTGTGAATGCAACGTGTAATTTAGAAACAGCCTAAATTGCATTCAGGGACACCGATGCCTGGTTATTTTAAGTCTGTTACAACTTTAAGCCCATTTCTGGTTGTGGTGATCAATTTTTAAAAACAGTGCAATTTGCAAATGTGGACAATCTGTTGTGGAATGTAGGACAACATGGATATTTAGTTTGGTTTGTCATTATGGTTTGGGCATTTTGAAGGAGGACTAGCAGCAGGTCAGATGACAAAAACCTTTTAGATGTTGGGATAAGAAGAGTGGAATGGTGGACAATGTAGGAAGCCTGGAAGAAAAGGACACCTTGCTTCCAGGTAATTTAGGCATTTCCCACCTAAATGAATGTGAATTACACATTCATGTGCTCCGTGACGATAAAAATCCCATCCCCTCTTAACCAACTTTTTTAATGCAATGGACTTACCAACAATCCATTCATCAGAGTCTTGAAAAATTCAGAATTTTAATTTGTCAAGTCCAGTGCTAACCCCTATCAGGGAAGGGTCTATTTGGTGAATTTGAACTGCTTAAATAAAATCCAAGCCTCTACTATGTAATTTACTACGCTCGGTAACTTGGCAACCAGAACTTAACAGCTGGAGTTAAAGGTGTATCACAAAGAGATTCTAAAAATCTCAACAGATTTATAAAGGCTTTACATAATTATGGTTTAATGTAATGAAAGCAAAAATAATCATATACACTTGAACTGTTGCCCCAAAGTTCAGAATTTATGGAAATTAATTAAAACATGAAAATTATACCATTTTACCTCAATTTGTGAAACATAGAAAATAGGTGCAGGAGGAGGCCATTCGGCCCTTCGAGCCAGCACCACCATTCACTGTGATCATGGCTGATCGTCCCCAATCAATAATCTGTGCCTGCCTTCTCCCCATATCCCTTGATTCCACTAGCCCCTAGAGCTCTATCTAACTCTCTTAAATCCATCCAGTGGCTTGGCCTCCACTGCCCTCTGTGGCAGGAAATTCCACAAATTCACAACTTTGGGTGAAAATGTTTTTTCTCACCTCAGTCTTAAATGACATCACAGTGAAGATTCACACTCACAAACATCCCAGATAACATGCTCTGCTCACAAGCATCCCAGATTTTGCCCAAGTTGTCATACTGAGATGAACTATGGAATGATATAACACAACTGCCAACATTACTATTTTTTAAAGCAAATTATCTCCTGAAAGTATGTTGATAAAAAAATAATTAAGATGGTAAATTAGTTTAATTTAGAGTTTAGAGATGTATTATGGAAACAGGGCCTTCGACCCACTGAGTCCACGTCGACATTCAATCACCCTTTCACACTAGTTCTATGCCATCCCACTTTCCTCATCCACTCCCTACACACCAGGTGCAATTTACAGAGGCCAATTTACCTACAAACCCACACGTCTTTGGGATGTTGGAGGAAACAGGAGCACACGGAGGAAACCTATGCAGTCACAGAGAGAACGTGCAGACTCCAACTACACAGCACCCAAGGTCAGCATCAAACCCGGTCCTCTGAGGCAGCAGCTCTTTGCCTTATTGTGCCACCCCCTTTGCAGTCCTTGATAAACTGATATGGAAATCCAAATTAGTATTACTGGAAAAATGACATTAGAACCATGATAAAAGATGTAGTCAAATAAAAAAAAATTAAAGACAGCAAAATAATCTGAGGTGGTTGGTAGAAATGTGGAACATTCTAATACATTGGAAATAGTGTCAAAAATACCACCCTGGTTGCAGAACGAACAAATTTGCTTACACATCAAGTAAAGTGGCTTGGTTGTGATGCTCAGCATCAGAGGAGCAAAGAATTATCTTAGATTCCGAATATCGGCAATGTAACGGTGTATCTACCAGTGGACAAGATGATCAGACTCACCAGTCATCCAAGGGACTCATTATCAAAGGCATGTAAGCAAATTATCTACCGAATGCAAATCATTTGCATTATTATGATACATTGATAAATTATCTGTCAGTTTATTTTTGAGTTTAGAGGTACAGCATGGAAACAGACCCTTCGGTCCAATGAGTTCACGCTGGCCATAGATCACTCATTCACACTAGTTCTATGCTATCCCACGTTCTCATCCAATCGCTACACATTAGGGGCAATTTACAAAGGCCAATTAGCCTACGAACCCGCACGTCTTTGGGATGTGGGAGGAAACCGGAGCACCCAGAGAAAACCCATGCGGTCACAGGGAGAACGTACAAACTCCGCACAGACAGCTCCTGAGGTCAGGATTGAACCTGGTTCTCTGGTGCTGTGAGGCAACAGCTCTACTAGCTACACCATTATGCAGTTCTAAAAAAACTGATATAGACATCCAAAAAGGATAACTGGAATAATGAAGTCAGAACTCTTGTAAAATATGTAGCCAAATTTAAATTAAAGACAACAAAATAATTTAAGGAGGAAGTTGGTAGAAACTTGGAACACATTATTATATTGTAAAGACCGTCTAAAATATCACCCTGGTTGCAGAACAAGCAAGTCTGCTTACAGATGGTCTGAAGAAGGGTCTCGACCTAAAACATTCCTTTTCTCCAGAGATGTTGCCTGTCCCACTGAGTTACTCCAGCTTTTTGTGTCTATCTACAGTAAAACGTCTTGGATCAAGCATTGTGATGAAGATCAAAGAATCTTCTTAGATCCAGAGCATCAGAAATGCATGGATGCGACCAACAGTGCAGGATCGCCAGGTATCAATGGACTCACTACTCTGGGGGGGGCGGGAAGAAGAAAGGAAGAGGCGGAGACAGTGGGCTGTGGGAGAGCTGGGAAGGGGAGGGGAAGAGGGAGAAAGCAGGGACTACCTGAAATTGGAGGTCAATGTTCATACGTCTGGGGTAAACTACCCAAGCGAAATATGAGGTGCTGCTCCTCCAATTTATGGTGGGCCTCACTCTGGCCATGTAGGAGGCCCAGGACAGGAAGGTTGGATTCTGAATGGGAGGGGGAGTTGAAGTGCTGAGCCACCAGGAGATCAGGTTGGTTATTGCGAACCGAGCAGAGGTGTTGGACGAAGCGATCGCCAAGCCTACACCTGGTCTCACCGATGTAGAGCAGTTGACGCCTAGAGCAGCGGATGCAATAGACGGGTTGGAGGAGGTGCAGGTGAACCTCTGCCGCACCTGGAAAGACCGCTTAGGTCCTTGGATGGAGTCAAGGGGGGCAGGTAAAGCGACAAGTGTAGCATTTCCTGCGGCTGCAAGGGGAAGTACCAGGAGAGGGGGTGGTTTTGGTGGGAAAAGACAAATTGACCAGGGAGTTACGGAGGGAGCGGTCTCTACGGAAAGCCGAAAGGGGAGGAGATGGGAAGATGTGGCCACTGTTGGGATCCTGTTGGAGGTGGCAAAAATGTTGGAGGATTATTTGTTGTATGTGACGGCTGATAGGGTGGAAGGTGAGGACAAGGGGGACTCTGCCCTTGTTACGAGACATTGAGATGCCTGCTGTAGTTAGTACAAATTGCTAATATTTACAGCAGGTAATGGGCCTGTTCTGTGCATGTTACCCAACTAAATCTGGGAGACAGAATCTTCACTGCTTCATGCTTGTCACAAGATTTGAGACTGACATGTGCGGCCAACTGTCCAACGGTAAAGGCCAACTGCTCAATTTGAATGGGAAAGAAGTCTGACACTGACTTGCTGGACAATTGCTTAACTAAACCACCAATTCATTCAGGCGGATCCTCATATTATAAGTTGCTCCCATGATGACTCAAGATTGCAAATGGAGTTTAAACAACATCTTTAAGTCAAGTAACCATTTCTGTAAGAGCAGTCTGAGAGAGAGCAGTCTAATTGCATTGTGCAGTCTGAAGAAGGGTTCTGACCCGAAATGCCATCTATTCCTTTTCTCCAGAGTTTCTGCCTGAACCACTGAGTTACTCTAGCATTTTGTGTCCATCTTCGATATAAACCAGCATTAGTTTCTGTGATATTGTTTTCCAGGTAATGGTTCGCAGTTTGTTTACATTGCAATGATTGGAAGTGAAGATATGTGAGATGTATTAAAATTTAAAAAAAAAATCCTAATTAGGTCAGTGTTTAAGGAGATCTAGTATTTACTTTAACTTCAGTTGCCCATCAGTGGACTGTTAGCCCAATCTTTATGCATCATTTTTTCCAAGTGAAAATCTCCCTGCATGTCTGTTCAATGTCACTGACATGGTCAGTGATTATACTTTGATCACAGATAATAATTTGCGGAGTTCCCCTTCAAAATGAATCAATTAGATGTTGATGAAAATAAACTAATAAATTAAGATTGGCAGGGTACAGTGTAATGCGAGTAAAAATAAACTGCTGTTGGAACTCAACGAGTCAGGCAGCATTGGTGAAAATACATGAACAGTTTATGTTTCAAATTGAGACCCTTTCTCCAGACTGGGGAGGGAGTTGCACCAGCAGTTTGTTTTTTTGCTGCAGATTCCAGCATCCGCAGTCTTTTGTGTCTTAAAAGGGAGCACTATCAGAAAAGCTTGGTATGCAGGCCTCTAGCTTCCTGATCCCCATAGTTCCTCTAATATAGTATAGAATGATAAAACTTCAGTTTATTCAGAACCCAAAAAAGTCTAATCTTTTACTGAATAAAAGATTTTGCCTTATAATTATTACATAACCAGGATATTCTCATAGTATTGAGGGTGCAGGCTAATAATGACATAAAAATGTATCTGTTTCCTGTATCTTTATTTATTGAAAAGTTTATCAGAGAATATTGTTTAGTACAGTAAGTAGGTATATTACAAAACTTACCTTCAGCGGCACTGATTTTATTAATGGCAAAGTATAGTTAATGCTACCTATTCCACAATTCCCAGTGACCGACTGCCACAATTTTTTACAGCGCAAAAATCCAACATTTTGGCGGTTTTTAACAGGTAGGAAAGTACGCGTTTCTTGCATTAATAACATGTACCGGAAGTGACGGATGTCCTCCAGATGGATTGAGCGGCTCCTTGCGTCAAGCCCTATGACCCAGTGACCTTTCGTGAAAACCCCCTATACTCAGAAGGATAAAAGGAAAATTGATGGTGATTTTGGAAGTACTTCACGCAGCTTTTGATGCCTGTAATGCACTCCCAGGAAAGGTAAAGTATTGCTTGCATTTCAGTTTAGGATGGTTAAGTATCTCCCCGCATTAATTCCTGAAGAAGGGTCTTGACCCGAAACGTCACCTATTCCTTTGCTCCCATAGATGTTGCTGGAGTTTCTCCAGCATTTTTGTCTAACCCCGCATTAATTTAATTGATTTGGAACAATTTTTTTTTTTTAAACAAACGTATCTTTCCACACTTCAGGTAATACGTTTGTTGGTATTTATTCCAATGAAACATTTCATTAGCAATTTATCAGATTTATATTTATATATCAACAGTTGAATGAGGATTAAATTGTATTTTTTACACACTAATTATTTAATTGTTCAAGAAGGAACTGCAGATTCTAGAAAAAAAAATCGAAAGTAGACAAAAAAAAATGCTCGAGAAACTCAGCGGGTGAGGCAACATCTATGGAGAAAAGGAGTAGGCGACGTTTCGGGCCAAGAAGGGTCTGAAGAAGCGTCTCGACCAGAAACGTCTGAACGGTCTGAAGAAGTGTCAGGACCCGAACTGCAGTGCATACCAAAGATTATCTTTGGTGCATACTACAATGCCCTCCATAACTGCATTATCGGACTGATACTTTGTTCACAACTTATTAGTCAGATTACGTGCACTGCACCACAAAATATGATTATCGCAGCATTAAAACAATGCATTTAACTTGGCCTGATTATTTATTGCGATCCAACATTTACTGCACAATAACATATATCTGCTCACGGACCTGTTCAAAACTCGTGCCTGAACTATCAGTTACCGACCACTGCGTCAGAGGGAGAACGACCTTGCTTGAATCACAGGACACTCTTCAACCAAGCAAAATAGGCCTGCTATATTTAGTGATGTGTGAGGTAGGAGTGACCGCCTGAAATTCGTGGAGTACGATGTCTGACCTGACTGAAGTCAGAGCGGTGTCCCAACCTGAATTACGGTGGGGAACGAAACGGGGACACACTCGCGCACACACACTGTCCATGCGGAACCAAGGCATCCCACTACACGACCTATGTACACGAATGAATGTGTCGTGGACAGATTATTTGCAGGGTATGTTTGTAAGGACGCACTTTCTTTAGCCCCTCGCTGGTCAGTTACCCGGGTTTACTGAGGCAACCGACGGTGTTACCCGCGCCAGCAGCGCTTACCTGACAGCGGCACACTATGTCGGCGTCGGTGGCCAACAGGTCGACCACCTTGCCCTTCCCCTCGTCGCCCCACTGCGCACCGAGGGCCACCGTCACTTTGTTGTCCCCATTGCGAGCGCGCTTGCAGCCGGAGGAGCTCCGGTGGTCGCCGCTGCGGCGGCCGCACTCGCTCATGGTGCTGCCGGTGAGGAGAGCAGAGGAGAAGCGCGCTCTCCCGCCGCTGCCAGTCTGTGCGCGGGCACGCGACCGCCCGTCACCGCCTTGCCCTCCCGACCGTTGACGTCAACGCGGGGCACGTGGTTACTAGCCCTGCCCCGCTCCCGCTCCCGCTCCCGCTCCCGCCCAGCACGTGGCTACGCCTCGCTCACCCTCCCTGTCTCGCTCGCTGTCAACGTCCAGCACGCGGTCACCGCCAAGCACGAGGGCACCGGCTCTTGCCGCGCACTCTCCCGCCCCCTCGCGCTGACGTCAAGCCACGCACGTGGTTACCGACCGCGCGTGCAGGGAGGACCTGCAGATGCTGGACTCACTAACGGTTGGGTCTGAGCTTTCTCTTCTCAAGGTTGTGAGGGATAAAATGATTAAACCCCACTATTGTAAGGGGCTTTAAAGAGGATTCTAACCAATAGAGGCCAGGGAGAGGATTCAGACACAGCTGTGTATGAAGGTACCAGAACTGTCCTTGAGTAAAGATTGATAGCATTGTATAGCGGTAGAAGGAAGTGATGTAGACGACCCTTATCGGTAGAAGGGAGTCATAGATGCGACCCTTGTCAGTAGAGTCTAGCTTTAAGTTCTGATATAAGAGAATTGAGAGAGGTCAGTTGGAGGTGAGCAAAACTGGGGCAGGTCATGTACAATTGAGCATGCTTAATAAAATAAATGAATATTACAACACATCCCTGGTCAAGAAACTGCTCATTACCATGCACATGTATGGACATGCGATGTGGGATGTACTGGGGGGACGTACCTACAGGCTGTGCACCTCAGTGCCCTGATTGGAGAGGGTCAGAAGGGGAGGTTAAATGTAGAATTGTGTGTATAAAGGGGCTTTACTTTCCTGATTTTGGTGTGTCTCAACTTGGAGAGGCACCTGACTCTGCAGACACGCAAATAAAGAATCTCCAGTTTCCACGATTTAGTCTCTGAGTAGTGATTGTGAGCACACCGCATATCTCACAAAGTGGGGGCTCGTCCGCGATCACCACTCCGGCTGCTCAGTGGAAGCACAGAAGGAAGGGAAGGTGCATCCTGCTGATTTCAGCAGTTTCTGATCTCCTTGCTTGCCATCAGCGGTTTGAGCGAGTGATATCCGGACATGAGACTCGGGAAACAAGAGGAAGTGTCGGCAAAATAAACAAGGGACGGTCGAGCGATTCTTGTGCACAAGATCCGGGTAAGAAAACTGACTATTAAGTATTGCCTGGGCGACCGAGGGTCTGTCGGATGGGAATAGTACGATAAGACAATGGGTAACCAGAACGGGAAAAGTGAGGGTCCGGGGAAACAGCACATTCCGCCTGGTAGTCCATTGGGGTGAATGTGGCAATCTTGCGGAGAAGGAAGCCCCGTGGGGGGGGGGGGGGGGGGGGGTAAAGATAAGGAGACTATGATTAAGTTCTGTTATTTTGATTTACCAAAGGAACCAATAAGGGGGAGTTCAGTCTGGTGGCACTGGGCTGTACAGAATATTCAGAGTATCACTCAGACATTGCAAAAATCTAAGGAAAAATCACAGTGCCAAAAGTTTTGAGTACTAAAAGTTAAAAAAGGAAGGAGCAGCACATGAAATAAATATTGAGTTGTTTCACACAATCTATAGAAGAAACTCTTATACAGATTGGTCAGGTACATGAGGAGTAAGTGCAAAATATGTTAATTTTGAAACTTTAATCTGTGCAGGAAATTGCATAATTTCATTGAAGTAAGAATGGAACGAATGTGATTTGTGTGTAAAAACCAGTTTTGAATAAATAAGAAAGTTCATGTATGTGATAAGTTTGTTTGCTGTAGGCCACATGCTGTAAAGGTATGTGTGTGTGTTCCTTTAAGAAATGATAAGCAATGGGGGAGGTTACGAACAGCTGTAAGGTAACAGACAACGCTTTGTATCATCGCAACTTAAAAGGGGAAAGTTGGAAAATGTAGGTTGCTTGGCTTCTATAGATTTCTTTTCAGTAAAGTTAATTTGGAAAATTGTTAGTCGTATGTATTTAAACTAGGAATTGGAATTTGGGAATGGTAGGGAGAATGGTTTGAACAAAATTAGAAATAAGTTAATTGCTGAACAACAAGCAGCTTTTATGGTTTGTTTAGATAAACATTCTGGTTGGAGAAGGGTAATAAATTAATGGGGCCCAGGGGAAAAAAAAGGAGTTGGCAGACAATGATGTCAATAATGGGAAGTTTATTTACTTCAGAAGAAAGACAGATGGTCAGACAAGCAGGAATAAAGATCTGGGAAAAGGGGTTGCAGGCTCCGGGGGTAGCAGCAGACGCGGGAGCAGTGAAATATCCCATTGCCGCGCCAGATTGGAGTAACCAAACAGAAGCAGGGAGGAAAAGCATGAGAGATCTCAGGGAGATAATAATCAAAGGGATCAGAGAAGCTGTCCCCAAGGGACTGAATTTCAAACGAGCTTTTGAAAACCAGCAAAACAAAGACGAACCTCTGACAGTGTTCTTACAGAGGCTGAGGAGGAACATCCAGCAATATTTGGGAATAAACCCTGATTCAGACGCAGGTCAGCAGTTGCTAAAGGTTAATTTCGTAACCAAATCATGGCCAGATATTAGAAGGAAACTGGAAAAATTGGAGGATTGGAGTGACAAACCATTAAATCAATTGTTAACAGAGGCTCAGAAAGTATATGTACGACGGGGTGAGGAAAAACAGAAGGGAAAGGCAAAAATGATGTTGCAGGCAGTACAGCAAGGGGTAAAGAAGAAGGGAGACGACGGTGATAGAAGGCCGGGCGCTCATGGAGACCGGGGAAGGGGAAGTGGCAGAGGCAGAGGACGAGGAAGAGGTGAATGGAGGAACCAAAGTTGGGGTTCCCGGGAAAACAGGGAACAAGGATCAGGAGGGTGGTACACGGGGCCATCCCGGTGTTACCATTGGAACGAGGAGGGTCATTTCAAGAGGGAATGTCCCAGGCTATGACGGGAGGTGCAGTCGTACGCACTCATGGAGGAAGAATAGGGAAGTCGGGGGGTTCCGCTCCCTGGGGTGTATGGGATACATGGGAACCTCTGGTAAACTTGAAATTAGGACCCCAGGGAGAGGATATGGTATTTATGCTAGATTCGGGAGCGGAGAGATCAAGCGTAACTAAGATACTGGAAGGAATGGGATTGGGTGAAAAACAAGTCAGAATCTCGGGGGTAGGGGGGAAAGTGATGACTGCCCCCGAGGTAGAAGGGATGGTGGTAAAATATGAGACTCGAGAAATCAGGGGAAGATTTTAAAAGGAAGGTGAATAAATTTGCAAAGGAGGATAAACTATCTGAGAAGTAAGAAATTGAGTTTAGAATGAGAAAGAAGGCAGATCAGAAAGGATTAAAGTGGGAAGCAGAGGGATAAATTGATGAGACTGCTTTAAAAAGATAAGAGCAGGCCAGACACAGATTATCCTTTGGGGCACCCATAAACGGAGACGGCTAAGAAATACCTTACCCAATATTCCTGGTGGGGCAGGAAATGGATTATGGCTTTGGAGGACGATTATTGGCTATGGGAGATTTGAAGGCACTGTTGGTGAAAGTGATAGGAACCACTAAACTGACAGAACTCCTGAAGATGGCTGGTATAAAAATGCTGTGAACAATGCAATAAACAATGGCATGCTGTTTGACACAGTCTGGCAGAGGCTATGGCAGCCCTCAGACAATAATTCAGCAGCCTATCTGGAGAACAAGCTGAAAAGGTGGAGACTGGAAACTGAACAAAAATAGGCAACCAGTTAATGAACACTATATTTTGAACCACTGTGGTGGATGTCATTCCTCCTAAAGTCAAGCCTAGATTGGAGGAGGTGGTGGGATTGTAATCTATTTCCCACCCCTGATTCAGTGATCATTTGGTCAATGAGGTTGAGAAATATCGCAAAGATAGGAAAAAGACTTGCAGACCAGCAGGAAGAGGTGCAGAGAAAAATGGTGCAAATGTAACTTGAAGAGCTCAAAAAGAAAGAGCGTGAAAAAGGAAAGACAATGTTGTCAGTAACAACAGACCTGGTTGAAAAGTCTGAAATAAGTGATGCACCGACACACATTGAGTCCTATGACAGAGCCAAACAGGGGCCAGAGATTCCATGCCAATATTAAATGTATTTGGGAGAGTGTTTCCTCAAATGCCCTATCAGGAGTGAAATAAATCTGGATATAAGCTCAGACAGGACTGGGGTCCCCAAGGGAGGGAGGGATCTCAAGGAAGAGGTCAAGGAAGGCTAGTAAGGAGATAGGTAATGGATAAGGTGTGTTGGGGATGTGAACAGGTATGGTAATCAGGAAATAATAATAATAATAATAATAATAATAATAATAATAATAATATTAAGATAATGGTGAACATAGCTATGGTAAGAACATTAAGAAGAGGTATTAAATACACCTAGGCTAGGATGCGGCAGGGTTTTAAATACTAGCCCAATGATTTTAATCAGATGTTGTAGGCAGATTTGGAAGGTGTTGATATAGTATGTGGATGATTTGTTGGTTTGTTCCACAAGTGAGAAGCAATGTGAGAGAGAGACATTGTAATTATCTTGGAAAAGATGGCACAGGAGGTCATAATGTATCAAGGAAGAAGTTGTTGTTTTGACAGCAGCAGGTAGAATATTTTGGATGAGTAATATCTAAAGAAGTTAAAGCTATAGCGCAGGATCAAATTGAACCGATAATTGAAGTTCCCAAACCTCAGACAGTAGAACAGATGATGATGATATTGGGAATGGCAGGATATAGTTCAGACTAGATTGGGAATTATGTTGAAATTGTGATGCCATTAAGAAAAATGATGAAGGAAGAAGGACACACAAGTCTGATAAATGTTTTACAGTCAGAGCCTTTGAATGAAGGGGACAAAAAGGTTTTGCTTGTGGATGTATCTTGTTAAAGGGATCATAATAGCAAGAATGCAGGGTTTGAAGTGATGCATCAGGATGAATTAGACTTTAAGGTAATCAAATTGGAAGCTTGCCTGCAATCTTGCTTAGCTCAATTGGCATAAATTAAGGCTTTAAGAGCAGCATATGTACAAGGAGTCTGGTACATGTTTGGAGAAGTAGGGAAACAGAAAGGCTTTGAGAAAAGCAACGGAGACCCCATGCAAAGTTAGCAGTGACCCCTATGAAATGTTGTTTGGGTTACCTTATTTGGAAAGATAGAAGGAATACCCACCATAGAGGGAAGTGATGTATTCTTAAGGAACTATTTACTGGCAGTATCTCGTTCTCTTACAGAATTAAAAGCTAAAGGATTATTGGCTCAAAGCCCACCACTCGACTTTCCAATACATGCTGTAAAGGCCGGCGACTAGGTACTGGTCAATAATTGGAAGGAGGAGAAACTCCAGCCCCGGTGGACCGGCCCATATCTAGTATTACTGACAACCGAGACAGCAGTATGAACAAAAGAAAAAGAGTGGACCCATGCAATCCGGTTTAAAGGACCCATTGATCCACCTGCTCCTGATAAAGAGGAACAGTGGATGGTGAAGCCAGGAAATAAGCCCCTAACATTAACTTTTAGAAAAAAATAAATGTATAACTAGCAGTATGAAAGGAGCAGTCGTGGTATTGCTTGCTCTGCATGTAATTATGGTAAAAAGTATTAATAACTGTGATAAATGTCATCATCCTATCACATACGGAGGGCGGACAACCAGATCATTTACCTATCATTCCCATGTGAACGATGCTTACTATAACCTGAGGACTAGAACTATTTGTGAGGACGGGGGAAAGAAGTATTATAGGGTAGAGAATAGAGGATATGTAGGGAGGTTTGGGTACGTTACCTGCACAAAGGGGGAGAGATGGGTTTGTATGACTAGGACAGGGCAGTTAGGTCTCCCTTTCCATGCCTTAAGATGGACATTAGACAAAATGAAGGAGGAAGTAATAACAGGGTTAACAAAAGTAGTAGTCAACAAGCCTCCCCCTCCCCCACCTACTCAGCCTCAATTGCACCAGACAATGTATGAAGAAATAAAGAAGCAGATTGAGATCCCTGAAGGAGGGAAAAACCTGTTTGTGGACTTGGCCCTCTGAATAGCTGGAACCCTGAATGTGACTAACTGTTGGGTCTGTGGCGGACCACTGATGAGCTCACGTTGGCCGAGGAGAGGATCCATTGTTGAAGTATGGGACCTGATGGAGTGGAACTTGACAGTTGGATAAGACCGAGATCCCCAGGCATGGGTCCTGACAGACGCTCCGGTTGGGACTGAGTGTATCGCTAGGCCCTGGGCAAAGGATGCCGTCCTAGTAGGCAGCAGCCCCTGCCAGCGCATCATCACCCAGTGGCCAAATCAGTCCCGAGTGTGGTGGCCAGAGGAGCCTAAATGGTATCCAACTAAGAAAGACGGGATAAACTGCACTATCTGGATGAAGACCGATGGAATGGAATTGACTGGACTATGGAACTGCACCGGGAACAACCCTTATCAAGGAATCCCGGTGTTGCGAGACAAATGGAACAAGGTTACCTCTAGTGGACCAGCCCCTGAAGGACTGTTATGGATATGCGGACACAAGGCATACTCGGTGTTACCAACAAATTGGAGCGGGACTTGCTTTATTGGACTGGTACAACCGGGATTTTTCCTGTTAAACACCGAAGAAGGGCGGTCGCTAGGAACACCTGTATTTGACGACCTATATCGGAAGAAGAGGAAAATAGACATTGGAGAATGGGAAGATGATGAATGGCCACCCGCAAGAATCATCTCATACTATGGACCAGCCACTTGGGCACAGGATGGATCCTGGGGCTACAGAACCCCGGTATACATGTTAAACCGGATCATAAGACTTCAGGCAGTACTGGAAGTAATTACCAATCAAACTGCGGTAGCACTGGAGATGCTGGCAAAGCAGCAGACACAGATGAGAGCAGCAATATACCAGAACCAGTTGGCCCTAGACTACCTCCTGGCAGAAGAAGGAGGGGTATGCGGGAAATTCAACCTCTCTAATTGCTGTCTAAACATCGATGACAATGGACAGGCAGTGATGGACATATCAGAAGGAATCCGTAAGTTGGCATATGTTCCAATACAAAAGTGGAATTCGATTATGGGTACCCGATGGTGGGATTCCATCCTCGGAGAACATGGTGGAGAACGGTGGGACTCGTGTTTCTAATTGTAGTGGCTGGACTGATATTTATCCCCTGTTGCATCCCTTGTTTTAGGGAACTTATTACAAGGAGTATGTCAGATGCAGGCTGTAGTCGTGCCTATGGGAGAGAAAGGGGTAATACAGAAAATAATGATAATGCGACCAGGGAAGGTCCAGGATTCACAGGAAGAGGAGATTAGGACAATGTTACTTCAATTCAAACTGAAGGAGCTTGAAATTGAGGTTTAATCAATAGATGCGTAGGAAAAGAAAAAGGGAGGATTGTGAGGGATAAAATGATTAAACCCCACTATTGTAAGGTGCTTTAAAGAGGATTCTAACCGATAGAGGCCAGGGAGAGGATTCTGACACAGCTGTGTATGAAGTTACCAGAACTGTCCTTGAGTAAGGATTGATAGCATTGTATAGCGGTAGAAGGGAGTGAAGTAGACGACCCTTATCGGTAGAAGGGAGTGATAGATGCGACCCTTGTCAGTATAGCCTAGCTTTAGTTCTGATATAAGAGAATTGAGAGAGGTCAGTTGGAGGTGAGCAAAACTGGGGCAGGTCATGTACAACTGAGCATGCTTAATAAAATAAATGAATATTACAATACACCCCTGGTCAAGAAACTGCTCATTACCATGCACATGTATGGACATGCGATGTATGATGTGGGATGTACTGGGGGGACGTACCTACAGACTGTGCACCTCAGTGCCCTGATTGGAGAGGGTCAGAAGGGGAGGTTAAATGTAGAATTGTGTGTATAAAGGGGCTTTACTTTCCTGACTTTGGTGTGTCTCAACTTGGAGAGGCACCCGACTCTGCAGACTTGCAAATAAAGAATCTCTTGTTTCCACGATTTAGTCTCTGAGTAGTGATTGTGAGCACACTGCATATCTCACAAGGTGATGCTGCTTTACATAATCGGGAGGTTTCACGGCAGTCGGGTCAAGACCCATGACCCGTACTGTTGCTACGTTACTCCAACTGGAGTACACGCGATGAACTGCAGGTAAGCACTTACCATTGTTTCCAGCGTAGCGGGCCCGTTAAAACTCGCCGAAATGGTCAATTTTTGCGCAGTAAATAATTATGGAAATCGGGATAAGCGTGAGAGACATTTAGCCTACATCAGAATTCCAAAAGTGAGGAGAAATAACGGTAGATAGAAGCGAGAGCTTAAGGGACAACAACAGTCCGAGTGCTTGGCGAACATTGGCCGTTTGCTCACTGCATTTCATCAACAGTAGGTAGCAATGTTACAAAATTTTGAGATTTTAAAAATCAAGTCTGCAATTTATCCCATCAGATAAAGCATAAAAAGAAGTTTAATTTGACCTAATTCACTTTCATATCTTCAGTATTAAAAAAGTTATGGCCATTTTCATACTCAGAAATTAGCAACTTGTTTCCTATTGCTTTTCTATTGACTTAACACAAGAGTTGTGATCGAGGACAGTCAAAAGCCCATGACTTTCTTAAAAAGTAAGAGAACTGAAAGACATTTTCAGTTATTATAGATTGAAGCATTCTGAAACAAATATTAAACAATCTTGGGTACACAAAAGGCTGGAGAAACTCAGCGGGTGCAGCAGCATCTAAGGAGCGAAGGAGATAGGCGACGTTTCGGGTCGAGACCCTTCTTCAGACCGGTCAGGGATCAGGGAAACGAGAGATATAGATGGTGATGTGGAGAGATAAAGAACAATGAATGAAAGATATGCAAAAAAGTATCGATGATAAAGGGAACAAGCCATTGTAAGCTGTTTGTGGTGTGAAAATGAGAAGCTAGTGCAACTAGGGTGGGGGAGAGAGAGAGAGAGAGAGGGAATGCCAGGGCCCGAGGGCTGAGGGAGAGGTGGGATGGGGAGGAGACAGCAAGGGTTAACAGAATTGAGAAAATTCAATGCTCAAGCCCAGAGGATGCAGACTCCCCAAGCGGAATATGAGGTGCTGTTCCTCCAACTTGCGGTGTTGCTCACTCTGGCCGTGGAGGAGGCCCAGGACCGAGAGGTCGGATACGGAATGGGAGGGGGAGGGGGAGTTGAAGTGCTGAGCCACCGGATGGTCGGCTTGGTTATTGCGGACCGAGCGGAGGTGTTCAGCGAAACGATCGCCAAGCCTCCGCTTGGTCTCACCGATATAGATCATCTGGAGCAGCGGATGCAGTAGATGAGGTTGGAGGAGGTGCAGGTGAACCTCTGTCGGACCTGGAAGGACTGCTTGGGTCCCTGAAAGGAGTGGAGGGGGGAGGTGAAGGAATCTTACTTGGATCACCTGAAATTAAAGCATATAATTAGTTAGTTACCCAATTGTAGGTAATTACAAAATTCAATTACTAGATCTAAACATCTATCCATTTCTTAAGAGAAAATGAACATTTTTTTAAAGCCTAAGTGTCCAAATAATTCACACAGGAATTCACAATATAACATGATTTTTAAATCTAATTGTCATTAATTTATAGGCCAAATTGAAGGAATTTTGTGTTTAATGCCTGTAAATTAATGGGCATTTTAATCATCTTGCGAGTGGGATTTTCTGGAACACGATGGATTGGAACGTTGCGGTTGCGGTGAATTTAAACCCCATATCGGCAGGAAAAATTCTGCCGGTTCGTATGGGGAATAAATTACCGTTTCGCAACGTTAAAGTTTGATTAATGTCATCTAAAAAAGCAGGTTTATATGAAAAAATAAACAGCTTTCGCTTACCTGTCCCCTACGTAAAATCCGTCCCCACTGTTGGCGTTCACGCATTAGGAGCTAATTTTTATTTTACTACAGCGATGAAATAGTCAGGCGATTTAAAAAAAAATTGAACTTACCGGCATTCGGAACGAATCTTTAGAAAAATCTCGCACTCCGCGAAAATAAAGCTCCGGATGGCAAAGGGAAAACCGCACTTTACCCCCCCCCCCCCCCACCCAAAGGCTCCAAAGTCTCGCATACGGCCAGCGGCAAAACTGCAGCGCCGCTAAAGGTAAGTTTTGTAACATACCTACTTACTGTTGATGAAATGCAGTGAGCAAACACGATAATTCCCAATATTTTCAATTCCGATATCTGCACGGCCAAGCACTTTAGCTGTTGTCCCTTCAGCTCTCGCTTCTCTTTACCTTCATTTCGCTTCACTTTTGGAATTCTGAAGTTGGGTACATGTCTCTCACACTTACCCGGACTTCCACAATTTTGTACAGCGCAAAAATCCAACATTTTGGCGGTTTTAACAGGTAGGAAAGTACGCGATTCTTGTATTAATAACATATACCGGAAGTTACGTATGTCCTGCAGATCGATTGAGCGGCTCCGTGCGTCAAGACCTATGACCCAGTGACCTTTCGAGTAAACCCCCTATAGAAACTCCTTCATCCCCAATGTGGACGCTTGTATGACTGTTGTTGCGGGTGTGCAACCATGAGGAGTCACATGAGCTGAGGCACAGAGTATAAGTGATGCAAAATCTGTTATCCCGCCACAGAAAGAAATATAGGGGCAGGTTGATGGAAGTCTGCTTAAAAAACAAAATGTGATGAACATTGTAATGGAAGAGGGCAAAGTAAGGGGGTAGAAATGTGAGTGGAGGCACTTAGGCAATTGAAGGTATGGCAATAATTTGTGAACAGTTGACAATTAGCTTTGCTAACGGTGCAAAATTGGAAGAAGGTTTCAGAGGAACATTGGGCCAAAGGAAGTTAAATGAAGGGGAGAGAAATGCAAAGGGATTTGAAAACCAGGATAATTATTTTAATATTAGAAGTGCTGTAGGACTGAAAGCCAATGAGTTCAACGGAGGTACTACAGTGCCCTCCATCTTTTATTTATTTGCCTCTGTACTCCACAATTTGAGATTTGTAATAGAAATAATTACAAGTGGTTAAAGTACACATTGTCAGATTTTATTAAAAGCCATTGTAATGTCTGAACTAAAACCCGGTTGTGACTAGGCACTTGCCTTCTCGTTGAAGTATGCTGCTTGTTTTTCTTGCCGTACAGCTAGTTGTGGTCCCATGGGAGGGACAGAATGGGGCTGAAGGAGCGATAAAGGCAACGGCAGTTTACTTATTAGTCTACTGTTCAGTAGCTGTGAGGGGGACATAGCCTCATGTCCCGTCGATGGTATGGCGGTATTCGAGGATGGCATACATGGGGTCATGGTCGCTGCGCTTGGCTTTCTTCATGATATTTTACATGGTTTGCACACTGCGCTCCACCTGCCTGTTGCTCTGTGGATAGATGGGACTTGAGGTGACATGGGCAAATTCCCATTGATCCTTGAACTTGCAACACTCAGCACAGTCAAATTATCTCGTGTTGTCTGAAATCACGAAGTCAGGAATACCATTCCGGGCCCTTCATCACTCGTATCACCGAATGTGACGTCATGTCTGGCAGTTACGCTATTTCTGGGTACTTGGAGTAATAGTCCACTACAAGCAAATGGTCAACTCCATCCAGATGGAAGATGTCTGCCCCGACTTTAGACCAAGGTCTGCTGGGGATGAAGCTCGGTTGAAGCGGCTCACTTGCTTGTGCTTTCATAGTTGCCTGGCACATCGAGCAAGTTCCCACTGTGTCCTCGATCTGTGCTTTCATTCCTGGCCACGCAAATAAATTGCGGGCTCGTTGTTTCAGTTTCACTACTCCCAGATGTGATTCATGTAGCGCGTTCAGCATCTGCCGGCGCATGCTTTGGGGAACTACGATTCGGTTTTTTCTTAAGACTAATCCGACTACTTCAATCAGCTCGTCATGGTATGCATGAAACGGAATCAAGTCCGAGGGCAGATCACGACTGTTACTAGGCCAACCCTTTCTTATGTACTCGTGCAGCAGTGTTAGGGTTTGATCAGCTTTGAACTACGCAAGGCGCTTGTCTGACATGTGTAGGATGCCTTCTATAGCATGTATCACGTTCGGCTGTGTGATGTATTCTTCACTAGGCGCGATTGCACTGGGCAGCCAGCTCAGGGCATCGGGGACAAACATTTCACGTCCCGGCTTCCACCATATCTCCAGGTCGCACCGTAGCAGGTGCATTCGCATGCACTGGAGTCTGGGGCTTAGTTTGTGTAGCAGCTTAGCGAGCAAGCCTACTAATGGCTTGTGGTCAGTAAGGATTACTGTGCGCTGACTGACAATGAAGTCATGAAACCTGCATGCGTACAATATGGGGCACAGCTCCTTCTCTATAGTCGTATATAGTTGCGCTCGGCCGTGTTCACACGTCGTGATACGTAGGCAATAGGCCTCTCATCTTGCAGAAGGACCGCTTCAAATCCGCTGCTGGAAGCGTCTGTGGCAATTGAAACGGGCGCATTCACATCATACAGGTTGAGCACGGGTGGCGATGTGAGAAGACACTTCAGCTTGTCTACTACCTGTCTGTGTTTCTGCTCAAAAAGGCCACGCTACACCCTTTTCTGTTAGCTGTCTAAGTGGGGCGGTGATCTCCGAAAGGTTTGGAATAAACTTGGCCATGTATGTCACCATCCCCAAGAATGTTTACACTTCAGCCTTGTTTGTCGGATATGGCATTTGTCGCACACTGCTAACACGAGATGGGCTTGGTGACACGCCTGCTTGTGAGATGACGTCCCACATATTTATTCTCGTTTGAGTGCATTACCGACTTTTTGGGATTGAGCTTTAGGCCGGATTCTTTCACATGCGCGAATAGGGCTTTCACCCTAGCGTCATGCTGGGCTATGTTCTCACCCCGAACGAGAATGTCCTGAACGACTATCTCCACCCCTTCTAAATCACCAAACTCTTCCTGCATCGCCCACTGCCAAATCTCACATGCGGATGAGATTCCAATTGGGAGCACGAGGTATCGGTATCTCCCAAAGGGAGTATTAAATGTGGTCAGGCACGAGCTGTCGTCGCTCAGCGGGAACTGCCAGTACCCACTTGTAGCGTCATATTTCAAGAACCATTTTGCCTTTAGCATGCGGGCTGCAATGTTCTCGAATGTCGGCATCGGGAAATGCTCCCTGCGAATGGCCGCATTGAGGTCATGCGGGCCAAGGCATATGTGGACCGCCATTAGGCTTGCTAACTACAGTCATTGAATTCACCCAATCTGTCGGTTTGCTCACGGGCTTTATGACTCCCAAGCTTTCCATGCGCTCTAATTCGGCTTTGACCTTATCCTGAGCTTATATGGGATAGTGTGGGGCGGGTTTTGCTTAGGTTGCACGTCCTCTTGCAGTGCTATGTTGCACTCATGTCTTTTTAGCCTTCCCAGCCCTTGGAAAAGCTCGCGGTTTTCCTCAATGACTTTCGCAGTGTATGATTCAGACTCGCTGCTCATGTGGGAGGATCCATCATGTTTGGCTCGCGTGGTATGCGTGCCAGTGGGGTGTGGTGGTTTCAGGCGCTGGCACTTTCCCCACACCGCTGCTGTGTGGTTTGCCAATAGCAGGCGCTCTCGCTCGTTCTGGGCTCGCACTCACACCATCAACCACCTCATTTCGCACAAGAAGTCCTAACTTCTCACACCTCTGTTTCCCAAATATGGGTTTCACATCCCCACTCACTGTTTGAAAGACAACACTATATTCCTTCTTATCTAATTTTCCGCTCCCCTTTGCCTGGCCCACAGGCTTCATTGTGTGTCCAGAGTACGACCTTAATGTAACATTAATGTTCATTGAGGCAAGACCAGTCTTTCTGAACAAGTTCTCTGGCAGGATGTCACCTTGAGCTCCAGAGTCAAATTTGAACTCAATGTCCACATTGTTCATGCTGCACAGCTGTTCCCATTCACACGTCGAATCGCTTCTCGGCCTTTTGGCTAAGATCAAGTGTAGTATCTGTTCTTATGTGAAAGAGACTATCTGTTCTTATTAGAACAGTTCTGGCGGTTCCTTGGGGACAAGGGCCGTGGATTGCGGAGCGAAATCGTTGAGGAGTCGGTCGGCTGCAGGCTTAGAGGTGGATCCATGCTGGTTGGGAAACCAACCTAACGCCTTATTCAGCCACAATGTCAGCAGGAGCAGGAGCAGGAGTGCAGGGTATTCGGAATACCCTGCGAATAAGCGTCAAGGACCTCAGCAAGGGGACCCCCTTCTCACGAGACCTGTTCGTGAAGAAGGTCTTGCTAGAGGCCTGCAAATTTGAGGCCAAGGACATCTACTGCCTCCAGGATTTTCCGGGTAACAGATATTTTGATGTTACCTTCAAGTATCCAACGGGATGGCAGAAGGTGATGGAAGTCTTCCGGGAGAGGGGAAATGAAGCTCCGCTGTCGCTGCTGAAAGTGCAGCCGCTCTTCACCCTCCCCACCCAGAAGGAAAGGTTCATTACGGTGCACATGTTTAACCCACATGTGCCCGTAGTGGATGTCCTCACCTTCCTTGCTCGCTACGTGGAGGGGAACAGGAGACTGTGTGGATGTGAAGGACATGCACGGGATTTGGACCAGCAAGCGGCAAGTCAAGGTAAAGCTGAGGGTGGACAAGGATGGAGAAATCGTCCACCCCCCCCTCGGTTTTCGCGATTGGAGGAAACCGAGGGTACTTGAGCTATGTAGGGCAACCCAGGCTGTGCAGGAAATGCAACAAGCCTGGGCATGTGATGGCCCAATGCACTGCAGTTGTCTGCAAAAACTGCAAGATGGAGGGCCATGAGACAAAGGACTGTCAGGCCAGCAAGAACTGCAACCTGTGCGGGGAGGCAGGCCACCTTTACAGGGCTTGCCCTAAAAAGAGCCTGCACCTACGCACAGGCAACAAGAGGAGCTGCTGCCAGCACACCAAAGGGGGGTGAGGCACCCCCCACCACTGCCAAGACCCCAGCAGAAAGAGGGAACACGGACGAGGACAGCCCGACCACCTTGAGGCCCCAAGTGCCAGAAGGAGATGCCCAGCATCCTGCCCAGGAGGGAGAGTCGATGGAGGAGGGGGAACAGCAGGAGAAATGGACAATGGTGAAGTATAAGAAGAGGGGTCAGCCCAAAGAGCCAAGGCCGGAAAAGAGTGGTAAGTCCAAAAGAAAATCACAAAAAAGGTGTCTTTCTCTTACAGAAGGCAGCAACCTCCTCCTCGTCGGAGGATGAGGCAACCGGGAAGTCCCAACGAGGGAGGCAGAGGAAGAAAACGGGGGAGGAAAAGGAGACCGAGAGCAGAGAAGTGGCCGAGGGGCTCCAGCCCCAGGACATCGGGAGCAGCGCAGTGGTTGAGGGGCTCCAGCCCCCGGTGACAGGAATCATCACAACGGCAAGTGGACCCCAGCTCCAGGGGACTGGGAGCAGTGCAACGGCCGATGGGCCCCAGCTCCGGGCGACCGGGAGCATTGCAGTGGCCGATGGGCCCCAGCTCCGGGAGACCGGGAGCATTGCAGCGGCCCATGGGCCCCAGCTCCGGGCGACCGGGAGCAGCGCAGAGGCCATTGGGCCCCAGCTCCGGGCGACCGGGAGCAGCGCAGAGTCCATTGGGCCCCAGCTACAGAAGACAAAGGAAGCGGCATGCCCAAAAGGGGGTGGAACGAGAAGGCCCCCCGCAACGACAACTTTGGTTACGCCACCTGATACTCAACTCACCGCTGGATTCCTGAGCCCAGGAAAGCTGAGGCAATTCACCGAAGCGGTGGGGATGATGGGACATGGAAATGGTCAGTGACTCTAAAGACAATGGAGCTCAAACTGGCATCTTTAAACGTGCGCAGTATAAAGAGCACTGCGCGATGTGTTAATGCCTTACAGTACCTGGCCAAGGTCAAGGCAGATGTGACTTTTCTTCAGGAGTGCGGGCTGCCACACCTCCGCTGCTATCGGAGGTGGTCGCGATGGTGGCCCCACGGACTGTCTGTGTGGTCGGGGGGGAAATGACTGTCGTGCTTCTGGCCTGGGGATTTTGGAAGTGGTTGGAGGGCGTCTCCTCGTGGTGGACGTTATGTACCGTGGCTCTCCGCTCCGGCTGATAAATGTGTATGCCTCACCCACGCAGAGCGAGCGGCTGGCCGTTCTCCAGCAGCTCCCAGTGCTGCTGGCCACGTCCCGGCAGCTCGTTCTGGCCGGTGACTTCAACTGCATCATTGATGCGGCTGGACGATCCGGCAGTGCCGACAGCAGACTGGACAGCACGTCCAAGTTGCTGATGGAGATGGTAAAAGACGCAAAGCTGCGTGACGCCTTCAGCGACCCTGCAGGCGGGTCCCAGCCGCAGTTCACTTGGTCGAGATCGGACGGTTTAGCCCGATCTCGGATAGACTTCGTCTTCACGACGAAGGCCGTCACGGTGAGACACACTGACCTCACGCCAGTGTTCTTCTCCGACCACTGCCTCCTTCAGGCTTCCTGTCACCTACGGGAGGACCGGAAGGCAGGCAGAGGGACGTGGAAGTTAAACACGAAACTGTTGACCCCAGAGAATGTCGAGGAGCTAAAGAGGGACTACGCATGTTGGAGAACAGTGAAGCCCCTCTTTGACTCCCCCACACTCTGGTGGGAAGCAACCAAGGAGAACATTAAGAGGTTCTTCATAATTAAAGGGGTTCAGAGAGCAAGACAGAGTCAGAGGGAATTGTGCCAACTCCAGACAGATTTACAGCAACTGCTCCTTCTGCAGTCGAACGGGGTGGATGTGAGGGAGGAACTTAGAGAGTTGAAGGACCGGCAAGCTCAGCTCTTCACCTCTGAATCCTCCAAGATCATCTTCCGATCTAGGGTCCGCCATGTGGAGCAGGATGAGACGTGCTCACGTTTCTTCTTCCATAAGGTTCACAGGGGGAGCTCTATGATGAACAGCCTTAGGGAGGAGGACGGCACGGTAGCATCCTCACAGACAGACGTGCTGAGGATCTGCAAATCCTTTTACACAGATTTGTATGACCAAAAGACCACAGACAGTACCTCCTCCCAGAACCTCCTGTCCTCAATCACGGAGGTCTTGGAGGACAGCAAGTGGGAGAGTCTGGACCAACCACTGACCCTAGAGGAGCTGACTGGCTCCATCCGTTCCTTTGACTCGAATAAAACTCCCGGAAGCGATGGCTTACCGGCCGAGTTGTATTTGGCTCTGTGGGACTGGATGGGCCCGGACCTGCTAGAAGTGTACAACGACATGCTTCTGGCTGGTAGCATGTCAGACTCCATGAGGAAGGGCAACATCACCCTAATCTACAAGCAGAAGGGGAGATGAAGGACATAAAGAAATGGAGACCCATAACACTCTTGAATGTGGACTACAAGATCCTGTCCAAGGCCACCGCCAATCGGGTCAAGTCTGCTCTGGGACAGGTGATCCACCCGGACCAAACCTGTGCTGTACCTGGCAGGAAAATCTCAGACAGCCTAGCGCTGCTGAGAGATACCATCGCCTACGTGCAGGACAGACGGGTGGATGCCTGCCTAGTCAGCTTGGACCAGGAGAAGGCCTTCGACAGGATTTCGCACACGTACATGAGGGACGTGCTCTCCAAAATGGGTTTTGGGGAGGGAATCAGGAATTGGATCAAACTGCTCTACACCAACATCCGTAGTGCAGTCCAAATCAATGGGTGGGAATTAGACAGTTTCCCGGTAAGGTCTGGAGTTAGGCAGGGTTGCCCTCTCTCTCCTGTCTTGTTTGTCTGCTGTATTGAACCTTTTGCTGAATCCATCAGGAAGGATGCTGGCATAAGAGGAGTGACATTGCCAGGCAGTGGGGGCTTTCAAGTAAAGACCTCCCTGTACATGGACGATGTCGCTGTCTTCTGCTCGGATCCAGGGTTGGTTCGCAGACTGATTAGTATCTGCGACCAGTTTGAGTCGGCCACGGGAGCCAGGGTGAACCGCAGGAAGAGCGAGGCCATGCTCTTTGGCAACTGGCCCGACAGATCTTCCGTCCCCTTTACCATCAAGCCTGACTTCTTGAAGGTGCTGGGGATCTGGTTCGGGGGTGCTGAGGCATGTAACAAAAATTGGCTGGAGCGGATAGCCAGGGTGGGGAGGAAGCTGGAGCTGTGGAGGCAACGCTCCCTCTCCATAACGGGAAAGGAATTTGATCATCAG
Source organism: Okamejei kenojei (assembly GCA_035221665.1). NCBI lineage: Eukaryota > Metazoa > Chordata > Chondrichthyes > Rajiformes > Rajidae > Okamejei > Okamejei kenojei. Next base: position 52,362,186 of record CM069139.1, on the reverse strand, counting down.
GTGTGAGGTGCTCTCGGGGCTGCTGTACTTGGCACAAGTGTGGCCTGTCCCTCCTCATACGCCACAGGGATCACCCGGGCCATCTTCCAGTTCATCTGGGGGTCGAGGATGGACCGGGTTGCGACGGGCCACAACGTACAAGTCGGCAGACAACGGGGGTAAAAGCGTGCCCAACGTCGCCCTCATTCTGATGGCCACCTTCGTGTGTGCTGCATCAGGCGGAGTGTAGAGCCAAGGCAACGTGGGCACCAAGTGTCACTACCTGCTGATGGTTCTACCTGTACCCGGTGTTGAGAAGGATGGGCCTGGCGCAGGTGCCACGCAATGTGCCAGTCAGCTGGACATTGCCACCCCATCTGTCGTCGGTGGAAGGGTTCTTCCGGACCAACACCTTTGACCACATGTCCATCGGGCAGTGGTCAGCACAGAATGTCCTGCAGGCGAACTGTAGGGAAAGGACTCTATGGACCCGGTGGCGTGGTTCCCTGAGCAGACTGCCCAGCTTGCCTGGCAAAATGCCTCATCGCCAGAATTCACCAACAAGCACCAAGACCTGGCTTGGCTGGCGGTGAGGGGGAAACCCTCCCAGTCAGATCCTTCCTGTACCGTCGAAAACCTCACTGCCAGCGCACGCTGCCCTCGGGACGGCTGCTATGGCGAGGAGACGTTGTTGGCCCACCTCTTTACAGAGTGTGGGTTTGCTAAAAGAGTCTGGAGAAAAATGCAAGGGTCCCTGGTACGCTTTATCCCGAACAGCTCCGTCACAGAGGACTCGGTGATTTACGGACTGTTCCCAAGGGACACATTCAGAGACTGACATCGAGTGCTGCTGGAGGGCATCAACTCGGTAAAAGACGCCCTTTGGTCTGCCCGAGCATTGTTCACCACCCAGCAGAGCGAGATGTCCGTCGGGGAATGTTGCCGACTGGCCCGCTGCAGACTGCAGGAGTACGTGCTGAGGGACGCACTGAAGCTTGGTGCAGCCAACGCCAAGGCTCGGTGGGGGAGGGCCACAGTCTAAGGTCCTTCCGCTGCTGGACATGGGGGGGTACGGTATGGTGGAGACGCCCCTCAATATAAGGGAAGGTATCCCACGCTACTGTAGCACGAGTGGGGGACTGATTTGTGGAAATTTGGGGGAAAGAAATGTCTAAACTGTATTGATTATTGTACAGCCTCCGAAAATGTCGGATGGATTTTCCGCAAGTTTAATGTATTGTATATATTTATCATTCGAATAAAGTATATTTTGAAAATTTAAAAAAATTCACACGTCGAATCAATCACGGTGTCAATAACAGCGTCAATGCAGAATGTGTCAACGTCGTCATTCACTGGCTCAGGCATCGGTGAAGCGGTCATCTCGGACGTCACGGCTACCGTCCCCGGCCTACTGCCTGATTGGCTGGTCTTGTTGTCGGGAACATGGATGGCTGTTGGGCGCTCTATTTCTCGGGCAGTCGGGGGATCTGGGGAAATATCTGATCTCCCATGTCCTGAGCGGAGCAGGAGTTGGTTTTACGCATGTATGCATGACCGGCTGATGGCATCATTACCATGATTACGGGTTTGTGTGTGTGGTATTCTAGGTTGCAAATCTCTGCCTCTGCCCCGGGCCCATGGCTGATTGGTGCTGTCTCATTCCAAGTAATCAACTGTCTCTTCGATGGCGGTTGTGGCAATCTGTTTCACGTGCTGCGCTGATGCTTCGGCGATCGTACACATGTCTGCATTTTTTTTGCGTTAAGTCATCGCATTGGAGTAGTTTCTCCCAGAGCGGCTGGCTGGTGATGCCGCAGACTATTCTGTCTTTTTATCTGTTTATTTATTGTGTGTATATATATGGTCTATAGTATATAGACACTGAACTTTCATCTCCACTTCTGTATTATGTTTACATGTTCTGCTGTGCCGCAGCAAGCAAGCACCTCACTGCCCCATCCGGGACACATGACAACAAAACTCTCTTGACTCCTGACTTGGACTTAAGCAAAAAAGGGTTCTTGGGGAAAAAAAGAGCTACCTTAAATTTAGTTGCGTCTGGTTGGGTACCACTGTTAGGGTGAAGACTATTCCATGCTTTAATTGTGCGGGGGAACTCCATGGAGCAGCCAGCATCTCTGGATAGAATAAATTGGGTGACATTTCGGGTAGAAACCCTTCTTTAGATTTCCTCTGGTTTTAGTGTTTTGAGTTTAATTTAAAGATACAGCGTGGAAACAGGCCCTTCGACCCACCGAGTCTACGCCGACCACCGATCACCCTTACACTAATTCTATCCCACACATTAGCGACGTAAGTCAAGAGTCAAGAGTGTTCCATTCCCTCACGCCCCAGCCAGAACAATGAAATCCCTACCCGCAGCAGCACAACAGAACATGCATAGTACTCTATAAACAATGTTATAAACGAGAAAACAAAACTCTATACAAACAGCACCCATATTGAGGATCAGTTCCGGGTCTCTGGCAATTCTAGGCAGCAACTTTATGGTCAATGTACTGCCCCATAGCCTTGAACTGAATTAAAACATACAGTAGCTGTAAAGGGGGACATAGCGTCACTTCGAGATTTAAGACTGAAAATGGATAGTTTATTTTTCTTTAGTAACCAAAGTTATCAACGTATATTATTTTGTGTGTTGGAAAATAAAATATAGTGGCACAGCTGGTGTACTTGCTGCCTCACACGCCAGAATCTGTGTTTGATCCTGTCCTCGGGCACTGTCTGTGTTGAATTTGCACGTTCTTTTTTTTGTTTTTTTTGTTTGTGGTTTTTTTTTAAAGTATTTTTTTTATTAGAAGCAAGTACATAATAAGAACATTTCATGTATAACAGTCATACATTGCTAATATTATCAATATTATCAATTATTTAATGACACTGCTTCTATATGTATATATTTTTTTTAAAGATAGAAAATAATAAAGAAAGAGAAAAAAAAGCAAGATAAAGAAGAATGGAATAATTTACTAATAATACAACATTGGAGATAGGTTTGTAAATTATAAAGTATAACTTTTCATCTAATCCTTGATTCGAGCTTCAGTCAGGTTCTCGTACCGAACCAGTTTGCCCCTTCAAATAGTCAATAAATGGAGACCATATTCTGATAAAAAGTTCTTGTTTGTCCATTAAGACAAGTCTAATTCTTTCCAAATGAAGGTCTCCGACATTTCCATAATCCACATTTTAATTGTGGGGGTTATAGGACCTTTCCAAAATTTTAATATTATTTTTTTCCTTCTTCAGACATGGGTTTCAGCCTGAAAAGTTGCCTATTTCCTTCGCTCCATAGATGCTGCTGCACCCGCTGAGTTTCTCCAGCACTTTTGTCTACCTTCGATTTTCCAGCATCTGCAGTTCCTTATTGCACATAATATGTGAATGCTTCATTGAGCATAATTCTGACTGGTAACTACACACTTCGTCCGAGCACATTATCGCACACGTCATGCAAACCGTCTTAAATGACCACCTAAACTGTCATTTGGCAACCTAAAAAGCTGTCAAGGTTTCCCGGCTGGCAACAGGGAAAAAAAACGAAGCGAGAGCCCTGACCTATATAATACTTTAAATTGTATTAACGAGTGTCTGGCATTTAACGAGCATTGATGTATATGTTGTAAGCTTTTGTCCCAAATATCTTTCATTATTGGTTGGCCTAGTTCATTTTCCCATGTTTGCCTATATATTTCTGTCGGTGTTGCCTCACTGTCTAATAGGATGTTGTAGATATGAGATATTAATTTTTCTGTATTAGGATGTGTATTCAAACATTCATCAAGAGTTTCTGGGTCTCTAGTTCTGTAATCCTGTGTATTTGATTTCGCATAATCTCTAAGTTGTAAATATCTGAAATTGTCATTTGAGTGGAGTCCGTAAGTTTGTTGTAGCTCCTGAAATGAAATAAATGTACCTTCCCTATAGAGGTGACCCATCTTTTTAATTCTGTGATTTTTCCATTGTAAAAAACCTTTATCCAACATTGAAGGTTTAAATGCAGGGTTGTTTACAATGGGAAGAAAGAGTGATAGATTATCCAATTTTAAGGTATTTTTTAATTGTTTCCGAATTCGTATACCACTATATGTTATAGGGTTTTCACTATAGGTTTTTTTGTTCAATTTAGTTGTAGCAAACAGAATCAAACCAATTTCAAAGGGTAAGCAGTCTTCCTTTTCCATTTTTAACCAGTCTGGTTGCTGGTCCATTTCTTCCAACCAGAAGTTCATATTTTTAATGTTAACTGCCCAGAAATAAAACATGAAATTCGGTAAAGCTAAACCTCCATTTGTTTTTGATTTACATAAATGTTTTTTGTTTATTCTGTGATTCTTATAATCCCTGATAAAATTAGTGACTATGGAATCCAACTTAAAAAAAAAATAAAAACATTTGGAAGATATATCGGGATTGATTGAAAGAGGTACAATAATTGTGGAAGAAAAATCATTTTTATGGCAATTCTACCAAACATTGAGATAGGTAGTGTTTTCCAATATTGAATATCCTTGTGCAATTTATTCAGTAAAGGAGAAAAGTTTAATTTAAATAAAGAAGTGTATGTCTTAGTTACATAAATTCCTAGATATTTAAATTTGTCATTAAATATTTTAAAGGGGGACTGTTGTAATATATGTAGATTGATTTCTATTATTGGCATGATTTCGCTTTTATTCCAATTAATTCTGTATCCCGAGAACAAACCAAATTGCGTTATTAAATTTAATAGGTTTGGAATACTAATTTCAGGTTTTGTAATCTAGATTAATACATCGTCTGCATATAAAGAGGTTTTATTCTCAGTGTCTTTAGTATTATACCCGTATATTTCTGGATGGGCCCTAACACATTTCTGCTAGTGGCACAATTGCGAGTGCGAATAATAACGTGGATAACGGGCATCCTTGTCTACAACCTCTAGATAAGTTAAATTTAGTTGATAACATTTGGTTTGTTAATATTCTAGCTGTTGGATTAGTATATAAAAGTTTTACCCATGTACTAAACTTCTCGCCCAATTGAAATTTTTCCATCACCGAAAATAAATAGGGCCATGCCACCTGATCAAATGCTTTCTCACCATCTAACGAAATAAACGCTAAGTCTGCATTAGTAATTCTCTTTGAGTATATAATATTGAATATCTCAAGTTATAAGATGAGTAACGTTTTGGGATAAATCCTGTTTAGTCAGGGTGTATTAATTTATTAATCATGGTACTTAATCTTTGTGCTAGGATTTTAGTTAATATTTTCTGAACAGTATTTAAGAGAGCTATAGATCTATATGAACCTGGGTCTTCAAGGTCCTTATCTTTTTTTGGTATAAGTGTTATTATAGATTTGTTTAGCGTTTCTGGTAATTTCTGTTGAGTATAAATGTGCTCATACAGCGTCTGTAAACGTGGGGAGATCAGATCATAAATTTTTAAATAAAATTCAGAGCTTATACCGTCAGGGCCCGGGGCCTTGCTGTTTTTTAGAGATCTTCAATTTCTTTTACTGTTATTTCAGCGCCTAGTAATTCTCTCTCTTTCAAATCTAAACCTTTAAGGTTACGTTTTTGTAAGAATGCTTCCATTCCTGTCGAGTGTTCTGTCGTTTTGGCTGAGTAGAGATTTTGATAATATTGCAGAAATCTCTCATTGATATTCTTGGGCTGTACTAGTAGATCTCCCATATCTGATCTAATTTTGTGAATTGTTTTTTCCCTGTCCAGTTTTCGAAGTTGGCGTGCTAATAGTTTTTGTGGTTTGTCACCGAATTCAAAATGTAATTCTTTCGTATAACTTGGTCAGAGTATATTTAATTTAATTTACATTTGAACCCTACAATTTTGTTGTGTTTTGGCATAGTTGGTGCAGCCGCATTTTCTATGTCTAATTGCCTTATTTCCCTTTCCAGTATCTGTTGCTTAACCCGGTTCTATTTATTGTGAACTGCTTGGGAGGAGATCAATGCTCCTCAGGCAAATGCTTTAAATGTTTCCCAGAGAAGGGAGGCAGACGTTCCAGGGCGATCATTGGCCTCAAAAAACATATTAATCTGTTTAGTAAGATATTCCTGACATACTTTTTCATTTAAAATTTGTGGATTGAGTCTCCATTGTGTCTGTTTCTCGGTCCTTCCATTTAATTTAATCATAAATGTTAAGGGTGCACCGTCCGAGATTATGATGTTATGATATTTCGAGTTGTAGGTAAATGGAATGAGCTTGGAGTCTACTAAAAAATAGTCTATTCTAGAATTGGTTTTATGTACCGATTAGTAAAATGAGTATTCTCGTCCGGTTGGGTTTTCGATTCTCCAGACGTCCTTAATATTAGTAGTATCAATATATGCATTTAGAAATTCACTTGACTGAGAATTTACTTTTCGTTGTCTAGATGATCTGTCTAAATAGGGGTCTAGTGTACAATTTAAGTCTCCTCCAATTATTAAATTGTGTTGTGTAAGTTCCGGAATTATATTTAATATTTTCTTGAAAAACAAGGGATTATCAAAGTTTGGTCCATAAACATTAAGAAGAATCACTTTTTTTGCATATAATTTGCCTATTAACACAATATATCTACCATCATTGTCCGTTATAGTTAATGTATGTTTAAAAGGTATCCCTTTACAGATTAATATTGCAACACCTCTGGATTTGTGTGAAAATGAGGAATGATACGTTTTAGCAATCCATTTTGCTTTCAATCTATGCTGTGCTTCCTTTTTAAGGTGAGTTTCCTGAAGGAATATTATATATGTTTTAAGTGATTTTAAATGTGCTAATACTTTACCTCTCTTGATTGGTTCATTAATTCCCTTAACATTCCAGCTACAAAATGTGATTCCTTCACCCCCAATCTTCATATTCACATCTTGCATCTTATGTTTTGGGTGGTCTATAAGAGAGCAGATGGCTCAGCGCAACAAGCCCGACATTACACCCGAACATCAGATAGATTAATTTTAAATCTCGTAGATCTTTCTCCTGTACGTATCTCCTTTGGTAAAACTTATAATTCCATTCAAACTTAAAATTATAATAAGATGTTAAGTAAAAAAGGTGATAGGGTAGGTGGTTAGTAAAGTGCAAAAAAAAAAGAAAAAACTTAATCTATAATGAGTGCAGTTAGTGATAGCCACACTAACGAGGCTAGCCATCTACAGACTTCCGTAACCTTTGAAAAAAAAACTTTACTAGCTCCATGCTTTCTTTAAAATAAAATTTCAATAAGAACATTTTACAGGGGGAAAACATTTTAAGTTCCGAAGTATTCATAATCCGTTAATTAAAAAAAGCAATTATTCTCAAGATACAGTATAAATCTCATATATATCTGAGAGAGAAAAAAAAAGTTAAAAAAATAATCAAACTTTACAGCAAACCCCACATAGTTCCCCCCCTCTCCCCCCCCCCTCTCCACCCCCCTCCCCATCCCCCTCCCCACCCCCCTCCCCCCGTACTCGAGGTCTGAAGCACCTTCGGGGACCAGACCCAACGGGTTTGCACTTGGTCTAGTTTTAACTAATTCTAAGTAATCCAATTAAAAGTAATTAGTAACAAATTTGTAATAATTATTAGTAATAATGAGTAATTATGATTAGTATTGGTCAGTTATTAATAATAAATATAAATGTAGTATGTCCATAGGAAAAACCTTGCTCAACTATCATTATCCAATTTCATTTGTCCTTAAGTATAACAGTTTAAGTTCCAACAGATCTTTACAAAGTCACGATGTTCGGTGACGTCGGGTAATTAGTGAGTAATGTTCAGTCATTGGTCATATTCTCGATGTTCTGGGCGAAATCAAATGCATCATTATGGTTAGTGAAGAGATGTTCCTTCTTCTTGTAGGTGACTCTTAATGTTGTGGGGTACATCAGGCCGTATCTCAGACCTGGTATATCCTTAAGTATTCTTCTTGTCTCTGTAAACAGTGCTCTCTGTAAACAGACCTCCACAGGATAATCTCTATAAATGCTGATCTTGTCTCCTTCAAATATGAGATTTCTGGTACGAACAATCTTCTTCATAATGTCATCCAATACATGGTCGTATTGCACTTTCACTATCATAGAAACATAGAAAATAGGTGCAGGAATAGGCCATTCAGCCCTTTGAGCCTGCACCGCCATTCAATATGATCATGGCTGATTATCCAACTCAGTATCCTGTACCTGCCTTCTCTCCATACCCCCTGATCCCTTTAGCCACAAGGGCCACATCTAACTCCCTCTTAAATACAGCCAAGGAACTGCTCAACTACCTTCTGTGGCAGAGAATTCCAGAGACTCACCACTCCCTGTGTGAAGAATGTTTTCCTCATCTCGGTGCTAAAGGAATTCCCCCTTATCCTTAGACTGTGACCCCTTGTTCTGGACCTCCCCAACATCGGGAACAATCTTCCTGCACCTAGCCTATCCAACCCCTTAAGAATTTTGTAAGTTTCTATAAGATCCCCCCTCAGTCTTCTAAATTCTAGCGAGTATAAGCTAAGTCTATCCAGTCTTTCCTCATATGAAAGTCCTGACATCCCAGGCATCAGTCTGGTGAACCTTCTCTGTACCCCCTCTATGGCAAGAATGTCTTTCCTCAGAATTGGAGACCAAAACTGTACGCAATACTCCAGGTGTGGTCTCACCAAAACTCTGTACAACTGCAGTAGAACCTCCCTGCTCCTATACTCAAATCCTTTCGCTATGAATGCTAACATACAATTTGCTTTCTTCACTGCCTGCTGCACCTGCATGCCTACTTTCAATGACTGGTGTACCATGACACCCAGGTCTCGTTGCATCTCCCCTTTTCCAAATATGCCACCATTCAAATAATAGTCTCCCCTCCTGTTTTTTCCACCGAAGTGGATAACCTCACATTTATCCACATTATACTGCATCTGCCATGCATTTGCCCACTCACCCAGCCTATGCAAGTCACCTTGCAGCCTCCTAGCATCCTCCTCACACCTAACACTACCCCTCAGTTTAGTGTCATCCGCAAACTTGGAGATGTTGTATTCAATTCCCTCGTCCAAATCATTAATACATATTGTAAATAGCTGTGGTCCCAGCACTGAGCCTTGCGGTACCCCACTAGTCACTGCCTGCCATTCTGAAAAGGACCCGTTTACCTCTACCCTTTGCTTCCTGTCTGCCAGCCAGTTCTCTATCCACATCAATACTGAACCCCCAATACCGTGTGCTTTAAATTTGTATACTAATCTCTTATGTGGGCCTTGTCGAAAGCCTTCTGAAAGTCTAGATATAACACATCCACTGGTTCTCCCTTATCCACTCTTCTAGTTACATCCTCGAAAAATTCTATAAGATTCATCAGACATGATTTACCTTTCGTAAATCCATGCTGACTTTGTCCAATGATTTCACCACTTTCCAAATGTACTGCTATCCCATCTTTAATAACTGACTCTAGCAGTTTCCCCACTACCGATGTTAGACTAACTGGTCTGTAATTCCCCGTTTTCTCTCTCCCTCCTTTTTTAAAAAGTGGGGTTACATTAGCTACCCTCCAATCCTAAGGAACTACTCCAGAATCTAAGGAGTTTTGAAAAATTATCACTAATGCATCCACTATTTCTGTGGCTACTTCCTTGATTTGTCTATCATTTCCTATCATTTGTCTTGGTGGGGCATCTACCCGCGGGCGGCGTCTCAGTGCTCGTCCTAGCAAAGGTTTTTGATCCAGATTTAAGACTTTTTGCAATAAGTCTGCAGCGAATTCGCGGGGGTCTCTGTTTTCCTCTCTTCCTTCTTGGACACGGACAATTCTTAAATTCTGACGTCTCTGACGTCCTTCCAAGTCAGTACATTTTTCAGTTATTTTACTCAATAAGTCTGATAAACATTGATTCTCTTTGAGAAGCTGTTTTGTAGCTTCAGCACTTGTTGCCGCAATTTCCTCTAAATGAGTTATTGCTGTATTTTGTTGGTCAAAATTTACATCTTTGGTCTAATGTCTTATTGATGGGATCCAACCTATCATTAAAGCTGGATTCCATCGAGTTGATTTTAACATTTACCTCTTCAAGCTGTTGAGCAAGATTTTCTTCGGTTTCTTTCTTCCATATATCCAATAGTTCATGAACAGTGTCAGTGATTTCTTCTTTAATTTCTTCTTTAAAAGCTTGAAGTTCTTCTTTAAAGTTCAGTTTTTCATTGAAATTTTTCAATTGCTCCTTTATATTTATAATTTCTTGAGATAGAAATTCCGAAGTTCTTCTATTTCTGTTGTTTTGGACTTTGGTTTCTTTGACACATCTTCTTGGGACGACGTTGTACCTGAGACCGAGGCTTCAGCCGGGCCTATTTCTTCCGCCGCTTGCCTGGGTTTAATGGTCCGTTTCATCTTGGGAGGGGTATGTTGAGTATACATACCACCGGAGTCCCGCGCCTGATGACGTCGCTCACTCGTTGCAGGCAGCCGGTGCGATAACAGCAGATAAATCCTGTTCTTTCTCCCCATTTTCAGCGATCTTTGCGTGGAGCTAGCTGGCGCTGGTCTCTACCCCTCCATAGCACCACCGGAAGTAAAAAAAAAAGACTATTCTGTCTTGCAGCAACGAGTCATGCAGGCTGCAAATTCACAATTGTTTGCTAAAGACTTCACTGCAGTCAGGTAGTTGGAGAAGGTCTCTCCTCACCACTGATTACGTGTATTGAAGATGTATCTCGTGACAATTAAGTTATTTTTTGGTTCATAGTATGTCTGGAACTTCTCTTTCAGCAGTTGTATTTTGTCAAGTTCAGGGTGAACTGAAAGGTTTTATAAATCTGTTGAGCGACTGGCCCCGCCACCAGGAGGAAATGTTGCACACCGATTCTTCTCTGGCTTACTCGTCTTCATTTGGGGCAGGCTCTCTGTTTTCAAACCAAATACTGGCCTAAAGCAAAACTTAATGAAGTGGGCAGTGTCCATGTATTCTTATTTTATAACAGCATACAAACAGAAACTTAGCTTACAGAACTTGTGCCTTGTAGTTGCCCAGAGGGGCAGTGGCTGTTCCACCCATTGCCCCTGTGGCAGGGGAACCAAAGGGGCTGATGTGGAGGGTATTGTATAGTTCAGTACAGTTCCGTTTAAGGGCCTGTCCCACTTAGGCGATTTTTTAGGCGAGTGCAGGAGACTCTGCACTCGCCTCATGATTGCCACATGTTCGCTGGTGGTCTCTGTTGAGGCTCCTTCATGGTCGAGAGGAGTTCCTGCATTCTGGGAACTAGTCGCGGCCTCAGTATGGTCGCAGCAAATTTTTCAACATGTTGAAAATGATTCTGCGACCAAAAATTGACGCCATGGTACTTTTGTACATGGTACAAAATCGATACTTTTGTAGTCGTAGGTGCAGTTATAGTGGGGTCGCGATGTAGTTATAGGTAGTTGTGCTAGTCGTAGGTAGTTTTAGTTAATCTCTTTTGCCGACCGGGCATTTTCATTGGTTCATTGGGGGGAAAAAAAACGTAAGCACGAGTTTTCAGAACCAAGGAAAACTGACCGGTAATGTTAAATGCCCGCTAAATTTCACAGCTGTGTATCTCTTACTTATTAAAAGTTGTCTGGCTTCTTAAAAGTGTCTCCACTCCTTCTATCCTCCCTTTTCCCCCCTCCCCGCTCTTTTAAAGGACTTACCGTACACTGTGCACGCCGTCTTTAACCTTCCTGTTCATCGCTGTGTGTGTCTGTATCACCTTGGCTTTGTACCGTGTGAATTTCAGACACACTCCCCCGCTTTCCCTGCCCCCCGCTTTTGCGGTGTGTGTGTGTGTGTTCCGCTCTGACGGTCGCCGTTCCAGTTCGCGGCTTTTCAGGCGAGTGCCGCGAGCTTGAAGGTCGCAGGCAGTCCGCTGAAAAGTCGCCTAAGTGGGACAGGCCCTTTAGTTTATTGTCACGTGCACCAAGGTCCAAATGAAAAGCTTTCATTGTGCGCTGCAATAACCAGTTGTTGCGTGCGTATTATTCATTAAAGTCAGCCTCAATGACAAGCCTTGCTATCTAATTTAGATAGTTTAGTTTTTTTTAAGTTTAGAGAAAAAGCACGAAAACAGACCCTTTGGGCCACCCAGTCCACATTGTCCAGCGAACCCCGCACACTAAAGGTTCTGTCCCACTGCGGGTCCCAATTTGCGAGTTTAGAATTTAGGAGAGTTTAAAAATGTGTCATGGTCGTGTTGCATCGCCGAAATAGAACACCTCCTACGACCTCCTTCGACTATGTAGAGAACCTCCTAAGAATATGTAGAAGACCTCCTTCGATCTCCTTCAACTATGTTGAAGACTAGCTTCGACTAGCTTCGGAAAATCGGCGAATAGTGGAGAGTGAAGATGACCACCTTTGACTACTTTCGACTATATTAACATTATCTATGACTACCTTCGACTATCTACGAATAACATGCCGACCTACTACGACCTACTTCGACTAAACCTACGAGTAAAAATAAATATAATTTTTTTTCCATGCCAACCTATTTTTACTCTCGGACAATTTTCAGCATGCTAAAAAAAACATCTCGACCAAACTGAGGCCTCGAGTAAGCGGGGACTACTCTCGGGCATGAAGGAGAGTTACATAGACCTCCTAGGACCACATGTCGACCATGCTGCGAGTATGAATCGAGGGCAAACTCTTCTAAACTCGCAAATTAGGTCCCCGCAGTGGAACAGGTCCTTAGTACTATCCTACACACTAGCGACAATTTACGATTATACCAAGCCAGGGGTCACAGTATAAGAATAAGGGGTAGGCCATTTAGGTCGGAGATGAGGAAATACTTTTTCACCCAGAGAGATGTGAATCTGTGGAATTCTCTGCCACAGAAGGCAGTGGAGGCCAATTCGCTGGATGTATTCAAGAGAGAGTTAGATATAGCTCTTTGGGCTAACGGAATCAAGGGATATGGGAAAAACGCAAAAACCGGGTACTGATTTTAGATGATCAGCCATGATCATATTGAATGGTGGTGCTGGCTCAAAGGGCTGAATGACCTACTCTGCACCTATTTTCTATGTTTCTATGTTACTGTATGCTACTAGCAGATGCAGGGTAAGGAGTAAAAGAGAGCAGTCTACTAGATAGGTTAAAAGGAGCCATTGACACCAATCTGAGCACATATTTCTGTCACTGATTGTCTCTGAGAATAACATTAATTAGGATCTGGAGCATAGGGAGATGGTGACATGTTTAACTCAGTCTGTCGTGCATTCCATTGAGAAGTGATTTAAATAAACTGAGAAAACTTTGGAAAGCTGCAAGGCAAAGCCTGGGAATTATAGACATCTGTGGTAGGTAAGTTAGTGGAGAAGATTCTGAGGAATGAGGTATGTATTTGGATCGACTGGCTGATTAGGGATAATCAGCATGGATTTGCATGTGGGAGATCTTAGAAATTTGTTTGAGTTTTTTTTGAAAAGGTGACAAAAAAGATTGATGAACTGTCTATTTTATATGGACTTCAGCAAAGCCGTTGATACGATTCGGCATGGTAAGGTGCCCTGGAAATCTATCATGGGATCCAAAGAGAGCTAGCAAACTGGATGCAGAATTGGCTTCATGGAAGGAAGCAGAGGGTGGTGGAAGGGTATTTTTCAGACTGGAGGCCTGTGCAGGGCTCGAAATTAGCAGTTGCCCAGTTGCCAATGGCAACCTACTGTTCTGCCGGGCAACCTAAAAGTCATGCCATTTTGCCCGGCTAGGCAAAATGGCATGGCCGGCATGACCGCACAGCTTGGCCGCCAATGCTGTCTGGTTGCCGCCTCGCCGCGATCGCTGAAAACCAAATGGAATTCAAAATGGAATTTAAACAGGAGTGGACCCACAACCACCAAACATATCTGGGACACATGACAATAAAACTCTCTTGACTTTTCTCTTGGACTTAAGCAAAAAAGGGTTCTTGGGGAAAAAAAGAGCTACCTTAAATTTAATTGCGTCTGGTTGGGGAACTATGGTAGGGTGAAGACTATTCCATGCTTTAATTGTGTGGGGGAACTCCATGGAGCAGCCAGCATCTCTTCTTTAGAGACCCTTCTTTAGATTTCCTCTGGTTTTAGTGTTTTTAGTTTAATTTAAAGATACATTGTGGAAACAGGCCCTTCGGCCCGCCAAGTCCACGTCGACCACCGATCACCCGTACACTAGTTCTATCCCACACATTAGCGACTTAAGTCAAGAGTCAAGAGTGTTTTATTCTCTCACGTCCCAGTTAGAACAATGAATTCCTTACTTGCGGCAGCACAACAGAATATGTAAACATAGTACTCTGTAAACAATGTTATAAACGAGAAAACAAAACAGTGTATATTTATATATGAATATATAACTATACACACGTACACAATTTCCCTCCTTGGATTAATAAAGTTTTATCGTATAGTATCATGTTTGTAGGAAGGAACTGCAGATGCTGGTTTAAACTGAAGATAGACACAAAAAGCTGGAGTAACTCAACAGGTCAGACAGAATCCCTGGGCAAAAGGAAAATATTAAGTTTTGGGTTGGGTCTGAAAAAGGTTCCTGCACACCTTTGGAATGTGGAAGGAAACAAGAGCACCCAGAGAAAACCCATGCGATCAAAAGGAAAAGGAGCAAACTCCATACAGACAGCACCCATATTCAGGATCAATTCCGGGTCTCTGGCAATTTTAAGCAGCAACTTTATGTCCAATGTACTGTCCCATAGTCTTGAACTGAATTAAAACATACAGTAGCTGTAAAGGTGGACATAGCGTCACTTAGAGATTTAAGACTAAAAATGGATAGTTGTTTTTAATAACCAAAGTTATCAACGTATAATTTTTTGTGTGTTGGAAAATAAAATATAGCTGGTGGACTTGCTGCCTCACAAGCCAGGGATCTGTATTCGATCCTGTCCTGGGTACTGTCTGTGTTGAATTTGCACATTCTCCCTGCAAGCATGTAGGTTTCCTCCCACATCCCAAAGATGCATTGGCTTTGTAGATTAACTTGTTTCTGTAAAATTGCCCCTAATGTGTAGGGAGTGGGTGAGGAAAGTGGGATAACAGAACTTGTGTGACTGGGTAGACAAAAATGTTGGAGAAACTCAGCGGGTGAGGCAGCATCTATGGAGCGAAGGAAATAGATGACGTTTCGGATCGAGACCCTTCTTCACACTGATGTGAGGGTGCGGGGGGTTTGGAAGAAGAAAGGAAGAGGCGGAGACAGTAGGCTGAGGGAGAGCTGGGAAGCGGAGGAGAAAGCAGGGGCTATCTGAAATTGGAGAAGTCAATTTTCATACTGCTGGGGTGTAAACTGCCCAAGCAAAATATGAGGTGCTGCTCCTCCAATTTGGTGGGCCTCACTCTGGTCATGGAGGAAGCCCTGGACAGAAAGGTCGGATTTGGAATGGGAGGGGGAGTTGAAGTGCTGAGCCACCGGGAGATCAGGTTGGTTATTGTGAACTGAGCGGAGGTGTTGGGCGAAGCGATCGCCAAGCCTACGCTTGGTCTCACCGATGTAGAGCAGCTGACACCAAGATCAGCGGATGCAATAGATGAGGTTGGAGGAGGTGCAGGTGAACCTCTGCCGCACCTGGAAAGACTGCTTGGGTCCTTGAATGGAGTCAAGGGGGGAGGTAAAGCGACAAGTGTAGCATTTCCTGCGGTTGCAAGGGAAAGTGCCAGGAGAGGGGGTGGTTTTGGTGGGAAGGGACAAATTGACCAGGGAGTTATGGAGGGAGCGGTCTCTGCGGAAAGCCGAAAGGGGAGGAGATGGAAAGATTCAATTCAATTCAATTCAATGAACTTTATTTTTCCATTAGGAACTTTGGTTTCTGCAGCCATACAACAAAAATAAAAAAAATTGTGGCCAGTGGTGGAATCCCGTTGGTAGACAAAGCTGGAGAAAATCAGCGGGTGAGGCAGCATCAATGGAGCGAAAGAATAGGCGACGTTTCGGGTTGCGACCCTTCTTCAGACTGATGTCGGGGGGAGGGGGGGGGTGGGTCGGGAAAAAGAAAGGAAGAGGCGGAGACAGTAGGCTGTGGGTGAGCTGGGAATGGCTGGGGAAGGAGGGAGAAAGCAAGAACTACCTGAAATTGAAGAAGCCAATGTTCATACCGCTGGAGTGTAAACTACCCAAGCGAAATATGAGGTGCTGTTCTTCCAATTTGCGGTGGACCTCACTCTGGCCATGGAGGGGGCCCATGACAGAAAGGTCAGATTCGGAATGGGAGGGGGAGTTGAAGTGCTGAGCCACCGGGAGATCAGGTTGGTTATTGCGAAGTGGAGGTGTTGTGCGAAGCGATCGCCAAGCCTGCATTTGGTTTCACCGAGGTTGATCATACGCTGAATAATCCAACCAGAATTTTGTTTGGAAGTGGAAAGAAATAATAGAAATTGCATTCATTGCAACGTGTAAAAAGAGATGAGATGCTGTATTGTAATTTTGCTGCATGTCATTGTGGTATATATCATGTCTTGATTGGTGAATATGATTAGTTTGCGACTTTATTTGAAGCAGAAATAATATGTGAATGCTTCATTGACCATAATTCTGACTGGTAACTACGCACTTCGTCCGAGCACATTATCGCATGTGTCATGCAAGCCGTTTTAAATGACCACCTAAACTGTCATTTGGCAACCTAAAAAGCTGCCTAGGTTGCCCGGCTGGCAACAGGGAAAAAAAGTTAAGTGAGAGCCCTGCTGAACATGGATTCACCGGTAGATAGGGTGGTCAAGAAGTCTTTTGGTACATTGGCCTTCATCAGTCGGTAATGAGTATGGAAGTTTCGATGTGATATGACAATTGTACAAAACTTTGGTGAGGCCACACTTGGGGTACTGTGTTCAGTTTTGGTCTCCCTGCTATAGGAAGGATGTCATTAAGCTGGAAAGTGTGCAGAGAAGTTTCATGAGGATGTTGCCAGGGCTGGAAAGGTTGGGCAGAATAGGACTTTATTCCTTGAAGTGCAGGTGGCTGAGAGGTAATCTCATAGATATGTAGGCTTTTGGCGACTTCCGGGTTGGACATGGGGTGAACAGGTGTGTGTGAGCGAGGCTCCCGATTTCTGCTTAAAGTCTACCTGTTCACCTTTGTCATATGCTTGAGATAACCCACTATTGAACAATGTGTACGACTCGTGGCATTGTTAGACACTGAAACGGCAAATAAAATGCACCGCCGAGCTAAAACTGGGGGAAAATACGGCAAAGTCTCAAACAAGAATGCTGCAGCCATGGCGCCGTTGCCCGGAGCTGGACCTGAGCTACCAGAGGATCTCGAGAGGCTTTGTTCGGTACTCCTTGCCGATATGGCACAATCGATTAACTCTGCCCTAAAAAGATAACTTGAAGATGCTTTGTCGCCGGTGAACACCACTCTGGAACAAGTTAAGTCCTACCACGAAATTTGGAAGGTTTGGACCATGTCAAATTTATGACCGAGTTTTTTGAAGAAGTGCTGGGGGTTGATTTCTTCCCAAGACCTTTCATGCTTTCGCGTGCCCACCGTGTTGGACCCACACCAATGAATGTCTTGAATACCAAGCCATCTAGACCAAGAGTGTTCCTGGTTCTCTTTCTCTACTTTCAGGACAAACATCGCATCATCACCAGACGGAGGCAGGAACTGTTCTTTCGTGGGCACCGGGTGTTTTTTCATGAGGATTTCAGTGTGGAGCTGGGGGGAAAATGTGCAGCTTTTAGGGAGATAAAATCCTTCCTCTGCGAGAAAGGGGTTCGGTTCGGCCTTCTGTATCCGGCCCGGCTCCAGGTCACTCATGAAGGTAATAAACATTACATCAATACACCAGAAGCTCCAAAGAGTTTTACCACTGGGGAGATGACGGCCGTGAAGTGCAATGACTTTTTAGCATGCGGCATTGGCACGACCTCCTGCGGCGGTAAACTGTTAATTTTTGTAATTGTGGAACTCGACTGAGCTGAACTGCCATGCTGCTGAATCTGATTAATGAGTCGAGGACTTTCAACTGATTAATGAGTTGAGGACTTTAAATGTAAACGTCTAGAATTGCTCTCTGGGATACAATTTTTATTTATTTATTTCTCGTAATGCTTTGCTTGATCTGTGTTATCTTTAGCCCATATACCTTAAAGGTAGAACAAACGACCGTACAATTTTCGAAGAAGGGAAACACCCTCAATTGGATTTAAAGTTTTAGTTAAGGAACGCTTTGGAAGTTTTTTGTTTTGTAATGCCTGCGATCGTCCTCAGTTGGGGAAGAAGATCTAGGTTTTGGGGGTTAAATGTTCTTTCTTGTTATTGTAAGGGGATGAGGGAAATGTTTTGGGTAATGGCAGCTTATTCTTTGAATGTCACAAATGCACGAGACCTTTTTTTCCCCATTGTGTGTTCTCACATGCAGTCTTTGCGTTGTTTTGGATGGCAGGCCCTGTATGTATTTTTGAAATATGTATTTTGAACTATGGCTAATGGTGACATTGATGGAGGCCATCCTGTGAGGTTTATATCTTGGAACGTAAAGGGGCTTAATGGTCCTTTTAAAAGAGCTAAAGTTTTTTCTCATCTAAAACAATTAAAAACAGATATACTACTTCTACAAGAAACTCACTTAAGATTGGAAGATCATAACAGACTGTGTAAAGTGTGGGTTAGTCAGATTTTTCACTCTAGATTTAATAGCAGGTCCAGGGGTGTGGCAATATTAATCGGCAAAAGTATACAGTTTACACCATCTGATGTAGTCAGTGAACCTAGTGGCCAGTTTATTATAGTTTCCGGGTCTCTTTTTCAAAAACCCGTTGTCTTAGTGAATGTTTATGCCTTAATTGGGATAATCTCTACTTTGCAAATAAGGTTTTGTCATTAATACCTGATCTGAACACACACCAGCTAATCTTTTCGGAAGACCTGAACTGTGCTATTGATCCACTGTTTGATAGGTCTAGTTCTAAGGTGATATCTTCTGGTATGGCAAAGACCTTCTCACTGTTTATGCAACTAAATGGTTATGTGGACCCCTGGAGATTCTTCATAGGAATAAAGGAGCTGTCTATAATGAAGTAGTCTATTCTGGAAAAAGAACGAACATGAGAAAAAAAAAAGAGAATTGTCTGGCAGTTGGGTTCAAGAAAATTGAATATACTACTATAGTAATATCAGATCACTTGCCTGTGATACTGGACCTAGGTTGTCCTTTAAACATTAGAGAACAACCTCTTTGGAGACTCAATCCCCTTTTGCTTTCCAATGAGAAATTCTGCAGCTTTATATCCGCTAACATAGACACATTCCTTGAGACTAATAAAACCGAGTTGGTATCATGCTCTTTACTTTGGGAAACTTTAAAAGCTTACTTGAGAGGTCAAATCATATCTTATACCTCATACACCAATAAAGAACATAAGAAAGAAATGCAAACCCTGTCACAATCCATCTTGGACAGGCAATACTCTGAGGCACCCACTGCTGAATTATATAAAAGCCGTGCTGATTTACAAGCAAAATGCAATCTTCTATCTACTAACCAAACAGAACAACTAATTCTCAGGACTCGTGGTCGCTGTTATGAATATGGTGATAAGGCGAGCCGGCTTATGGCTCACAGCTGAAGCGTCAAGCCGTGTCACGACTTATTCCTCAGATAAGAGACACACACCAAGACATAACAAGCAATCCAAAAGAAATCAACAATACTTTCACAGCCTTTTATTCTTCTCTTTACACCTCAGAATTCCCCTTAGATACAATGAATATGGAATGTTTTTTAGATGATTTGGAAATACCCACTTTGGAACCAGAAGAGGCAGAAGATCTAGATCAGGCTCTTGGGCAGGAAGAGATTAATAATGCCATTATGGCGATGCAGAGTGGTAAGACCCCGGGCCCTGATGGCTACCCATTAAAATTTTATAAGCAATTTAAGGATAAGCTCCCACCAGTTCTTCTAGAAATGTTTCAAGAATCTTTGGAAAATGGTTCCTTACCCACCACCCTTTCACGGGAATCTATTTCACTTCTTCTCAAAAAAGACAAGGATCCGACTCAATGTGGATCATACCGCCCCATCTCACTTTTGAATGTAGGTTTAGAAATTTTGGCTAAGGCGCTGGCTTGCCGTTTAGAATGCCAACTTTCCAAAATAATCTCAAAAGATCAAACGGGTTTCATGAAAAATCGTAATTCCTTTTCTAATATCCGTTGACTGGCCTGTGTGGTTTATTCGCCCAGTGCTTCTCCGCATCCGGAGGTTGTTATCTCTTTGGATGCGGAGAAGGCGTTTGATCGAGTGGAGTGGCCATACTTGTTCAGAGTGTTGGAGAGATTTGGATTTGGCAAAAAATGTGTAGCCTGGGTTAAGCTATTATATCATTCACCTTTAGCATGTATACAGATAAATTATTTGTGATCTAATTATTTTCCATTAACACGTGGCACTCGCCAAGGCTGCCCATTGTCTCCGCATCTTTTTGCGATTGCAATTGAGCCTCTTTCTATTGTACTTAGATCAACCACATTAATCCAGGGAATTAGGAGAGGAAACATGGAACAGCGTGTGTCTCTTTCCGCCGATGACCTCCTTCTTTATGTGAGTGACCCTACAGCTAGTGGCCCTGCAATTGTGTCCTTGTTAGATCAGTTTGGAACTTTCTCTGGCTGTAAACTAAACCTCCAAAAAAGCAAATGCTTTCCCATCAACCTAGCCCTACAGATCCGACAGGAATCCTTGCCTTTTCCCTTATCTCAAGATGGTTTTGTATATCTAGGAATACGCATTACCCGCTCTTTCGCATCTCTGTTTGAAGCTAATTATACGCCTCAAGTTAGCCAAATGAAGGCTGACTTTGAGAGATGGTGTAGTCTACCCTTTACTCTGGCTGGGAGAGTCCAGTCGGTGAAGATGACTGTACTTCCCAGATTTCTTTATTTGTTCCAGTGCTTGCCGGTCTTCCTATCCATGTCATTTTTTAACTCAGTTAACCAATCTATAACCTCCTTTATATGGGGTAACAAGGTTCCAAGGGTTAATAAGTGCACTCTCCAAAGAGGTCGTGAAGTAGGTGGACTGGGCCTTCCTAGCTTTATTCATTATTACTGGACATCCAATATCCAAAATATATTATTCTGGCTCCACCGACCAGATACAGACTGATGTCTGCTTGAGTCACAGTCTTGTTACTTCTCGTCTCTCCCAGCTTTAGTATATTCCTCCCTGCAATTGAAACCCTCACAATTTATATCCAATCCTGTCGTACTATCCACCCTCAAAATTTTTAATCAATTTCGCTGCCACTATAAGTTCAAATCAGCTTCATCTCTGGTTCCCATTCGCAGTAACCATTTATTCCCCCCTCTACACTTGACTCAACCTTTAGACAATGTGGTTTGAATGGTCTTATGTGCATATAGATTTATACACCGACAACATATTTGATATTTGACTCGTGATATATGTACTTTTATTCTTTATTTCTATTTATTTTTTACCACACACACTGAATGGACACTGGTTGAGAAATGCTTTTTCGTTTTCCTCTGGGTATGTAAATACTCAGAAAAATGATAATAAAGATATACAATACAATAACCTGTACAGAAAATATGGCCTCCCACATAATAATTTCTTTAAATATCTTCAGATCCGCCACTTTGTCATGAAAAAAATCCCTCCTTTCCTGATCTCCCGCCTGTCACAGTGTTGGATAAACTCACTCTTACCTTTGCAAATAAAGTACTGATCTCTGTATTATATTCTCAACTGATGTCTTTAGGAGATCAAAACCTGAACAAAGTTAAAACTAGGTGGGAGGATGATCTTGGTTTGGATTTGTCTGAGGAATGCTGGACAGAAGCACTGAATCATCATCATGTGTTAGATTGGGGCTCATACAATTCAAAGTTTTATTCAATTCAAAGCAAAGCCAGGCTTGCTGACATATATCCGGGGTCAGACGCTGGCTGTGACAGGTGCTCCTTCTCTCCAGCCAATCTAGCTCATGCATTCTGGTCCTGCCCCATACTTGGTAACTACTGGGCAGTG
Source organism: Okamejei kenojei (assembly GCA_035221665.1). NCBI lineage: Eukaryota > Metazoa > Chordata > Chondrichthyes > Rajiformes > Rajidae > Okamejei > Okamejei kenojei. Next base: position 52,340,191 of record CM069139.1, on the reverse strand, counting down.
GTTTTTAAAACCATCAGTGAAGTCTTTGGGGTGACAGCGAGGCTTTGCCCGCTTGTAGCTGTATTCGGTGTATTGGGTTTAAGTGCAAACCAGTCTGACATCATTGCATTCACATCGCTTTTGGCCCATAGGAGAATTTTGCTGATCTGGAAATCTACCACTCCTCCATCTGCTGCCGCATGGCTGGAGGATGTAATGTTTTTTCTAAAACTTGATAAGATTAAATTTACACCAAGGGGGTCTGTGAAAAAGCTTTATTTGAAATGGGAACCATTTTTGTCATACTTTGAGAGTCTAAAAGAACTACCCACTGACTGAGGTCACTTGATTGTAGTCGGGGATCTGCCTTTATTTATGTTTTACTTTTATTTGTTTACTTATTTTTGTTTACACATTGATTACCTCACAGGACGGTTTATGCATAATGAATGAGTGTATTCTTGAGGAAATATTATATAATAGAACTGCTCGGATAATTACTTTCATATGAGCTAAGTAATTTGCAAGAGAAAAGCTTAAGGGTTTCAGAAACACATGTCCCTGCAAGAAAGAAAGTACAAAGAAACACACACAGGGAACAGATGATTCAAAACATGGAAATGCTAATCTGAACACGCATAGCTTTGTTTATTGCTTTGAGGCAATTATAATGATCTAAGAAGTTGTATTTGGTATAATCTTGTGTTCAGAGAGTAGTTGTTAAATAGAGCCTCTTCTTAGGTCACAGGTCATTTGGTCATAGCCCATTTGCTCTTTCCTTATGGCACATTCCTGAGTGGGTGTGACATAAGGATAAGGGTTTATGGCTGTTTATACTAAGCCAGAGACCCAAGGCTGGAATATAATAGATTCTGTAATTCAGCTTTGGCTAAGTTGAATTATAATTAGGTTGAGATAAGGGATCGGATGTTTGTGTAAGGGAGTATGGTCGCTTGAAGAGGAAAGAATCAGATTGATGGGTATGTGACCTTTGTATGAGTGTGACATGTTTATAGACAGTCAAAGAGGTGACCGTGCTTTAATGGTCTGAAGCTGCAAATTTCCCTTTGTTCTTTAATATTCGTAAAGAGGCCTTGCAGATGAGATTGGAATTCCATCTGCCAGAGATAGCAGCAGAAGGGGAGGCTGTAAGTTAGAATGAAGCTGTATCCTGGCACGGAGCACTTATTAATTAAGTTGACAGATATACAACCCATGTATGCTTGGAGTTGGGAGGTGTGTGTGTTTGGAATTAAACTTACAAAGCTGTGTAATTCGTAAGAATAAGGCAAAGTCATATTTAATGTTTGTAATACATAGGTAATAGTGTTTTAAACTGTAAAATTGTCGTGAAACCAGTTATGAAATGTATTGTGTCTAAATAGGATTGTAAACATTAGACCTTGTTTAGATCTGTGGAGATATCTTTCTTCTTGGTATGGAAAATGTGTTTTGTTTGTATGACTTGTGTGATCATTGTATTATATGTGTATCTTATATTTTGAGGAGTGGTCTTTGATAATTGAGCCTACTGGGGTTTTGCTTTGTTGAAATAAAATGATTCTGAACAAAGTTAAACCACAGGCAAATGAGGGTTGTAAAATGAGGCCAGAGAGAAGGGGGTCATGTGACTACTGTTGTAAATCACCAGAAGGACTCCGGTTATGATTGGTTACTAGTTTGCCATACCCTCTGTATCACAAATGTCTAATACCTATATAATGCCTTGAGTTTGTACCAGTCACTAATTCCTTGGACCTGCCCTGGAGCTGTCAGCTCTGTGTTGGAAGGTTCAGAGAATTATCGCAGCGCTGCAATAAAGAATCTATTTCGACAGCAACAAGTGTTTGAGTCAAGTTTTCTTGAATTTAGATTGACAAAAGAACTCAGTTTAACATTCTGAACCATCTGACATGTTGTGGGTATGTATGAGCCTGTGCCCTGGAAGAATGTAGAGGTATTGCTGTCAAAATGTACATCTGTATTTGTGATGTGTTGTATTGTGAACACATCAACTGCCAAGGGGTGTTCAGGGAGTGTGGGTGAGGGTAACTTTGTTGTTATATATAAAAAGCAAAATGGAGGGAAATGTAATGCATTATATCAGCTGTACTGTATCTTTGCTTCAATAAAATAAATAAAATTTAAAAAGGCATTTGGTACATTGGCCTTCATCAGTCGGTAATGAGTATGGAAGTTTCGATGTGACGTTACAATTGTACAAAACTTTGGTGAGGCCACACTTGGGGTACTGTGTTCAGTTTTGGTCTCCCTGCTATAGGAAGGATGTCATTAAGCTGGAAAGTAAGCAGAGAAGTTTTGTGAGGATGTTGCCAGGACTTGAGGTGTTAGGCTACAGGGAGAGGTAATCTCATAGATATGTGTAAAATACTTGATAAATATTTACGAACATTTTCTTTATTATTTCGCTTTCTCCTGAAACAATCCAAGCTGCAGCCAGCTACTGTGTTGCAGTTTGCAGTGTCAAACTGAGCACAGTGCCCTGTAACAGTTTATTACTATGAAGCTAAGCAGGACTGCTATATTTGAGGCATATTGGAAAAACGGACAAAAACCATTAAAATAAAGTACAATATAAAACTTATTGTTCAAAAGATAAAGAAAAATCAAAATTTGATGTAACAATATTATACTGTAAATAAGATTGATAATAAAACATTAGGTTATACATTTTTTCATAAAAAAGTTACAAATTAAGACCTGCAGCATACTTTACCTAGTCAAGCTGGATGATGAACGAATTGGCATTATTTTTTGTAAATGTTCAACTTATAAGGTAAGAAGCAACATTGAGGATATTAATACACATATCATTATTTAACTTGGCACTGAAAATTCCTGGTAATATTCTTGTACCATATGTTATGTGCAAGATTGCAAAAATCAAAAAGTACTTACACCTTTCTCTTTCATGCTGTTTTCATGTCACAATTAATAACCTAGAATGAACAGCATTTGACTTTACACTAATGCTACATTTCTAGAATTCAAGTCGCTCATCAAGGCCTACGCAATGAAACTAGAGAGAGCTAACTTCCAGTGAACCTCATACTCTTAGATCCAGTGTTAGGTTAGACCACAATTCCAGATCTTATTAAGCAAGGGGAAGAGATGACTCACTATGATTCAAGTATCCACAATGAAGTGTTGTAATTTGATTATATATTCTTTAATTCCTTGACACTAATAGAGTTTGAAATGGCAGTATGAGCAAAATAAGCAGATTGACTGTATGCTTGATGTTTTCTCCATTCAAATATTTAAAAGTTTCAATTTTTGCAAAAAATATTTTGATAACTCAGCCGTGCATTCTGGTAAATATAATGCACATTCAACAATATTACATATTTGCAAGAATCTTGGAAGACGTAAAATAGTTCAGCCAAACTATGCCATTATTTTTGTTCAAGAAAACACTTTTTAGAGTTAGTGACAACTCTTGATTTGGATGCTTCCAACGTATTCTTTTTATGTCTTCTTCCACTCCTCTGAAATAAATACCAAACACAGTTTTATTTTTCGGATAATCAAAAGCAACCCAAATGACTTTTGATGTCTTAGTGTTGAAGTAAAAGGAATAATTGCTTCCCTCTTTCTCACATGCACGCTTTTCTTATTCCTTTGTTTTTCTCATTGGGGTTTATTTTCATTAGCATCCACTTGATGCGTCTACCTTAAAAGCAAGTAGCAGGAGGTTAACTGTGGAAGACATTCCTGCTAAACCCGTTCTCCTTTCTACCTGCCACAGATCTCTTGTAAGAAAAACCGCTGCAGAATTTACAGAAATCTAGCAAATCTTTCAACTTCCACATTGGGCAGATATTGAAACAGAATTTTCCTGATCAGGACACAAAATGCTGGAGTAACTCAACAGGTCAGGCAGCATCTCTGGAGAACAAGGATGGGCGACGTTTCGGGTCGGGACCCTTCTTCAGACGATCTGTGTTGGACTTAGCGTTCAAGATTAAGTATTGGACTATCAGTCTGAAGAAGGGTCCCGATCCAAAATGTCACCTATCCATGTTCTCCAGAGATGCTGCCTGACATGCTGAGTTATGCCAGCGCTTTTTCTGGTATGTAACTTTGTGACACAGCATGCTCTGCTTATTTGAAATTAACGCAGGAGTGATTGACCACTCTAAATGAGGGGTGTTTGTGATCTAAAGACTTCTTTAATGGCCATAGATCAAATTAACAGATATATTACAGTTCTCTTTCTGTGGTATAAATTCAAAATTATAAATATCATGAATGTCCATAGAAAGAGACTTAATGTTGCAAACTCCCTAAAGGGAATTACTTTACACACAGTAAAGAAGTCTGCAGAGGGGTTTGGGAGATAGAACAGTACAGCACAGGAATAGTCTCTTCGGACCATAATGTATGTGCCAAACATGATGCCAAAATAAACTAATCGCATCTGCCTGCATATGATCCATACCCCTCCCTTCCCTGCATATCCATGTGCCTACCCCAAAGTCTCAAACACCATTACAGTATCTGCCTCCACCACCACCTCTGGCAGTGTGTTCCAGGAGTCCATCACACTCTCTGTAAAAAAATCTTGCCCCGCACTTCAAAGTCAAAGGCATTGAATATCAGTGCTGTGACTAATGGATAACTGATGCAATATTACACATATCTGAGTTCTCCCCAAGTTCACTTCACAGACACAAACTGGGAACATTTATCATGACCAGTCTCTCAAAGCAAAATAGAGATTTAGCAATGGTAGAAACAAGGAACTGCAGATGCTGGTTTACCAAGGAAAGACACACAAAATGTTGGAGTAACTCAGTGGGTCAAGCAGCATTCCGTGAAAACATGGACAGGTGACGGTTTCGGGTCTTCAGACTAATTGCAGGGGTTTGGTTAAAGTAGGCTGGACGAGAGGAGGGGAAGGACAAAATGTGTAGGTCATAGGTGAACACAAGTGATGGGGGTAGGGAGGGGGTACGTGGGGGCGTTTTGATAGGCAGATGGTTGGACAAAAGCCAGAGATGAACACACATATGGTGGGAGACAAAAGGACTAGGGAGTTGCAAATTTTGAAGCAAGAGAGTTTAGCAATAGTGTTCACTGACTATGGTCATGTTAACCTGCAGAAAAGTATTTTTCAATCAATTAAGTGTTCCAGCAGAAAATAATTAAACATCCTGTGGTTTAAGAATGTTGTGTGCATGAGACTCAGACATACCTTCTCAGTTCAATGAACATTTTTTTGGTTGCTTATTGGTTGAATTTTTGGAGCTGCCATCTGTTTTGAAACAAAAAGTAACAAACAAGTGAGTATTTGGAAAAAAGTTTGCTTCAGAGTAAAAATATCAAGACTTTTAATCAAACATAAGCATAAATAATCAAGATTACTTGTTTGATAATGGCTTATTCAAGCCTCGCCTGTTTTGTACAATTAAACTCATAGTGATGAACGCTCCAAATGGAAAGAACATTAAAGGTATGTCTCTGGAACAGGTGTTACCATTCAATGAGGCCATATCTAATTTGTGATCCACCATCTTTACCTGATTTTGTTTTTCTCATGCCAAAAAAAAAGTATTTGTTCTAAATCTTTAGCACCCTCTGCCTGTAGAAGTGTTTCCTAATTTCACACCAAGGCCTAATACAAGTAGGGGAAAATAATTTCCCTCTCTTCATCCTAGTTCCCTTTAACATCCTCTAATCATCCCATAACATTCCACGTTCCAGGCACACTGACATCCTAGTTATTGAAATCTGTCTTTGTAATTTAATTTTTTAAATCGAGGTACCATTATGGTAATAATGACAGAACATGCTGAAATACACTGCAGTTGATGCAGCATCTTCTGACTAAAAGTTATCAACCTGAAACGTTGTGAACTGTCTGCCAATGAGCATTTCCAGCATCCACAGATTTGTTTTTAGTTTAGTTTATTGTAACCTGTACGGAGATTAACCTGCACAATGTTCGACCAGAGTCAATATATTCTTCCTAATACGTAGTATCAGGATCGGTCACAGTACCTCAGGGATGGTCTAATCAAGTGTCCCTCAGGGAAAGAGACATGAAAGATATCTAGAAAATTAGCACAAGTTGGAAATTCATGCATTCCAATGGCATCAATAGAGAATCAAAAGCAGTTTGTTTTATTAACTTCTCCACTACGAAAGATAGCTCAGGGTTTAGCGAAGCAATTAAATGCCATGGTGCCTTAATATCATACTGCATGTTTTTTGTTATTTAATTCAGAAATATTTTAACCCATGTGAAAAATATATATAATCCTTGATATTTAATGGGTTCAGAAATGAATAGTTTATGTCACCACAAGCCTGAAGAGAAGATAGTCATTGATCCGAAACATTGACTCAGGTTTTACCGCCAGCTGCTGCCTACTGTTTCCAGAATTTAGTGTTTCTTTTCTGAATTTGACCTCTAATTTAGACTTTAAACTTCAGAGATACAGCATGGAAACATGCCCTTCGGCCCACCGAGTCCACACTGACCAGTGATCACCCGCACAATAGCACTACCCTGCACACTAGGGACAATTTACAGCAGCTAATTAACCTACAGAGCCGCACGTCTTTGGAGTGTCGGAGGAAACCGGAGCACCCGGAGAAAACCCTGTGGTCACATATGAAGTTATTTTTGATAATGCCAAGATTTCAACGGTTCAATTTTAGTTTTGACCACCGACTCTATGGACGTAACTTACTCTGAAATAGTATTTTATGTTCTGCTTTCTCATGTGTCATTTCATAATTCCTTACTGGGTTTAATTTTATCACCTTCTTTCAAAGCCTTAATGTTTCTTTATAATTTGAGGTTTGATGCTTGACATTTCCCCACTGGCTACTCTGTATGGACACAGTGACTTAAATACTGTACATAGTTTGTGTTCAGTCTGATTGCCAAGCCACAATACTCAAGGTACAATCTGATAGAAAGTATCTTTGGTTTCATCCAAGTATCTTGATCTAGAAAGTATCTTGGTTTCAGTGGCATACATTTAGTTAACTTAATGGACACCTATTAAGACACAAGGTTTCCATTCTTTGGTTTAATTAATTTGTTCAAGCTTCATCAAATTTTACTTTATTGCTGTCCAGCTTTGAGATGTAAAATAAATGAAAGGTTATCCCTCTTTCTATTGGCACAAAGGTCATTGTGTATCCTATTTGAAAATGCAACTTTTTTTAATTGAACATTCATCCACTGTTATTCCATCATTCATTTCATCCTATTGCTCGAAAATTGGATAAATGTAGTGGGGAAGCTGATTGAGAATGTGTGCTGTTCCACACCACAGTTAAAGAATCGTGGAATGGTTATCCCCTGCAGGACAGCACACCTATGGGTGTATTGATTCTACAATAACCAGGAAAGAGTGTATTGATTCTACAATAACCAGGAAAGAGGAGTGAAAACCAGATGACATGCTATCAATCATCAAGCCACCTTGTCAAGAACAATTTTACATCCACTTTGCAGTAGAGCAAGAAATTGTTCAAAAAGACAATTTGCTGGAGTAATTCAACGGGTCAGGCAGCACCTCTGGAGAACATGGATAGGTGATGTTTCAGGTCGGGACCTTTCTTCAGAAGAATAATTCTGATCCAAAATATCACCTATCCATATTCTCCAGAAATGTGGCTTGACCCAGAGTCACTCCATCACTTTGTCTCTTTTTTGGGATAAACCAGTACCTGCAGTTCCTGGCTTCTGCAAGGAATTGTTCAAGTTTGGCAAATAGCAACAATTTGTTGGTTTAAAAATATGATTTCAAAAATTCACAAAGAATTGTTTTAATTGCAGTTCAGTTCTAGCAGATATCCCACTCTTTAAAATTAGGTATTTTCTGATGTTTTCTGGTGTACTTTGAAGAAACTGAAAATATTTACCTTTGGTTTTCTTATTTTTCCCGTCTTTTGATTTCCACCCAGAAAGTTTGAAGGAAGATGTGGGTGAAGTGCTTCTTGTAAGTGACACTTCGCCAGGTTGACTATGCCTTTCATCAGGACATGTGACATTTGTGTCAGGCATTGTCTGTTCCACTCTTTGTGATATTTTCATTTCAGTGACCATGTTTGTGTTTGAGTCAGGCATATCACACATAGGGTCAATGTGCTCAGAGCTATCTTTATTTTGGGAATTTATTTCATTATCAACTTGCACTGAATTCCCATCTGTATTACTACAAAGAGAGAGTATTTCTTTCTCTTTGCCCACAGTGTCCACACTGGCTTCATCATTACATTGCCTTAACTGTTCACATTCATTTGCAAATACAAATTCACCACTAGATTTTGGGTCATCTTGGCAAACAATTTCTTTATTTCCATTGGTTGCGAGTGGGTCGGGTTTCTTGTCATTCACTTCCTCACGTCCCGAGTTAGTTTCTGATACATTTATTTCAGGGCTAGATTGGTGGTTAGCTGCTGCCTGGAACTCAGTGTTCATCACCGTTTTGTCTCGAGCAAGTTTCTGCTCTGCAGGTGGTTGTTGGGTGGCTGACCTCATCATGGGAATAGAAGTGTCATCTGCAATTTCTGATGTAGCTGTGCATTGAGAAACTGCCGTGCTTTCTTTGTCTTCTGGAGAAGCTTCTGTAAACACACATGAATAAGTCTTTGTGCATTTATGAAAATTAAAGCCGGCCCCATTAATTCATAGAGATAGTTTAGATACTCAAAATCTGATCTTTTCCTATTTCACTCAATTTAAAATAAATGCACTAACCACCACAATACACCACAGTTTACAGTATTATAGAGTTTCTCAAAAAGCGAATGATTCAAGAGCTATTCAGAAGTATTTCTGACAATGATTCAAGAGCTATTCAGAAAGCTTTTTGACAATTTATTTTTAGTTATGTTGGAAACCATAATCACTGCACGTTATAGCACATAATGGAAGATCAAAATAGCGGGTGGTGGTAGTTGGAGATAATTTTGTGCGCAATTTCAGTGCCAAAGTGCAGCTTTGCTGATTTGGACCTACAACAACCCTGGTTCGATGCTGACCTCTGGTGCCATCTGTTTGGAGTTGGCACATTCTTTCCATGACTGTGTGGGTTTCACCCCCAAAGGACTCCTGTTTTCTCCCTCATCTCAAAAAACATGCTGGTTGCAAGGCTGATTGGCTGATGTAAATTACTCCCAGTGTAGGTGGTGATAGGAGAATCATGGGTGGAGTGCAGCTCATGGGCACGAGAGAATATAGGTTGAAGGAAACTAGTGCGGGAATGGAATGCATGGGGAGCCATCGTCATTCACAAATTAGGAAATTAATTTTGATTCAAAGTCCATTTGAATGAATTGTGAACAAAAATAATCCCAACACAAATTCTCATAAAACATTTCTACCTACTGCAAAACCCACTCACTCTCTGCTTTTGGTCTTGAAGCTAGTTGGCAATCAATTTTGCTGCTTATCCTGGGGTTTGCATCCCCTAACCTTTTTTAAATTAATGTATTAATGGATAAAGAATGCAAAATGTAAAAACATTCTCAATTATGAAATAAAGCAGGCATCAAAATGGTAGAAAACAATGTATTTTATCTGGTTCGAAACAGAACAATTGCATTCTCCATTGTACACAAGTTTTAAATAAATGAAAAATAAACACAATTCCACTGTTCTAAATCAAAAGAGGCTGTAATAAAGCAAATGTATTCAAGATGTAAATTATAATTTTAAAAAGATATGCTGGATCGATAAAGATAAGCAAATTGATATTTCCGCAAAGCCTTTAATATATATATATGCACACACCCACCTATTGCAGCAAGCAATTTTAAAGCATGCGCACTGTTGCATATTAAGCATCAAGCAGTGTTGAATTAACCTTTAAAACTCTTTTATGTTGATGCATGGTTTCATTGTCTTCGCCTATTGAAAGAATTAAAAATAGCAGGTATGTGCAATATGAATTGGATAGCTGTTACCTAAAGATGCCAGTAAAATAAAAATCAAGTCACATTATTTCTGAAGGGGAATTATGCATTACATATTAAAACAAGTAAAGCTTACAGTTTGAAGAAAGATGCATGCAGTGATTTGTTCTTACCCAGTGATATAGTTCTCCAACATTTTTCAGTAGTAGCTTCTTTAAGAGAATGTTTCGGAGCAGACAGGTTTTCACGTTGGTTCCTTGTCGTTTTCTTCAATTTAAAACCTTTTCTTATGTCGGACAGAAGAACATCAATAATACATTCTTCCTCTTGCCTTACGGGTGACTTATGAACTGTAATGCAAAACAGACACAATGTAATTGACGTTGTCCGATTTCTCCTTCCTCATGTAACCCCCCACTCTCCCTTTGTCCCACCTGGACTTGCACCAATTTCTCTGTTCTCCCTCCACCTACATTCCTTTCTCTAGCTTCATGATTCGCAACTTTTCAATCCTGGTCTCACACCTTCTGTCTTGTCATTTCTGGCCTTTGTCCAACTATCTGCCTATCAAAACTACCTTCTCGCCTGCATCAACCCATTATCTAAAATATTCGCAAAATGCTGGAGTAAGTGGTTCAGACAGCATCTCTGGAGAAAAGTAATAGGGGACGTTTCGGGTCGAGACCCTTCTCAACCTATTACCTGCCATGCTTTGTACTACCCCAGCTCTCTTCCCCCACCTTCCCCATAATCAATCCGAAGGGTTCCAACACAATACGCCACATATCTATGTTCTCCAGAGATGCTGCCTGGCTGCTCAGTTACTCCAGCATTTTGTTTCTTCTCTTTTCAGAAATTAGATTATTAACATCTGAAAAATAGCATTACTTATTCAAAATAAAATTGTGAAATTTGACACAAGGCAGGGATTTTACAGCAAACCTTTTATAAGTGAACTGATGAGCAAGTTTATGACATATTTTGCCTTTAAACAAACTTGTAAACACAGGTAATTTAACATCAAGACAAAACACGATTTCAAATTGTAATGCAGGGAATTGCTGCGGGCAGAGAAATTTAGAAATTATCACTAAAACCCTTGCTTACCAACTTGTCCATTTTCGCCCTTTTGCCTCTTAGCTTCCTCTTCCTGAAGCTTTTGTTTCCGCTTCTCTGTTTTTGCAATCTGTTCTTTTCTAAGCTTATTTTCCTTTAATAAGAGAAAATAAAGTTATTTTCTGGGTACCAACATATGTGAAGAAGGGTCAAGACACAAAACAATACCTATCCATGTTCTCCAGAGACGCAGCCCGACCCGCTGAGTTACTCTGGAACATTGTCTCTCTCTTTGGTGTAAACCAGCATCTGCAGTTTATTGTTTCTACATGCAAATAGGACCACCCAGCTAAAATTATCACTCACAATTCAGGATGCAAGTGTTTGCAGGAGTGGGTACAATTGCCTGCTTGCTTAATTACCTCCATAGAAATCATCTACATTGATGTGTGGGTACGCCTGAAGCAAGAGCATGGTCTGTAGTCTACTCTTTAGTAGCGTCTCCCTCAAGCTAAAAGACACTTGCAGGGCAAACTGCTATCTTGATCTCACTGATATATCACGCTGCCTTCAAATGCTTCAATTAAAAATGAAAGAGAACCCATGGAAAAATACTTCCATTGCAAACCAAATCTAAGAAAACTGAGCTTTCAGTATTTACCAAAACCTTTGAATGTCTCTTGAAGCCCTATCTAGCTTCAAGAGAGAGCTAGATAGAGCTCTTAAAGTTAGTGGAGTCAGGGGGTATGGGGTACTGATTCGAGATGATCAGCCATGATCACATTGAATGGCGGTGCTGGCTCGAAGGGCCAAATGGCCTACTCCTGCACCTATTGTCCATTGAACAGGAAGATACCCATTCTGCTCCCAGGCATCGATGAACCAAACAATTTATCTGCCCTAGGTTTAGAAAAAGGAAAACAGGAAATATTGTAACACCTGCCTTTGTATCCCCTGCATTCCTTTCTAGTTTACTTCAACTAAATATGATGCTCCTTTCTTCTCCAATGCTATTCAACACTCTCATTCCACCACGTATCTTGTTCCTTTTTCATAGATCTATTTGTTCATGCTTACCACTTGTAAAATGAATTGAAACTCTTCCCAACTGCACATCTGACATGTGTGGGATGGCTTCTACAGGATGTATCACGTTCGGCCTTGTGATGTGCTCTTCAGTAGGTGAGTTTACACTGGGCAGCCGGCTCAGGATGCCGGAGACAAACATTTCACGTCCTGGCTTCCACCATATCTCCAGGTTGTACCGTAGCAGGTGCATTCGCATGCGCTGGAGTCTGGGACTTAGCTTGTGTAGCGACTTAGTGAGCAAGCCTACTAATGGCTTGTGGTCAGTAAGGCTTATTGTACGCTGACCGACAATGAAGTCATGAAACCTGCATGCGTACAATATGGCGCACAGCTCCTTCTCTATAGTCGTATATAGTTGCGCTCGGCCGTGTTCACACGTCATGATGCTTAGGCAACAGGCTTCTCGTCTTGCAGTAGGACCGCTCCAAATCCGCTGCTGGAAGAGTCTGTGGCAATTGAAACGGGCGCGTACACATCGTACAGTTTGAGCATGGGTGACGATTGGAGAAGACGCTTCAACTTGTCTACTGCATGTCTGTGTTTCTGCTCAAAATGCCATGCTACACCCTTTTCTGTTAGTTGTTTAAATGGGGCGGTGATCTCCGAAAGGTTCGGAATGATCTTGGCCATGTATGTCACCATCCCCGAGAATGTTTGCACTTCAGCCTTGTTTGTCGGGTATGGCATTTGTTGAACACTGCTGACATGAGATGGGCTTGGTGGCATTCCTGCTTGCAAAATGATGTCCCACATATTCATTCTTGTTTGAGCGCATTTCCAACTTTGAGATTGAGCTGGAGTCTGGGGCTTAGTTGGGGGTCCTTGTACATCAGTCTATGAAAGTAAGCATGCAGGTACAACAGGCAGTGAAGAAAGCGAATGGCATGTTGGCCTTTATAACAAGAGGAATCGAATATAGGAGCAAAGAAATCCTTCTGCAGTTGTACAGAGCCCTAGTGAGACCACACCTGGAGTATTGTGTGCAGTTTTGGTCCCCTAATTTGAGGAAGGACATTCTTGCTATTGAGGTAGTGCAGCGTAGGTTTACAAGGTTAATTCCCGGGATGGCGGGACAGTCATATGCTGAGAGAATGGAGCAGCTGGGCTTGTCACTCTGGAGTTTAGAAGGATGAGAGGGGATCTCATTGAAACATATAAGATTGTTAAGGGTTTGGACACGCTAGAGGCAGGAAACATGTTCCCGATGTTGGGGGTGTCCAGAACCAGGGGCCACAGTTTAAGAATAAGGAGTAAGCCATTTAGAACGGAGACGAGGAAACACTTTTTCTCACAGAGAGTGGCGAGTCTGTGGAATTCTCTGCCTCAGAGGGCGGTGGAGGCAGGTTCTTTGGATGCTTTTAAGAGAGAGCTAGATAGGGCTCTTAAAAATAGTGGAATCAAGGGATATGGGGAGAAGGCAGGAAAGGGGTACTGATTGGGGATGATCAGCCATGATCATATTGAATGGTGGTGCTGGCTCGAAGGGCCAAATGGCCTACTCCTGCACCTATTGTCTATATCTATCAACACACGCATTACACATACACACAGCCTGCTATGCTGAGTTTTTCCAGCATTTTCTGTTTTACTTCAGATTATGCATCTTGGTTATTCACTTTAAATCGTTGGAAGGCAACTTGGACCAAACCCCTTCCTTTGGGGGAAGGGGAAATAGCTACCATACTTTTCAGCCAGTTACTTCATGATCTCCCTCCAAGATCAAGTTTTGATTTGTCTTTTCCTCTTCCTTTCAAACTTAGCACGTTGCGTGCCAGGGCCTCAAATCATCCTCCACCTGTTGCTAACTCCATCTCCATACAATGTGCTGCACTGGTGAACCATTCCTGGAGAAAACTAAGGGACCAGGATCTGCTAATTGCACAAGCCTATTGTCTCAGGATTTTGTTCCTGTGCTCTGTTTAGAAGGATGAAATCAACAAAGCAGGAGATTGAGATTTTGGCTTCCGATCTCCAGCTGGTTTCTGAGTTCCATGTTGCAAGGTTGCCCTGTGCTTTTCAGTTAACGTGTCGGGAGGACCCAGCAGGGGGGGCCACCTGCTACCTCGTGCAGTGACAGGCCTGGTTCACCCCTGTGAGGACATATAAACTGTTCATTAACTTTTAAAAAAAAACTTTGTCAGCGCCAGAATGGTGGCATCTGCTGTATGATTTTACTGGATTTTATTCAAAAACAAAGAATTTCACTGTACCTAGGTACCAGGCACGTGCCGTGAGTAATTACTCAGAGTAGGCAATCAGTCGACTTCATAAAAGTAATTTGTCTTCAAAAGCCCATCTCTTAAGAAAATATTTAAAAGAGACAAACTCTATTCTCTCTTTGTTTGCAGCAAAATTATCTGTAACTTTTTCATAGAAATTAGCAGAGGAACTTTGCTCCAATTAAATCTTTCCTTTTCAATAGAAATTAAAGCAAGTGATGAAAGCCTTTCATTGGACATTCTATTCCTGGTGAAGCTTTTAATTCTTTTCAAAGCTGAAAATGATCTTTCAACAGAAACTGTTGTAGCAGGAATTGTTAAAATTAATTGTAGCAGCTTCATGGCTTCAGGGAATGTTTGTTCCAGTCAATTTTGAAATATAAAAACAAGTAAATCTTTAAATGATTTATCCCTAAACACTTGTGCATTGTAAATTCCAGCTAGATCCGCTTGTCTTATGACAAAGTTACCGTAGTTTTGTTCTAAACTTTCTATTGCTTCTATAAGTTTTTGAATTTTTTTCCATCAACTAAGGAAATGAATTGTACATTTTTGAAGTTGCTGTATCTTGCTTCCATCTGCTTCAATATATCAACTAATATTAGATCAAATATTCATGCTCTCTCTTCTTTATTTGGACGTTGTGAACAAGATTTTGATTGTCAGGTAATTTTCTATGCAATATTCTTCAAACATTTCATGGATGTGATCAAAGTATTGGCACAGATCCTCAAGCGAATGTATTGTTTCATTGACTTTCAATGCAACATGGAATATCTATCATTTTAGTTTCCAAAATGTTGTAGAGAGTGTCAGTTTTAATGAAAATTTTATTATAAACTATGAGAAGAAAGTATGTTGAATCTTTTGTTAGCCAAGCATAAAACCCATTGCTCCTCACTAAAGTATCTGGATCCCACAATAAAGGATTGCTGTTAATGCTGTCAAAATGTTTGCAGAGGTCTCCATGATATTGCAAAATAGTTTGAATTTGCATTGAGTTTGAATTCCATCTGGTTGGTGTTGCCTTTGGAATGCGTTTCTGCACTATTTCATCAAGAAATTGTGTTTGTTTTGTAGAATGACTGAAAAATGAAGCAAGAACGTCGATAATCTTGAAAAGGCTTGTACATTCAGGTATGAATTTTGCTGACTGAGACAGAACAAGATTCAACTTATGAGCATAGCAGTGGGTGAATCAAGCTGACGGTGCCTTTTCTCTTACTTTAGCTTGAACAACATTTAAGTTTGATGCCATTACCATTGCTCCATCGTATGTCTGTGCTCCAAGTTTCTCAGCACATGTATATGTGTCTAAATTATTTAATATGCATTCTGTTACACTAGTAGCTGTTCTGTCCTTAAGTTTGTCAAAGCTTATGAACGAATCTCTAATTTCAGAGTCCAATCTATGCCTTAATACAGTAGAGCACTGAGCTGTATTTGAAATATCAGTGAATGGGGCTTTTGCGATCTCTTCTTTAATGTTATTTTCTACAACTGTACCTACTGCTTCAATCAAGTCATTTTGTACCTTGTTAGAAATGCCAGAAAAGATGAATTCTGTAAATGTTGTGCCAATTTTTTATCAACTTTTGCTCCCTCTCCCTCTTACCCTCCACCTCTCTCTTACCCTCCCCTATCTTTCCCCCTCCCACTCTCTTTCCCCCTCTCCTCATCCTTTACCCCCCTCCTCCTCCCTCTCCCTCACAGCGCTGGTGCACCCGCGGCGGGGGCCCGGCCGGAGCGGTGCCTGATGTCCGGTCACGGCCACTGCCTGGACTGGGTTCTGAGTCAGTCGTTCCTGCTCCCGCCCGGTGACGGGAGGACGGTCTCTCTGGACCCGCTCCCTGGATGCCAGGCTGACCGGCGGCAAAGCTCCGATGCCGTGATGGAAGCGATGGACCGGACGGGCAGACACCGCAGCCCCAGGCCCGGAAAAGCGGGCACTGTTTTTTTTTTCCCCAAATCATCCCGCGGGCTGGATTGGACCCCTTCACAGGTAATTTGACACCCCTGATATAAAACAAGTGTGGACCCGTTGGGTACGACTCCCCAACACAATATTCCATGGCCCCACTCATCCAGGCACAAGGCGATGTAGTGAAAATGGTGATCTGATCCCGCCCGGTCCCACTGCGCACGCACGTAGATACGCCGTCATTTTGCCTCCCTACCGCGCCACCGGCTCCATTTTCAATTGTGACGTGGCTGACGGGCCTCCCCCAACTGCACAGGCAAATCATCCCATGCAGTTGGGGGAGGCCCTGTTCATTGTCTGAGCTTGATTGCTGTGTTGTTAACGCGTGCCCGAGAAAGAAAAACAACAAATAGCACGCAGAAAGCATTTTTGAAAATTTCAGGAAATACCATCAAATTCCCGGAAAAATAGAATTCTATTTCAGGATTTAATATATGCAGGCTCAAATAAAGTTCTTTGAAACATACAAAAAAGCTTTGATGCGTGCCAAACTAAGGTCCATTCAATAAAGCCATGGAATTACCTTCATTGCTTTCAGGAAACAATCTCTGAAGGTTTTGATGGTTTGGAAAAGCTCTTCCAGTGAAAATTTTCCAATGTCATCACAGAAGTACTTAGCCAGTTTCATTCGCTCGGTCTCAATCTCTTCCAAATGTTGCTTCAGTTCAGTTGTTGCAGATAGACTTTCCTGATATAATTAATTATAGTTAAGTTTAGTGTCACGTGTATCAAAGTACAGCAAAATGCTTTTTTTGTTGCGTGCTATCCAGGCAGTAGAAAGACTATACTGGATTACAATCAGTGTACAGATACAGGATAAAGGGAATAACGTTGAGTGCAAGATAAAGTTCAGTAAAGTCAGATTAAAGATAATCCAATGATCTCCTATGGATTAAAGATAGTCCAAGGGAGTCCAATAATGTACATTTGTTTAAAAAAGTGTTTTACAATAGACAGTTAAATAGTAATTATTTGGAGCTTTTATTTTGCTTACTTGGATGGGCTTGTCAAACAGCAATTTTACATCGTCCATCGATGATTTGACGATATCACCAGTCTTCTTGAGACGTTCCAAAAGATTAATTGTATCTGCCTGAAGCGAGTCCACGCTAAGGCTGTCAGTAAATAATTATAAAGAGAGGAAAGGTATTTGAGAATGACTGAAATGCTGCAAGGTTGAGCTATTGTGGGATGAGGAAGTGGGGAGCGAAGGAGAAAGGAGAGGTGGGGCATATATCATAACAGCACAACTTGGTAACTGATTGAATTCAGATCAGCTTCCATTAGGCTGGTTCTATACACACCAGTAACTATTTGTCCAGTGAATAATTGAAATTGTTCTATAAAGAAATTTAAACTTTTGAATTCCATTATCCTTTAAATCAGCCAGAGGATCCTGGCAATCTTCCTTTCCCTTTCAGGCATGCTACAAGTACAAGTGGCTTTGCAATTTGTTTTTTTTTTTAACCGATCACCAGATGTTGCATTTTAAAAAAAGATTTAGGATTTAGATAGGGAATATATTGTGCTATTCCCTGAACACTGCTGTTGCTAAATCTGTATTTCTTCTTATAAATATCACCGAGTCCATGTCGACCAGCGATCACCCTTTCACACTAGTTCTATGCTATCCCACTTTCTCATCTCCTCCCAATACTCTCTGTGCAATTTTACGGAGGCCAATTAACCTTCACACTCGCACATCTTTGGGACTGGAAGTAAAATTAATATTCTTCCTTATTTAATTTTGATTGGAATTGAACAAGGTAACGAAAGGGTGTATTGGAGGTGACAATTGGAAATCTCTTGCGTGACCAGGTGTAGAAGAAATTTGTGGGAAACGGCAAAGTAAGATTAGATGTATTACTTCCTGTCTGGGAATGTGTTGAAGGGTGGATGGTAAATGTAAACATGAAATAGTACAGCTGATAACAAAGCTTGTTTACTCTTCTGTGCGGAGTTACAGTTGATCACCCGCGCCCCCTACCGCCAGTAGCATAGATATGTTGCAGTAAATGGGAGGCTAATGATTGGCTTGGAATAGGGATGGATGTGGGCTGCTTGAATGGTGATATAGAATAATGTGAAGATGCCGTTGTATTGTTTGACTTGTATTAATCATCTATTGTTGAAAAAGATTAACACAAGCGAAAAGTATGTTATGACTAATGAAATAATTGGCACCCATGTAGTGGATAGTATATTTTCGTAGAATAGTATCAAACAAGAGTTGTTTACTGCACAGTATAACTGTCGGCTAATTCTGCTGTGAAGTCAGAGAACTGGTGAGCAGTTTTACTGCAGCCATCTCTCCATGATATCATGCAATAAAATCTGAAAGCAAATCTGCAAAGTCTACGCTTTTCATTCTCCATTAATTTCCCTCTAAATTAATTTCTTCCACAGAGTTTGGCGTAGTCGGCAGGATCCCAATTGTAGCAGGATTCGAATGAATACAAGGGGAAATAAAAGGGAATGATAAAATAGTCCCTTCAGAAAGAGGGACGGGGCGTTTCCCAGAAAGAAGGGAGAACCCCCAGGCAACCTAGCTTAACTGGCTGGTGACTCATGCTTAGCCAAGAGGCCTGTGGGGCGAGGCAAATAGTGGAGAAGATAATTTACTCACGCTGGACGTGGGATAAATTGAAGCCGGTGCCAGAGCTTGCTATAAAAATTGATAGGTGATTTCAAGATTTGCGGACGGATTAAAACGCACACTGTTATAAGATATTGTCCACGGAAACTTAACTTGTTTTACAGACTTGAGAAAAGAATATGGGAGACAACAGTAGCCGATCGGAGAAATCTGATCCTACTGATAGAGGGAGGCCTGAGGAAAAGAAACAGGTGGTCTGGGGGGAAAGGTGCAGATAAGAAAGAACATTGCCAAGGTGATAAAAAAAGACCAAAAGATACTGGGAAAAGGTAGGCGATCCTATTGTTCCACTGGGATTGCCAGCAAATGTGGTAATAAAAAACGTACAGAGATGACCAATGTCCAGTAAATCTTTATGGTATTCCAGCAGATCAATTAAATGGAAATTGGCAAGATAGAGGAAGTTATAAGCTATCTTTGTCCTACTCATCTCTTAAAAAAATAAATGGGTTGGCAAGATGGGAGCACAATTAATATTTGCCAAGGAAGTGTTATTAGTGATAGTTGGAGTGGTAAGTGTAACTTTAAAATTGATGGAAATAATAAGGAGACGGACGGGGATGGAGAAGAGAGGAGGAAAAGTGTGTTAAGCAGAAACAGGGAAATGAGGGACCTGTGCCTAAAATACCAAAGCAAGTGGCAACAATGTGGTGATTGGAGAGCAAATGATGATCAACAGACTCGAGGAAATGAGTCCCTCACTCACTGGTTGGCCCATAGAGGAAAGGAGGGGGGCAAGAAAATATAGTAATATCGGGGAGGTGGTGCGATGTTTGCAAAACAAAGATGAGACGATCCCGGATTTTATAGCCCTATTTAAAAGTGGGAGGAACTTGCCGGAGTGCCCCTAGCTGAAAATGGGCCTCGAGCTGTTCAAACTTTAGTAAATTGTTTGCAGTGGAAGTTATACATGCCATATCAACCACAGTCCTCAGGGATGGTAGAAAGAGTAAATGGAGAGAAATGCTCAAGCCATGTGTGAAACAGTTGGTAAAATGTACGAGAAAGTTAAGCAAGCACAGGTCCCTCCGGCAGAAGGAAATAGGCACCCGTTTAAACCAGGAGATCAGGTTTATGTGCAAGCAATAAATAGAGATTCTTTCTCTCCTAGATGGAAAGGACCATATTTAGTGCTACTACCAACACGAACAGCAGTAAAAGCAAAAGAAAACCCCGATTGGGTTCATGCTACCAGATGTGAACTACATCACTCAGATGGAACTCTCGAAGAAAAGAAAATACAAGAACTTTAAAATTTGCAGTGATAAAAAAAAGTATTAAAATGTAGACATATTCCTTATTAACTATCTTTGTAGTATTAAATACTTATGAATGTACTAACATTGTGTGGGATGAGAGAGGATATGAGGGTGGTGAGGCATCTAGATAACTACAAGAAACAGGAGAAAGGTAGAGGTTGGAGTATGAAATTCAACAAACAACTTCCACACAGAAAACAGTGAACGTGCTGCTCTAAGGTAAACAAGCTTCCTTATCTGATTAGAATGTTGGGTTTATGCCCATATTCCTTTGCATGCATAAGGAGATATTTCTTTGCCTGCTCAAGGACAGGCTTCAACCAAAATAATAATTGGCTCAATTTTTGCAACCGATTAATGAGAGAAAATATTAATATCCTTTCTTACTCTAAGTGTTTATCATAAATATCATAACCGGGAACTGTGGAAGAAAAATTAATATCCTTCCTTATTTAATTTTGATTGGAATAGAACAAGGTAACGAAAGGGTGTATTGGAGGTGACAATTGGAAATCTCTCGTTTTACCAGGTAAAGAAGAAATTTGTGGGAAACATCCAAGTAAGATTGTGTTACTTCCCGTCTGGGAATGTGTTGAAGGGTGGATGGTAAATGTAAACGTGAAATAGTACAGCTGATAACAAAGCTTGTTTACTCTTCTGTGAGGATTACAGTGGATCACCCGTGCCCCCTACCGTTAGAAGCATAGATACGTTGCAGTAAATGGGAGGCTAATGATTGGCTTGGAATGAGGATGGTGACGTGGGCCACTTGACCGGCGAGATAGAAGAGTCAAGATGCCCTTTTATTGTGTTTGACTTATGTTTATCCTATTCAACAACAGATGATTAATACAAGTGAAAAGTATGTTATGACTAATTAATTGGTACCCATATAGTAGACAGTATATTTTTGTAGAATAGTATCAACAAAAAAGTTGTTTAGTGCACAGTATAACTGTCGGCTAATTCTGCTGTGAAGTCAGAGAACTGGTGAGCAGTTTTACACCATGATATGCAATCAAATAGCGAAGCAAATCTGCAGTCTCCGCTTTCCATTAATTTCCATCAACAGGGAGAACGTGTAAACTCCACACAGACAGCACCTGAGGTCAGGGTCAAACCTGGGTCTCTGGCGCTGTAAGACTGCAGCTCTTCTAGCTGTGCCACTGTGATGCCCTGATTTAAAACACATGTTAATTTGATAACATTGGGCATTTGTCTATTATGCGCCTTATTGGCCAGTACAGAGTACGTTTCAGTTTTCATTCAGTAGAAATAGTTCTCATTATTTTGCAAAAATCAGCGTTGCTAATACAAAGTAGAAAGAAAAAAAAATATTCAAATGGTCTGCTTACCCTCCTGCTTTTGAAATACTTTCCAAGTCATCTGGAAGATTCAGAAGATCTGGATGGAACTTTTCAACTTCCTTTCCCATTTAAAATAAAAATAATTAGATAAACAAATGAAAGTAACAACATGATAAAATGCAACAACTGGAAGATATTACCTCTATAATGTGATGTAACAATGTGATGCGTGACTGGTTAGCTTTTGTCTCAGTAAGTTTCAGTAGGGTATTTATTTTGAAACCTACGGCATCGCCCATGTGACTGCCCTGGCAGAGAATGAGAAACAGGAAAGCTATAAAAATTAATGCAATGAGCAATACCTGCAATAATATCAAACAGATTACATTATTCTTTTCATAATATTGCACCCAATCAGGGTCAACCCACGTTTCGATCATATTTTCAACACAAATTTCAAGTTATGGAATAACAGATTTTTGCAAAAGCAGATAAAAGTGATTACCAAATAATATTTGGTAATACAGCCCTATTAGATGGAGAAATGCCCCCCCCTCCCCCTCCCCCGCACAATGGTCTACTTATAACAGCAAAACTGCTAGAATGTCATGTAATTGCATAGTGAGATCAATAAACCTTGTGGACTGAGCATAAGCAGTGAAACTGAGAAATACTGACAGTTTAGTTTAATTTAGAGATACAGCGTGGAAACTGCCTCTTTGGCCCCACTGAGTTCGCGTTGACCAGTGTTTACCCATAAACTAGTTCTACTCTACATGCAAAGGACAATTAATGGAAGCTAATTAACCGATAAACCTGCTTGACTTAGGGGTGTAGGAGGAAACCGGAGGACAGGGAGAAAACCATCGCAGACAGAGGGAGAGCGTGCAAACTCCGTACAGACAGCACCCATAGTCAGGATTGAACCCGGGTCTCTGGCGCTGCAAGGCAGTAACTCCACCGTTCCACTACTGAGCTGACCCCAGAAATAGTGATTTCTCCCTCATCACAAGATGCACTGCTTGCAGCCTTCTCCAGAATATTCGAGGAAATTCAATGACCATAGATGCAGAGGGGATATAGCATGGAAACTCGCCATTTGGCCAATCATATGCATGCTGATCCTTTTGCTCAAATAGATGAATGCCATTCGGCTGCATTGGGATTGTATCCTTTCATGCTGTGTCAATTTAACCATCTGTTTAACTGCCTTTCAAAAGCAATATTTGTATCTGGTTCAAACAGCTCCTCTGGCAGCATCTTCCGGTTATCAACCAATTCTGACCACCATTCTAGTCGGGCTGAGAGCATGTTTCCATGCTGTCTTACTATACGACTCCGTACAAAGATGTGGTAGCATTAGAAAGAGTGCAGAAGAAATTCACCAAGATGTTGTCTGGAATGGAGAGTTTTAGATACACAGAGAGATTGAATAGGCTGGGATTGTTCTTGCTGAATCCAATCTGCTTGCGTTTTCGCTCTAAAATTCTCCTATCGATGCATTTGTGTAAAGGTCTTTCAAATGCAACTGTTTTCGGTCTCTACCAATCGACTCTGGCAGCTTGTTCCATGTATCCATTGCATTCTATATGAAAATCTCCTTTAAACCTTGACAAAAAGTGCTGGAGGAATTCATTGGGTCAGGCAGTATCTCTAGAAAACATGGATAGGAGACGTTTTAGATCGGGACCCATCTTCAGACCGATTGTGGTGGTGGGGGGGGGGGGGGGGGGGGTAAAGAGCTGGAAGGAGAGGAAAGGCAGGACAAAGCTTGGCAAGTGATAGATACAGGTTAGGGAGGCTGCCTGACCCACTGAGTTACTCCAGCGCAGTGTGTTTAAACCCCCCCTCAAAAACAGCACTTGCAGTTCTTGGTTCCTCGTAAATCTTCCTTCTCTCCATCCTCAAACCTGTGCCCTCAAATTTTAAAACTCCCCTACACTGGGAAAAAGATGGAGACTAACTAATCTATCAATGCCACATGGTTTTATAAAACATTATAAGATAATCCTTAGTCTTCTCCACTCCAGAAAAAAATAGTCCAAGTCTATTCAATCTCTTCAGTAGTTAACTGGCTTATTCCTGATACTTTGTTGAATAAAGGAACACCATTAACTATCCTCCTGTCTGCAGCCAATGAAGATGCAAAATTCTTTGTCAGGCACCCAGCAAACCTCTCCCGAGATCCCATGGCATTCAGTGATAGTTTTCATCTGGCCCTGGGGATTTATCCACCCAAATATGTTACAAAATTTAAAATGTTGATGAACAATTCCTGCAGTATATCAAGATTAATACATTTTGTAGTTTGCAGAATACATACATAGTTAAGAAAGTTTCCAACTTTAAGAATCAGTTCACAGAAGAGGGGCAGTCTTGGAGCAGAAAGTGTGTCTACACAAAAGAAGAAAGTAATGTTGTGATGAAGTAGCATTGACCCAAAACATTGACTCCGTTTCCTTCTGTCTGATTGTAAACGGTAATACGATTTCTGTTTTAGTGATGTTAACATAATACACAAGCATGTTCCATGTCCCTACAACCTTGTTCAAACTCAATGTGCACAATTTGAACCTGTGCTTGGGTACCAATCCTTGGCATTTCACCCTCCCCTTCCTCCAAATCCTTCTACCCCTCCTCCTTTCAGTTGTATTTTAAAATCCAAGCCATGGTTTTAATTACCTCTATCAATATCTTCTTGCAGTGTTCAATGACAGCTTTTTTCTGCAGGTGTTTGTACTGCTTTACTACGGTGCAGCCATATATTCATGACAATGGTCACAACTCCATCAAATGAGCTACAAATGCACTGTTTTCATCAATATTCACATCTGATTTTAAAGTGAGTTGACCAGCATTAAAGTTTTATCATTAGTTTTATTTGGAGTTTCAGAGATACCTTCTGCCCGCCGTATCCATTCACACTAGCTCTATGTTATCCCACTTTTGCATCCTATGCACTAGGGCAATTTACAGAGGCCAATTAACCTACAAACTTGGGTACACAAAAGGCTGGAGAAACTCAGCGGGTGCAGCAGCATCTAAGGAGCGAAGGAGATAGGCAACATTTCGGGTCGAGACCCTTCTTCAGAGTCTGAAGAAGGGTCTCGACCCGAAACGTCGCCTATCTCCTTAGATGCTGCTGCACCCGCTGAGTTTCTCCAGCCTTTTGTGTACCCTCGATTCTCCAGCATCTGCAGTTCCTTCTTTAACCTACAAACTTGCACGTCTTTGGGATGCGTGAAGAATCTGGAGCATGCAGAGAAAACACACTTTGAAACATCAACGTAATCAGCAGCTGTTTAAATATAACTAATTATATTTTCAAATAAATACGAGGTATAATATTAGTTACTTTATAGAAACATGCATTTAGTATAGATAACAGAGATAATATTACTTTTAAGCAAACTTGATGAATGGAGCAATATTTGAGTCAGTTTGCAAGATTCCACCTCAGCATTACCTGGCATAAAAGACTAATTATTGTTATAAAGAATGGGCAGCATATGATTATAGAAACGTCTTAACAGGTCAACACAACTTGCAAGATTAAACTGTATTAAAAATCACCTGAATTATGATGTTTTCTAATCTCCGATGAGTCACAATGTTGCTCAACTGTTTGCTGCTTATTCATAGATTAAGAGTCATTACAGCATAGAAACAGGCCCTTCGGCTCAACTTGCCCACACTGACCAACAAACCCTATCTATACAACTCCCACCTACCTGCTTGAGGCGTATATCCCTCTAAACCTATCCATATACCTGTCCAAATGTTTTTTTTAAAGTTGTGATTTTGCCGGCCTGAACTACCTCCCCCGACAGTTCATTTCACATACCTACA
Source organism: Okamejei kenojei (assembly GCA_035221665.1). Taxonomy (NCBI): domain Eukaryota; kingdom Metazoa; phylum Chordata; class Chondrichthyes; order Rajiformes; family Rajidae; genus Okamejei; species Okamejei kenojei. The sequence goes on along the minus strand of CM069139.1, from coordinate 52,314,896 downwards.
ACCCTCTGAGGGAAAATTTGGCCCACAAATTCCTATTAAATTTTTCTTAATCCTCACCTTAAACCCATGTAGTCTGGTTTTGGATTCCCCTGCTCTGGCTAAAAGGCTATGTGCATTTACCCTATCTATTCCTGTCATGATCCTGTGCACCTCTATAACCAATTCTGCAGTTGTGTACTACAACCCGAGCAGAGCCATATTGATTCGACATACTCCATTTGATTTACCTTGACAAGCAGTTTTAATTAAATCTGCTCTCGGACGGAGCATTTGCAGGGTGACAGTGGCCTCTTCACATAGAAACATGCAGTTAATCCTGAGCTGGTAGCTGTGGTGGAGCAATGAATAGAGAATGGGGCTGTGAGTGTTAAATTGAACAGAATTTGTCAAAGACTCAAGCAAATGTAGCATTAGAAACTATTTCTTCCCATTTGAAAGCTACAACAAAAAAAGAGACAATACTGATTTGAAAGTAAAACTGGTAAGGAACTAAAAATTAAAACAAAGCTTGTAGAAAATGTCAGGGACACATTATTTCAGATCTGGTTGAATGAAGGAAATATTACTAAAATCAACATAATTGATGCGTATGGGTACAATGAAATACAATATTTTGATTTTGCTCTATTTGGCTAATTCATCAGTGAAATGGATTGAACAGTTGCCAAAATTATAAACTGATATGTGGAAACCATATTGTTATAGAGACCAATATGTTATTAATCTCACTTAAAATATTTATTGCATTTTAAAGAAATAATACAATTCAATATGGCCTGACATATAAAACCTAAGATCCATATGGAATAAGTTAGATATGATAATAACTAACTTTTATGGAACTTCTAGCCAACATCTTAGTGATACTGGGCTGCCTAACATTGGGGCTATTTACTTGTGTTGCGTTTCTGTTGATATTTTCAGCCTGCTGTATATCAAGCCTAACAAAAGTACAAGTAGTACATTTTCATTTAGCATTTAGTAGTTAAAAGGATAAGGTAAAGCTATTCTTTATATTCATGTATAGAGTTTTACTATAAATAACAAAAGTTAAAATTTACCCTCAATTCAGTGAGAATTCGAACATGGTAGAGATTTGAGCAGGGACTTTAGTAGATTTAGAGATAAAGCTTAAACAAATTGCAACATTGTTACTTTTTCTACACTGGTTGTTTATGCACATTAGCTTATTCTCTCGAAGATAGACAGAAAATGCTGGAGTAACTCAATGGGTCAGGCAGCATCTCCAAAGAAAAACAATAGGTGACGTTTCAGGTCAGAACCCTGTCTGCCTGACCCAAGATCAAGGTCAGTTTATTGTCACGTTCCAATTAAGGTACAGTGAAATTGGATTTACCAAACAGCCATACTACAAAACAAAGCAACAAGACGCACAACTACATAAAGGCTAACACAAAGATTCACCGCAGTGGATTCCCCACATTCCTCACTGTGATGGAAGGCAATAAAGTCCAATCTCCTTCCTCTTTACTCTCCCGCAGTCGGGGCAGTCAAACCATCTGCAGTTGGGGCGATCGAAGCACCCGTGTCGGAGCGATCGAAGCTCCTGTGTTTGGTGATCAAAGGTCCCGCGGCTTATCACTCCCAAAATCGGTCTCTAACTACGATGTTAAAGTCTGCAGGCTCCCGCGGTTGGAAGTCCAAGGTCGATCCCCGACAGGGATCGCGACCTCCACGTTGTTAAGTCCGCAGGCTGCCACGGTTGGAGCTCCCTGAAGTCAGTCTCTAGCAAAGTCTGCCAACTCCACAATGTTAGGCCACAGTAGGGACGGAGATATGATATGGGGGACTCCCCCCCCCCAAAAAAAAACGCATCTCCGTCCAGGAAAAAGATTATAAAAGGCTTCCCCCCAACCCCCCACATAAAACAAGCTAAAGAACACTAAAACATACATTTAGCACGTACCATCAAACAACAAAGAATTGACTGACAGACTGTTGGCGAGGCCATCATTGATGGCGCCACCCAGTAGTTACTCTAGCATTTTGTGGTTCCGTCCCGAAACGTCAACTATTCCTTTTCTCCAGAGAAGCTGCCTGACAGCAATGTACGTTTATCTTAGATGTCTGAACCAGCATCTGAATTCCTTTCCTGNGTTCACTCTTGCATTAAATTCCCTTTACTTCTAGATAAGTAAAGTTAGATGAATAATTAGCAAATCTATCATGTATATCCAAGCTACATAACATAATTTACAGAAGCATGAAACCGTACACACAAGTGACATCATGACACATACCATGGAATACCAAGGAGCACAAGATAGAAACGATCAGCACTCGCCAATTTTTCCTTTTCTCCTTCATAGGCCTTTATATTTTCTACCTAGAGATCAACAAAAAAATTAAATTGTTATGAATGATGAAAATGGACACTAAAAGCTGGTATTTCCCATCTTCCACACTTACCTCATGATTCTCTGGCAGTAGTTTCTGGAGTTGCTTCAAAGACTCCATATCAAATCTGGATCGGTCCCCAATTTTGATCATGCCGGCCACTTCTTCATTCGAACTAGCAGAACATTGCAAATGGAACCATTATTACATTAAAACTATGAGAAAGGAAATAGTTCCAAGCGTCAAACTTTCAGCGAGCACTTGTTATCGGTAAGGGGCTGCACTGTGCTACTGGCTTTGCCTACATCTCCATAGGGATCCACAAGCATTCAGCTGGTCTACAGTAAATAAACAAATATTTAAAAGACATTTAGACAGGTACATGGATAGGAAAGGTTTAGAGGGATACGAGCCAAATGTGGGCAGGTGGGACAAGTGTAGACAGGGCACTTTGGTCAGCATGGGCAAGTTGGACTGAACGCCCTACTTCCGTGCTGTAAGACTCTATAACAAGACCCTTAAGGGCCTGTCCCACGTAGGCGACTTTTTTGGCGACAGTCACTTGTGGCGCGACGCCGAGAAACTGGCCCCCTACGACAATGTCTACGACAGGCTGCCAGCTAGTCGACGTCAAGCTATGACAAGCTACGTCAACCGGCGACCCATTTCTTCGCGACAAGCGACGTCAACCCACGACAGCCTACGACGATATAGCCAACATGCTACGACAACCGAGGTCAACCTACTTCAGTCCGCGACAAGCTATCACCCTGATGGCGTCAACTGAAAACAGGTGGAGCAGTGCACTTTTTTTTCAAATGACGCAACATGAATTCATGTGACGCCGATACTGTCACCGGTTGGCGTAGCACAACGTAGGCTGCTGCCACTTGAATTCACCGAAATCAGCACCTGGCGACAGCCAACGTCAGATGGTGTCAACCTGGCGACAGCCTACGACAGCACCTACGGCAGGAGATGTCACACAACATCAAGCTAACTGTCGCCGAGAGGTTTTGAACGTTTCAAAACCAAACGGCAACAAGAAAATGGCCACGACACTAGAGGCACCAGCTCAAGACAATACAGGCGTCATCACCCCGCCACCATGTGGCCACAGCCTATTTTCCAGCTGTCGTCGAAAAAGTCGCCCGAGTAGGACAGGTTCTTAAGCCAACTATGAATGTTGAAATTAATTTTTGTATACAGTCCACTACAAGTATCACTATACATAAGCACTTAGATGTTAGATAAGCATCTTAGATACTTATACTGTACGTATATAGTAGTAATACAGGGACAGTATACAATTAACTACATATTAGTAACAGTTACTTTTAACTTAACTTACCATCTGAATTGCTTTAAGAATATGTTCAGATTAAGGCTTTTCCTCGAGTCTAGGAATGTGATCTGTCAGAAATAACATCCTTAAATCATTATCTTGATTCTTCTTTTGTTCCCGCAACAAGTTTAGTAAACTTACATCACCTTCTTGATGCCACTTCTAACATCCTTTTTGATCGATTTTGAACATTTTATTTACCTCCTTAGGTTCTTTTTTTCTAACTTTCTCCTCTTTCTTTTTTGGGTCTGACACAGGAAAGCAGAAGAGTTGTTCAATACTGGTATAATTAGGATTCAAAGATTCTGGGTCAGCAGTTCGATGGATGGATGACCATAAAGAATCAGTCTCTGAGGAAGAAACAGTCGAAAAAGGGAGAAAGAAATCAAGATTTTCCTATTCACACTGGGCAGAATTGAAATATTGAGAAAATAATGCATGTTCTCTTAATGCTAGTTACGCAGTTATCTTACGTAAAGTATCTCACATAAAATTCCCTGAACAAAATGGCAAGCAACTTTTATACTGATCTCCTGAAACAGTGTTGAAAATACAGCCAAATTAATTCATGGACAGCTTGCCCACCACCACCAAGCCATCATCTCCATCCACACTCCTACTGTGATACCACCCTTCATTTCATCTTCATTAGTCATTGGAGCAGAATTAAGCCATTCAGCCCATGGAGTCTACTCCTCCATTCAATCATGGCTGATCTACCTTTCCCCCTCCACCCCAGTTCCTGCCTTCGTCACATACCCTTTGTCACTCTTACTAATCAAGAAATTTGCCTTCCTCCCAGAGGTAAAATATCTGTCATGATTTTGAAACTCCTCCAGTTGCTCAAAGCCGATCAACATGTGGGGGGCTTTTGAAACCATGGGCATACTTCAGCAAAGAAAGCCTTTTGATCAGTTTACTCTGTAACAGCACATTGGAGAGGCATGTGGCCCATTCAAATTCTTAGCTCTTTCATTGCAGCCTCACATTTTTGACCATTAATGTTAATCCACTTCTCTCCAGAAAATCACAAATAAAACCTGTATCCACCACACTTTCTCCAGCCATCTCTAGACCTTTTGCCAATTACTTTAAATGTCCTTGCAACATCTTCTAATCTGAGCTTTTTGTTTTGTTTATCCACTTTAAACCAGTCATGATATTTTAGACGCTATCAAATTTATTTTCCAACTTGCCAGTTTCAAAAGCACACCATGGATTCTTTAGTTTATCATTGTACTCAAAATCCCTGGAAGTATTCTAACAAATCTTTTCTGAAACCGGGAGCTGCAGATGCTGGTTTACAAAAAAAGAGACAAAGTGTCGAAATAAAAGAACTCAAAGGGATCAGCAGCTCTTTAGTGTGTTGTCACACAGGGGACTCAAACCTCAGAACACTGCAACCCAGGAACAAGCCCTTTGCCTACAATGTATGCACTGAACAGGATGCCAAGATTCTGAACAAGCACTTGATTCACCAAGATATAGACGGTAAACTAATCGCTGTCTGCACATGATCAATATCCCTCCATTCCAAGATAGATGAGTTTTTTAGAGAAACAGCATGGAACAGAACCTTTGACCCATCAGTGATCCCTGTACGGTAGCAGTATACTATACACTACGGACAATTTACAATTTTTGCTTAAGCCAACCAATGAACCTACATACACACGTCTTTGCAGAGTGGGAGGAAATTGGAGCACCCGGAGATAACCCACGCGGTCACGTGGAAAATGTACAAACTCCGTACAGACAGCATCTGTGGTCTGGATCGAACCCGGGTTTCTGGTGCTGTAAGGCAGCAACTCTACTGCTGCGCAACTGTGCTGCCATTGATTTAAAGTGCAGCCGGGTCTTACTACACAGGACTGCCATTCAATGCTTGTGATCGAAAGTGAATATTAATTTTCGACACCATTGCCGAAATTGCTACCGAGTAAACAGAAGATCTACTGGCCCACCACCACAGTTAGCTGAAGCATTAACATACTCTCTCCATTGCTTTCCTGCCCATTTCAAATTAAATTCTACAGAACGATATCCACTGCCCTTCAAGATTGCATAGCAAGTCATTTTGAGAATACTCACACTCGAACGTACCTGTGGTATTTCGTGAGGGGATTTTCTGCCAGTTCAGTTTCTTCATCTGCAATTTCGGTTGATGAATACGTCGGTGATGTGGAGCATAGGAATGCAGTTGATTAACAGTTTGAGAAGCCACGATGGGTGTCTCGTTGTTGAAAAGCCCTGGGGGCGGTGGTGGTGGAGGGGGAGGAGGAGGCATAGAACCGGGGAGAGGAGGGGGAGGAGGAGGCATAGAACCGGGGAGAGGAGGGGGAGGGGGAGGAGGAGGCATAGAACCGGGGAGAGGAGGGGGAGGCGGGGGCATAGAACCGGGGAGAGGAGGGGGAGGAGGAGGCATACTAGCAGGAAGAGGAGGTGGAGGAGGAGGCACTCCAGTAGCCCCAGGTGGAGGTGGGGGCACTCCACTAGGTAGAGAAGGGGGTGGAGGGGGAATTCCACCAGCTCCAGTGAGAGGAGGCGTTCCACCAGCTCCTGGGGGAGGTGCTACACAGGCACTGGGCAGAATACTGGGTGGAGATGTCATTGTGGCATCAGCAACATTTGGGATTGGAAGAGGAGCAGATGCAAGAGGCTGCACCTCACCAGCTGACAGTGGCCTCAACGGGCCAGACATCTGCTTTAGCTCTGCTGTTGTGATAGGCATTGATAATTCTGTTTGTACAGCTTTATCAACTGTCCTTTTACTTGCATTTTTCTTCACCGGCTGATCCTTTTTAAACGTCTTAACTAATACAAGCCTTTCCATGACTGGACCAATGTCTTCATCTTCATTTGCTGTGAAGAAATGTTTTCCATTGATCAACGTTGACCTCCTTACAATTATGTTGCTAAATCTTTTTGTTACAGGTCAATAACTTGAGTTACATTATTTTGCAAAGCTTCCCCCACCTTCCCATATATCGTAGCTGTTAGCCTATACTACGTGATGAGCACTGAATGTCAATGGGCATGAATTTTGGAGCAACTGTCCAAACAAGTGTAAGCCAAAAGATGCATGTGGAGAACAATGAGAGAAGATTCCAGGAAGGTTTATCCCTTTGGAGTGATAGAATTACACAGCACGGAAACAGGGTCTTCATCCCAACTCTTCCAATGCCGACCTTTCTGGACGAGGATAATTGTTCAGCCTCTATTCCTACTTCTGATGTAGACCCATGAAATAGGTTCACCAAGAATCAATAGCAGTAACCTTCCTGGACCTGACCTGGATGCACATACCAGGCATCACCTTTAGCCTCCCCAGTCATGAGCAGGAGTAGGCTAATTGGCCATCAGGCCCACAACACCAGTCAATAAGATCATGGCTGACCCAACACCACAATCACATTCTCTCTCCACATCCCCATCAACTGTTTGTGCTTCAAATGCATCAGAATCCCAGTCTTGACAGCATTGAATGATCCCACCTTCACAGCTCTCTGCAGTATAGAATTCCACAGATTCACGATATTTTAAGAGAAGAACTTCCTTACCATCTCAATGTTAAATGGATGACCACCTATCTGGAAATTATTCCCCCCTCCTACATCCTGATACTGCTACTTGAGAGAACATCCTCAGAATCTTGCAATCAGAATGCTTCAATAAGATCACCTCTCTTTCACCCAAACTCCAAAGTGCATAGACCCAATCTGCTCAAACCTCATTCGCAATTTACTCCTGGGATGAAATGCTTGATTTAAGTAAAACCTCCCTCCGCCATTGTGAATACTTACTATTCCTTAATAATGGAAACCAACGCCATCTGGAGTGATCCTGGGTTAGTTTCTCTAGTGTTCTGTAAATTTGCATCCAAATGTCCCTATTTTTACACTCCATACTCCTTGTAATTAAAGCCTACATTACATTAGCCTTTACATCTAAATACTTATCTGCATGCAAACTTTATGCATATAAAAAGACTGGACAAGCTAGATGCAGGAAAAATGTTCCCAATGTTGGGCGAGTCCAGAACCAGGGGCCACAGTCTTAGAATAAAGGGGAGGTCATTTATGACTGAGGTGAGAAAAAAAAAAACTTGTTCACCCAGAGAGTTGCGAATTTATGGAATTTCCTGCCACAGAGGGCAGTGGAGGCCAAGTCACTAGATTGGTTTAAGAGAGGGTTGGATAGAGCTCGTGGAATCAAGGGATATGGGGAGAAGGCAGGCACGGGTTATTGATAGGGACGATCAGCCATGATCAAAATGAATGGCGGTGCTGGCTCGAAGGGCCGAATGGCCTCCTCCTGCACCTATTTTCTATGTTTCTATGTCTATGTTTCACTCCAGATGTAAACTCCAGATTGCTTGATACCTCAACATAGTCATCTTAGTGGATGTTGGTGGTGGATGTTAAACTGTGTTCATTGTGTGTTCTGTTATTTTATTTTATTGTCATGTATGCAATTTCGTTCAGACTGAAAAGTCTGAATGGCAATAAAGGATACTTTATACTTAGTATGTTTAAATGATCTGCTTTTTCATTCTTTTTTCCTCCTTAAAGTGGTTAACCTCTTATTTCCCTGCATTATACTTTATCTGCAAACCTTCTTGCCTTCTCACTTAACTATATTCCTTTGCATGCTCTGTTTTCCTCACAACCTGCTACTCCCACCTACCTTTCTATCATCAGCAAATTTGACTATCGTACACTCTGTCCCTGCATCAAATTATTAATATAGGGAGTAAATAATTAAGGTCCTGGGACTAATAACTGTAGCCCCAAATAACTGATTAGCAATCTGAAAATGTTCCACAAACTGCTGGAGAAATTCAGCAGGTCAGGCAGCATCTGTGGAGGGAAATGAACAGATGACATTTTGGGTTGGGTTACAAACTCAAGTAGGGTCTCCACCCAAAACATTACCTGTGTATTTCCCTCTGTGGATGCCGACTGACCCAGGGAATTTTTCCAGCAATTTGATTTTTGCTCAAGTTTCCAGCCACTGCAGTGTCCTTGTCTCTACTTATCCTGACTTTATTATTTGTTCAGAGCCAATCCTCTACCTATGATATAATAGAGCACCTTAAGGAATGCCTTCTGGAAATCCAGATACACACTTCCAGAAGTGGCGGCGCTGCGTGGCAGCTGCGGCTCACCTGCAGTCTGTCAGTTTTTTTTCTTTTTTTTAAATCTTTTTGTGTCTGTTTTAGTTAGAATTTTTGGTTTATTAGGTTGTGGGGTGGGAGAAACAAGGTTTTAGTCTCTCCCTTCGGGGGGGATGTGACCTTTTCTTGTCGTGTCCATCACCATCTCCGTCTGTGCTGTGGCCTAATGACGGAGGCCTAATGGCGCAGCTGGCGGCCTCGGAGCTGTGGCGAGCGTTCAGAGTTTCAGCGTTCCAGCGGCGGCAGTGGTCCGGCTTCAGAGCTCCGGCGCTCCAGCGGCGGCCCGGCTTCAGAGCTCCGGCGCTCCAGCGGTGCTCCAACGGCGGCCCGGCTTCAGAGCTCCTGTGCTCCAGCGGCGGCCTGGCTTCAGAGCTCTGGCGCTCCAGCGGCGTTCCAGCGGTGCTCCAATGGCGGCATGGCTTCAGAGCTCCGGTGCTCCAGCGGTGCCCCAGCGGCAGCCCGGCTTCAGAGCTCCGGCACTCCAGCGGTGGACCCTGATTCAGAGCTGTGGCGGTGTTCCAGCATTCCGGCGACGGCGGTGGTGGCAGCCCGGCTTCGGAGGCTCGGCCGCGGGCCTAGTGGACAATTACATCGGAGGCCTGGATCACCTCAGCACAGAGGGAGAACAAGTAGGGAAGAAGACAAAGACTTTAAAACTTTTGCCTTCCACCACAGTGAGGATGTGCCTGGTGAACTCACTGTGGTGGATGTTAAATATGTGTTTATTGTGTGTTTTGTTTTAATTTATTATATGTTATGATTGGAAGGTAACAAAATTTTGTTCAGACCAAAAGGTCTGAATGACAATAAAGGAATCTAATCTAATCTAACGATTCCTTTTTACCAACTCCATTAGATACATCCTCCATAAACTTTGTTAAACTGTTTCCTTTGAATGTTGACTTTGCTCGTTTGTCTCATGTTTTCAAAATTCCCTATTAACTTCACATTGGATTTCAGCATTGTCCCAATAGCAGGGACTAAATAGCAATCCCAATTAGACTAAATAGGTAATAATGTTCTGCTTTCTATTTCTCTCCCTTGAGTGGTTCAATTAATATGTCAGTCTGTGATTTAAGCACATGTGCCATGAAATGCTGGAATTCTAGACTTAGACTTACTGAGGAGGTGAATCTGTCAGCTTGTTTCACTGCCTATTGCTGCAGTAACAGACGCTGTCTTGCTCAGTTCCTTTAAATTATTATTCACGTGAGTTTTAATAAGTTTAGACAATAGTGAATTTTCCCCAGTTTTGTCATCTGCCAAATATTAATAGGGGCATTCATGGTGACACCAGTAATCTAGTTTCCATCCAGACAATCAAGGGGGTGCGGGGCAGGTAGCGAGATAGGCTGACTGTATCCAGCCCAGGTGTAGGAGGGAGAGGGGTGACAAGCTGACCAAATCAAAATGATCCAACCGAATATGAAGTAAAATTGTAGAAATAAGGAACTGCAGATGCTGGTTTACACAAAAGGACACAAAGTGCTGGAGTAACTCAGCTATTCAGGCAGCTTCTCTGGAGAACATGAACAGGTGACATTTCAGGTCAAGACCCTTCTTCAGTCTGAATAAGAGTCCTGACCTGAAACATCACCTATCCACATTCTCCAGAGCTGCTGCTGACTCACTGAATTACTCCAGCACTTTGTGTTCCACTACTATGATGTCAATGCATTAGCCACCCTCTCCATTTTATCCATTTTATCCTTCTGTTTATTATCGTGTTGCACGGGGAGCCAAATGCAACGGAATTTCGTTTGGAATTGCATATATTGATGTATTTCTAAATGACAGTAAAGTTTGTTTGACTTTTGACTTTGACATTTGCTGACCTCTGGAAACGGTTCACACTCACCTATTGCTGTTTCCCAACCCAAACCTGCAGAGAATCTGGGACTGAAGGGGTGAGGTTTGCGATAGATTGTGTTGGGAAGGAATTGATGGCAGTCAGTTGCATCTCCCCAAAGCAAGCTCCTGCATGATAACCAGGTCTTCCAAATGTAAAAGCAATGCATGGGATGGGGAGAGGTCAGGGGGAATTAAGAGGAGGGAGAGAGGGCCAAAGGAAAATTAAATAACTGGGGTCGCTGAATGTCAAAACCGTGGTTGACTTGGCTGTTAAAGCAAGTGAACACCCTTGTTTCTGATTGTCAGAAACATTCAAGTAACTACTAAAACTATTCAGCAAGTAGAAACAAGGAACTGCAAATGCTGGTGTACCAAGGTAAGACACAAAATACTGGAGTAACCCGGGTCAGGCAGCATCACTGGAGAACATGGATAGGTGATGTTTCGGGTCGAGATTCTTCTTCAGACTCTGTCTCAACCCAAGAAGGATCTTCACCCAAAACATCACCTAGCCATAGTAAAATTATTAATTATATTGCAAATTTAAACATAAAAAATGCAACAAAATCACTTTCTACTCTCATGCTGGACTCTGGGGGAATTTCAGTCAGACAGTAGTTGACACCAGTTAAACTCATTATTAATCAATTTTTCTACAGTTAAGTACAATTGCAGGATTCCCACAGGAAACTGTTAGTGATTTTTGAATGCCGTGCCCCTATTTCCTTGCCAAATTTGGACCAGCATGATTAACTGTAGTAAATAGCAACGATAACAGTAAAGGGCCTGTCCACCATAGGCGATTTTTTAGGCGACTACCGGTGACTAGGCAGCCTAGTCGCCGGGGTGTCGCCTGTATGGTGGTGAATAGTCTCCTCAAGTCGCCCAAAGAGTCCCGTAGCATTTGTCTGGTTGTTGCTGGATTTTGAAATGTTCAAAACTTTCTGGCGGCAGTCGGCGACCGTGGGCTTGTCGTAGCTGGTCTTCTCCTGACGTAGGTGCTGGCGTAGGTTATCGTCAAGAGAAGTCAAGTAGCGACTTTGGAAAAACATGTGATCGGGTAAAAATAAAGTGTGTGAACTTCCTGATTTTTTTGTTGGAGACCTTGAGCATTGTAAAATGACTCCAAGGAGAAGGAAGGGACAGCCCAGTGGCAAGGCCAAAACCCCTTCCCCACCCACCAGTGAGGTGGAGAGCGAGGAGAGCCTGGAGGAGGAGAGCCTGGAGGATGAGGCCCAGGAGGAGACCAGTGAGGTGGCCCGTGTCCCCACCCCAGACAGGCTGCCCTGTCATGACTACAAGTAATGCTACTGCTGCTGACGACCCAGATACTGCTTCAGATTATGGTCAGGACACTGATGCCTCAAGTGAGGCGAAGAAGGGCAGGAAGGTACTTGCCTAAGAGTTCAGCAGGGAACAAGAATCTGAGCTTGTTGAGTATCAGGCAAACCCTGAGTTGTACGAAAAGAACTGCCAACTTTATCCTAACAAGGACAAGAAGTACTCATTACTTGAGATCAAGGCAAATGAGTTCTCTTGCACCAGCAAGTACCTACTTACTGGGTTGTTTGTCTGTATTTCTGTTAATATAATAAAAATAAAAAATTGTTTCACACAGGTCTTTGTTTTTTTTTTAACAGATGCACAACTCTGGCAGTGGTTCAAGAGCAAGAGAACCAGGTATGGCAAGCTGTCTCAGAGTGGGAACAAGTCAGGGTCTGGTGGCATGAACTTTACCCCGAGGCAGCAGTGGATCTTTAATCAAATAGTATGAGTGGAGTGGATCTGGATCAGTAAAGCCTGCTCTTCCTTCTTCCAGTGCTTGCCCAAGGAGGTCTCTCTCCAGATCCCACCATCTGCGACACTGCCAGGTGTGCCGACATCCACAAACAGAAAGTTGTAGTTTGCATCCACCACAGATATGAGAACAATGGAATGGAGCTTCCTGTAGTTATAGTACATAGAACCTCCCTTGGGTGGACACCTGATGGCCACATGCTTGTCGCCCACTGCCTCACATGTGTGCAGGAAGTTCCATCTGGTATCAAAGCCCTGCACCACTCTCTTCCACTCATCTGGTGTACTAGGGCAGTCCATCACTTCATCATCATAAGCATTGATGATGGCCTCACAGGTCTCTCTGACAACCTCGCTGATAGTGTTGTGGGCCACAAGAAAGCTGTAGGAGAGGCTCTTGTAGGAGCCTCCTGATGCCAGGGAGCAGAGGGTGGTGGCTTGGCGCAGGCCTGGTTCCAGTGGCTTCCTCATGGAGGTCTCCTTTTTCTCCAGGAGAGGGCCCACCCGTGTCTTCAGCTCCCGAAACAGCTCAGGGGGGAGCCTAATGAAGTTTCTGAAGGCAGCCTCATTTTTTTGCTGGAGCTCAGTCATCAGGCTTTCATACTGGCCCAACCTGTGTCTCTTCAGGGACAAGACCTTCAACCACACAGACCTATTCTTGGGCTTCTTCTTCGCCATTCTTCTTGTCCTTCTCTCTTGCAGATCTTTAAGCAAGAGGGCTGCTGCAAGCAACAGGACTTCCTCTTCCTGTAATAAGAGCAGTGCCCTCTGATGTTGCTCCATGGTAGTCATGATGCAGGATTATTCGAAACCGCACCCTACACCCCGTTTTATACGAAAACTGGGTGATTCCATCGTTTTAGAGGCCAAAATGATGTCACGTCTTCAATTGTCGCTGACGGGGTCGTAGCTTGTCGCGGGTGGACGTAGGTTATCGTAGGTGTTGTCGTAGGTGTGGTCGTAGGTGAACATCCTAAGTCGCGACGATTGGGTCGTCGGCTGTCAGTAGCTTGTCATCGATTAGGTGGTAGGTTGTTGTAGCTTGTCGTAGCGGGTCCAGTTGCCGGTTTTTCGGCGACCGGCTATGACTGTGACAGTCGCCGGCAGTCGCCAGAAAAATCGCCTAAGTGGGACAGGCCCTTAAGGTTTTGTTCACTTTTCATCTGCCATTCCAGGGATATACAGATGTCCAAGTATACTTGGGGGGAAAATAATGTCTTACCGTCATCAGCAGCTAGGACAGCTCTATTCACCAAAACCTCCAGTGCCTCCCAGATTAGGGGACTACTGCTGTTTGATGGGTCCAGCTGCAGGAGACCTTGGAGAATGGACAGCAGATGAGTGGAGACTGGCAAACCACTCACCTAGAGTTGGAGACAAAGAGAAACGTACTGGCAACTGGAATCACAGAAAGTTAAACACAGAAGACCATCATTTCAACCCACAATCTCGTATCAAAGCTACCTGTTTCCAATCAGAATCCATCCTCACCTGAATTCATTTATCAATAGACAATAGGAATAGGCCATTTGGCCATTCAAGCCAGCACCACCATTCAATGTGATCATGGCTGATCATCCCCAATCAGTACCCCGTTCCTGCCTTCTCCCCATTTCCCCTGACCGCTATTTTTAAGAGCCCTATCAAGCTCTCTCTTGAAAGCATCCAGAGAACCTGCCTCCACCACCCCCTGAGACAGAGAATTCCACACTCACCACTCTCAGTGAGAAATTACCAGGCTTTGTCCCACCCTCACCTCATTTCCACCTTTCTCACTCTTACTACAGTCAGTCTGAAGATGGATTCCAACCCAAAACGTCACCTATCCATGTACTCCTGGTATGCTGCCTGACCTGCTGAGTTTCTCCACTTTGTGTCTTCCCACCCATCACTTGCCAGGCTTTGTTCTGTCCCAACCTCCTTTCCAGCTTCCCTCCCCCCCCCCCCCCCCCCCCCCCCCTTACAGCAGTCAGTCCGAAGAAGGGTCCTGACCCAAATTATCACTCATTCATTCCCTCCAGAGGTTCCGCCTGACCCACTGAGTTACTCCAACATTTTGCGTTTTACTCAAGATTCCTTGTGGTTTTATCTTTTTCTCTGTCACACCCCCTCTGATAACATTTCCATTACTTCAACATAATTTCCTATCTTAAATATTTTGAATAACAATCTACATTTTACAGTAGCTTTTTGCTTAATCATGAATACTGGAGATAATCCCTCATATTGTACCATTTTATAACCTTTGATACATTTGGACCTTGATTAAGTTTTTCTGGATCATAAATAGATTAATAGGTGTCACTTTAAAAAGGTTCTCAGACCACAACAATTAAGCTTGAGCCATTTCACTGAAAAACAGGACTATTACTCTGTGCCATTTGTTGCAGAACATTGGACTCATTTGACCCAAATGGGACTAATTAAACATTTAAAATTCTGAAATAACACCAACAAAAACCATGCACTTACTTTGTTAAACAATGTTGCAAAGACCTCTTGATGGCTATTCATATCAATGCCACCATAGAGTTTCATTAACTCTTCATCATCATCGCCTTTAGCGTCCTCAAAAGTTAAACATTGGACTAATAAATCTTCATCATCTTTTTCCCTTAAGGAATACATCATGATACAGATTATGTTAGTGCATTTCCCTTGAACAAAATGGCAGTATAACTCAATCAGGTAATTCCTTTCTCTTAAGTAATGTCTCTTAAGACTTAAGTAATGCAAGAGTTAAATTAACTTATATTTAGATTTTTCACTTCAAAATAAAAACCATAATCTACAACATTCTTCAAAAAATGCATAACAATCAAGAAATCTGAGCATACATTTAGTAAGTCTATTTAAACTGGGCAATCTACATGAATAAACCATACCTTAATGATGGCAGTATATCCAACAGATGGAGACCTAAAATCAATAATTCAGTAATATTATTTGGCTTCAACAAATGGTGTCACACATAATATGGTCTAGGTAGTTTTTAAGACCATGATTTTATATAATGCAGGTACAAAACATAGACAGCCTGAAGTTACTTGTTAGAAGCAAATAAAATAATTACCTGAAAGGGAGTCTCTACTCTAAAGAAACTAGACTTAACCATTGAAGTAGATATTATCAAATATTCAATTGATATTTTTTTATTTATGAAATAAACATGATTACCTTGTGCACAAATATAGCTCCAACAAAGCCTTTCAGAACAAGCCACTTTTGAAACTTAGCAGGTGACATTCATTTATACAAATGTTTGTATTTTTAAATTTAAAGTGGCATTATTTTTTTCTTGTCTTATATTAATGGATGTTGAGGCAACCATAATGAAATTAGTGCAATACTTCACTTTCGTTATTCATTATTTTTGTAGGGAAAATGTGAAGGGATTGTTTTGACTTGCATTTTGTAGTTTTGAAAGGTAACTTTAATGAACTAAGAATGTTCCCCTTTAAGGAGAAGTACCAATGAAAGAGCATGAATCAAGCCTGTAATTGCTTAGAATCTCAAGAAACTTTATCAGAACAAAAATGGTTTTGGGCAGAATTACATAATCTGGGATGGATGTTTGTCGTAAATGATAGCCATACAGGAAATGTTTTGTTTTTCATGTTCTTTTGGTTGGTCCTATGCTCTCTAAAATTCTAGTGGTTAGCAAATATGTTAAGAATTATAAGTGTAGGGAAGAACAGTATTCTCTCAGATATCTTACAGCCATTTGTACATATGAAATAGGAACCTGAGGGATTACTTTTTTATATACAAAGGGTGGTGGGGGCATGGAATGAGCTGCTGAAGGAGGTGACGCAGGTACTATCGCAACATTTCAGAAATATTTGGACAGGTACATGAATAGAATAGGTTTAGAGGGATATTGACCAAATGCAGGCAGGTGTAAATGGTTGGCTTGGGCAAATTGGGCCAAAGGGCCTGTTTCCACACTGTATGAGTCTATATAACTAATTGAAGTTAATAAAACATTGAAGTGTCTATTTTTTCACAATAAATGGGCGGCAGAGTGCTGCAGCGGTAGAGTTACTGCCTCACCGTGCCAGAGACCTGGGTTCAATCCTGACTACGGGTGCTGTCTTCATGGAGTTTGTACGTTCTCCCTGTGACCACATGGGTTTTCTCCAGTGCTCTGGTTTCCTCCCACATCCCAAAGACGTGCAGGTTAGTCGGTTAAATTGGCTTCTGTGAATTGTGCCTAGTGTGTAGGATGTGAAACTGGGATAACATAGACTGGTATACGGGTGATCATTGCTCAGCACGGACTCAGTGCACCATAGGGCCTGTTATCATGCCGTACCGTAAAACTAAACTAAATAGACATTGAGAAAATTACTCATGGTGTTCCTGGTTATTTTATTAATAACCTGTTGCAATAATCTGACACTTCTTCAGCTTAATAGGTGACTGCAGTGACGTCCAGAATTACTGAAAACCTTTTCAATCAAAAGAGGGAATCCTTTACAATGGCAGGATATTGAATTGATATTTCTCTGTCTGTTTCAGGAAAGATTTTCTATTTTGGATCTGGAAGCAACTATGTTGTGCTTTTCAGGTAAGGAAAATACTCTATACATAAATTACTATGGGTGGGCTGGATGGTAAGCAGCTGAATTATGCAAGAAATAGTTACCTATGAATTCATTCCGCAGATGAGTACGAGGTATCAGTTCCTCACTTCCCAAAATGATAGCGTTGATGACACTCAGCAACATAGTCATATATGGAACATTATCTGTAGTCTGGAGTTCATTCATGATTACACTAAATCGGTATTGTTGCCTTTTCACAGTCTGCCAAGAAAAAATACAAGAAAAATCAATGTTTAAAAGTTGCTATTAATTCATGAGGATGTATAGGACAGTAGGTCATGAGTGGGATAGATCAGCCATGAATGAATGGTGTAGATGGGCCAAATGGCCTAATTCTGCTCCTACGTCTTATGAAAACGATTTTCTAATGATTTAGTGAAAATGGTGTCCAGTATGTTGGGGATTGGTCATGTGGTCAAAGCTTCCTCAGCAGAGCATGAGAGAAGAAAGAACGATATGTATTACAGGACTATGGGCTGGAAGGGAAGTTTGACAAGATAGAGGGAAGCAATGGAGACGATGGTGTTCCATCAAAATTAAACATTAAGAGGCCCTAGTGTTGTCAAAGTGTAGAGATGGTGGGGAGAAGGAAACAATTGTTCCTGGGAAAAAAACGTAGTTGTTATCTTTTAAGAGAAATACCGCTGAAAGGGCATGACTCAATGTCAACTTTTTCCCAAGGAAAGGGCAGCACAGTGGTAGAGTTGCTGTCTTCCAGTGCAAGAGACCCAGGTTCAATCCTGACAATGGATGCTATCTGTACAGAGTTAGTGCGTTCTCTCTGTGCCTGGGTTTTCTCCAGATGCTCCAGTTTTTCCCACACTTCAAAGATATAAGGTTTGCGGATTAATTGGCTTCAGTAAATTGGCCCTCGTGTATAGGATGGGATAACATAGAACGTGTGCGGATGATCGCAGGACAGCTCTTGTAGAAATTCTGAATTTCGCTATAAATCCAGGGAATTCTTTATGTATTGAATTTATTATCTACTAAAGTCAATTCACTTGGACCAGGAACAGTAATGAGGTTTACAAATGCGAATTATGAAATTTCATTTAATAACCATACACATTTTGGGAAAGTTACCTTTTTAGTATTTTTGCACAGTCTCTAGTGTAATTCTGCATTATGCAATAAAAACAGAAACTGTTGAAAATGCTGGAGATCAGGCAGAATCTGTGAAGATAGGCGGCCACACTGTGGTTCCTTACAGCGTCAGCGACACGGGGTTGATCCTGACTATGGGTGCTGTTTGTACAGCGTTTGCATGTTCACCCTGTGACCGTGTGGGTTTTCTCATGGGGCTCTAGTTTCCTCCCACACTCTAGACGTACACGTTTGTAGGTTAATTGGCTTCTGTAAATTGTAAATTTTCCCTGGTGTGCAGGGTGATCGCTGGTTGGCACGGACATGGTGGGCCGAAGGGATGTTTCCATGCTGTATCTCTAAAGTCTAATGTCTAAAGTCTTGCCTAAGGACAGAAATAGAATGCATGTATCAGACTGATGATCTTTCATTCGAACTGAGAAATGTTAGAAATCAGATAAGCTGCAGGGAAGATGGGGAGAATAAAAGGAATCTCTGATAGGAGGTGACCAGGAGAGAATGAATGAGACAAGTGGTGGAGAGCCAGCTGCGAGAGGGAGGTGTGGACTCGTTGGTCATAGTTCAGCTGCCTGGTGCAATGTCAACAAGGGGAGATGGATTAAAGCAGAAGAGAGTTTGTGGTCCTGTAGGTAAAATGATAATAGTTTTATCAGATCAATTTGATTGAATTATAACAATATAGTGGTTGTACAGAAAAATACTTTAGTTTCGCCATATTTAAAACATTGGTATCAAAACAGTTTGAAATCATCTCTCTAATTTTCCTTATTCATTATGGATGTCCAGCAGCATTATATTGTACAACTGATACAATTTGAATGGATTAAGGTAAAGATTTATATTGTGGAATTGAAAAAAAAAACAGCTAATGAAAACACAAGACAGTACATTTCAAAAGATAAAGTTATTAAGGGAAATTATGTCTGGTTAAATTTGTCAGGTATGTCCTGTCAGTCACAGGGAGAATGTACAAACCACAGAGACAGCACTCGTGACCAGGATCGAACCCAGGTCTCTGGCGCTGTGAGGCAGCAACTCTACTGCTGCACCCTGCGCCACCCTATGAAGATTATTGACCTGAAACATTAACTATTTCTTACCACACAGTTGCTGCTGGATCTGCTGAATTCCTTCAGCATTATTTGTTTTAATTGCATATTCTTACACCCTGCATCATTCTGCGCAACTGAATAGGAGCAAGATGGTGTTTTCATTTAAGCAGAAAATCACGCAGGCTTTCTACATTTTAAATGTGACTAAAGTTTTATTTTTCTCCGTGATCCTTTAAGCAGATTGTCATTGATAGAAATGCAAGGGTGCTGCTTTCCTCCCTGTTGAGGAAAGTCCAGTGATGTACCAGGAAGGTGATATCACTTACTGATCCCTGCGTTTCTAACAAGAACATATTGCCAGGATGTTTTGAAGAGCAGTTTTATACTTGCCTTGTAGTTTTCCAGCGCGTCCAAAGCCAGATCATGACCCTCCAGGGAGTAAATACACAGTGCGGCTAATAACTCAAAGACTTGTTTCTTTACGGTGATGTTAGCTGTATCCAATGCTGCAAATCAAAATTTTCAATACTATTATCTTGAACGAAAGCAAAATTCTACCTGAGGCAACAGAACCTTATAGTTAGAAATATGCTTGTTCTTACCACGTTCTGCAACAGCTTAAGTACAGATCTCATTTCTTTTCACTAATCTAAATTGGACCTAAATTTAGTAGCCCAGATGATGGCAAAACTGTCAGTGTTTTACCATTGCCGCACCATAACACTGATAGAAACATCTGAGTTTGCATGTGCAAAATTAAATGCAGAGATCCTGTCATTGCTACTCACTGATAACTTTCACAGTGAGCCAATGAAGTCTTGCAGAGGTGAAGCGAGTGAAATGATGAGGACTGCAAATTTATGCTAACTATTCTCACTGCAAATACTGGCCATCCCGCAAAACATGTGGCTGAATTTTTTTTAATGGAGTTTAAAAATATGATGTACAGCAAACACTCGCAATAACAGATCTCTACACAGCAGATTTTGGTTTTAGCGGACCGATGCCCCCATTGCACTGCCCTCCACTTCTGCCAGTTACCCAGCGAGCTGGCACCACCTGGCGGGAGCTTCCCGTTGCAGGAGCGGAGAGAGCGAGCAGCATGAAGGCGGCCTGTGAATTCCCCCTGTTTTAATCGCCTTTGTTCCCTCCCAGCCTTGGGTTAAACTTTACCCCCCTCACTTGGTTATTGTGGGCAATCGGCAAAAACAGACACCGTGTCCTCTCCACTGAGGTCGATCAGAGCGAGGGTTTTACTGAATTCTACTTATGAATATCTCCTTTTAATCCAGATTTCTGACAACTGCTGAGTTCTCCAACTCACAGTTTCAACATATTGTTGTTTGCTCTCTGATGGACTTTATTTAGCTCCTTCTATTTATACTCTTCTGGACAGACATAAACTCGGTGGGTTGAAGGGCCTGTTTCCATTCTGTATCAATGAAACTAAAATAGAAGGACATATTCACTGATAAAGGAAGCATTGTCTTTCAACCTTGCAACCTAATTTATCTCCATTAAAGCAATTTTTGTCATTATTTTGAACAGAAGAGACTGCCAATCTACCAGTCCACCCAACGTTTGATGATGCTGACATGGGGCCAAAAGAAAAAGGTGAATGAGGTAGTAGCCTTTTAGTTGGCTGCAGTGGCGTGGCTGGTAGAGCTGCTGCCTCACAGCGCCGGAGGCCCCGATCCTGACCTTGCTGTCTGTGTGTGGCGTTTGCATGTTGTCCCTGTAGCTGTGTTTCCACCTCAGTCCCAAAGTAATGTGGGTTGGTAGGTTAATTGGACCTCTGTAAATTGTCCCTAGTTTTTAAGTTTAGTTTAGATTAGAAATACAGCGTGGAAGCAGGCCCTTCGGCCCACTGAGTCCAGGCCGACCAGCGATTCCAGCACATTAACATTATCTTACACACACTAGGAACAATTTACAGTTTTACCAATCCAATTAACCCACACACATCTTGGGTTGAGTTTGGGAGTGAAAACAGGAGAACTACAAACTCTGTACAGACAGGCACCCATGGTCAGGAATGAACCCGGGTCTCTGGCTTTGGAAGGCAGCAACTTTCCATTGCGCCACCATGCTGCTCTGGTGTGTAGGGAGTGGTTGAAAATGTGGGATAACATGGAGCAAGTGTGAACGGGTGATTGATGGTCGGTGTGGACTTGGTGGGCCTGTATAAACTAAACTAAAAATTAATAAATTTTTAATCCAGTGGAACACAATGCAAATCCTGGATTACTTTCGTGAGTATTTCAGTTCCCGCAAATCCTTAAATTCCCACAGGCGAGTAACCTCAATCGTGCTGTCGGAATTTAAGGGTTTGCGGGAAGTGGCTGACATGAGTGAGGCCGGCGAGCCGCAGGATAGAGGCTTTTAGACGGAGAGCTGCCGGAGGTGAGCGGGGGCCGTCAGAAGGCGCTGAGGTGGCGGCCGGTTCCACTGTCCGGCCCGGCGGCCGCTCGCAGCCACCCGAGCTACTTCTCCCCCCTGGCTTCAATACGGTGGCCTTGCACGCCTCTGTGCAAGGAGTGTCGCAAATGGCATGATCCCGACCCCCTCCTTCACAACACTCCTGCCCTCCCCGCAACTTTAACCCGGGCCAGACTCCCCAAACGCTGTGAAAGGAACTCTCCCCCCACCCCGTGAAATACGGTATTTAAAGACATATAGCACTAAGTAATGTACTTACCACATTATTGGAAAACAAACTAGATTCTTTTCTTGTTTCCTAAGATACACTTCAGATAATGGCAATCCATATTTGAAAAACCCGCCAAGAAACTAGCGCTGCGCGTGCGCAGTCGGCTGCTGCGCATGCGCAGTACAGCAAAGGCAGAATTTCTGCTTTCAGCTCCCCTTGAAATTGACGGCTTGAAGCAGCGCTGACGGCACGTGGGCTGCACAGACCTTCGCGTGTTGCAAGTGCTGCGGATGAAAGGCACGGAGAATTATGCCTACCTCTTAGACAGGCATCATTCTCCCATGCCTTTACTATTTATATTTCGTAATTACCATTTTATAATTTTAGTCAGGGTAGGCAGTGCCTACCTTGCCTACCCTTACGGCACGTGCCTGGTGGTGCTTTATAATCCTGGTGTGTGGTGCCTTAATTGACTGTTTAGCCTGATGTTGACATCTCAGTTCTTTAGGCGCAGTGATTGTTAGCATCTGGCTAACCAGCTAATTACATACGACCATAAGATATAGGAGCAGAATTAGGCCATTTGACCCATCCAGTCTGCTGCGTCATTCGATCATGGCTGATCGATTTTTCTCTCTCAACCCCATTGTCTGCCTTTTCCCCATAACCTTTAGTGCCCTTACTAATTAAGAACCTATCAATCTCCGCTTTAAAAAAAACTTCAATGACTCCACTGCCATCTGTGGCAATGAATGTCACAGATTGTCTACCCTCTGGCTAAATAAATTCCTCATCTCCATCCTAAAGGTCCATCCTTTTTGAAGTTTTCCACATTAATGTATTCTAAGCGATGACCAATGACTGGTCTGGGTGGGCACTTGCAAAAGGAGAAGCACATGCCAGAAGGGGAATTTGCTTTAAAGACAGCGGCTGAACTATTGCTTTACCATTTGGTGCAAATTTGGGACCATATATTGTAGATTATAGAAAACATTATTTGTTTGAAGATGTTAATTTTGGTCAAATCTAATCAAACTTATTTTTTTATTATTATTATTTTTTTAATTATTAATAGTTTTTACTGGATTGCAGAATTTATAATCATATGCCGAACGCCGTTTTATTTATTTTGTTCATTTTAGATTCCCTTTCCTGTGAAATCTAGAAAGAAGGAATTACAGATGCTGGTTAATGCATAAAAAGGTCACAAAGTGCTGGAGTAACTCAGGGTCAGGCAGCATCTCTGGAGGACATGGTTAGGTGACGTTTCAGGTCAAGACCCTTCTTCAGGCTGATTGTGGGGGGGGGGGGGGGGGGGGGGGGGGGGGGGGGGGGGGGGGGGGGGAGGGGGAGAGAAGAAGAAAGTTGTAACAGT
The DNA here is from genome assembly GCA_035221665.1 of Okamejei kenojei. Taxonomy (NCBI): domain Eukaryota; kingdom Metazoa; phylum Chordata; class Chondrichthyes; order Rajiformes; family Rajidae; genus Okamejei; species Okamejei kenojei. Next base: position 52,291,578 of record CM069139.1, on the reverse strand, counting down.
CATCCTGAAATATCACCTAATCACATTCTCCAGAGATAGTTTAGTTTCGAAATACAGGGTGGAAATGGGACCTATGGCCCACTGAGTCCGTGCCAACCAGCAATCACCCGTGCACTAGTTCTATCCTACCCATTAGGGACAATCTTTGGAATGTGGGAGGAGACCGGAGCACCTGGAGGAAACCCACGTGGTCACAGGGAGAACATGCTGACTCTGTACAGACAGTACCCTTAGTCAAGATCGAACATGGGTCACTGCTGCTCTAAGGCAGCAACTCTACTGCTGCGCCACTGTGCTGCGTGACTCGCTGAGTTACTCCAGCACTTTGTGTCCTGTGAAATCTATTGGTGCACTGAGGATAAACCTGGCATTGAAATAATGGAAACATTATTAACAATGGAACAGCACATTAACACTCCACAGAAACATTGATAGATAGACACAAAATGCTGGAGTAACTCAGCGGGTCAGACAGCATCTCTGGTGAAAAGGAAACATGCCAAACATTTTAGCTCCATTTCTCATTCCAATGCTGACCTTTCTGTCCCGGGCCTCCACTGCTAGAGTGAGGCCCTTCACAAGTTGGAGGAACAGAACCTCAAATTTTGCTTGTGCAGCTTACAGCCCAGCGGTAATAGATTTCTCTAAATTCAAGTAAGTTCTGCATTCCTTCCCCTCCTCCTCCACCCTAGTTGTTCTACTAGTTCCACAGTTCGCATCCTTGTATCTTCTGTCCTTAGCACATGTCAACAATGGGCCATTATGGACTCCACCCTTCCTGAGGTCATCTGTTGCGGCCTTGTTTTGTTCTGGCCTTTTCTATCTTCCAGTCTGAAGAAGGGCTCCAACCTGAAACGTCATCTATTTTTTTTTTTCTCCAGAGATGCTGCCTAACCCGCTGAGTTACTCCAGCACTTTGTGTCCATCCCCAGTATAAACCAGCATCTGCAGTTCCTTCCTATGCATTTTGTCCACCGAAACATGTTTAGTTCATACCTTGAGAAAGTTTCCGAATGTAGCCTTCGTTATTTATGATGTAGTCGATGCCCTTTGAAGAGTTCATCACAGCCCGCACACATTTCACACAGGTGAGCTGCAGGAGTGCATCGGTGATCTTTGCCACCCCTCTCCCGGACAATCTGTCCAGGGCTTCCAGTAGTAAATCAAGCCCACCAAGTTCCAGGAACTGGACCATCCAGTCATTGCTGCTATTTTCTAGTCGCTTCTTCAGGCCAGAGTAGTTCACAACAGTCGGGATCTGCAGCCAGCGTATACAGAGTTCGGGCTCAGCATTTTCCAAGTTGGCCTCTGTGTTGTCTGTGTTTGGGGCAGTGACCTTGTCTTTCACAAGGGCCCATTTCTTCGATTTGTTCTCCTGCTTTGCAGCCATGATACGTATTCTTGGTTTGCCTGCGAAATAGAATGTGAAGAGCTTGTCAGAAAAAGTCTTGGATTTTGAAAGTTAATCAAACATATTTCTCTGCTTGCAACAGCACTGGGCTGGCTGCACCTGCGTGCAAGTCTGCACCAGCCGCAGAAGAATATTCCAGCTGAAGGTTTTCATTTTTTAAATGACCCAATTTCTTCATGCTGTGACATGCAATTTTAATACAAAAACAACATACAAAACCCTAATACAGCACAGGTAAGCAATTTATGCCAATAATCCTCTTCATTGAGTGATATGTGATCTAATCCTACATATCTGTCCTTCTCCCACAAAGTTGTCAGTAACAGATTCAAAGCAATTCTGGAGGAGAATTCCAAACCTCCATCGCCTTTTTCACGCAGCAGTGTTTCCTAACTTTTCTCCAGAAAAACCTAATTCCCATATTTGGTCTGATGACATCTAGTCTTATTCCATTGTAATATTTTAGAGTCATAGTCATGCAGCCTCAGACAGTTCTCTTAGCTTACCATGTCTGAGCTGACTACTAATGTCCCTGTCTCACGGTGCGAGTCCACCCACGAGTGATCCCGAGTTTAAAACAAATCAAACTCGTGGTAATCACGTAGAATTAACGTAGCGGGAACGTCGGAACTCGCGAACGTAACTCGCGAGACTCGTAACGCTAACGGCAGGTACTTGGGAAACTTGTTAACTTGTGAAAATCTTTCAACATGATGAAAGATTTCCACGAGTCAAATTTACTCTTGAAGTAAAAATTTTAGACTTCTGTTGTAAGAACGTAGTAACCCGTGAGTTTACCATAGTGACTCGTGAGTCTACCGTGGGCACTCTTTAACTCAGCGGGACAGGCAGCATCTCTGGAGAGAAGGAATGGGTGACGGGATGACTTTTCCAAAACTCTGCTGCGTCTTTGTGTTACTTCAGCACTGTGTGTTCACTTTTTGTCAACCAGCATCTGCCCTTTCTTGTGTATGACATTATTTGTATCCGTGGCAGTTGATTGTCGCTCCCTTCAGTTTCCCAGGGGGTCAGGACGGGACTGGAGTTGGGAGGGAAAGGTGGAGGGGTGGAGGGGTAGGGAGGGGTGGGGGGAGGGGGTGGTTTGGGGTGACTTAGTACGGGAGACAAGTGTAGGAGAGGTGTACTGACTGTGTGGGCAGACACTTTGGAAGTGATTGCCCGTGGGGTTCACTGTCGAGGACTTCATAATGCCGAGAGCATTATAAACAGTTGGTGCAAAAAAAGATTTTGTGTGGCTCGTATATCTGGGTATTGAAGGCGCTTCTGGTCTGCAGTGTGCAATAGTCACCAAAATGCACTGCATCTTTAGAATGGAAAAATACAAAACATGTCAATCCCACTGGATAGGCCTTAGTCATGGTGCTGTACAACATGGAAACGAGTCCTTCGGCCCAGCTTGGCCGTACCGTCCAAGTTGGAGCCTTGGGGTAGTCCTATTTGCCTGGCCCAAAGCTTGTGGCACCCGCTGAGTTTCTCCAGCCTTTTGTGTCCCCTCTAAACTCTTCCCATCCGGTTATCCGTCGTTAATAACCTCAAGAAAATATTAAGTCTACGTGAGCCTGCTTCAGTTTCCTGGGTCCAACTCGGAGAGAAGTCTCCTCCCTTTCCAGGGTTAATCGCTCCACTGTTCGGTGCGGTCGGTGCGGACTCGGTGGGCCGAAGGGCCTGTTTCCACGCTGTATCTGTAAAACTAAAAACTAAACAGGGAATATGAAGGACAGTGGGGAAATAGGCCCAGAAATTTCAGTAGTGTGAAGAAGGGTCCGGACCGAAACGTGGGGGACAATAAATAGGAAGAGCGGCGTGCTTTGTAACTTTGTCAGCGCCGTAGGTGACTGCTATTCGTATACATTGTGTATGCAAGCAAATAATTTCACCGTGCCTCGTCACATGTGACAATAAATTATTCCTATTCCTACTCCTTTTCTCCAGAGATGCTGCCTGAGTTACTCCGGCTTTTTGTGTCTACCTTTGGTGTAAACCGGCCTCTGCAGTTCTTTCCCACACAGCTTCCATACACGACCGGCTAGAGTGCAGGGGACATTTTGGGATGGGATGAAAGCGTTTGTATTCCCAGGTAATGGGAATCTATCACTGGGCTTCCAGCCTCCCAGTACTCCCAACTTGAGATACCGGAGTGCCACTGTGGTTAACATAATTATACCTGATATCTTCTTATATCTTCCAGAGACACGCAAATCAAATCAAATGACTTAAGTTGAAATCCCACCAGGGCGGCAATCGGATGTAAATTGTTATTGGTAATGGTGTCAACAAAGCTATGACAGATGACTGTAAAAACATCTGGTTTTATTATTTATTTGTTCAAGATTCCATCAGCTGCAATCTCTTGCGTCTCAGTGTCACTAAGTTAGGTGGCGTGGCAGCACAGTGGTAGAGCTGCTGCGCCAGAGCCCGGGTTCGATCCCAACTTATGACTTTGCCATCAGCCAGGCTTGTGCTGGAGCTGTTGGGCTGGGGTGACTGTAGGGCTCTGAAAACCTTGTTTCCCAGGGCTGGGGTGAGTGTGAAAGGGGTGGTTTCTGGGCAGATCTGCCCAATCAGCAATGTTTTGAGCTGCTGCTTTTTATACAGTTAAGTCGAAGAAGAAGAGTCCCGACCCAAAATGTCAACTCTCCATTTTCTCCAGAGATGCTGCCTGACCCGTTGAGTTATTCCAACACTTTGTGACCTTTTGTGATAAGTTAATGCTTCAACCCTTTCTCGAGGAATGGGAATTAGGGGAAGCAGTCGGAAATATGTTGCTTGCCATTTCAAATAAATAGATTAGTCAGTACAGGACGAGGGTTTGTTTGATGCCCAGCACAAAATGCTGGAGTAACTTGGCGGGTCAGGCAGCAACTCTGGAGAGAAGGAATAGGTGATTTTTTTGGGTTGAGATCCTTCTTCAGAAGACGAGCCCTTATCCAAAACATCACCTATCCACGTCCTCCAGAGATGTTACCTGACCCGCGTTGTTACTCCTGCTTGTTGCGTCTGCCTTCCGTCTAAAGCCTTGGGATTGTCGCCGACGTGAAGACGGTGCGAAGCCCCCGCGGCCGGTGCAATGGGCGGGGAGCTGGAGAGGGGAGGGAAGGGGTCACGCACATGGCCGGGAAGCAGAGGGGTGGGGGTGGGGGTGGCAGCAGACAGGGCCAACAATGAGATGGAGAAAGTCAGAAACACCGACGTGCAAAGGAGACCTACAATAGCACATGATCTCTCTCGCGTTATGGCGGGTGATTGTCGCCTGCGCACTGTTTCTGAGGAGGTTATTGTGCTGCTTGATTGCCCCCTACTATCCGAGGGACAGGGAGACACAGCGGCTTTTGAGACTGGTGGGCAATCACTACCAAAGTGTCTGCCCACACAGTCAGTACACCTCTCCTACACATGTCTCCCGCACTAAGATCATCCCGCAGAGAATGATCCCAGCCTAACCCAAGAGCCTTGTCACCCCAGACCGAATACTGACGCCCGCGCACCCCCCCCCCCCCCCCCCCCCCCCCCCCCACAACCTCCCTCCACCTCAACTTATGCCTGGGCACCAAAGCAGCTCAGGAGGCGAACCCTGAGCTCAGTCTCCCAACAATCTGATGTGCAACTGATGTGAAAGAACAGCGGCTGCGGCCGGCACCCGGCATGGACCTCTCGCACCCTCACACACTTACCTTCATTCACAGTTGGCTCAAGAGTAACGGGAGAGGAACTTGATAACTCGGGAGAGGAACTTGGAACATCGCAGAAATTACATACCCGTGGGAACTCGGTTAAACACTTGAACATAAACTTGGAATCTCGTGCATAACCACGTGGGTGGACTTGCACTGGACAGGGCTTTTGACATACATGTGGGAACCGTTTAAAGTCACGAGTCTGTTATTTTCCTTTCACTTGGGGTCACTCGTGGGTTTACTCGCACCGTGAGACGGGTTTTATCATGTACAATAGATCTATACAAGTCTTGACCCGAAACTTCACCAACTCCTTCTCTCTATTCCAGCATTTTGAGTCTACCCACATAAATGTTATTTTGTTCTAACACAATCAATTTGTCTTTTCTATCTGGCTCTATGCAGAAAATGGCCGGAGCTCGCCCAAAATCAGATTCAAAATCTCAAACATCTTCCAGCTAATTTTGACCCGCCAGGAATCTTAGCGGTGATAATATTCGACATAAAAACGGAAAAGGAAAATGGGAAACGAGAGAAATATTTTCTTTGGGATTCTGACTAATCCCACACGGAGAGAATGAAACTATTGAACTGGGTAGCACAATGGTGCACCTGGTTGAACTGCTGCCTTGCAGTGTGAGAGACTTGGAATCAATTCTCTCCTCATGTGCTGTCGACATGTAGTTTGCATGTTCTCCCTATGACCACATTGGGGTCCTTCATGTGTTCCTGTTCCTCCCACATCCCAGCATCATGCAGCTTCGTAGGCTAATTGGCCACTGTAAATTGCCTCTAGCGTGCAGGTGAGTAATAGGGCAAATTGATGAAAAAACAGGGATAATTGGTCGGCATGGAGTTGGTGGGTCCAAAGGGTCATTGCTCTGTTGTCTCTCTGACTATGTTTCCTTGATAAATCTACCGTTGACCTCTGGTTACCAACTGTTTGTTGACCTCTGGTAAATAAACTCAAAGTCTGCAGCTTACTGAAGTGAAAATGGACACAAAATGCTGGAGTAACTCAGCAGGACAGCCAGCATCACTGAAGAACATGGATAGGTCATGTTTTGGGTTGACAACCCTCTTCAGACAACTGAAGTGAAGTCAGGAAACCAGGAGGAAAGTCAACTACTGTAACACAGTAGTTTATGGTTCGACGTTGAATGTGCTGTTGTTGTTACTTTGGTTAATTTCCACTAATGAACCACAGTCTGTACCTCCTCTGCTCACAAGTGCTTTGAATATCTTGCTATGACTCAGGAACATTTTGAATGAATCTGCAGTGAACTTCGGAATTTTCGTCATTCAGTTTTGTTTAATTTTCCCTCATTAGGAAGGATGGGTGATGGTTCGGGCCAGGACCCTTCTCCAGAAGTCTAAAGAAGGGTCTCAACGCATAATGTCACCCAATCCTATTTCTCTAGAGATGCTACCTGACCCATTGAGGTACTCCAGCACTTTGTGTCTATTATGTGATAATAACCCAATTGAACTGTAAATCAGCTTTTCAAATTGAGGAAATGGTCATGTCAGTGAGTCAGGAGGTTGGTGCATCCTAATTTAATTTTCCAGCTTCCTGCCCTTCAGACTTGGAATAAGTTGCTGACAGCTGCTTGACAAGTTTAAATGGATATCAAGCCACCAGAGATCTGATTTATATTTTTCATTCCTGCACAAGTGAGTGTCTCTGTCAAAGCCAGATTTCACTATTTCTTAGTCAACCAAGATATTTCATATATTCATGGCTCTGCATAAGGGTGTGGTGAGGGAACTCATTTCAGGGATTGGATGTTAAATTTGGCATGTTCTTGATCCATTTGGTTGTTAAAGGGAGTACACGGCAGAAATACAGCATTGGAAAATGCTGACAATTCTCCTGAGGAACTTCATAGGAGTAATAGATTGTGAAATGTAATCCAGTATTAAGTTTACACCATGATGAAGTGCAAAATCAAATTTTAAAAAGCAAAACATTTATGACATGACGTAATTCTAACAGTCACTTCCAACAGTGACCACGGACCAAGGCAATATTAGTTTAAATCATTAACAAAGTATTGTATATTTGAGACATTCCCTTATTAACTGTTAATACATTATATTAGTACTCTAATTTTTAAATAGCCTCCTTTGTTTAGAATGAGTCTAGATGTGGAGAAGGAATGGTGCAGAGGGTTGGGCGGAGCTAGGTGCTGCCTGGATTAGGGGTATTTAGCTACAATGAGAGGTTGGACAGACTTGGATTGTTTTCTCTGGAGTGCCAGAGGTTGAGGGGCGAACTGATAGAAGTATATAAAATTATGAGAGGCATAGATAGGGTAAACAGCCAGAACCTTTTTCTCAGAGTGGAAATGTCAAAGACTAGTAGGCATAGCTTTAAGGCGAGAGGGTCAAAGTTCAAAAGGGAATGTGCGATGAAAGTTTTTACCAAGAAGGTGGTGAGTGCCTGGAACGTGTTGCCAGAGGCGGTGTGGAGGCCGGCATTTAAGAGGCTTTTATTATAGACGTATGGATATGCAAAGAATGGAGGGATATGGGTCATGTGTAGGCAGATCAGTTTAGCTAGGCATCGTGTTTGGCCCAAACATTATGGGTATATAGGCCCGTCCTGTGGTATATTGTTCTGTTTTATGTTCCATGAAGTCAGCATGAGTGAACCTTAAATACTTGGGTTATTGTGCACACTTTCTGCATTATACTGTATGTAATTAATACCTAACGGGCTTATGAAATGCAGTCACTTACATTAAGTGTGAAGAAGCTAAGACTTGACAAACAGAAATGTGTGTGACAACATAAAAATGTCAGTTATATTTATGAAGTCTTTTTCAAGTCAAGATCCTTGGGAGTTTCTTTACTGACCTGGGAAATTAGCTGCCTTTACGTTTTCAAATCAATCATTTTTTTCTCTCACGCCCAAAAATTGGAAGTTCACACTCCTGACCTTCTCCGAACCCACAAATTTGGGCTGCTCCCCAAGGAACCCTGCTTGTCACCCTTGACTAACTAATTGTCTCCTTCCCATTGGTTGATTGTCTATTTGTTGTCAAAACCTTGTTTCTCTCTGCAAAGACACTGTTTGCTTTGACAATCATTTCCATTATTTTATGTCCCTTTTACTCGTGGTCAGGAAGTGATCAATGCTCAAATGCAAATCCTAGCTGGGTTCTTTGGCTTTATGCACATCATGCAAAGTTATGCATGCAGGCCAAGTGACCGGATGGGTGTCAAGCAGGGATGTCTATTGTCACCAATCCTGTTCCTCCTGGCAATTGACTGGATCATGATGGGAACAACTGAAGGGAAAATAAATGGAATTCAGTGGACATTGTGGGAGCAGCTAGATCTTGACTTTGCCGACGACATAGCTCTCCTTTCACACACACAGATACAAATGAAGGAGGAGATGAACAGTCTCTCACAAGCTGCAACAAAACAGGGTCTTACACCCAATACATCAAAGACACAGATGATGAGGATCCACTCTAAAACCAGCAACCATTTCCTTATGCACAGCACTGCTCTAGAGGAGGTAGAAACATTCACATACCTAGGCAGTGTTGTGTACATCACCGGAGGGGCAGAGGCAGACATAAAAAGTAGAATCAATAAGGCTAGGGTGGTGTTTAACATGCTCAGGTAGATCTGGAGCTCAAAACGCATCTCAATCAACACCAAAACATGCATCTTTAACTCAAATGTGAAACAGGTGATGATGTACGGATCAGAGACATGGAAACAACAAAACACACTACAAACATGCTGCAAACATTCACTAACACCTGCCTTAGGAGACTACTTAACATCTGGTGGAGAGACAAAGTCAGCAATGTGGACCTGTGGAGAAGAACAAGCCAGGAGCCCATTAACTTACAAATTCGAAAGAGAAAATGAAGTTGGATTGGACACACCCCCTCAGGAAACCTGCCACAAACAACACCCGGCAAGCCCTGAAATGGAACCCCCAAGGAAAAAAGAAAAGTGGTCGCCCCAGGAACAGCTGGAGAAGAGGTGTCCGCACAGAAATGTCTGAGAATGGGCTCAACTGGGGAGGTCTTGAAAGAAATGTCAACAACCGAGTGAGGTGGAGGACATTTGTCAATGGAGAAAGGGCTTAAGAAGAACAAGAAGACTCCAGCAAGCATCGTCCAAGTGTGCATGGATTAACAACCTATCAATCAATATTACCAAAGATAGACACAAAGTGCTGGAGTAACTTGACGGGTCAGGCAACATCTCTGGAGAATAAAGGGTCCCGAATCGAAATGCCACCCATCTGTTCTCTACAGAGATGCTGCCTGATACGCCAAGATACTCCAGCACTTTGTGTCTATGATATAAACCAGCATCCGCAATTCTTTGTTTCTACAAGCAATATCACCATACATATGCAGAAACCCTTCATGCCATATATCTCTCCTAGCTATTTTCAATGAATTTTCATTTTATTTCCCATGTTTAGTTTAGTTCATTGTCACGTGTACCGAGGTACAGTGAAAAACTGTTTTGTTGCGTGCTATCCAGTCAGCAAATAGACTATATATGATTACGATCAAGCTGTCAACAGCGTACAGATACAGGATAAAGGGAATAACGTTTGGTGCAAGATAAAGTCCAGGAAAGTCCAATTAAAGATTGTTCTCCAATAAGGGAGATGGTATTTGTAACTAAATAGAGCTCTGGTGAGACAGCACCAGCAATTAAGTGTCATCTCTCTACTCATAGAGGAATATACTTGAGGTAGTGCAACAAAAGGTCATCAGATTAATTGCTTGGCTGACAGGTTTTCCAACTAGGAGGGTGAAGTTGATTGGGCCTGTGGTTTTCAGAGTGCAGACGAATGAGAAGTGATCTCACTGAAAGATACACATTCTAATGGAGTCTTACAGACTAAATGCAAGATTATGTTTCCCCTGGCTGGAGAATCTAGACTTGAGGGGCACAGCCTCAAAATAAGTGAATGACATTCAGGAAGGAGATAAGAAGAACTATCTTCACCCAGAAAGTTGTCCACCAGGCAGCGCCAGCAATTGCTTCCTCGTCGACAGTCTGTCGGTCCTTTCCTTCTTTGTGTCTGTTTTGTATGTGTTAAATGCTTTTTAAATGTTTTTAACTTGTTTTATGGGGGTGGGGGTTGGGGAAAACTTTTTATCATCTCTTACCTCCGAGATGTGATTTTTTTTGCGTATCGTATCTCCATCCACACTGCGGCCTAACATCGTGGAGTTGGTGGCCTTTGCTGGAGATCGACCGTGAGTCTGCGGACTTTAACATCACAGATTTCGCGATCCCTGTCTTTGGAGCTCCAACCGTGGGAGCCTGCAGAACTTTAACATTGCGGAGCCCGCGGTCTCTGGGACTCCAAGCCGCAGGGGTTTCGATCGCCCCAACGCGGGGGCATCGATCGCCCCGATGCGGGAGCTTTGACTGCCGGCTGCGGGAGCTTCGATCACCATGACTGCGGATCGTTTGACTGCCCTGTCCGCGGAAGAATAAAGAGGAAGGAGATTGGACTTTATTGCTTTCCATCACAGTGAGGAACGTGGGGAATCCGCTGTGGTGGATGTTTTATGTAGTTATGTGTCTTGTTGCTTTTTTTTAGTATGGCTGTATTGTAATTCTGATTTTACTGTACCTTAATTGGTACGTGACAATAAACTGACCTTGAAACCTTGAAGTTGATTAATCTTTGGAAATCACTCCACAAGAGGCAGTGGAGGCTCAGATATTTAATCTGAGATGGACTTGAATTAATTTTTGGATGTTAGTTTAGTTTAATTTAGTTTATTGTCACGTATACTGAGGTACAGCGGAAAGACTCTACATGATTACAATAGAACCGTTCAGTGCACAGATACATGATACTCGCTGTATACAGGTACTCGCTGGAATTTAGGAGATTGAGGGGGGATCTTATAGAGGCTTACAAAATTCTTAAGGGGTTGGACAGGCTAGATGCAGGATGATTGTTCCCGATGTTGGGGAACTCCAGAACAAGGGGTCACAGTTTAAGGATAAGGGGGAAGTCTTTTAGGACCGAGATGAGAAGATCTTTTTTGCACACAGAGAGTGGTGAGTCTGTGGAATTCTCTGCCACAGAAGGTAGTTGAAGCCAATTCATTGGCTACATTTAAGAGGGAGTTAGATGTGGCCCTTGTGGCTAAAGGGATCAGGGGGTATGGAGAGAAGGCAGGTACAGGATACTGAGTTGGATGATCAGCCATGATCATATTGAATGGCAGTGCAGGCTCGAAGGGCCGAAAGGCCTACTCCTGCACCTATTTTCTATGATTCTATGATTCGATAAAGGGAATAACATTTAGTGCAAGATAAAGCAAAGTAGTTTGATTAAAGATAGTCTGACGATCTTCAATGAAGTGGATAGTAGCTCAGGACTGCTCTCTAGTTGTTGGTAGGATGGTTCAGTTGCCTGATAACAGCTGGGAAGAAATGTGTCTCTGAATCTGGAGGTATGCATTTTTACATTCCTGTACCTCTTGCAGTGTGGGTGAGGGGAGAAGAGGGAGTGACTGGGGTGAGACTCATCCTTGATTATGCTGGTGGCCTTGCCGAGGCGGCGTGAAGTGTAGATGGAGTCAATGGAAGGAAAGCTGGTTTGCGTGATGGTCTGGGCTGCATCCACAATTCTCCGCAATTTATTTTAGACTTGGATGAGTTGTTGCGGACGTGCCAAACTTCTTAAGCCTTCTAAGGAAGTAGAGGTGTTGGTGTGCTGAGATAAACCAATGGATATACTGTTTGTTGGGGAAAAGGGAACTGAGGTAACTTGTCACCTGTGATCCTATGTGGAGCCTTCCCCTACTTTGAGCTCTTATGTCTTTGAATGTGTTTTGTGGGTCTGTTAATGGGCAGGGATGAGAACTAGTGACATTAGGATTGGACATGAGAATAAATGCCTTGTATACAAATACAATTGTGTGCAAGATATGTTAAAATAAAATTATCCTGAGGGATTTGATCGTGCTTTTTATCCAAAGTAGCAAAGATGTACAATTGAATAAAAAATGAATGTTTCTTACAGATTCCTCTGGTTTGTTGTATGTTAGCAGGATGTTGGCATAGGTATATAGTAGAGAATAAAAACCATTTTACTTCCGAGTCACGTGAGTGACTACGTGAAGAAGCCCCGCCTGGCGCTTGATCGGCATTACGTCGACGCTGACGGCAGAGCAAGAGCTGCAGAGGCAGCTCCTCTACAGCGGTAGGTACGGGCCCGCAGGTAAGTGCAGTTGAAATACTTACAGGGCGTATCCAACCTCCGTGGCTGGTGTATAGAGCCACCAGGAGTTAAAAAGAAATGGAATTTAAAAGCAAAAAATAAAATAAAAGTTAAAATGAAAAGGAAATACTCCGGGTGGAAAAAACAGAGTTTAGAAAGCGTCCCAGGGGAAAATTCAGCTATCGGGACGGCCGATTAAGTGCGGAGCCGGTTCAGATACCGGTGGCAATTAAAATTACCGTTAGGGAGACTTTAGTTGCGCCACAAACTTTTGTCTATGAGGAAAAATGGAGTTTAAAAGTTAAAAAGAAAAGAAAATACTCCGGGGGGGAAAACGGAGTTTAAAATTTAAAAAGGAAAATAAATGCTCCGGGTGAAAAAACGGAGTTTAAAAGTTAAAAAGAAAAAACTCCAGATGGAAAAACTCCAGTGGGGAGGAATTAAAAAAAAAGACAGAGAGGCCATGATTTAAAAAGTTCTAATAAAAAGGCCTCCAGACAAAAAAAGCTTTATGGCTTAAAATTAATGGAGAAAGACTCCAAAAATAAAAAAAATAAAAAATTCAACCAAAGGGTTTAAAAAGGCTCAGAATATTCCCCAAAACAGACCCTGAGGGGTTTCCATACATTAATATATATGGTGGAATTTATCAATGTGGGAATATCTACCTCAGATTGCTTTGGAGGTAGTCTCCTTGAGGAAACACTCAGGAGTAACCAGGGCAGTAAAAGAATATGAAAAAACTGACCCTAAAGGTGCATTGATAGTGGTGGCTGGTCATAAAGTACCCACCACAGCACAAATATATATACAGGTGTACTAGGTACGATACCTGAATGAAGGAGTGAGGCCATGGAAAGGAACCATGGAAACCAAAATTAATTGGTCTCTCACCAAAGCTGTTATGGTTGAAACAGCAGAATTATTGATATATAGATATATAGTTATATATCTATATCTATAGTGTATAATAAATAAATATTTATCCAACACAGCCTTATATGAACTCATATGATTGGGAAGAAAAGGTTTCATGTACATTTGAAGAGGTGCAAAAACTTGTTACAGAAGAAGTTGATGAAATCTCCAATGTGGGAGATTACAGATGTGTTATGATCAATGATATGGCATAAAAGGGTTGATTTATTTTAATGTGTAAAGGATCTACAAAAAATTTGTAGAAGGAATTGGTTCACCTGTATAGGAAAACCTAAAAATTGATTTTAGGTTTGCACCCAAAATATCTCCAATAAAGAAGAGGTACGTAAATTTGTATCATAAAATTCCCCAGGGAAAAAGAAGATGTGGTGGTAAAGCCATACAAGACATCATTTTAAATACACTTTTACAGTGTAAAAACATTTTATTAAAATGGACATCTTCAACATTGAAAAACAGTTGTTATTAACAAGTTGTTAATCATTACTATAAGACTCGAAGGATTGGTATTTAGTACCAATTAATTATCATATTTACAGGTGCTTGAAATTAATTAGAATGGGTCAGCTGTGCAAGTTAAGACATTGTCTAATGGATTAAACTCAGTTCTAGGCTGTTCACATGGTTACTGGAACAGCAATTGCACTGATAAGAAGATCAGCACTTGCACTAATGAGGACATGGTCATGGTTTATCTTGATCACATTTTAAATTGGAAGATTGATCAGGAGTCGGCTGCAAATTAGTGCAGCAATTACAAGCCTGTTGAGAGGCAAGGATCCTGACCCATCCAATAAAAACTATGTTTTAGGCATTCATAAACATTCCTAAATTACTATTCTGGGTTTAGGAGTAATTCAGCACCATATGAGGGGGAAAAATGTTTTCCGAGATACAAATGTCACATTGCTTTGAGGAGCTTAGGTAAAAGAGTAAAAAAGCTCCAAAAAAGGGAAAACACAAGCATTATAAGAGTATGCAGGCCTTTTTGACAGGCCTATGCAAATACCAAAGGATACATTATCAGAATTAAAGTGGTGGATAGAAAAGGTTCCACAAGCTGCTTTAAATATATAAGCTTAGCAGCCCTTGCAAGCTGAAACAATTATTATCGGATGATGGATAGCTTCTGTGATTATTTGGGTTATGATAAGTATAATATCTATTCTTAGCAAGTTAATATTTGATACGTCCCTTGTTTAGGGGACTACGGACAATAACACCAGGGAATTGCAAATGGATTGTCCTAAGAAATTTTTCTCCAAACATTTGTATTAATTATTGGAGGAGCTTTTTATGGATTAAATGCCTATTGTTCTATTATGAAAGTGTGCATGTCATATCAAGTGAACAATACCACGGCTGTGGCATATATCAATCACGTCAAGTAAAATAATTATCAAGTGATTATCTGGGTAACCAGATGTGGCGTATTCTAAAAATGTTTTAGTTCAGCTGTTTATCTCTAAGGAAGAGACAATGTTGTCGCAGACAACAAATCAGGGGAAAACATTGTCAGTAATATGGATTACTTACCATTAATCTGGTTGTATCCAGATTAAATCACCGATCTCTCAAATGTTCTCGTGGGAAAAGAGAGCAGGAGCGGTGGATGTATTTCGCTAAATTACATGAGGAAAGATGTTCTTTTATGTTCCTCATTTTTGTCTGATAGGGCAGTGTCTGATGAAAATGTAGCAGGACGCTGCCAGGGGCGGTTTGGTGGCCCAAACCGGACCTTCATGGTTCTCATTAATGTTGAGAGTGATTTTTGAACCAGTTATGATGACTCATAGTTGCAGTAATTTATTGTTGTACAAATTCATCCATGGCATAAAGATATGAATTTGGTTATCTGCAGGTTTGACCAAACCATTATAACAATTGACGGTCAAAGAGGTCTATGAATGTTTTAACTAATATAACAATTATGTACAAAAGGAATGTTATACCTGCAATTTGGAGAAATAGCATTATATAATCTGTCCAAAGTTGAAATATGGAAGTTGGGAGATCAGCATGGGCAATGGACTCCAATTCTATCAATGATTCAAAAGATTAACATGGAAAGTGATAATGCTCATGACTTTAGTGTCAGCATAGGAGTGCAAACATTGCAAATGTTTACGTTATATAATTGCATGTGGCTACAGATTACATTATCTTATATGTTTATGAATTTACCAAACAAAGCAGACCAGGAAGAGCTGGAACCAAGGTAAAATTTAAGCATATCCTGTCGGCCAAAAATTGTGTGTGGGTCAACATTGACTCAATATGTTAAAGTAGGTAAGAGTCTCTGTGGTGGTGAGACAACACTAATTATTACACGCAAAAACCACATTAAGTATCAGTAAAAACTGATGGTTCTAGATAATTATATTCTAGATGGTTAAAACATGTTAAAAACTCAGTGGAACTAGACATTGAGATGTGGAAAATCACTCCATTAAGGAGGTAGATACATTCACAGGAATGGCACAGGATGGGCCGCTCGAGCAAAGATTCAAGGCCGCAGGAGGGTGTAAAATAAATATTAAAGTTACAAGGAACCAGTCATGGTGTCGGGATTGGACACGGAGTGTTGGGTTCTTTGTAATTGTTGCTTTGTTTATACTATCAAATTATATTATCAATGGATATTTGGTGATAAATTTGCCTTTCAATGAAAAGGGCATTATTTTCATTCTTTTATAATGGGGAAAATTTATCACATAAACTGAGGCAATGTTTGGGAAAAAATGTGTTATTTGCTCATTACTGTGTTGGTTGAGCCAGATTGTCGTATGGAATGAGTCTACGACATAAAAAACACAGAAGCTACAAAATCTTCACGTAGTCACTCACGTGACTCCGAAGTAAAATAGTAAGATTAAACGAGAACTTATCAGTTCGAAGTTTGATCGTTATTTTATGAGGAGTAACGATGAGGGATTACGTGCCCTCCACTCCCGACCGTCATAAAATAAATGATCTAAATCTTATGTTGAGCCTTACTATCTTACTCTGGCTAGTGGGTTCTGTGTTTTTCATGCCGCTGCTTTGAAGTATGCCGATCAAGCGCCAGGCGGGGCTTCTTCACGTAATCCCTCATTGTTACTCCTCATAAAATAACGATCAAACTTCGAACTGGTAAGTTCTCGTTTAATCTTACTATTGGTGTTGCTTGCCAACCTCTTGGTAGCACTGAGCAAACGTAGAAACGCCTAGAACCACTCCCACCATTTACTTGTCGATGAAGCAGGACATGTGTCAGCAAGTAATAATGTTATCTGTGTTAGTATAATATTGTCAATGTTATCTTCTTTATATAACAGCAGAAACAATTAACAAACCAGTCTCCTCCCATTCCAACTGATTCATATTTTATTTGAGCTATAGAAGGAAGAAATTCGGTCTTTCTTCATTAACTTTCCGAGCTAATAATACAATATATACATGCATAATTTGCTTTGTGGTGATCAACAATAACTGGTAGCAGCAATATAATTTGCCCCAGAAGTGCTGGAGTAAAATAGTGGGTCGGGCAGTATCTTTAGCGAAGAGTTACTTCTTCACTGTGTGTCTTTATTAATATAACTAATCGAACTTAGTTTTTTCTACTCAATGAAGAATCACTTATCAGCTGACATGTGTGCACATAAGAGTACAAAATCATGAGAGGAATAGATCGGGTAAATGCAGTGTCTTTTGCCCAGAGTAGGGGAATCAAAATCCAGAGAACATGGGTTTAAGGTGAGGGGAGGAAGATTTAGTGGGAACCTGAGGGGTAGATTTTTTACACAAAGGGTGATGGGTGTCTGGAACAAGCTGCCGGAGGAGGTAGTTTAGGCAGGTACTATCGCAACATTTAAGAAACATTTCGACAGGTACATGGAAAAGGCTGGTCTAGAGGGATATAGGCCAAACGCAGGCAGATGGGACTGGTGTAGATGTGGCATGTTGGTCGGTGTGGGCAAGTTGGTTTGAAGGGCCTATTTCCACACTGTATGACTCTATGTCTAGCCACAGAATGTGCACACTTCAAATGCTGGCAGCCTTCAACTGATACTGCAGCTGTTTTTATGTCGTCCTTTCTCTCTCCCTGCCTGGTGCCAGGCAGTATAATATCAGTATAAAAGGTCTTTGGTTTGGACTGGGATGTGCAGAAAAATCTTCACACTGCATTATGTATCTTCAGAGTTTTTTATCTCAAAAGTTGATGATATTCAGGAATGCGACCAAACATTTTTTTAGCTCGAAAAAGCAAGAGATTGTGGATCACACACAAATGTGGAAATCAGAGATCAATGTTCAATGCCGTGCAAGATTATACACTACAATCAGGACAAGACATGGAAACCAAACAGAGGGGAGATTGGATCAAGAAGAGGTTGTCGTATGGAGAGGGGAGATTGGAGGTTGGGATCAGGGCACTGAGGGTGGGGTCTAGAGCGAGTGTGTAAATCAGGTAAACTATCCCCAGCTGGTAAGGAGAATGGCCATGGGTCTGTGATTCAGTGGTCACATCCTATCCTCAGCTCACAGCTACAAACTTCAACAGCTCTGTGAAATTGGGGTGGCACAGTGGCACAGAGGTAGCGTTGAGGACTTACAACACAGAGACTCTGGTTCGAACCTGACTGCGGGTGCTATTTGTACGGAGTTAGTACATTCTGCCTGTGACTGCGTGGGTTTTCCTTGTTTTCTCCCACATTCCAAATATATGCAGGTTTGTAGGTTAATTAGATTCTGCAAATTGCCCCCGGTATGTGGGATTGAACTAATGTATGGCTGATCGTTGTTTGGCACAGACTCTGTAAGGCGAAGGGCCAGTCAGTATTTCCGTGCTATATCTCTAAACTAAACTAAATCCTCTTCAACCAGGTTTAAATCTACTTTGTGGATTCTCAGACTCTGAGGATATTCATGGCTGAGACTAAGAGATGATTGGTCTCCATGTGTATCTGAGGAAATGAATCAGAATCTTATTGAATGATGGAGCAACTTCAGAGAGCTGCATGGATTATTCCTGCTTGCTATTCCTCATGTTCTTGTACTTTTTTTTCCTTGAGATTATCATTCTTTCTGTGAGACTGGCACCTCACAATATAAGTTAAATAACCAACCTACCAAGTGTATTGGTGAGCTACTGAAAATCCCACTGCCATTAGAACTGGAAGTGGGAGTGCTGGTGGGGGGATGATGTTCAATACTTTTTAATATCTCAACCACCCAACCCAAAACAACTAGTTTTGAGATAAAACTCACCTCAATTAGTGAATTTAGCAAGGGTAGATCTGTCGAGTAGAGTAGCAAAGTTATTGTTCGTGTTATCAAACAATTTTTGACATTATGTCATGTAACCAATCTAAAAATCTGGGTCAAAAAGGTTTTAAAGATGTGTCTCAAAGGAAGGGAGAAGTACAATGAGGCAGAAAAAAAATAGGAGTTGCCAGGAAGAGAGATGGAGTCGATGGCTGGGACGTGAATATTGGATATCTGTCAAATTGTCCAACTAGTTCAGGATGATGGAGGGGTTGAGAGAAATGGTAATGATGTAGAGTTGGTTAATGGTGGTAATGATGTCACTTAGGAAGAGCATGAGAATAAGAAATAAGTTTGAGGTTGATGCAAGGATAAAGTCCTGAGGGTGTCCAGAAGCATTCATCCTTCCACCAGTCAAAAAGGCACAACAGAGGATGTACTTCCTATGGCAGCTGAGGAAGCACAATCTGCCACAGGCAATGATGGTCCATCATGGTCTGGTTTGGCTCAGCCACCAAGCACAACACCTGGAGGCTGCAGCGAATCGTCCGATCAGCTGAGAAGGTTATTGGCTGTAACCTTCCCACCATTGATGAACTGTACACTGCAAGGACCAGGAAGTGAGTGGGCAAGATAATCTCTGACCCCTCTCACCCTGGCCACAAACTCTTTGAATCACTTCCCTCTGGAAGGCGACTCTGGACTGTCAAAGCTGCCACAGCCAGACATAAAAATAGCTTTTATCCACGAGTAGTTGCTCTACACTACAGCCAAAAATTTGTAGCCTCCCTTTGATCTGGTATTTTGTTGGTCCACATGCTTAATCAATGGTGTTTTATCATTAATGTTTTATTATTAATGTTTTGTGTTTTCTGAGTCATTCGTAACTGTCACTGTATGTCATGTTGTTACTTGTGGGTGAAGCACCAAGGCAAATTCCTTGTATGTGAATACTTGGCCAATAAACTTACTTACTTACCTTCATAAAACCACATTCGTAAAACAATCTTCCACGATCACCCTCTGCTTCCTTCCAATAAGCCAATTCTTTACCCAGCCGGCTAGCTCTCCTTGGATCCCATGTGATCCAACCCACCATGCAGACCCTTATCAAAGGCCTTGTTGGAGTCCATATAGACAATGTCTATGGCTTCTGGGAGGAGGTGGACTCAGAAGGTTATAATGTTGAGAAGAACAGAGATGCATGGAGGGTGATGTAAGTGTTCAGAAAACAGTCACATTCACTATGAGAGTTATAAGAGCATCATATAGTGATCAAGAGGGTGGTGGTCAGAAAAAGCAGGATGATTTATTTGGAGGGCTGGGATTGAAGGAGAACAGGAGGGCAAGAATTGAGAGGAGAGAAAGCCAGGTGATTTATGGCAGAGGTTGAAATCACTGAGGGTCAGGAAATTGCAGAGATTGGGAGAACAAAGCAAGGGAGATATCTTTGTGAGAATTTCAAGAGGTAGAGGATTTTAAAGATCATCAAACAGCGTCCATTTACTAGCATTAACCACGCCTCAACCATTCAACCATGTGATTGGCCAAAGAGCAATCTATATCAAAAATATTTATCAATGCAACGTGATTAAATTCTTAATATAGTTATGTTTGTTCAAAACCATGAAATAAACACACATTTCATTAAATTAATGCTCTACGTGCTTGTTTTGAATTGACAGAGGAAATACAGCATTAACCAAGCATAATTCATCATCATCACACTTCACTCAGTGGACTAAATCTTCATGACTGGAAAGTTTAACTTTGGAAAACTATACCTTATTGTTGAATACTAATGCAGTATGAAAGATCTTACCCAGGAGTTGCACATGCAGAATAGCTGTTGCCTTCTCGTCAAATATCCCCGGCTTTTACAATGAATCCCCTTGATTCGCACCAAACTTTTAAAGGTATCCTGCTTGCCTGTGCCTCTAAAATGAAATTCTTCATGAAGATAATGTGTTTTAGCTGCACAGGCATCTGCATTGAGCCACTGTGACTAACGCACTGACAAACCCTTGCACTGTGCCTCTGCAAGCAGATTTCAGAGATTGAATTGCTAATCACAGCACAGTGGCTGCCAACATCAATGACTAATTCCTTTCTGCTGTTGGAGAATTTCAGCCAAAAACCCACAAGTGATTCTATTATATATCAGACTTTTCAAAAGCTGGTTGAATAGTATACACAGTGGGTCACATGGACATAATAAAATAACACAAAACGTGGAAACCATTTTGTAGAGAAATTCAATTGGCTTGGACAATGAAAGGACAAACTTTTCATGTTTGTCACAGGTGGTAACTTTATATTTTATTAATCCTAAGCATTTTGCTTAAAAAGTTCAGACAAAGTGGATCAGGTACTTCAACTGATGTAGGGTAACTCTGGGGGTTAGGCAGCAGCCCTGGAGACAAGGAATGGGTGATGTTTCGGGTCGAGACCCTTCTTCGGACCTTTGATTTAAACCACCATCAGCAGTTCTTTCCTACATACTTCAACCGATGTGACAGATCATGATAGAGCTTGTAATCACATGAAATACAAGTCAACATATTATTTCAAAGGTTCATTTATTGTCACATACACCAATTGGTGTAGTGAAATTCGAGTTGCCATTGCAGCAGACTAATAAGAATACAACATAACATTAAAGAAGAATTTAACATTAAACATAAAAACATCCCCCCACAATGGTTCCTTGAGGGAAGGCACAAAGTCCAGACGTCTTCCATGGTCGGGGCCTATTGAGGCCTCTGCAGTCGCTGCTACGGCGGCCCAATGTTTCAGGCCCTCTCGCCAGATGATGGAGCTCCGGCGTCGGGAGAACCCTCTCAGCGGCTTGGAATACCTGGAACGGCCGCTTCCTTACCGGAGACCGCAAACTTAGTTTTGTACATTACGTGGTAACTTATCTAAGGAATTATTCTTCCTCAATGTGTGTGTATGTGTGTGTGTATCTACATGATATGTGTGATATGTGTCAGTGTATCTGAATTTTTGGAGAATTTCTTTATTCAGACACTTATGCTTGAAGCAGGTTAGTCAAAAAACCAAAATGGGATCTAATTCAAATCACAAGAAAGGCAGGCCTATCTTGTAGGAGCAGAAAACCATTAGAAGCATTGTTGAACATTAAAGCTTTCATTGTTAATAGGGTAAATGGAACAAACAACGTTAATCAGTAGAGTCAACATCACATGATTTTGCTACCTGACTCGCTTAGCACTTTGTGTCTTTATCACTGCCGATAGAAACATAGAAACATAGAAAATAGGTGCAGGAGGAGGACCATTCGGCCCTTCGAGCCAGCTGATTATGGCTGATCTTCCACAATCAATCTCCCCATATCCCTTGATTCCACTAGTCCCTAGAGCTCTCTTAAATACATGCAGTGATTTGGCCTCCACTGCCCTCTGTGGCAGGGAATTCCTCAAAATCACAAGTCTCTGGGTGAATTATTTCTCTCCTCAGTCTTGAATGGCCTCCCCTTTATTCTAAGACTGTGGCCCCTGGTTCTGGACTCACCCAACATTGGGAACATTTTTCCTGCATCTAGCCTGTCCATATGTTTCTATAAGATCCCCTCATCCTTCTAAATTCCAGTGAATACAAGCCTAGCCTTTTCAATCTTTCCTCATATGACAGTCCCGCCATCCCAGGGATCAATCTCATGAGCCTACGCTGCACTGCCTCAATCACAAGGATGTCCTTGCTCAAATTAGGAGACCAAAACTGTACACAATACTCCAGATGTGGTCTCACCAGAGCCCGAAACAACTGCAGAAGAACCTCTTTACATCTATTCTGAAATCCTCTTGTTATGAAGGCTAACATTCCATTAGCTTTCTTCACTGCCTTCTGTACCTGCACACCAACTTTCATTGACTGGTGTGCAAGGACACCCAGGTCTCGCTGCATCTCCCCCTTACCTAACCTAACCCCATTGGATAGTAATCTGTCTCCTGTAAATTGGGCAATTTCAGGCACGCAGCTTGCCAAATGTTAATGATCAACTCTAAGCCCAGGCAACTTTCTTTTAATGGAATGTATTTTCCTCATTCACTTATTAGTGCTGTTTGGGTGTTGTTGCCCTGGAGGGTTGGAAAGAGGTGTTTTTAGAACCTTAAATTGAAATGCAAAAGCTTGTTTTGTTATCAGCACATTACTGAGAGTGCAAAATGGTGGGTTTGCTCCAGTTATAGCAGGTCTGTACTCGTAGGAAGGGTAGAATGAGAATCGGCACCAGAGCTGTAGTTCTGTCTCTCAGTCATCAAGTCATAGAGCACAGAAACTGGCCCTTTGGCACATCTTGCCCACAGGTGTAGGGAGTTATGAGGGGAGGGCAGGAGAATGGGGTTAGGTGGGAGATATAGATCGGCCATGGTTGAATGGTGGAGTAGACGTGATGGGCCGAATGGCCTATTTCTGCTCCTATCACATGGCCTTATGTTCAACAGGCCCCATCTACACCAGCCCGCAATGGCCAATATTCCTATAAACCTTAAAGGTAGAAACAAATAACTACAGTTACTGGTGTATAGCACAGATAGACACAAAGTGCTGGACTAACTCAGGCAGGCAGCATCTCTGGAGAAATATTTTTGGTTGTGTCCCTTCTTCAGACTTTAAACTAGATCGGTTAGGGGGAGGGACTCAAATAGAGAAGGCAAGTAGTCCGTTTGTGAGGCAGAGAAGCGAAGCAGTCAGACGCAACACGTAGGGAGGAAAGAAGAAAAAAATAACAAACGGAGAATAAGAAGCGGGGGGTTTCTTAAATGTGTGAGCAGAGAGACAGAGTTGTGTAAAATGAGGATAGGAGCAATAGGTAGCGAGGTGAAAAGTGGCAGGAAAACAAATCCAGGGCAAAAATCTAAAAGGGCCACTTTTCAACATAATTGTAAAAGGGCCAAGAGTGTTGTAAAAACAAGCCTGAAGGCTTTGTGTCTCAATGCGAGGAGCATTCGTAATAAGGTGGATGAGTTGAATGTGCAGATAGCTATTAATAATTATGATATAGTTGGGATCACGGAGACATGGCTCCAGGGTGACCAAGCTGGGAGCTGAACATCCAGGATATTCAATATTCAGGAGGGATAGACAGAGAGGGAAAAGGAGGTGGGGTGGCGTTGCTGGTTAGAGAGGAAATTAACGCAATAGAAAGGAATGACATGGAGGATGTGGAATCGATATGCGTGGAGCTGCGAAAACACTAAGGGCAGAAAAAACGGTAGTGGGTGTTTGTGTACAGGCCACCTAACAGTAGTATGCAGTTGGGGATGGCATCAAACAGGAAATTGGAAAATGCCGTGCAACGAAGGTAAAACCGTTATAATGGGTGACATCAATCTACATATAGATTGGGTGAATCAAATTGGCAGGGCTGCTGAGGAAAAGATTTCTTGGAATATATGCGGGATAGTTTTCTAAAACCAACATGTGGAGGAACCAATGAGAGAGCAGGCTATTCTAGACTGATATTGAGTAATGCGGAAGGGTTAGTTAGCAGCCTTGTTGTACGTGGCCCCTTGGGCAAGAGTGACCATAATATGGTTGAGTTCTTCATTAGGATGGAGAGTGACATTGTTAATTCAGAAACATGGGTCCTGAACTTAAAGAAAGGTAACTTTTTGAGGGTATGAGACGTGAATTGGCCAAGATCGACTGGCAATTGATTCTTGAAGGGTTGATGGTGGATATGCAATGGAAGGCATTTAAAGACTGCATGGATGAACTACAATAATTGTTCATCCCAGATATGCAAAAGAAAAAATCAGGGAAGGTGGCGCATCCGTGGATAACAAGAGAAATCAGGGATAGTATCAAAGAAAAAGATGAAGTGTACAAATTAGGCCAGAAAAAGCAGCCTACCAGGGAACTGGGAGAAATTCAGAGACCAACAGAGGAGGATAAAGGGCTTAATTAGGAAAGGGAAAATGGAGTATGAAAGAAAACTGGCAGGAAACATAAAAACTGACTGCAAAAGTTTTTATCGATATGTGAAGCGCAAAAGATTAGTTAAAACAAATGTAGGTCCCTTACAGTCAGAAAACGGGTGAATTGATCATGGGGAACAAGGACATGGCAGACCAATTGAATAACTGAAGAAGGGTCTCGACCCGAAACGTCGCCTATCTCCTTCGCTGCTTAGATGCTGCTGCACCCGCTGAGTTTCTCCAGCTTTTTGTGTAACCCCCAATTGAATAACTACTTTGGTTCTGTCTTCACTAAGGAAGACATAAATAATTTGCCGGAAATAGCAGGGGATCGTGGGTCAAATGAGATGGAGGAACTGAGTGAAATCCAGGTTATCCGGAAAGTGGTGTTAGGTAAATTGAATGGACTAAAGGCCGATAATTCCCCAGGGCCAGATAGGCTGCATCCCAGGGTACTTAAGGAAGTAGCCCCAGAAATAGCAGATGCCTTAGTGAAAACTAAGATGTCTTTTCAAAACTCTTTAGATTCTGGAGTAGTTCCTGAGGATTGGAGGGTAGCTAATGTAACCCCACTTTTTAAAAAGGGAGGGAGAGAGAAAACGGGGAATTACAGACCAGTTAGTCTAACATCGGTAGTGTGGAAACTGCTAGAGTCAGTTATTAAAGATGGGATAGCAGCGCATTTGGAAAGTGGTGAAATCATTGGACAAAGTCAGCATGGATTTACAAAGGGTAAATCATGTCTGACGAATCTTATTGAATTTTTTGAGGATGTAACTAGTAGAGTGGATAAGGGAGAAGCAGTGGATGTGTTATATCCTGGACTTTCAGAAGGCTTTCGACAAGGTCCCACACAAGAGATTGGTATACAAACTTAAAGCACACGGTATTGGTGATTCAGTATTGAATGTGGATAGAGAACTGGCTGGCAGACAGGAAGCAAAGAGTAGGAGTGATCGGGTCCTTTTCAGGATGGCAGGCAGCAGTGACTAGTGGGGTGCCGCAAGGCTCAGTGCTGGGACCACAGCTATTTACAATATACATTAATGATTTGGACGAAGGAATTAAATGCAACATCTCAAAGTTTGCGGATGACACGAAGCTGGGGGCAATCTTAGCTGTGAGGAGGATGCTAGGAGGCTGCAGGATGACTTGGATAGACTGGGTGAGTGGGCAAATGCAGATGCAGTATAATGTGGATAAATGTGAGGTTATCCACTTTGGTGGCAAAAACAGGAAGGTAGAGTATTATTTGAATGGTGGCCAATTAGGAAAAGGGGAGATGCAGCGAGACCTGGGTGTCATGGTACACCAGTCATTGAAAGTAGGCAAGCAGGTGCAGCAGGCTGTGAAGAAAGCGAATGGTAAGTTGGCATTCATAGCAAAAGGATTTGCGTACAAAAGCAGGGAGGTTTCTACTGCAGTTGTACAGGGTCTTGGTGAGGCCACACCTGGAGTATTGCGTACAGTTTTGGCCCTTGTGGCTGAAGGGATCAGGGGGTATGGAGAGAAGGCAGGTACAGGATACTGAGTTGGATGATCAGCCATGATCATATTGAATGGCGGTGCAGGCTCGAAGGGCCGAATGGCCTGCTCCTGCACCTAGTTTCTATGTTTCTATGTTTCAGGCCTGTTCCTCCTCTCTGAAGAAGGGTCCCGACCTGAAACGTCAACCATCATTTTCTCCAGATATGCTGCCTGACCTGCTGAAGTACTCCAGCACTTTGTGTCTATCTCTCTAAACCTTGACTGCGCTAACCATGAGCAGAAATACTATCAAAGATGAGGACCACTCCAGGGCATTTAACAAGTGTTTCAATGTCTATGCTCCTAATGAAGACATGTGTTTGGACACTCCGGGAGTTCAGTTTATTATTGTCACGTGTACTGAAGTACAGTGAAAAACCTTTGTTTGCTTGTTATCCAGTCAAAAGAAAGAACTATACAAGATTACAATCAAACCATCCACAGAGTGCAGATAAAGTTAAAGGGTACAACTTTTAGTGCAAAATAAAGTCTGATTAAAGATAGCTCAAAGGTCTCCAGGACTCGCTGAGTTACTCAAGTGTTTTGTGCATGCTGCCTGACCCGCTGAGTTATTCCAGTACTTTGTGCCTCTATTTGGAAAACCAGCATCTGCAGTTCCTTGTTATTATGTTATAATGTTAGTGTGTTGTTCTTCTGTCCTTCAGTGGTGTTTCCTCCCAGTTTAAAAAGAGGACAAAATCCGACGGAATTGATTAAAGGCAGGGAAATTACTGGAAAAGAAGGGTGACAAGTTCATGTCAGATTCGTTTTTAAAAAAATATATATTTTTACAGCCAAAATATATTCAATGGTATTTTTGGAGCGGAATTTACAGGGAGCTATGTCTGGATTTTGGAGCACACTGACTGAGTGGGTTGAAGGCGGAGACACTCACAACATCTAAGAAGTATTTTGATGAGCACTTGAATCACCAAGGCAAGGATACAGGCCAAGCGCTGATAAATGGGATCAGTATAGATGGAGTCTTGATGGCATGGACAGGATAGGCCACAGTGCTAACTGACACCATCACCCTACCAATGGTTTATAATCACTGGGATATTATTTGAAACTAAAGATTCAAGAAATTGTTCTGGCATGCCCACAAAAACATTTTCTATCCTTAATATGCAATTTCCTCCCTCCCTGACATGGGCATGATGGGCATGTGGGTCAGGCAGTGGTGATAAATCAATCTGTTCCACTGACCTTGTTCATAGAAACATAGAAACATAGAAAATATGTGCAGGAGGAGGCCATTCGGCCCTTTGAGACAGCACCGCCATTCACTGTGATCATGGCTGATCGTCCCCTATCAATAACCCGTGCCTGCCTTCTCCCCATATCCATTGATTCCACTAGCCCCTAGAGCTCTATCTAACTCTCTCTTAAATCCATCCAGTGACTTGGCCTCCACTGCCCTCTGCGGCAGGGAATTCCATAAATTCACAACTCTCTGGGTGAAAAAGTGTTTTCTCACCTCAGTCTTAAATGACCTCCCCTTTATTCTAAGACTGTGGCCCCTGGTTCTGGACTCGCCCAACATTGGGAACAATTTTCCTGCATCTAGAGTGTCCAGTCCTTTTATAATTTTATATGTTTCTATAACATCCCCCCCTCATCCTTCTGGCTTTTTTGGGCATTGAAGTCAATGTGGGGAATTACATGATCTGGCACTATTTCCATTATTTCGATATGGCAACCCAGGATGTCAGGAATAATTTGTATGTAACTGGCATCCAGCATTATAACAGTGAGCAGGAAGGCAAGGAAACTGCAAATGACCCATTCTAGGACCTTTAACATTTTGTTTGTTCAGTCAATATATCTGTACTCCGTGGATGGTTTGATTGTAATCATGTATAGTCTTTCCGCTGACTGAATAGCAAGCAACATAAAGCTTTTCACTGTACCTCGGTTCACATGACAATAAATTAAATGAACTAACTAACTAATTTCAATACCTGACTGAGAAGTTGATCTCTGCATTTACTAAGCTGTGTTTGGCCCTCACAACCACTGTTGCAGCTGTCCAAACGCTCAACTGACCATTCTCATCTCTCCTCAATGTGGACTTTGAGTCACAGGAACCCTGCTGAATCAAGTACAGCTTAGAGACACTGTGTGGAAACAGGTCCTTCGGCCCACCAAGACCAGGCTGACCAACGATCACCCATATACTAGTCTTATCTTACACCCTAGAGACAATTTACGGAGCCAATTAACCTACAAAACTGTTAAAGAAGGAACTGCAGATGCTGGAGAATCGAGGGTACACAAAAGGCTGGAGAAACTCAGCGGGTGCAGCAGCATCTAAGGAGCGAAGGAGATAGGCGATGTTTCGGGTCGAGACCCTTCTTCAGACTGGTCAGGGATCAGGGAAACGAGAGATATAGACGGTGATGTGGAGAGATAAAGAACAATGAATGAAAGATATGCAAAAGAGTATCAATGATAAAGGGAACAAGCCATTGTAAGCTGTTTGTGGTGTGAAAATGAGAAGCTGGTGCGACTAGGGTGGGGAGGGAGATGGAGAGAGAGGAATGCCAGGGCCCAAGTGCTGAGGGAGAGGTGGGAAGGGGAGGAGACAGCAACGGTTTAACAGAATTGAGAAAATTCAATGTTCAAGCCCAAAGGATGCAGACTCCCCAAGCAGAATATGAGGTGCTGTTTCCTCCAACTTGCGGTGTTGCTCACTCTGGCCGTGGAGGAGGCCCAGGACCGAGAGGTCGGATACGGAATGGGAGGGGGAGTTGAAATGCTGAGCACCGGGAGGTTCGGGTTGGTTAATGTGGACCGAGCGGAGGTGTTCGGCGAAACGATCGCCAAGCCTCCGCTTGGTCTCACCGATATAGATCATCTGGCATCTGGAGCAGGCGGATGCAGTAGATGAGGTTGGAGGAGGTGCAGGTGAACCTCTGTCGGTCCTGGAAGGACTGCTTGGATCCCTGAAAGGAGTGGAGGGGGGAGGTGAAGGGACAAGTGTAGCATTTCTTGCGGTTGCAAGGAAAGTGCCCGGGAATGGGTAGAGCGTGAGGGAAGGAATAATTGACAAGGGAGTTGCGGAGGAGCGGTCTTTGCGGAAGGCAGGCAGGGGGGGAGATGGGAAGATGTGGCGAGTGGAGGGGTTACGTTGGAGGTGGCGAAACTGGCGGAGGACTTTGTGTTGTATTTGCCGGCTGATGGGGTGAAAGGTGAGGACCAGGGGGACTCTGCCCTGTTTGCGAATGTGGGAATGGGGAGAGAGGGCAGTGTTGCGGGGTATGGAGGAGACCCTGGTGCGAGCCTCATCTACAGTGGGGGAGGGGAATCCCCGTTCTCTGAAGAATGAGGCCATTTGGGATGACCTGGTATGGAACACCTCATCCTGGGAGCAGATGCGGCGTAGGCGGAGGAATTGGGAATAGGGGATGGAGTCCTTACAAGAAGCAGGGTGGGAGGAAGAGTAGTCCAGGTAGCTGTGGGAGTCAGTTGGCTTGTAGTGGATGTCGGTCAGGAGTGTGTCACCTGCAATAGAGATGGTGAGGTCAAGGAATGGTAGGGAAATGTCGGAAATGGTCCAAGTGTATTTGAGTGCCGGATGGAAGTTGGTGGTGTAATGGATGAAGTCAGTCAGTTGTGTGTGGGTGCAGGAGGTGACACCAAAGCAGTCGTCGATGTAACAGAGGTAGAGGTCGGGGATGGGGCCCTGGTACGCTGAGAACAAGGATTGTTCGACATACCCAACAAAGAGGCAAGCGTAGCTGGGGCCCATGCGTGTGCCCATAGCTACGCCTTGTGTTTGGAGGAAATGGGAGGAGTCAAAAGAGAAATTATTGAGGGTGAGGACCAACTCCTGCTAGGCGGAGGAGGGTGTCAGTAGACGGGTATGGTTGCTTCTCTGGTCGAGGAAGAACCGGAGGGCTTTGAGACTGTCCTTCATGGTGGGGGATGGGTGTAGAGTGACTGGACGTCCATGGTAAAGATGAGAGGAATGGGGGCCTGGAGAATGGAATGCGCGGAGCCGACGGAGAGTGGTCCTGAGGTGTCTTGAACATAGGTGGGGAGGGATTTAACAAAGGGGGATAGGATGGCGTTGAGATATGTGGAAATGTGTTCGGTGGGGCACGAACAGGCAGAGACAATGGGTCTGCCAGAGCAGTCGGGTTTGTGGATTTTGGGGAGAAGGTAAAATCGGGCCGCGCGGGGCTGGGAAACGATGAGGTTGGAGGCTTGGGGGGGTAGGGAGCCGGAACTGATGAAGTTGGTTATGGTGCTTGAGATCATGGCCTGGTGTTCGTCAGTGGGGTCATGGTCCAGGGGTAGGTAGGAGGAGGTGTCCGAGAGTTGGCGCGCGGCCTCCACTTTGTAGAGATCGACGCGCCAGACTACCACGGCACCTCCATTGTCGGCGGGTTTGATAACCCAGTCTGGGTTGTTACGGAGTGAGTCGATGGCAGTACGTTCGGGGCTGGAGAAGATTGGAGTGAGACAGGGGAGTGGAGAAGTCGAGGCGGTTGGTGTCCCGACGGCAGTTCTGGATAAATAGTTCTAGAGCCGGAAGGCTACGAGGGGGGGTCCAAGTGGAGGGGTTAGCATGTCTTTGTAACGTGGGAGGAAACTGGAGCACAGGAGAAATCACACGCGGTCACAAGGAGAACGTACAAACTCGGCACAAGCAGCTCCCGCAGTCAGGATCAAACCCGGGTCTCTGACGCTGTGAGATCACAATTCTATCACTGCGCCACTGTGCTACCCTATTATGTCCAGCCCAGATGATTCACCATTGGCACATCATTAGGCTACTTGATAACCTGCGAGGTTTCTGCTGGTGTGTGTATGGAGGCATGGATTTTGCAGTTGTTATTGGCAGTGACACTGTCCGCAGTTGCTGCCTTTGCAATGTGAAACAGCAACTTCTGGAATTCCCACACACGCATTTAAACACGAAGATCCCTTTCACATTCTTACTCACAAGTCAGTGATCTGTGGACAACTTGATATATTTGTGACCTGCTCATGCTGTAAAATAACCTGAGTACATTGTTAAAGAAAAAACTGCAGATGCTGGAAAAATCGAAGGTAGACAAAAATGCTGGAGAAACTAGTATGCAACATTAGCTGTAAAGACATTTTTAAGCACGATTGCTGTTTAATAACCAATGTGGTGTTTATCAACTCATTTTATATGTGTAGGCAGTTTTTCCATCAGATAAATTATTTATAGTTCAAAGTATTTCAATTATTTTTATCGACGTTAAGGTATTTTAACCAGCAGTTTTATAGTCATAGATTCATACAATATCCAACCCATGCCATCCAAGATGCCTCATCTGAACCCATTAGTCCCAAAAGCCCAATTTGGCCCATATCCCTCTTAATCATTCCGATCCATGTACCTGTCCAAGTGCCTTTCAAATGCTGTAATAGTACCAGTCTCTATTACCTACTATGGCAGCTCATTCCATGTACCCACCTCCCTTGGTGTGAAAATGTTGCCCCTCAGATTCCTATGAAATGTTGTTCCTCTCGCTTTACACCCCTGTCCTCTATTTCTTAAATTCCTTACCCTGAACTTGTGCCCAAAGGTCCTTCTGTATATTAACTTCATAAAGAGGAATCTTGGACTGCAAGGTATCTGACACTTAATGTACATGTTTCGATAGTATTACATGATGCAAGGTGCATTGCTACCCACTTGTCTGGATTAAATTCCACCTGCCAATTCTCCGCCTATCTTTCTATCTGATCTATGACTTACTATATCCTTTCATAACCTTCTTTGCTATCTACGACTCTGCCAATTAACCGTGTCATCAGCCAACTTACTTATCAGACCACAGACATTTTGTCATATACATATCTAACAAAATTGTATTTTATTTTCTGGCTTTCTATCTGTGGGAATGTTGTATTGTGACTGGCTGCGTAACCTGCTTGATGCTATCCCTGTAGCTAAATGCCAAAGACCTTTGAGAGCGGATGCCTGGCAGTAAATGATACCAGTAACAGGAAGCCCACTCCATGCAGCTTGCTCAATCTTTATGGTCAGCTTTATTTGAGGTCTGTGGCGAGGACTGGCACTTTATTTCCAAGGATCACAAGATCCAGGCCAGGCTGAATTTCTATTCTCTTTTGAGATGTAGGCACACAATATACGAGTTGTCAAGTCAACAATGTTTTATTGTCGTATAGTTTTTAGTTTTAGTTTCTTCCCAACAACTACCAGGCTATTGAACTACGAACTGCCTTGATTGCACTAGGTTCAGTGTGGGAACAGACCCTTCAATTTACAGAAGCCAGTTAACTTACAAACCAGCACGTCTTTGGGATGTGGGAGGAAACCGGAGCGGCCCGGAGAAAGCCCATGCGGTCGCAGAGAGAACATACAAACTCCGTATAGACAGTACCCATAGTCAAGATTGAATCTGGGTCTCTGGCACTGTAAGGCAGCAACTTTGCCACTGCGCCAATGTGCTGCCCTAAATGGAACAATGACATTCTTATTTGCGGCAACACAACAGGTATGTAAACATGGTACTCAGTAGATACCAATAATATACAACAAAAAAAGGTTTCAATAAATAGAAAAAAACCCACAATATAATGCAAAAACAAAAGCAAAGCACAGTCCCAAGTGTAATCAGGGCAGTTCATAGTTCATAGTTTAATTGGAGTTTGTAGTGTTTAATAGCCTGATGATTGTAAGGGGAAGCTGTTCCTGAACCTGGATGTTACAGTTTTCAGGCTCCGACCTTCTTCCCGCCGATGGCAGGAGTGAAATGAGAGAGTGGCGTGGGTCTCTGATGAAGCTGGCCAAATGTAAAAACTGGTTTATATTCTCGATTAAGGCTTTGGGAGAACTGGCTGCAAGTTTGCAGGAGCTACAATGATTTATGCAGACGTTGAAAATAATTCTCCTGTCAGATCCAGAGGCAGGATATTATGTTAGGGATGATACGAAATAAGAACAAAAAAGGTGTGTTTTACCTTGAAAGTTGTGTTACAGGTAGATAGGGTTGTTACTGTAAGAAGGCTTTTGGCACATTGGCCATCATTGGCAAGAGTATTGAGTGTAGATGTTGGGAGGTTATGTTACAGTTGCACAAGACATCAGATTGGCCACATTTAGAGTATTGCGTTCAGTTTTGGTCACCCTGTTATAGGAAATATGTTGTTAAGCTAGAAAGGGTGCAGAGAAGATTTATGAGGATGTTGCCAAGACAGGAGGACCTGAGCTATAGGGAAATGATGTAAAAGGTATAGGTTTGTCAGTGTGATGGATACTGAGATACAGTGAAAAACATTTTTTTGCATGCTTTGAAGGCAAATTATACCATACGTAAGTGCAATTATACCATACATGCTATGGAAAGATAATATAGATTATAATGTGAAAAAAGACATAAAGATGCTGGAGGTACTATGTAACCTGCTGTGTTACTCCAGAACTTTGTCTTTTTTCTTTGTAAACCTGCATCTGCAGATCATTGTAACTGCAGAATATAATGTTGCAGCTTCAGAGAAAGTGCAGATAAAAATTTGCAACCTTGGGAGAAGAAAGCTTGATTGCATCATGATTGTGTTGGAGATACCAAATTGTCCAGCTGTTGTATCCCACCAATAAGCATTATATGTTACTCCAGCACAAAGACCAGGCAGTATCTCTGGTGAACATGGATAGGTGACATTTCAGGTTGGAACCCTTCTTCAGATAACTCCAGCATTTTGGGATTTTTTTGTAATTTTCAGGTTATTGAAAACAATATGTGATCCAGTGAAGATTAAATGTCAGTATCAGTGTAATGGTTTTTTATTGGCTGAAATCATAGGAACCTGAGGTGTCACTGTTTTACACAAAGGGTGGTGGGTGTGTGGAACGAGCTGCCAGAGGAGGTTGTTGAGGCAGGTACTATCTCAATGTTTAAGAAACGTTTAGACAGGTACATGGATAGGATAGGTTTAGAGGGATATGGGCCAAAAGCAAGCAGGTGGGACTAGTGTAGATGGGGCATGTTGGTCGGTGTGGGCAAGTTGGGCCACAGTGTTCTATGACTGAATGATTATTATCAAAGGCCATAAGATCATAAGAGATAGGGGCAGAATTAGGCCATTTGATCCATCAATGTTTGGACCATAGTGGCGAAGTGGTAGAATTGACGCTAAAGAACCTGGTTTGATCCTGACTACGGGTGCTGTCTGTACTGAGTTTCTCCTTGTGACTGTGTGGGTTTTCTCCAGGTGCTCCGGTTTTCTCCCACACTCCAAAAATGTGCAGGTTTGTAGGTTATTTGGCTTCAGTAAAAATTGTAAATTGTCTCTAGTGTGTAGGATAGTGCTAGTGTGTTGATCGCTGGTTCGCATGGACCTGGTGGGCCAAAGGGCCTGTTTCTGCACTGTATCTCGAATGTCTAAAGTCCATTTTTATTGAAGAGGCTGCTAATGACAAAGGCTGCATCAATTATACTGTTGTGATTTGTTGCTACCCAGTTATGAAATGCTACACTGAGTAATAATCTCCATAGCTGAACCAATTTATCATACATCAAGAACTAAAAATGAAAAACAGCTTCAGGGATTTCTCATACAAGGATTTTAAATTAAACTTTCTTTTTCCATGACTTCAAAGAAAGTTTTCTGAATTTGCTCCATTTAGATCAAACAGTTGCTTGCAAATTGGAAAGTTTATTTCAGAATGTTCCTTTTCATTTGGCTGCCTGGACGCATGAGGACTGTGAAACAATGTTTCCATGGCCTGGTTTAGTTTAGTTTTGAGTCTGCACCGGCCATTGATCAACAGTATACCAGTTCTACGTTATTCAACTTTTGCATCCGACACACTAGGGGAAATTTACAGAAGTCAATTGACCTACAACTCTGCAAGTGTGGGGGAAATCCGGAGCACTCGGATCAATCCCACGTGGTTACAGTACAAACTCCATACAGCCAGCACCCGATCTCAGGGTCGAACCCAGATCTCTGGCGCTGTGAGGCAGAGATCTACCGCTGCGCCACTGTGCCGCTCTTGGGAGATTTTTGGTGTTTGCCAGACAGGAACGGCAATGGTGTATAAAAGCTCCATGTGGTAGTCTCTGATTCACATTGACAAATCCTATCAACGATGGATGTCTAAACTGCCTCAAGAATAAACGTTATTCTTTAAAAAGGAATTTTTGCAAGATAAAAGGTGCATCTGTTTTTAAATGTATTTCTTCTGGTCGGGTTGATTAGACTCGTGTGACTCAACGTTGGTTCATATATTTCTTGGTAAGCTGTTCTCATGAAGTATGATACCTCCTTTAATTCCAGGTGATTGTTCTAGTTGCTGCTTACAATCCAAGAAGAGGTTGAAGTATTTATTTGTAAATGGCAGTCCATAGTTTTTAGCAGCATGTGGCTTCTGGACATTTCGACGAATCAGCAAGCTCTGACAGAGGGAATTGGTGCACTGCACAAGTCAGGAATGGCTTCAACCTCAGGACTCCAATCTTAAACCCAGTTCAAACCAACTACCGGTCATGGAAATAATTGCTTGGTTTGGTTGACGCTACGGGAGAGGTGGTTGTTGGGCACCACTCAACCTGGTGTTCTATCTCTATCCTGTAGGCTGGTGCATTACCTTGGCTGAATGAGTGGAGATCTCTGGAGGATGGTATTATATTCTATATTTGTGGCTGGACATGGTTGTGAATGCTTCATCATTCTCATGCTAAGCCCAACCAATGTTGAGGATGAAGATATTCAAGTCAAGTGCACATTCATTAAGGCAATGAAAGTCTTGCTTGCAGTGGCATCACAGGCACATATTTCAGAGGAGTCTGATGTATTTACATCCTCTCTCTCCTTTCATATCTAGGATGCCTCATTGTCCAAAATTCCTACTCCAAGCTGCAGTACACCTTTTTATTTGGCCCCATACCTCTGACCCCATCACAGGCTTTTCTTCCTGATATCCCAAATAGTCACGCATCAGCACATATTTGTAGTCAGATTTGAGTTCACCATCAAGGTTCTGAGGCGGTCGACTGGAATTGAGAAGGAAACAGCTATGGCTGTCACAGATCGATTTAGATGATGCTGTGCTACTTAGAATGGGTGAAACTTTCCGTACTGGAAAGGTATGGTCAAAATTGATGAGTCCAAAATGGAGGCATTAATCTTCAGAGTGTTTGAGTTGGGGTGGTATGTTTCGAGGCAGACTCAGGTCTGTTTTTGTGCTGACCTAAAAGCCACTTAAATGTGACTATTGTATCTGCCTCCACCACTACCCCTGGCAGCATGTTTCAGGGTCCTACCACTCTGTGTAATAATAAAACTTGCCCCACACATCTCCATTAAACTTTCTCTCTTACCTTATAGCCATGCCCTCCAGTGTTTGACATTATCTTCCTGGGAAAAAGGTTCAGACTATCTACCCTTTCTTTTCCTCTCATAATTGTATGTACTTTGATCAAGTCTCCCCTCAACCTCTGATGTTCCAGAGAATGCAATCCAAGTTTATCCAACTTCTCTTTATTCTTGTGAACATCCTGTTACTTTTTGTACTATATGTTCATTGGCTTTGAAGATCTTAGAGCTAACAGAATCAAGGGATATGTGGAGAAAGCAGGAACGGGGTACTGATTTTGGATGATCAGCCATGATCATATTGAATGGCGGTGCTGGTTCGAAGGGCCGAATGTTCTACCCCTGCACCTATTTTCTATGTTTCAATGATTAGATTGCTAACTTACTGAACAACAAACATCTCCGTTTAAGTAAATTAAAGTTACAAGTTCTTATTGGATTGAACCTTTTACCTTGATCACAGACCAGTGACCTTTGGTAACAATCCTTGATCCTCAGAGGCATTACTGACAAGGGTCACTTTGTAAAGACGGGTCATTATCTCAGCTCCATATGATTATACAAGTGAACATAACATTTCAAACAAAGTGCTGTTGCATACATCTTGCCAAAGATATCATATAAGAATTCAGCCATGTGAAAGTGTGACCTTTTCACCAAAAATAGTGGAAGATAATTTTCCAATTACTGCAGTGGAAATAGCTAAAAAAAAAATACAAATGGGCATTGTTCTAAAATGGGAAAAAAACTTTTCAAAAGATAGTCTGAATGAGGCAAATACTAATTAACAAAATGAATTGTTCAGGGAATAAGATTATAATTATCAGATTAGTCACATCAAATGTATTAAGAGACATTTTGGAAGCGCATGGTAGTGAGCCGTCTATTGTTGTCAATATTTGGATTTTTTTTTTTGCATGTCTCATGTAAGTACTTTTTGAAACAAAATGGTGTTAAACAGGCATTATTTCAATCCATCTTGCAGGCTGCGTGATCAATGAGAATTGTCAAAGAAATACCGGACACACGATTATGACAAGGCTCCTCAAGTTTAGAAATGAGTCATCTATTAGCAATCACCAGTTAAGTTGTTTTTCACATCAAGATATACAGAAGACTCAGGATAAAATTGATCTTCAACCAAAATTTAAGGGGAGAATAACAGTTGACACAAAAATAAAATAACGATTCAAGCTATGGACGAAACAATCCAAGCAGGAGTTTGTGTGTTGGCATCAGTTAACAAACCTGGCATTTGGAGATCATTTGTTGGAGTGATAGCTGAGGTACAAGACAGAAAGAGATTTCTTATGAAATGAGGAGATTATTTAACGTGTATACAGTGGTAGAGTTGCTGCTTCACAGTGCCAGAGACCCAGATTCCACCCTGACTACGGGTGTTGTCTGTATGGAGTTTGCAAGTTCTCTCTGTGACCATGTGGGTTTTTCCCGGGTGTTCCGGTTTCCCCCCACATTCCAAAGACGTGCAGGTTTGTAGGCTAATTGTCCTCTGTAAATTGTCCCTAGTGTGTGGGATAGAACTAGTGTATGGGTGATCATTGTTCGGCACGGACTTGGTGGGCCGAAGGGCCTGTTTCCCCAGTCCGAAGAAGGGTTTCGGCCCGAAACGTTGCCTATTTCCTTCGCTCCATAGATGCTGCCGCACCCGCAAATAAGTTCAAAAGCTGCATTGGTAATTAAGACCAATTTATTTTTGTATGTTATGTAAAATACATTAATTTCAGGTTCTTTACATCACAAGTATTCTCCTAAAAAGTTACCCACAACTTTACGTTGTGAATGGGTTGGTTTCAGTCCAGCAAAAACACATAACATAAGTCCTTAATGACATTTCTTAGTAAAAAAGCGAGAGAGTGTGAGATGTAGATGGGATATGACTCCAATTTTTAACTAACCCCTGTGTTCGTGTATTCATATTTTTCCAATAAATTATGGTATCTACACCAGATGATAGTCTACCGTACAATATAGGAAAACATTCTCATATTTATAATTAAGGGCCAATTGTATTTGAGTTTTTAATAAAAACTCCGTTTTTTGCCCGAGTTTAAATTGAAACTTGGGCCAGGCACTGCGAACCTCAGGGACGCCACTGCTGAAGAGAACATCTGAGCTTTGTCTTTCATTCAGAGGTTCGCGAGCGGGCTGGGGTGAGTGTAGGGCTCTGAAAACTTTGTTTCCCAGGGCTGGGGTGAGTGTGAAAGGGGTGGTTTCTGGGCAGATCTGCCGAATCAGCAATGTTTTGAGCCGCTGTTTTTTACACAGTTGAAGTCGCGACGGTGGGACGGCTGCTCTGACGGACATACTGGGTGAGTAGAGAGACACGCACTGCTATCCCTCTGGTCTACGGACCTTGCTGTCGGGGGGGAAAAAATAACGTTTAATTTACCTAATCTTTTTGTTAGAAGTTTACCAACGTTTTGATGAGAGATAAATTAAGGGAATAAAACAATCTTACTAGACACAAAAAGCTGGAGTAATTCAGCCAAGCCGGCAGCATCTCTGGAGAGAAGGGTCGAAACGTTTTTTTCAGTCTGAAGAAGGGACTCGACCAGAAACATCACCCATTCCTTCTCTCCAGAAATGCTGCATGTCCCGCTGAGTTATTCCAGCATTTTGTGTCTATCTTCGGTGTAAACTAGCATCTGCAGTTCCTCCCAACACAAAACAGCCTATGCCTTTCAATGATTGATGCCAGACCTTGAAAAATGCAGTTCAAATGGACTTTTGAATGCAATTTTGGAAGGATTGTTTCTTGAGACAAACTGCTCTAAAAGTTTGAAGGAAGGAATTGCAAATACTAGTTTAAACCAAAGATTGACACAAAATGATGGACTAACTCAGCTGGTCAGGCAGCATCTCTGGATAAAAGAAATAGGTGATGTTTCGGGTCGAGATCTTTCTTCAGGCTGGGTCTTTTTATAGTGAAAAAAAAACTGCACAACATCATTTTTACCATGTGACGATTTTTCCACACAACGGTAGTCGTTGTTGGCTCAAGAGTAACTCGGGAGAGGAACTTGGTAACTCGCAGAAATGATAAGTAAACGGCAAACGTAGACATACACGTGGGAACTCGTTTAAACTCGTGAACATCAACTTGGAATCTCGTGGACAATCACGAGTTTGATTTTTTTCTTTCACTCGGGATCACTCGTGGGTGGACTCGCACCGTGAG
Source organism: Okamejei kenojei (assembly GCA_035221665.1). Classification (NCBI taxonomy): domain Eukaryota; kingdom Metazoa; phylum Chordata; class Chondrichthyes; order Rajiformes; family Rajidae; genus Okamejei; species Okamejei kenojei. Next base: position 52,252,055 of record CM069139.1, on the reverse strand, counting down.
ACTGGGCCATAAGACCTTTTCCCATACAAAGTCTAATTTATTGTTGGTTTTCTGATTGTATTATCAATTCTGATGCAAGTCTTAAAAGAAGAGGCAGATTTTTAAAATGCTTGTGTGATCAGCTATTGTGAACATCTACAAATATTGTAGCTCTGAGCTTTCTGAACTAGGAGTGAGTTTCAGATCTCAATTCGTTAAGGTCATGCGCCAGAATACAGAGGAAATGTCTGAAATTCATTAAATTCTGCAGACTTTGAACGATGGCCACTCCCATTTCTGGGCCATAAGGTTCTAAGTCAACAAACATGCTGAGTTACCCAAGCAGTAAACAAATACATTGGTTGTAGTAGATAATATGTATGAGTGCACTTCAAGTCAAGAGACTTTATTGTCATGTGTCCCAGATAAGACAATGAAATTCTAGCTTGCTGCAGCACAATAGAATATTGTATGCATATATACAGAAGAGATCAGTGTGTCCATATATATATATATATATATATATATATACACACACACACACACACACACACACACACACACACACACACACACACACACACATAAATAAACAGATAAAGTGCAATAAACTATTATAGTTCAGAGTTATTTTGAAGTTGTGTTTAATAGTCTGATGGCTGTGGGGAAGCAACTGTTCCTGAACCTGGATGTTGCAGATTTCAGGCTCCTGTTACCTTCTACCTGAAGGCAGCGGATAGATGAATGTGTGGCCAGGATGGTGTGGGTCCTTGATGATGTTGGCAGCCTTTTTGAGGCAGCGACTGCGATAGATCCCCTCGATGGTAGGGCAGTCAGAGCCGAATGATGGACCGGGCAGCCTTTTTGCAGCCGTTTCTGCTCCTGGACGCTCAAGTTGCCGAACCAAGCCACGATGCAACCGGTCAGCATGCTCTCTACTGTGCACCTGTAGAATTCAAGAGAGTCCTCCTTGACATACTGATTCTCCGTAATCTTCTCAGGAAGTAGAGGCGCTGATGTGCTTTCTTTATAATTGCATCAGTGTTCTGGGACTTTTAATAACTGTCAGGATAGGCACAGACAAGCTGTTCATCACCTGAAGCTCGGTCTTCAACACTCTCATGCCTTCCAAACTCATCACCAAACTCCAAGACCTGGGCCTCTGTGAAACTGGATAATTGACGTTCTTATCAGCTGACCTCAGTCAGTATAGATTGGTGGCACAGTTGTGGAGCTGCTGCAGTCCCAGAAACCTTGGTTTGATCCTGACTACGGGTGCTGTCTGTGTTGAGTTTGTACATCCATGCCGACCATCCATCACTTTTACACTAGTTCTATGTTATTGCATTACAAACCTGGACAGGTTCAGCTCCAACTCCATCATCAAGTTTGCCGATGACACTGTGATGGTGGGCCTGACCTCCGATAACGATGAGAAGGCCTACCGGGAGGAGGTGGCTGATCTGGCACTCTGGTGTCAGGACAACAGCCTCCTCTTGAATGTCACAAAAACTAAGGAGCTGATTGTGGACTTTAGAAGGGCTCAACATCCGAGGACGTACACGCCACTGGAGATAAATGGGACTACTGTGGATAGGGTGGATAGGGATAGCTGTAAATACCTGGGAGTCCGCATCACAGAGGATCTGACATGGACAACCCACACTGCCGCACTGGCGAGTAAGGCAAGGCAGCGCCTCTACCACCTCAGGCAGCTGAGGAAATTCGGAGTCTCTCTGAGGATCCTTCAGTGCTTCTACTCTAGGGCTGTAGAAAGCATCTTGTCCGGCAACATCTGAATCTGGTTTTGGAACAGCTCTGCCCAGGACAGGAAGGCTCTGCAGAGAGTAGTGTGTTCAGCCGAACGCACTATGGGAACTACACTCACCCCCCCTGCAGGACCTATACACCAGGAGGTGCAGATTCAGAGCCAGCAACATAATGAGGGACCCCTACCACCCCAGCAATGAACTATTCCAGCTGCTATAGTCAGGCAAGCACCTCCGCTGTAACGCTGTGGAAACAGAGAGGATGAGACAGAGTTTTTTCCCACAGGCCATCAGGACTGTAAACTCTTATCTCACCAGGGACTAATTAACTAATTTACTGGTAGACAAAAATGCTGGAGAAAGTCAGCGGGTGAGGCAACATTTATGGAGTGAAGGAAATATGCAACGTTTCAGGTCGAAGCCCTTCTTCAGACCCGAAACGTTGCCTATTTCCTTCGCTCCATTGATGCTGCCTCACCTGCTGAGTTTCTCCAGCATTTTTGTCTATCTTCGATTTTCCAGCATCTGCAGTTCCTTCTTAAACATTTTTGCTAATTTACTGTTGTGTTGTGTCTTTTTTTTCCTAAAATGTAAATACTGGTCCTGTTCTGTTGTTTTTGCATAATCCACAGGCATTGCCACTTTCATTTCACCGCACATCTTGTATGTGTATGTGACAAATAAACTTGACTTGACTTGGACGTCTTTGGAATGTGGGAAGAAACAGGAGCACCCAGAGAAAACCCACGTGGTCACAGCGGGAGAACGTATAAACTCCGTACAATCACAGAAAGATGGTACAAACCTCTCACACACAGCACCAGAGGTCAGGACTGAACCCGGGGCGCTGGAAATTGTGAAGCAATGGCTCTACCAACTGTGTCACCGTGCTGCCCATTAAAAGGTGTTTTAAAATACTTCTTATTAGTCCGAGCATCTAAATTATGCAGTCAGTAATTTAACTATTGCCAACACATTATCCTCTATGAAAGCATTGGGCCACTGGAGTATACAGGAGAACATATCCTGCTTACCAACTTTGTAGTTCACTCAGCCTCATGGCTTATAGGGAAATAAGTGGGAGAATGGGATTACTCTGTGAGCCAGCACAGACCCGAAGGGTCAAATGGCTCCCTTCCATGTAATTTGTGAATTTTGACAAACGACACTGTATCATCAATTTGTGGGTTTTCTCTGGGTGCTCCCGTTTTCTCCCACATCCCAAAGGCATGCAGGTTTGTAGGTTAATTGTTTTCTGTAGGCCTGAAGAGTCAGTTTCCATGCTGTATGTCTAAACTAAATCATTAAACAAAATTAAATTCATTTTGTTGCTGTCAGGGTTATTCAAACTGACCTGTGATCTCTCAACAAGTTATTGTATGTCAGTCATCTTGTTTCACAACCATACTTCCTTTAGGATAAGCAAGTCATGTGAAAGCTACTTCAGAAGATCTTAGTTATTATTGAGCAAATAAATCTATTCATAACTAAGTCAGGAAGGGCTTTCCTGTCAAATCTAGGAAATGACTCAACATAAATAGATGTCATTCTAAATTGTCAGTAAATGAACAATGTTGAACTGAAGTTTGTATCCCACGAGTCTCCGCTCAGTCAGGCAGTCTAAAATTGTGCCACCACTTAATCACATCAGATCTTTGGTAACTTTAACACTTAAACATTCCTTGGTCTAGTCTGGAGTCATAATAACCTCCACAATGTTCATTACATTATGTGCTCAGCTTTTTAATGTTTTATTTTTAACCCCACAAGTTTACTCTGGTTCTTTTTCTGCAATATGAAAAATAAACTTAAATGAAAGATAGATACAAAATGCTAGGGTAACTCAGTGGGTCAGGCAACATCTCTGGAGAACACGGATAGGTGATGTTTTGGGTCGGGACCATTCTTCAGACTCCATTTTCTCCAGAGATGCTGCCTGCCCCAATGAATATTCCAGCATTTTGTGTCTATTATTGATATAAACCAGCATCTGTAGTACATAGCAACTTAAATGATTCAGAGTAAAATTGGTCAGTTTCTGTAGCATTCTTAATTCTGATTCATAGAATTGAAACACGTGTGCTAGTTCAGCACATTAATGGTTACCGAGGGTGTGGTACACTATTGAGCATGACAGCTAACAGCTGGAATGTTAAACCTGTCTGCTCCGAACTTAGTTGATGCAATGGTACATTTGAAAGATGAAAGCTAGTTTTGATACCTCAACCAATATTTCTACTTTTTATTTTCAGTATACAGCAACAATAATTAATACATCTTTAAAAATAATTAATCATTTCAATTAAAATACTGGTATTGTAATTGAATGTTCATCTGTAGAATGTGTTGGTTGCACACTGAATGCTGTATTAGACTAGCAAACCGAAATGTCTACGCTTTGTAAAGTCCTTTACCGAGTTTGATATGTATTGAGTCAATGAACTATAAAGACCCTTCTCCAAACCGTGAACAAAAGTATTGATTTAACCATTGGATGATTTCACAAAGGAAAGTATATTTGTGGTATTTTGTGGAACTATTTAAATTGTTTGCAAAATCTATATAGATTTGTTTAAATATAGATGAGGTTCAAATCAGAATCTTAATTAAACTACTTTTTAAAAATATTTTTGCATCTGAATTTGAATGTTTTGCCACTTACCAGTAGCTTCCAGTTGTACAGATGTGGATTTTGGTCTCCTTTCAACAATCGTTAGAGCCAAGTTTCATGTGGCTTTCTTCCATCAGTTGTGTGTGTGTGTGTTACTTTTCCAGCCTTGATGTACAATCTGAGCAGCAAACATGGCCACAGCCCCACTCCTTCCTAATCAGCATGGCTCACCAGGGGTGTAGTCACTCCTCCTTGCCACACTGTGCTCAGAACATTCATTAGCACTGTTTTCGCCCACTGCTGAAAGTCTGCTGTATAAATGCTGCTTTGAATTCCTCTAAACCGTGCCTGAAACAAGCCTGCGGTGTTATATTTCACAATTGGGAGAAACACACATTCCATGCTTTCGTCATATGACATTCTTTTAACAATAATATCCTGGCCCCTCTGTTCAAAGTTTGTGGAAATCGACTACAACTTCAGAAGTTTTCAGAGTAAAGCAAAGTTGTTTCAATGACTATTACAATGAATGGCTTGGGAATGAAAAATCCCATTTAAAAGCCTCATTTAATACAAAAATATGTGAGTGCAGTCAGATGTGGCGCATTGCATTTATTTGCTGCATTTCAGGAATCATTCAGGCGACTTTAACACTTTGGTGGCTGCACATAATATTTGTTCAGTGCAGAGAAATTTCCGTTGGTTTAATTCTAATTAGTTTAATTTAGATTAGAGATAGAGCGTGGAAACAGGCCCTTCTATCCACCGAATCCACGACGACCAGTGATCACCCATATACTCGTTCTATCCTACACACTAAGGACAATTTATAGATGGCCAATTAACCGACAAACTTGTACTTTTTTAGTATATGGGAAGAAATCGGAGCACCCAAAGAAAAGCCACGTGGTCACAGGGAGAATGTACAGACTCCATATAGACAGCACCAGTAGTCGGGATCAAACCCATGCCTCTGATGCTGTATGGCTGCAACTCTACTGCGCCACTGTGCCACCTGTTATTCCTAACTCTATTTGTTTGGTTTAGAATGCAAATGATTTTTGTTTATATTTAGGAATGTTTTCAGCCAAATTAAAACCCATGTTCCAGCGGACACTATTAGAAAGTGCCTCCAGCATATTGCTACAGTGGCCCAATGGTACTTCATTGTCATTTGTACCTTGGTACAGTGAAATTCTGTTTTTGCGTACATTTCAATAACATTTTACCATCCATAGCACAACCATACCCAAGTAGAGAGGGCATAGTCTCAAAATAAAAGGATGTACCTTTAGAAGGGGGATATGGTGGATCTTTACGAGAATGATCTTGGAGATGATTGGAATAATGTATGAGGAGCATTTGAAAGCTCTGGGCCTGTACTCACTAGAGTTTAGAAGGATGAGGAGGGGTGCTCATGATAACCAGCAAATAAAGAAAGGCCTGGGTAGAGTGGATGGCGAGAGGATGTGTCCGTAGTGAGAGAATCTAGGAACAGAGGGCACAGCCTCAGAATAATAAAACACATCCTTAAGGGGCTGTCCCACTGTGGCGACCTAATCTGCAAGTTTAGAAGAGTTTGTTCTCGACTCAAACTCGCAGCATGGTCAACACGTGGTCCTAGGAGGTCCTATGAGGTCACTGGAACTCTCCTTCATGCTCGAGGGAAGTTCCTGCATACTCGCGGCCTCAGTTTGGACGAGGAAAAAATTGTCAGCATGTTGAAAAACTTTCCGCGAGTAAAGATTGGTCGGCATGGTTCTTTTGAACTCGTAGTGCAGTGGAGCGGGGTCGCAATGTAGTTATAGGCAGTCGAAGGAAATAGGCAACGCTCCATAGATGCCACCTCACCCGCTGAGTTTTTCCAGCATTTTTGTCTACCTTCAATTTTCCAGCATCTGCAGTTCCTTCTTAAACAGCGAAAAGACTATACATGATTACAATCAAGCCGTCCGCAGTGCACAGATACAGGATAAAGGCTATAACGTTTAGTGCCATTGCCGTAATCAATAGCAGTAATTTACAATGCTTCTTCTTATTCTTCTTTCGTGTGGCGTGCGCAGCCTAAAGTTGGCGGGCAACTTGTTCTATTTGATCTTCCGTTTGTGCACGTCGAGTTGATTGCATTAGTCGAAACAGGGCGGACCACGTGAAGGTTGCAATCTCCAACCCCATTTAGATTGCTGAATCGTACGGATGGATCTAGATAAATTGTGTGTGCCTGCTGCAACAAGTATGCTGTGGCTTTTTGAAAATAATGATGCATTGCCCATATCCTGGTGCACATGACTACTAACTACATGGCAAGTTTCGTGGTTTCTCCATGAATCACTAAGTGAGTAGAACCCTTGCTGGGTGTGTCTGATAACCACAAGTAATTATCCTATATGTTGGTGTGGATGCCGGAATGATAAATGCTGACTTCTTCTTTCGTATGGCGTGCACAGCCTAATGTTGTCGGACAACTTGTTCTATTTGATCTTATTTGATTGTGCACGTCGGATTGATTGCATTTGTCGAAACAGGGCGAACCACGTGAAGGTTGCAATCTCCCACCCCATAAATGCTGACGGTAAAATGGAAATGGCAACAGATGCCAAGACCCTCCTTTTAGCTGCATGGGACTAATTGCCACCCAACTGGACCATGCATCTTTAGTTTAGTTAATTTTGTTCATTTTAGTTAATTTTAGTTTATTAGTGTCATGTGTACCGAGGTACAGTGAAAAGCTATTTTTGTTGCTATCCAATCAGTGGAAAGGCTATACATGATTACAATCAAACCATTGACAGTGCACAGATACAGGATAAAGGGTCTAGCATTTAATGCTGCAAAAGTCTGGTAAAGTCCAATTAAATTTAGTTTGAGTGTCTCCAATGAGGTAGATGGTAGGTGGTAAGAAGGAACTGCAGATGCTGGTTTAAACCAAAGATAGACACAAAAAGCTGGAGTAACTCAGCGGGACAGGCAGCATCTCTGGAGAGAAGGAAGAGTGACGTTTCAGGTCAAGATCCTTCTTCAGACAGATGGGAGGTTAGGACTGCTCTTTCACTGGTAAGAGGACCATTCAGTTTCCTGATAGCACCTGGACATTCTAATCTGATGTATAACATGCAGTACATTTGGAAAGTGGTGAAATCATTAGACAAAATCATGGATTTACGAAAGGTAAATCATGTCTGACGAATCTTATAGAATTTTTCGAGGATGTAACTAGCAGAGTGGATAAGGGAGAACCAGTGGATGTGTTATATCTAGACTTTCAGAAGGCTTTCGACAAGGTCCCACATAAGAGATTAGTATACAAACTTAAAGCACACGGTATTGGGGGTTCAGTATTGATGTGGATAGAGAACTGGCTGGCAGACAGGAAGCAAAGGAAGGACTAAATGGGTCCTTTACAGAATGGCAGGTAGAGACTAGTGGGGTACCGCAAGGCTCAGTGCTGTGACCACAGCTATTTACAATATATACTAATGATTTGGACGAGGGAATTGAATGCAACATCTCCAAGTTTGCGGTTGACACTAAGCTGGGGGGTAGTGTTAGGTGTGAGGAGGATGCTAGGAGGCTGCAAGGTGACTTGGATAGGCTGGGTGAGTGGGCAAATGCATGGCAGATGCAGTATAATGTGAGGTTATCCACTTTGGTGGCAAAAACAGGAGGGTAGACTATTATTTGAATGGTGGCAAATTAGGAAAAGGGGAGATGCAACAAGACCAGGGTGTCATGGTACACCAATCATTGAAAGTAGGCATGCAGGTGCAACAGGCAGTGAAGAAAGCAAATGGTATGTTAGCATTCATAGCGAAAGGATTTCAGTAAAGGAGTAGGGAGGTTCTACTGCAGTTGTACAGGGTTTTGGTGAGACCACATCTGGAGTATTGCATACAGTTTTGGTCTCCAAATCTGAGAAAATACATTCTTGCCATAGAGGGGGTACAGAGAAGGTTCACCAGACTGATTCCTGGGATGTCAGGACTTTCACCTGAGGAAAGACTGGATAGACTTGGCTTGTACTCGCTAAAATTTAGAAGACTGAGCGGGGATCTTATAGAAACTTACAAAATTCTTAAGGGGTTGGATAGGCTAGATGCAGGAAGATTGTTCCCGATGTTGGGGAGGTCCAGAACAAGGGGTCACAGTCTAAGGATAAGGGGGAATTCCTTTAGGACCGAGATGAGGAAAACATTTTTCACAGAGAGTGGTGAGTCTCTGGAATTCTCTGCCACAGAAGGTAGTTGAGGCCAGTTCATTGGCTATATTTAAGAGGGAGTTAGATGTGGCCCTTGTGGCTAAAGGGATCAGGGGTTATGGAGAGAGGGCAGGTACAGGATACTGAGTTGGATGATCAGCCATGATCATATTGAATGGCGGTGCAGGCTCGAAGGGCCGAATGGCCTACTCCTGCACCTATTTTCTATGTTTCTATGTTTCTATAACCTCTCCCAGGTGGCATCATTTATTTCACAAACAGAACTGATTGACTCACAAAAAATAGTCTAGGCCCCTGTATCTACTTTTATTCACATCAATTCAGACTCATCAAAGACCAGGCGTGCTGAGAGGGCTGGTTGTTCTCTGAAGGAACTGAAAGTAATTTGTATCTGGAATGTGCTATCAGAGGAAGTTATAAAGTCATTTGGACAGATATATGGATAGGAAGTGTTTAAAGGGATCTGCGCCAAATGCAGACAAAGGGGACTATCCCAGTATATCAACTTGGGCCTGTTTTGTGTTGTATAGCTCTATGACTCTATGTCAAGTTTATTCTGATATACACAAGTACTGTGAATTCTACAAGACAATTCTGTAACTGATCAGCTCAGGAGAAAATATAATCAATGACCAGATGAAATTGTTGTTTTTTTTTACCGCAATGATGTGAAGACCATTTTTCAGATTGGTATATTTGTTCCCATTGTTTTAACAAGCAAAGTTGGCAGCAGGTTTTTTTAAAGGCAGATTTCCTCATTTTTGCATAAATAGGCTGCACAGATTTCCAATCTAATGGTAATACGCCATAGGCAAGATTTCAGTGGTGTTCTCAGAGTTTCTTGAAGAAAACTGTGAATGTAAAATACCTACTTCATTGATTGAATGTAACAATAAAAAATCTGCAGATGCTGTAACTGAAGCAAAAAACAGAAAATGCGATAAAGACTTAGGAGATTGGACAGCATCTGTGGAGAGAGAAATTTATCAGAATGATCCTATTGTGAGAAGTAGGAACATTTAGAAGACGGAAAAATGGGAGAGTTGGGGAGAACAGAAGGAATTTCTACGATTAGTTTAGTTTAGAGATAGAGCATAGATACAGGTGCTTTGGCCCTCCAAGTCCTCGCCTACCAACGATCACCCATACACTCGTTCTATCCTTCACTTTTGGGAAGTTTACAGGTCAATTGACCTACAAACCTGCATGTGTTTCGAATGTGGGAGGAAACCCAAGCACCTGGAGAAAACCCATGCTGTCACAGGACGAACGTACAAACTCTGTTCAGGCAGCATCCGTAGTCTGGATCGAACCTTACATCTCTCGCACTGTAAAGCAGCAACTTTACCGCTGCGCCACTGTGTTGGGGGCGGCGTCAGAGGAAAATTCTGGAATCTTTTTTTTAAAACGCCAATCAATCCTTCCCACGTGAGATCCCCCACCCCCATCCCACTCCCCACAAGAAACGTTCTGGAAATTAAATCTCTCCCCTATTCCACCCCCCCCCCCGCCCCCACACGCACACTAACACTCCCCCACACACTCTAGCGCCCCCCCCACACACACTAATCCCCCCACATACACTAACCCCCCATACAATAACCCACCCCACTCTACACCCCCCCCACACACATACTATCCCCGCACACACACACTAGCCCCCACACACACTAACCCGTCCCCACATACTAACCCCCCCCACTCTACCCCCCCCACACACATACTAACCCCCCCACACACACACACCAACCCCCCCCACACACACACACATTAACCCCCCACACACACTAACCCCCCCCCCCACACACATACTATCCCCGCACACCCACTAGCCCCCACACACACTAACCCGTCCCCACATACTAACCCCCCCCACTCTACCCCCCCACACATATACTAACCCCCCCCCACACACACACCAACCCCCCCCACACACACACACATTAACCCCCCACACGTCAACCCCCCCCCACACACACTACCGCCCCCCACACACACACACTAACCCCCCCCCCCCACACACACACTCGGGACAAAGGTGAGTAAGGTGGGTGGTAGCTGAGATCCCATTGTCGGGTGTAGGAATGTTCACGCAGCGTATGTAAATGAGAACCCATTGTGATTGGAGGGCTGTGAGATGTCATTGTGACATCATAGCTGCAACTGCCAGAAAACTCTCACAGCGCAGTCACAATTATTCTTCTCAAAGTGGGCTTTTTAAAATGTTTAAATGTCAATAACTTGTGAAATATGACATAAATCTGAACAAATCTTTATACAAACGACCACGGGACAAAGCTGAGTAAGGTGGTGCAAAACATTTTGTGCTATTGTGTACCATTTTGGCATAGTTCCGTGAGCTCACTCACACGCTCACACACACTCACACACGCAGACAGACGTCCAAACAAGATGAGAGTTTTAGTAATATACAAGAGTTTTTGTAATATATAGATAGATAGATATGTAATTATACCGTGCACATTTTATGGATAGGAAGCTTCAATAACAGAATTGAGAGCTACCTTTACTACACTTTTTGCCATTAAGTGAATGTCCTTATTTTTTCCCTGTTTGTTTTTTCAGAGAAGTTATATAATATTAATCAACAACATTTTAAATGGTAAAGGTTTCCTGAATTGGCATATAGCATAATTTTAGGTGTATTTTCATTCTGAGTTATGAATAACATGAAATTTGATCTCCAAATTGCACCCTTGCTCCTGAACACCCAAACATAAAATATTGTGATGTACACTAAAAGTAGACATTTTATGTTGACATACACTAGATTTAGGATAATGGATTCTAGATTTCCTGCTCCATATATCTCAGGTGGGATGAATCATTTTTGCAAGGAGGTTTTTAATCATTTTTATTCTAGTTAGTGAAAGTAGGGACTTCTTGTGTGAATTGAGATGTATTCTACTTATTCTCCATTTATTTAATGTGCTTTTCATGGTTACTCCTGCAAATATTACATGCAAGTAGAATATCGATGATAATACCGATGTTTGTGCTGCCTGTAAGATATTATTTGCTCTGTTGGTCTGGCTGAACATATTTACTCGGGGAACACGCTAATGAATGTATTGGAGATGAAAATCTTATGATTTCAGCTATCACTGTAACATGATGTATAATATTTAGAAAACACCCATAGATTAAATAAAATATCACCTTGCCATTCAAACATCCCGTATTCACCCACAAATTATTTACACCTCTGCTCATAGAACATAGCACATGACAGCACAGGAACGGCCAACAATGTTTATGGTGAACTTGATGCCAAGTTAAACTAATCTGAACTCATCTGCCTGTACCTGACTCATATCTCTCTATTCTCTGCACTTCCATGTGCTTATCCATGTGCCACTTCCAGGGCCATCCGGGAAAACGAGAGTTTCCTGGACGGGACCTATAGTGAGGTAGTCACGCCGAGGATACGGGAAGAACCAAGCTGTGTGACGGAGAGAAAGGGTGGAAATCGTGGAGTGCAGAAGACCTGGGTGGCTGTGCCTAATGAAAACAGGTACGCCCTGTTGGGAACTGTCCGGGGAGACGATGTTTCCAGTCCGAGCAGCGGACACGTTGGTGGCTCCAATCCTAGAGATGGGACTCGACCGGCGAGACCGACGTTGAGCAGAGCCCTAGAGGTGGGTGACTCCATTGTCCGAGGAGCAGACAGGAGATTCTGTGGCAGCAGACGAGATGCGAGGACGGTCTGTTGCCTCCCTGGTGCCAGGGTTCAGGATGTCACGAGCCAAATTCAGAACATCCTCGAGAGGGAAGGTGAACAGCCGGCAGTAGTTGTGCATGTAGGCACAAACGACATTGGGAAGAAGAGGAAGGAGGTTCTCCAACATGAGTTCAGAGAGTTGGGAAGAAGACTGAAATGCCGGACTTCTAGGGTGGTTATCTCTGGATTGCTTCCAGTACCACGTGCCAGTGAGGACAGGAACAGGGAGTTAGGGGATCTGAATGTGTGGCTGAGGGGCTGGAGCAGGGAGCAGACATACCTCTTCTGGGGTAGGGGTGACCTGTACAAAAGGGACGGGTTACACCTTCACTGGAGGGGGACTGACATTCTAGCAGGCAGGTTTGCTAGGGCTACACATGTGGGTTTAAACTAAATAGTGGGGGGAGGAGGGATTGACAAATTGGGAGTATAAAGATGGAGTTGAAGGGGAAGTGGCTACAGGAAAAATTACAAAAGATTCCCAAATTAATGGGAAGGAAAGCTTGAGAAGGGACAACAGAGTTAGGTCAGGGACAATTGCGAGCGGTGCGAGGGGGGAAGTGAATACGGAGGTCAAAGTGCTGTATATGAATGTGCGAAGTATAAGGAATAAAGTGGACGAGCTTGAGGCTCAGTTAGAAACTGGCAACTATGATGTGGGAATTACTGAGACATGGCTGCATGGGGGCCAGGGCTGGGAACTGAATATTCAAGGGTATACCTCATATCGAAAAGACAGACTGGTGGGCAGAGGGGGTGGGGTTGCTCTGTTGGTGAGGAATGAAATTCAGTCCCTTGCAAGGGGTGACATTGAAACAGGAGATGTGGAGTCAGTATGGATAGAACTAAGGAATTGTAAGGGTAAAAAGACCCTAATGGAACTAATCTACAGGCCACCAAACAGTAGCCTGGACATAGGGCGCATTGCATCAGGAGTTAAAATTGGCATGTAGCAAAGGTAATGCTGTGGTTATGGGAGATTTTCAACATGCAGGTAGACTAGGAAAATCAGGTTGGTACTGGACCGCAAGAAAGAGGCTTTGTGGAGTGCCTTCATGATGGATTCTTAGAACAGCTTGATTGGAGCCTACCTGGGAGAAGGCAATTCTGGAATTAGTATTATGTAATGAACCATTAGGAGGTTAATGAGCCATTAGGAGGTAGTGACCATAACATGGTCAGGTTTAATCTATAATTGGAGAGGGAGAAGGGTAGATCGGAGGTGTCAGTGTTACAGTTGAATAAAGGGGACTATGGGGCCATGAGGGAGGAGCTGTCCAAAGTTGACTGGAAAGATACACTAGCAGGAATGACAGGAACAAAAATGGCAGGTATTTCTAGGAATAATACAGAAGGTGCAGGATCAGTTCATTCCAAGGGGAGAAAGGGACGACCATGGCTGACAAGGGACATCAGGGACAGTATAAAAATTAAAGCGAAGAAGTTCAACGTAACAAAGATGAGCGGGAAGCAAGAGGATTGGGTAATGTTTAAAGAACAACAGAAGATAACCAAAAAGAAAATACGGGGAGAAAAGATGAGGTGCGAAGGTAAGCTAGCCAAGAATATAATGCAGGATAGTATAGGTATGTGAAGAGGAAAAAATTAGTTAAGTCCAAAGTTGGACCCTTGAAGACCGAAAAAGGTGAATTTATTATGGGGAACAAGGAAATGGCAGATGGGTTGAACAGGTACTTTGGGTCTGTCTTCACTAAGGAGGACACAAACAATCCTCCTGATATAGTAGTGGCCAGAAGATCTGGGGTGACGGAGGAACTGAAGGAAATCCACATTAGGCAGGCAATGGTGTTGGATAGACTGATGGAACTGAAGGCTGATAAATCCCCAGGTCTGTATCCCAGGGTACTTAAGGAAGTGGCTCTAGAAATTGTGGATGCATTGGTGATAATTTTCCAATGTTCTATGGACTCAGGATCAGTTATGTGGATTGGAGGGTAGCTAATGTTATCCCACTTTTTAAGAAAGGCGGGAGAGAGAAAACAGGGAATTATAGACTAGTTAGCCTGACATTGGTGGTGGGGAAGATAGAAACATAGAAACATAGAAATTAGGTGCAGGAGTAGGCCATTCGGCCCTTTGAGCCTGCACCGCCATTCAATATGATCATGGCTGATCATCCAACTCAGTATCCCGTACCTGCCTTCTCTCCATACCCTCTGATCCCCTTAGCCACAAGGGCCACATCTAACTCCCTCTTAAATATAGCCAATGAACTGGCCTCCACTACCCTCTGTGGCAGAGAGTTCCAGAGACCCATCACTCTCTGTGTGAAAAAAGTCCTTCTCATCTTGGTCCTAAAGGATTTCCCCCTTATCCTTAAGCTGTGACCCCTTGTCCTGGACCTCCCCAACATTGGGAACAATCTTCTTGCATCTAGCCTGCCCAACCCCTTAAGAATTTTGTAAGTTTCTATAAGATCCCCTCTCAATCTCCTAAATTCTAGAGAGTATAAACCGAGTCTATCCAGTCTTTCTTCATAAGACAGTCCTGGCATCCCAGGAATCAGTCTGGTGAACCTTCTCTGCACTCCCTCTATGGCAATAATGTCCTTCCTCAGATTTGGAGACCAGAACTGTTCGCAATACTCCAGGTGTTGTCTCACCAAGACCCTATACAACTGAAGTAGAACCTCCCTGCTCCTATACTCAAAAGATGCTGGAGTCAATTATAAAAGTGAAATAGCCGAACGTTTGGATAGCAGTAACAGGATCGGTCCGAGTCAGCATGGATTTACGAATGGGAAATCATGCTTGACTAATCTTATGGAATTTTTTGAAGATGTAACTAGTAAAATGAACAAGGGAGAGCCAGTGGATGTGGTGTACCTGGACTTTCAGAAAGCATTTGATAAGGTCCCACATAAGAGATTAGTGGGCAAAATGAAGGCACATGGTATTGGGGGTAGAGTGCTGACATGGATAGAGAAGTGGTTGTCAGACAGGAAGCAAAGAGTAGGGATTAATGGGTTCCTTTCAAAATGGCAGGCAGTGACCAGTGAGGTACCGCAGCTATTTACAATATACATCAATGATTTGGATGAAGGGATTCAAAGTAACATTAGCAAATTTGCAGATGACACAAAGCTGGGTGGCAGTGTGAACTGTGAGGAGGATGCTATGAGAATGCAGGGTGACTTGGACAGGTTGGGGGAGTGGCAGATGCATGGCAGATGAAGTTTAATGCGGATGTGAGGTAATCCACTTTGGTAGCAAAATCAGGAAGGCAGATTACTATCTAAATGGCGTCAAGTTGGGAAAAGGGGAAGTACAACGGGATATGGGGATCCTTGTTCATCAGTCTATGAAAGTAAGCATGCAGGTACAGCAGGCAGTGAAGAAAGCAAATGGCATGTTGGCCTTTATAACAAGATGAATCGAATATAGGAGCAAAGAGGTCCTTCTGCAGTTGTACAGAGCCCCAGTGAGACCACACCTGGAGTATTGTATGCAGTTTTGGTCCCCTAATTTGAGGAAGGACATTCTTGCTATTGAGGGAGTGCAGCATAGGTTAATGCCTGGGATGGCGGGACTGTCATATGCTGAGAGAATGAGCAGCTGGGCTTGTACACTCTGGAGTTTAGAAGGATGAGAGGGGATCTCATTGAAACATATAAGATTGTTTAGGGTTTGGACACGCTAGAGGCAGGAAGCATGTTCCCGATGTTGGGGAAGTCCAGAACCAGGGTTCACAGTTTAAGAATAAGGAGCAAGCCATTTAGAACAGAGACGAGGAAACACTTTTTCTCACAGAGAGTGGTGAGTCTGAGGAATTCTCTGCCTCAAAGGGTGGTGAGGGGAGGTTCCCTGGATGCTTTCAAGAGAGAGCTAGATAGAGCTCTTAAAAATAGCGGAGTCGGGCATATGGGGAGAAGGCAGAAACGGGGTACTGATTGGGGATGATAAGCCATGATCACATTGAATGGCGGTGCTGGCTCGAAGTGCCGAATGGCCTACTCCTGCGCCTATTGTCTATTGTCTATTGTCTATTGTCTATCTAAAAGCCACTTAAACACCAGTATTGTGTTTGTCTCCACCATCACTCCTGGAAATGCGTTTCAGGCCCCTGCCACCCTCTGTGTGGCACATTTCCGCACATCTCAATTAAACTTTCCCCCTCTCACGTACAACTATGCCCTCTAGTGTTGGACATTTCCACCCTGGGGAAAAGGTTGTGTCTGTCTACCTATCTATAATTTTGTATACTTCTATCAAGTCTCCTCTCAACCTCCAGAGAACATGGAGTGTGGAAATTCCATTGAGGTTATTGTAACTTTGTAAAATTGTATCATATTTAATTTTGGCAATTTAAATAAATGACAGAAAACTGCAGGATTGTAAAACAAAACAAAAACCATTCAGTAAATGAACGTTGCTTGTTTAGATGTATTAATGTGTCAGAATGTAGTGCGCCAATGAATGCCTTGTTTGAGAGTCTGGCAGGAATCTGGAGCTCTTTGGCTACAGAATTGCCGTGCAGCCCATCACACCAGGTGCATGAGGAAATTATTTCAGTATGCGATCCTGCATGCTTGTTATGGATTTGGACCCTGCATGAAGGTTGGTGGTCGACAAGACAAGACAAGAGACATTTATTGTCACATGCACCAATTGGTACAGTGAAATTTGTGGTCACCATACAGCCATACGAATAAAAAAAGAACACAGAACACGATAGTCTTCAACACGAACATCTCCACACAGCGGAATAAAAGTTTCCCACTGTGAGGGAAGGCACCAAAGTTCAGTCATCTTCCTCTTTGTTCACCCGTGGTCGGGCCCTCCCGAGCCCTCCGCAGTCATGGCCCGATGTTCAGGCCCTCTTGCCGGGATGATGGAACGCCGATGTCGGAACGGGAGAACATTCTCAGCGGCTTGGACCTCCGAATCGGCCACTTCCTACCGGAGACCGAGGCTCCCGAAGTCCATAGGCCGAGCCGGACGGAGATTCACACCGGCCACCCTCGGCAAAAGGATCCCAGGGCTTCGCGACTGGGAGCTCCACAAACCACAGCTCCATGATGTTGAAGCAGCAGGCCCAACACTCCGGAGCTTCAAACAGCGATCGCAGGTAAGGCATCACCCGCTCCGCAATGTATCCAGCGCTGCGCCGCCGCTGAAGCTTTGGCCGGTCTCCGGCAGGAAAGGCCGCGCCAATCCAGTTGGTAGGTTTCGAGGGGGGGAGGCGAAGATGCGACTCGGGGAATAGTTGCACCTCGCTAGGAAGTGACTGGGAAACGGTTTCCTCTTACCCTACCCCCCTACCCCGCAAGAGCGGAACTCGCTATCAAAACATGGAGGGGACGGGCGACACAAATTGTTTTGGCGGCCATTCAATAACTAAACAGCCCTGTTAACTACAGCCCTGACAGGACTGACGGGATACCAGCGCTGCTTCTCCGCGCTGGCCATATTTCCCGCAAGCCCAGGCAGGTTCACTTAGCGGGACGGGCATAGTGAGCTGGGTTTAGTGCTGGCTGACTCCCGACCTCTCTGGCCACCCGTGGGGGGGGGGAGGGGGGGGCACTCGGGTGGGGACGGGAGAGCGTCAGAGACCCGACCGGGATCGATCCTGGCTGCAGATGAGGCACAGGTCTGCGCCACATCTCCCTCCTCCAATCACCGCACTCTATCCTCAGTCCCACCCCCCCCCACACTCATGTCTCCCTCCTCCAATGATCGCGCTGAATCATCATGTCCTGCCCCCATTGCCTGCTGACTGACGTCTCTCTCATCCAATCGGCGCCCTCGATCAGCAGTCCCACCTCCACTGTCTCACGGAGAGAGGAGATTTTAAAATCCGGATCAGAAAAACCTGGGGGGGGATGTCCCCCACCACTCAAAAGGTGGGGGACTGAAGAATGGTCCCAAACCAAGTTGTCACCGGTCTATCAGTCTGTAGTAGAGTCCCAACCTAAAATGTCACCAATCCATATTCTCCAGTGATGCTGCCTGACCCGCTGAGTTACTCCAACAATTGTGTCCTTTTTTGTAAACCAACACTGCTTGTTTCTACAATACACTAATGTACTTCATTTTTATAACTCTGGCAAACTTTAGGTGAGAATAACTCTGTCTGCAAAAAAACCCTCTAGCACTGCATTCATTCTATAATTTTTTTTTAATGAAGCTCAAAATGTTGACTGAATTGTCGGGGTGCTCACTAATATCTGGACACCCAACTAATTAAGTACAATAAGACACAAACATCAAAATGGGATGGGCCTAAAGGTCATATGATCTACTAGAAGGGATGACCTCTTCAGCAATTGGTCACCTCTGTATTGATCTCTGGTTAACTATTGGCGTATTTACAAGATGGCACAGTGGCACAGCAGTAGAGCAGCTGGCTCACCACACCAGAGTCCCAGGTTCAATCCTGACCTCAGGTGCTGTCTGTGCGGAGCTTGCACGTTCTTCTTGTGACCGCGTGTGTTTTCTCTGGCTGGTCCAATATCCGTCCACATTGCAAAGATGTGCAGGTTGGTAGGTTAATTGGCCCTCTGTAAATTGCCTCTAAAGTGTAGGATCGGTTGGTCGATGTTCGGCATGGATCTCGGTGAAAAAGTGAGTATCAATAATATTTCAATGCTGAAATAGTGAGTATCAATAATATTTCAATTAGTAGACAGGAAGTATATGGTAAGAATATACATAGTTCACAATGAATCTGTTAATGAATGGGTAAGTCCATTAATTCGGTTAAATGTGATGCACTGAATCCATTGTGATGCTGTTGTTCTGAGTTTAATGCAAGTGTGATTTATCACAAAGCCTGCAAAATGCAAAGAACATGCAGGAATGGTAAACAAGGTTATTAATAATTTTCATTCACATAATGGCTAAGATAATGCACCATTCAAATGAGCACTCACTTATTTTTAACATAGGGAATTCTTATTCAGATAGTGATAAATAGCTGAATGGCTGTTGAAAATGGAAACCACATGAATAAATAAATGATACATTTCCCAGCTCTTTCTCCTCGTGTGCACCCTGGGAGCATTATGCATTTTGAGCTCATTCTAACGTTGGATGTGTATCAGCTACAATACAAATTGGCTCAAAATAAAATGGAATAAGCATGCAATTGCCTTGGTGATATGAGTCAGTGTGCTTTATACTCAATGCACATTGCTATGATTTGGATAAGAAAATGCTTCATAATTGAAATGCTTCATAGTCTAAAATAGTAGCTGATAAATTAATGCAAAATGTGACCTTATTCGTGATTGCCAATTTATGTCACATTATGTCCAAGTATGAGGAGGTCGTGTATATTTTGTACACATTGGAATTGTCCAAGGTGCTATCTTAGTAATGGGTTGAATTGTCGACATGACATTGATTTTCAATAGTTTGTTTGAAATCAGATTTCACGCTGAAATCAGAATGGAGACTGGGGTTCAGCTGGAGAACGACGAGCACTCTGTTATCCATTAGTGCCCCACTGAGTCCCAAGATGGTGTCAAGCAGCTTCTAGAGAACCTGTAAACAGGCAGAAAATTGCAGAAAACATGTTTGATGGGGAAATCCATTTTGCTTTAGAAAGGTATCACATTAACAGTATATCCTAGACTAACATTTCTATTTTAGAAATACAAAAAAGAATGAATTGGTGGCATTTAAAAAAAATCATTTTCTGGAATCCTGACAAGGTCAGTGATTATTGTCCATCCTTAAATGTACTTGTCTGCAGTTCTTTCTGGAACTATAGTTACCGGTAGTTTATTTTATTATTGTCACGTTTGTTGGGTGCTATCCAGTTAGCAAAAAGACTATACTTTATTACAATAAAGCTGCACAGATACAGGAGAAAGGGAATAATGTTTAGTGCAAGATTAAAGATAGTGCAAAGGCCTCCAATGGGGTAGATGGGAGGTTAGGACCACTTCCTAGTGGGTGATAGGATGGTCCAATTGCCTGATAATAGCAGGGAAGAAACTGTCCTTGAATCTGGTGGTGTGCATTTTCAAAATTCAGTACCTCTTGCCTGATGGGAGAAAGGAAAAGAGGGGATGGCCAGGGTGAGACTGGTCCTTGATTATTCTGGTCGCACAGCCATCCTTTAAGTGAAGGCACTCCTGCAGCACTGTTGAGTAGGGAGTTTCAGCATTTAAACCCAGGAACAAAGGACTGGTGATATATTTCTAAATCCGGGTGATGTGCGATTTGTGTGTGATAGTGTTCCCTGCAAATGCTGCCCTGTTTCTTCTTGGTAGCAGAGACTTTGGGCTTGAGGGTGATTTTGTTGTAGCCCAGACAAGCAACTGCATTACATTTTATTGATGGTACACACAATAGTCACCAACACCTGGTAGTGGAAGGGTAGTGTTGATCGTATGGGTGTTCTGGTCCTGAATGCTAGGTGAGAGGGGAAAGATTTAATAGGCATCTTAGGAGCAACCTATTCACTCAGATTGTGCTGCCTATATTGGACAAGCTGTCAGAGGATGTAGTTGAGGCAAGTACTATAACAGCATTTAACAGACATTTGGACAGGTACATGGGTAGGAAAGGCTTAGAGGGATATGGGCGATCCATGGGCAAATGGGATTAACTTAGATGGGGTACGTTCATGGACAAGTTGGGCTGAAGGGCCTGTTTCCGTGCTGGTTGAATCCATGACTCTCAGATGTTGGAGCTGCAATTGGGGAGTATTCCATCACATTCCTGACTTGTGTCTGACAGATATCGGAAAAGCGTTGGGGTGTCTGGATGTCACTCACTGTAAGATTCCGGCCTCTGATCTGCTCTAGATGTGACAATATTATGAGACTGGATTGATGATTTCTGGTTAACGGTGATATTCCTGGTGGGAGACCTGACGATAATGTCAATCAAAGTCAAGAGTAGGTGGTTAGATTCTCTAAGAGAACTCTGTTAGGGGCGCAGCAATAGAGTTGCTGCCTCATCATGGCAGAGGCCCGGGTTTGATCATGGCTATAGGTGCTGTCTGTATGGAAGTGTACGTTCTCCATGTAAATGCATGGGTTTTCTCCAGGTGCTCTGGTTTCTTCTCACACTCCAAAGACCTACAGGTTTGTAGGTTCATTGGCTTCTTTAAATTGTAAATTGTCCCTAGTGTGTAGGATATTGCTAGTGATCAGGGTGAGAGCTGGTCGGCATGAACTCGGTGGGCCGAGGGCCTGTTTCCACACTGTACCTGTAAAGTCTAAAGT
Organism: Okamejei kenojei; assembly: GCA_035221665.1. Lineage (NCBI taxonomy): Eukaryota > Metazoa > Chordata > Chondrichthyes > Rajiformes > Rajidae > Okamejei > Okamejei kenojei. Next base: position 52,230,539 of record CM069139.1, on the reverse strand, counting down.
CTCTGGTTATGTAATTTCTCAGCAGTTTTTTGGTTCATGTGTTAACTCCCACTTGCTTGTGTTACAAATGTTACTTGCCACTTATCCACCCACACCTGAATGTTGTCTAGCTCTTGGTGCATGCAGGTACGGACTGGATCAATTGCTGAGGAGATGTGACTGGAATTGATCATCATGCAATTTTCCTCATTTTGGCAGTTTTATTTTAAGAAAATATTAATACATTATAGCTCAGTTATGTTAACAGTATCTGAATTTTATGTTTTTTAAGTAGAATCTTTTGCATGCCATTACATTGTCGATTTAGCAAAGCTGGGTAGATATGCAGGAAATTATTCCTGCAACAGAATGCGTCATGTGGAAGTTTGCACTTACTGAATATTATTTGATTCCAAGGAATTAGGGTCAGTTTAGTTTTACTTTGCTTGGTGTTTACCTAAGTCTTAATTCACGTTTGGTGTATTAAAATATGACTGGATGGATTTCAAAGAAGATTTCGCATTTTTGAGTGTAGAAGGGTCCCAACCCAAAATATCACCTATTGATGTTCTCCAGAGAAGCTGCCTGACCCACTGAGTTACACCAGCATTTTGTATCTTTCTTTGTAAACTAGCGTCTGCAGTTTCTTGTTTCTGCAATGTTTACAGTTTTACTTTTATTTGTGCTAGATTTGGAACTATAAAGATCAGGGTATAAAATTGCATTATTTATTTATAACCAATGCAGTGTAATTTTTATCGGTTCACTAGTGAGGGTTTCTTTAGTTTATTGTATGTGCTGGTTTATATAATGGATTAGAGAAGCATTTAGTAATTTATTGTTTATTTGTCAACATGCAAGCCTCATGACTTAGGATGAAGAACATTCAGAATTCGTATTTCATCCACTTGGATTTTAAATCATCATTCCCGTGGTTACAATTATTTCTCTGAACTACATGTTTCAGGAAAATAAGTTGCATGGTAATTATTTCATCAAGCTAGTTCTTTAAAAAAAACATCCTCTTCGTAATTTACTGTTTTTGATAAAAATAATTATTCTTGCGCAAATTTGAAGCTTGACTTAGATTGATCCTCCCTTCATTCTATTTTGATCACCTACATAGACAGAAATCTGATTATCCGTATTATTATTAAAAGACTGTCCTCTTGATTTTTGCATGTTATTAGATTCACTCTTATGCAATACCAAAATTAATTACTTGTGTTCCAAACTAGCTGATTATTGGCATTGCGATACCATCCCAATGACAACTAGAGATGAGCTGGAAACAGTCTGAGGAATGGGCCTGACCTAAAATGTCACCTATCTATGTTCTCCAGAGATGCTGCCTGACCCGTTGAGTTACTCCAGCACTTTGAATCTATCAATAGAAATGAGCTGCTGGATATGATGATGATTTGAAAGTTATGGGACACCGGAATACATCTGGGGCACATGGAGGTTTGAATTCAGTTTTAAAGTATTGGTGGTATATATATATATAATTTTTTTAATCTGAAACATAAGATTTGGGAAGGGATGCTGCCTGTTCCACTGAGTTACTCCAGCACATTGTGTCCTCCTTTGCAAACTAGCATCTGCAGTTCCTTGTTTCTACAGCAACGGCGGTATTCTACACAACGGAGAGTGTCTGATTCTTCAGTGTGGAGGATGCCAACGTCAGTAGTTATGAGCGGGGAAACACAGTGGTGCAGCTGTATCCTTACTACCTCACAGTCCGATCCCGACTACGGGTACTGAGTTTGTATGTTCTCCCTGTGACCGCATGTGTTTTGTCCAGCTGCTCCGGTTTTCTCCTACACTCCAAAGACGTACAGATTTGTAGGTTAATTGACTTCTGTAAATTGTAAATTGTCACCAATGTGTCGGATAGTGCTCGTGTGATCGTTGGTCGGCGCAGACTCGGTGAGCCGAAGGACCTGTTTCCATGCTCTATCCCTAAAATATAAAGAGACAGATCAACAGAAGAAGAGATTGGCCTTGTCCTATTCCTGTTGATCATCCACCTTAATGAATTTTGAGCCTGACGGAAAATGAACTCTCATCTTACTTCATGTTCTTTACCTCCATCACTTTCCTTTGACTCTGTCTGTCCCTTCCGTTCCATGCCCTGTTCCCATAGTCCAGTCCTGATCTTCCCGCTCTCTGATTCTGAATGGTCAGTCTGTAGCAGAGGTTTGACTTCATCCCCTATATCCCTAGCTTAATAAATTATGGGCCTGACAAAAAATTGTTCCAATTATTCTTGCCCTTATCTGGATCTTTGCTGATTAACATCACTAAAACATCTCAAGTAGAAATATCTCCAGACACTTGAAGTGCCCATAGAGACTGCTGTCTTAATCCATTTCTGAAATTGACTTCAACATAACCAAATTTTGGAAGCAGATTACAGCATGCAGCTGCTGCATTGACAAAATATGTCTTGAACTTTAGGATTTTATTTTTGGTTCAGTTTGGGGTTGTTTTTCAGTTTTTACTAGTATCTGGCAATCAGTTAATTACAGTTGTTAAAACAAACTTTGATCATTGAAGGTCAGCAACTTCTGGTTTAAGTGCAGCCAAAATGAAATAAGAACAAAGTTGGTTATGGTACAGAGAAATTTGTGCAACTTTAAAGATTTAAGAATACTTTTTTCCTATGTTTATATTTATCATCTCTGCCGTCTGCTGTGGCCAATTTGCTGATGTGATTTGGTTCCTGTTTTACCATATGTGACGTCACCCGTAACATTATCTATTCCTTGACTCCAGAGATGCTGTCTGACCCGCTGAGTTACTTCAACTTTTGTGTATATCTTACCATATGTAATATTGCTATCTTTGCTTTATCCTACAGTGTTGCCGGTGACTATTGTAAAGTGCCTCAGTGTAATTTACTATCTTGCACTTTTGTACTTAAAAATGATTGTGCCCATCTATAGCAAGCTTATTACTGAACTGTAGGTAAAAAAACATATAATTTCACTGTACTTGGGTACATCTGACAATAAAGTACCATTGAACTATTCCTTTTTGTTGCCTATTAATCACTTCAGCCTACTCGAGGGTAAGGTGTAGGAGGACCTGTTTTGCTGAGAGCGAGGAGGGCCGCGGATATCGAAGGGAGGATTCGGCAGAGCGCCGCCCAGATCAAAGGGGGGACCCAGAGAGGGGCCGCCTGCGTGTCACGTGTGGTGTCAGGCCTGGTACGCTCCTGTAAGCAGAAGATAAGTCTGTTTGGTGAACTTTATGTAACTTTGTTGGTGCCAGAAACGTGGCGACTCTTGTGTACTGCTTAGATGAGGCGTGCTGCATGATTTTACCGGGTTGTATGCAAAACAAAGCATTTCACTGTAGCCTGAAGAAGGGTCCTGACTCAAAACATCACAAATTCCTCCTCTCCAGAGATGTTGATTGTCCCGCTGAGATATTCCAACATTTTGTGTCTATCTTCGATTTAAACCAGCATCTGCAGTTCCTTCCTACACAAAGCATTTCAATGAATCGAGGTACTTGTGACATTAAAGTATCATTGAATAGCCATGTGCTGACTTCATGCTAATATTGATGGCCAGTAGAGGGCAGTCGTGTATAGAGCAGGGTGAGAAGATTTGCTGACAGATAGATGATTTCTTAAGGGAATTGTCACCTTGTGACATTTTAAGTGCCACTCTTGTACGAGTAACGTCTTCAATGCGATGACTGATGACTATTTAACCTAGTTATTTCATTCAGAAAAGTCATGTAAGATAACACGTTTTCCCTCTGATTTTAAATTATACATATCGTCATCAATATTTTGTCACCTGATGAACGTTAGATTACATTTTTTTAAGCAAAAGAAATGTTGTTAAAAGCAGATTTTGCTCAGTAGGAGGATAATAATTACACAGCAGTCATTTCTAACGTGCAGAATACTAAACATAATTCTTGGTACAAACATTGATGGCTTTACGATATAATGTGCTTTGCTTAGAATTAAGTCTGTCCTCAAAGCCTGCAAGTTTTTAATTAACATATGTAACAATATATTAAACATCACTCCACCCCTATCAAAATGAAAGATTAACTCTCCTTTTAGAAAATTACATTACTACGTCATTGTCTATCATATTAGTTGAGAATTGAAACTGAGTCAGATTTGATTATAGAATAAGGGCAAAACCTTTGCAAATTCTGCTAATATAATTTTGTTAATGCTATTTACTCATTAACATCAAGTAAAGTCTGCCACAGCCCAAGCTGAACATGATTCAATCTGGTTCTAAGACTATATGGGTGAATAACAATAAATTTGTACTGACTGTAATCTACAGCTTGAAATGGAGCTTAATGCATGGAAATTAATGCACCTCTGAGGTTATTCTCAATATGTTTAAAAAGTAGCTTAAATTGCAAATGTCAAAAATGCAACATTATTCTCATGGCATTGGAACAGCCAATAAGATGGAAAACATTGTTATTCAGATTGGCATAACTTTAATATGAGAGAATGTCTTTATTAGCTTGAAGTAATAATACTTTAGTCACTTGCAATATTTTAAAATAGCCTTCAGATAAAAATTACTATTTCAGTGTTTTTTACAGTCTTTAGAGTTTAGAGTACAAAGAGTTGCACTGCATGTGAATTTTGTTTAATCTTCTCAGCTGGGAAGCTGTGGCAGTGTTTTGGTTAACATTCATCCATCAGAGACAAACCAACTATATCAGAAGGGAAGCAGGCAACGTGTTGATGCCAGGTAAAACATTCCAAAGCCCGCCCTGTTCTTCCGCTTCTCTGTAGCTCTGTGGCCTCGCTCAACACCATTCAAACAAATGAATCAATTCTTTGTTTAATTATTATTTAAGAGATCCTGCAACGTATAATTTTGCTGCCAACAAAAAAAAGCATTGATTGATCACTTCAGTGAGGCATGGTGGCGCAGCGGTAGAGCAGCTGCTTTACAGCATCAGAGACCCAAGTTCGATCCTTACCTCGGGTGCTGTCTGTGTGGAGTTTGTGACCACGTGGGTTTTCTCCGGGTGCTCTGGTTTCCTCCCCCATTCCAAAGACATGCGGGTTTGTAGGTTAATTGGCTTTTGTAATTTGCTTCAAATGTGTAGCATGCGAAGGTGGTTCTACCATGGAACTTGTTTGAATGGGTGATTGATGGTCGGCACAGACTTGATGGGCCAAAGGGCTCGTTTTCACGTTGTTTCTCAAAATGCCCTTCCTATAGTGGGGTGACCAAAACTGAACATAGTACTACAAAATGCAACCATGAGTTGTGAGTGCTGCAGTAAATTCCAAGATTCTTATGAGATATATAAATCGAAAAACACAACCACTGCCATTAAAATGTAGTGAAGATGAGCAAAATGTATTGAGATTTTGGCGCTGATTTGCTCTAACCTTTTGCAAATATTTATGACCCTTGCAAATTATGTATAAACAGCAGTTTAACAATTGTGCTTAAAGTCAGCATAAATTTCAAAATGAAATGAAAGGAAAATAGTGCCTTAGGAGTTACAGTGAGCAGTGTTAGTTTGTCTGCAGATTGAAGGGAAATATCAATTATTTTATTGTGACTGGGTTAAAGATTGTGCATCAATTGCAAATGTTGTGCCTTTAACTCCACTGCTTGATATTCATGTTCTTCCAATACGTGGAATGTTGAATGTGGGAAAGATTAATCACATTCACCCTAATCCTTCAACAAATGTCAAGACTGAGTAACCTGCTCACTTGTTTTGTAGTTGGTGACTTGCAGGGATTTTGTTGTGTGGCCGCATTTGCACGATGTCTAAGCTCTTGGTAGAAAAAGATTTTAAATGCGCTATCCTCTTGATTAACTTTTACCAGCCATATAATAAAAGCTTTGTCTCTGGTGCTACGTATCTTTAGGGACCGCTTGTCTTCTGCATTTGGGATTCAATAAGTTTAATGCTTGTTGGCTATGCAAGAATTTAAGGCTGATAGAACTATGTGAGATTATTTAAAAACTGCTGCTAATGGCTTCAGTCGCACAATTAAAACTTTTTTTCTCAACGATTTAGCGCTGAAATTAAACCTATGGGTCTCTGAGTTAGAATGACATTTGTGCAGAATTAACCAATCTTTGAGGGAACTGCTAATTAGAGTCACTAGTGACCAGGTACTATTGCAACCTTTAAGAAACATTTAGAGAGGTACATGGATAGGGTAGGTTTAGAGGATTATGGGCCAAACAGTGAATGGTTCATTGTTAGTTGAGGGGAGGGTGACAATGAAGAGCTAACAATGAAAAGCCTCATTGTCACCTTCACCTCAACTAACAATGAACCATTCTACATTTTCCTTGACCATAGTCCCCTTTGATCTGCTGTTTTCACACACCCTTCCATATCTCTGTCTCCCTCTCCCCTGACTCTCAGTCTGAAGAAGGGTGTCGACCCGTAACGTCACCCATTCCTTCTCTCCAGAAATACTGCCTGTCCCACTGAGTTACTCCAGAATTTTGCATCTATCTTTGATGGAAACCAGCATCTAACTAGTTCTATCCACAGATCAGGAACAATTTACAAAAGCCAATTAGTCTACAAACCCGCATATTTTTCGAATGTGGGAGAGGAACTGCAGCACCCTGAAGAAACCCATGTGGTCAAGGGAGAATGTACGTGCTCCGTACAGATAGCACCTGAAGTAAGGATCGAACCCGAGTCTCTGGTGCTGAAAGGCAGCAACTCTACCGCTGCACCACTGTGTTGCCATAGCTGATAAAGCTCTCATCAATCAAAATCTCTGAGTTGCAGTCACAGTGTGCAAGAAACGTTTGCACAACTTGGCACATCTTAATCCCGGTGAGCCGCGCACAACGTAAGGAAACGTGGCGAGCCATGGCCCATCCTGACAGCAGGCCTGGATCGCCCGCCACGGAACTGGGAACCCACCTGGAGGGACGAACTGAAGGGAATCCACATTAGTCAGGAAATGGTGTTGGGTAAACTGTTGGGACTGAAAGCATGAAAAACATGGATTTATGAAGGGGAAATCATGCTTGACTAATCTTCTGGAATTTTTTGAGGATGTAACAAGTACAATGGATAAGGGAGAGCCAGTGGATGTGGTGTATCAGGACTTCCAAAAAGCCTTTGACAAGGTCCCACACAAGAGATTAGTGTGCAAAATTAGAGCACATGGTATTGGGGGTAGGGATATGGTAGAGAACTGCTTGGCAGACAGGAAGCAAAGAGTAGGAATTCATGGGTCCTTTTCAGAATGGCAGGCAGCGACTAGTTGGGTGCCGCAAGGCTCGGTGCTGGGACCCCAGTTATTTACAATATATATATTAACAATTTAGACGTGGGAATTAAATGTGATATCTCCAAATTTGCAGATGACAAAAAGCTGGGTGGCAGTGTGAGCTGCGATGAGGATGCTATGAGGCTGCAGGGTGTCTTGGATAGTTTGGGTAAGTGGGCAGGTGCATGGCAGATGCAGTATAATGTGGATAAATGTGAGGTTATCCACTTTGGTGGCAAGAACAGGAAGACAGATTATTATCTGAATCGTGTCAGATTGGGAAAAGGGGAGATGCATCGAGACCTGGGTGTGCTTGCACATTAGTCACTGAAAGTAAGCATGCAGGTACAGCAGGCAGTGAAGAAAGCTAATGGCATGTTGGCCTTCATTGCAAGAGGATTTGAGTTTAGGAGAAAGGAGGTCCGACTGCAGTTGTACAGGGCCCTAGTGAGACCTCACCTGGAGTATTGTGTAAAATTTTGGTCTCCTAATTTGAGGAAGGACATTCTTGCTATTGAGGGAGTGCAGCATAGGTTTACCAGGTTAATTCCCGGGATGGTGGGACTGACGTATGATGAGAGAATGGATTGACTGGGCTTGTATTCACTGGAATTTAGAAGGATGAGCAGGGATCTTATAGAAACATATAAAATTCTTAAAGGATTGGACAGGCTAGATTCAGGGTGGAAGATTGCAACCTTCACGTGGTCCGCCCGGTTCCGACTGATGCAATCAACTCGACGTGCACAAACAGAAGATCAAATAGAACAGTCTGAAGAAGGGTCTCGACCCGAAACGTCGCCTATCTCCTTCGCTCCTTAGATGCTGCTGCACCCGCTGAGTTTCTCCAGCTTTTTGTGTAACCCTCGATTCTCCAGCATCTGCAGTTTCTTCGTTAACATCAAATAGAACAAGTTGTCCTACAACTTTAGGCTGTGCATGCCACATGAAAGAAGAAGGCTAGATGCAGGAAAAATGTTCCCGATGTTGGGGAAGTCCAGAACCAGGGGTCACAGTTTAAGAATAAGGGGTCGGCCATTTAGGACTGAGATAGAGAGTTGTGTTTCTGTTGAATTCTCTGCCACAGAAGACAGTGGAGGCCAATTCACTGGATGTTTTCAAGAGAGAGTTAGATTTAGCTCTTAGGGCTAAGGGAATCAAGGAATATGGGGGGAAAAGCAAGAACTGATTTTAGATGATCAGCCATGATCGTATTGAATGACGGTGCTGGCTCGAAGGGCTGAATGGCCTACTCCTGCACCAATTTTTCTATGTTTCTATGATTTGCCTAATGGTTCACAGATGGATATTTCACGTTTTTAATAATTCATCGGTCGTCAAAGTTTCTTTGTAGTATTTCACTGAATTACTAAAGTTGCTTCAGGGGAGCTCAAGAAGAATTTGCAGTTACCTGAGACTTTATGGCATCCCTTAGGAATATCCCAAAACAATCCACTTTAGATGCAAGGAATGCCAGAAAGGAAGGGTTCCATTGCTGATGTCGTTTATAATCACCATTATTTTGGAAGAGTCTACAAAGAGATACACTGCTTCCAGAGCAATAAATTGCAATTTCTATTTCATTTTAAAAGTACTCAGCAACTGGATAAGTCAGAGTTAATGCGTTACCTTGGCTGAGAGTTCATGTTATGCCTGCCCATGAGTGGCAATTATTGAAGGGAAATTTGTGTTGAACCTGTACCCTGAGTCTGACTTTCACGTGGAGCTCAGTTGCCCTCTTAATGATGCCTCAGATAGGATCACACACAAAATAAAAAATCTCGTAGAACAGTGAGTTTTTAGAACAATGGCGCCTCTTGCATATGGATTCAGTGGGGTGTTCCATACATTCTGTGCTGACCGAGAGATTGTGCTATGCATGGTAATAGTTTGGCTGAGCTGTATACAAAAAGGTATTTCACTGTACTGTGGTACATGTGTTAAGAAAGGAATCATTGAACACAACCTCAGTAAGACCCATTGGAGCCTGCTGTGAAATGCAATTGGTTAGGCAGGAACAATAGTGGGCTGTCCGTCCCCTTGAGGCTGTTCTGTGATTCAATTAGTTCACGGATGATATGTACATCAATGCCACACACGCATTTCCTCCATATCCCTTGACACACTAATAAAAACCTATGCATCTCAGACTTGAAAAACCTGTCCATCTCTGTCCCCTGAAAATTTTAATTCACTTGGCATTCGTAAACCCTTTATGTGATTGAATTCCTCGTTTCTGCTTCACCTTTGTGTGATGAAAAAAGTGCCTTTCAAATTCTTGCAATAATATGTCAAACTTGAAAACTCAATCAAATCCAAGCACTTTATGCAGCCCGTCCTTTTCCAAGAGTACTTCACGTCTGCACACCTTTCATTATTAGATTACAGTAAGCACATAACATTGAACAAGAGATTTCAAAGAATATTTCCAGACCATTGCTGCAAAACATTGCAAAGATCTGAATTGTTCTGTTGTACAGTGAAAATACATGACGTCTCATTAAATACAGTGGGGTTATGTTGTATGAGATACACTTGATGCATCAAAATCTTTCTCAGCAGCAGACCACCTGCAAATACTTCACTGTCAAGGGTAGTTTTTCCTCAGGAGAGCACAGGTGATGAACATGCTGCGAGAAGTAGAAATGTTCTTAGTTCAGCGAGTTAGAACTTGTGTTTCAGCAGTTATCAGGCAACTGAACCATCCTCTCACCAACTACAGAGCGCTACTGACCTACTGTCTATCCCGTTGGAGATCCTCGGATTATCTTGAACGGATTTTATTTTGCACTAAATGTTATTCCCTTTATCCTGTATCTGTACACTGTGGATGGCTTGATTTTAATCATGTATAGTCTTTTCGCTGACTGGATAGCACGCAACAAATGCGGGTAGGTGGGACTAGTGTAGATGAGGCATCTTGGTCGGCATGGGCAAGTTGGGCTGAAGAGCCCGTTTCCATACTGTATGACTCTATTACTCTCTATGACTAATCTGGTGCTGTCTCACCAGTGCTCAATTTAATGACACTTATGAGACAAACAATATGAAAAATCATTAAAAATAACTGGGAGAGTACTCTATGACCTGAGACAGTGTGATCTGTGTCGCTCTTCTTCCAAATGCACTGAGCTTTGGTTTGTCTGTAGATCAGGTGAGAGGAGTAGTGGATGTGTTGAATATGCATCTGATGCCCAAATCCATCTCCACACTTCAAATGTTTCATCACAATATGTCTTATTCCCTTTCACTTATGTTTCTGTTAAAATTATGGTGCCTGCCACAAGATGACAAGTTCTGATGTTTAGCTTATTCTGAAGTGGATGCTGATGAAAGGTTGTGAGAAGGTAGTTGGTCTGCTAATATCACCATCACTTGTTTCTTAGATTAAGGTGTATTCTGATACTACTTATTAAGTATTATATGATGAAGGAAATCTACTGCCTGTGCCTGCTTTGGGATATCAAAGGATCCTTACAAAGGATTACAGCTGAGACAAATTTGTCTATGCTTATGTCAGTTGTTAAGGGGCTTCCTATTTTATACTATACATAACTTTATTTTTTTTTTTGATGCATGTCTTCCTCTTGTTGAGTAAAATATTTTAATTCATTCCCACGTGCCGAAGATATCCGGTTGTACAGTATTGCAAACGTGTATAAATCACGTATTAATATAGAGCAGTACAGTGGCGCAGTGGTAGAGTTGCTTCAGTTTCTTCCCACACTCCAAAGATGTACAGATTTGTGGAGTAATTTGCTTCTGTAAATTGTCCCTAGTGTGTAGGACAGTGGTAGTGTACGCGGTTATCACTGGTCGGCACGGACTCAGTGGACTGAAGAGCCTGTTTCTGTGCTGTATCTCTAAAATCTAAAGTCTAATGATCTAACACCCAAAAATTAAACCAAAATTGAAGTATAACTGATATAATATAACGATTGTGGTTTCCTCTGCAACTAAACATTTCATATGAATCATTTAATTGTCTTATTTTTAATGTTGTGGTTTAGTTTCCCCCAGTTTGGCTTTCAACAGCAATACTTTTTTTCTGATATTGTTTATCAAGTAAATCACAGCACTGATTGCTTTTGTTTTCACAATGACTTTAATAAATTTGTTAACAGCTCCCCAGAAAAGATATGAAAAGCTATTTATTATGAAGCTAAAGTAGCTCCTGGCCCACTGCTATGAAACCGATGACATGTTATCTTTGGGTTTCTTGCCAGTTTAATTATCATGGGAGGTCTTGTCTGAAAAGCAGTTATTAATAAATAAATGTTCTCCAATGGATATTTTATGGTGTCCTTTGAATAAGTGCAGTCATATGCAGAGTTTTTTGCTTTATTACCTGTCTTTTAGATGAAGTTTTAATAGTCCCACATAATTCTACTGCGTGTAACCATTATTTCTGTAAGAGGACACCAAGAATGATGGTGACTTCTAATCTGCATAATATTGTCTGTGTAATTCTGCGTTCAACAGTGCTCTCCCATTTGTTAATGGATTAGGAACATTCTTATTTCATCTATTGCGTTTTGGGTACTTTGCTTGATAAAAGGATGAAATTGCTTGTAAGTTATGAGTTGGACTGTGCTGTAATGAATGACATTTAAATTTTAAAACTTTCCTTAATGCATTTCATTATGTGCATAATTCTTGTGCAGTTATACACCGTTCTTCTAATGCCTCACAAAATCATGACTAGACAGCATGAAAAAAGATTCTACATTTCGTAAACTTGACGCGGAAAATCCATAGCATGATTATATTTTCAATAGATGTTCTGTCTTTTTTTTTATAATGATGCTGTATGTCTAGAAGTTACTTGTAACCTATGTTTGCCTTCAACATAGACAAAAATGCTGGAGGAATTCAACGGGTGAGGCAGCATCTACGGAGCGAAGGAAATAGGCAACTTTTCGGGTTGAAACCCTTCTTCACATTTTGAATTCAACATACTGAGTATTTTTTTAAATAGAAACATAGAAAATAGGTGCAGGAGGAGGCCATTCGGCCCTTTGCGTCAGCACCGTCATTCATTGTGATCATGGCTGATCGTCCCCAATCAATAACCCGTGCCTGCCTTCTCCCCATATCCCTTGATTTCACTAACCCCTTAGAGCTCTATCTAACTCTCTCTTAAATACGTCCAGTGATTTGGTCTCCACTGCCCTCTGTGGCAGGGAATTCCACAAATTCACAAGTCTCTGGGTGAAAAGGTTTTTTCTCACCTCAGTCTTAAATGGCTTCCCTTTTATTCTAAGACTGTGGCCCCTGGTTCTGGACTCGCCCAACATTGGGAACATTTTTCCTGCATCTAGCTTGTCCAGTCCTTTTATAATTTTATATGTTTCTATAAGATGCCCCCTCATCCTTCTAAATTCAAGTGAATACAAACCTAGTCTTTTCAATCTTTCCTCATATGACAGTCCCACCATCCCAAGGATCAATCTTGTGAACCTATGCTGTACTGCCTCAATCACAAGGATGTCCTTCCTCAAATTAGGAGACCAAAACTGTACACAATACTCCAGATGTGGTCTTACCAAAGCCCTATACAACGGCAGAAGAACCTCTTTACACCTATACTGAAATCCTCTTGTTATGAAGGCCAACATTCCATTAGCTTTCTTCACTGCCTGCTGTACCTGCATGCCAACTTTCAGTGACTGGTGTACAAGGACACCCAGGTCTCCCTTCACCCCCCCCTTACCTAACCTAACCCCATTGAGATAATAATCTGCCCCCTTGTTTTTGCCGCCAAAGTGGATAATCTCACATTTATCTATATTATACTGCATCTGCCACGCTTCTGCCCACTCACTCAACCTGTCCAGGTCACCCTGCAACCTCCTAACATCCTCTTCACAGTTCACACTGCCACCCAGCTTTGTGTCATCTGCTAACTTGCTAGGGAATTAACTTGCTCCTAATTCCCTCTTCCAAATCGTTAATACATATGGTAAACAGTTGCGGCCCCAACTGAGCCTTGCGGCACTCCACTCGCCACTGCCTGCCATTCTGAAAAGGACCCGTTCACTCCGACTCTTTGCTTCCTGTCTGCCAACCAATTTTCTATCCATGTCAACACCCTACCCCCAATACCATGTGCTCTAATTTTAGTCACCAGTCTCCCGTGCGGGACCTTATCAAAGGCTTTCTGAAAGTCTAGATACACTACATCCACTGGCTCCGCTTCATCCATTTTACTTGTCACATCTTCAAAAAATTCCAGTTTAGGTAAGCATGATTTCCCTTTCATAAATCCATGTTGACTTGGACTAATCCGTTTACTGCTATCCAAATGCCCCATTATTACCTCTTTAATAATTGACTCCAGCATCTTTCCCACCACCGGTCAGTCTAACTGGTTTGTAATTCCCCGTTTTCTCTCTCTCTCCTTTCTTGAAAAGTGGAATAACATTAGCTATCCTCCAATCCACAGGAACTGATCCTGAATCTATTGAACATTGGAAAATGATCACCAATGCATCCACTATTTCTAGAGCCACCTCCCTGAGGACCCTGGGATGCAGACCATCTGGCCCAGGGGATTCATCATCCTTCAGTCCCATTAGCTTACCCAATACTATTTTTCGCCTAATGAAAATTTCTTTCAGTTCCTCTGGCCCCTTAGATCCTCTGTCCTCCAGTACATCTGGGAGATTGTTTGTGTCTTCCTTAGTGAAGACAGATCTGAAGTACCTGTTCAACTCTTCTGCCATTTTACTGTTACCCATAATAATTTCACTCGTGTCTGCCTGTGTCAGAATGATGCCAATCAGAATGTATTTTAGCCGCTGGCTCAAACTTACAAAACTTCTAAGCTTTGCAGATCAATGTTTGCAGCAGCTCCTTTGAAATGAATCCGTTCCCAGTTTCTGTGCACATGTAAATATCTTGAATGAACTCCGAAGTTAAAATGCATATAGTGATTTTAATTAAATATGAGATCATTGTGTTTCTCCAACAGTGTCAACTTAATCACTAAAGCTCTCCTGAAAAATTATGTTTGGCCATTTATTATATATGTTGATCTTCAATAAAGTTATTTGAATGTTGATGGTATCATTGAGCAAATGGCTTTGATGATTTATTGAGGATGTGAATTATATCAGCAGAGCTGTAATGACTAACCCCTTGGGGTTTCAATAATGACTTAGTTATCGCCCCAATTCTTTGTTGCAGCTTTTATTGGATTTTGGGCCACGCTTACCTTGTGCTGTGTTCAAGCCTTATTGGAATCTGATAGGCAAACTGGAAGATTTAATCTCATTGCTCATTGCTAGCTGGTAGTTTAAGACTCCAAAAGTCCAACCCCGCCAACATACGAGCCTCCGTTGCCCTTTTGTAAGAGTGAAAATGCAGATATTACAATGTGCCCAGGCCCCCATTCTGGAGATGCATCAATAACGGAGAAGAGAGAATAATGTTTTGTGCAAGATACGGTAAAGTCCGATTAAATATAGTCCGAAGGCCTCCAATGAGATAGAATGGTTCAACTGCCTGATAACAGCTGGGAAGAAACGGTCCCTGAATCTGATGTGTGTTTTCACACTTCTGTACGTCTTGCCCGATGGGAGGAGGAGGGAGAAAAACATGGCTTTCTCTTTACAATTCTCTGCAATTTTTCACGGTATTGGATGGAGCTGTTCCCAAAAACATGCTGTGATGCATCCCCATAAAATGCTTTCTATGGTGCATCTGTAGAAGTTGGCGAGGGTTGTTGGGGACATGCCAAACTTCCTAGGCCTTCTAAGGAAGTAGAGATGTTGGTGTGCTTTCTTGGCCATTGCTTCGATATGGGTGGTCCAGGATAACTTGCTGGTGACACCAAGGAATTTGAAGCTTTCAACCATCTCTACTTCAGCGCCATCAATGTATTCCAAGGTATGTGAACCTTCTACGCTTCCTGAAGTCGATCACTATCTGCTAGAATACATGTGGTATGTCTGAAAACATGCAAGCTGCCTTAAAGCTCCCACGTGCCAGTCACTCTAAGACCTGGGCTTCAAAATGGTGGCTCCCTCTTCGCAGGTGGACCAGGCAGCTAGTCTGTGTACTCTTACCGTCTGACTCAGATCTTAGCTTATGTTGGTTTAGAGATACAGCGTGGGCAGCACAGTGGCACAGCGATATGAATTGCTGCCACCGTGCCAGAGACCCGAGTTCAATCCTGACTACGGGCGCAGTCTGTGCAGAGTTTGTGCATTCTCAATGTGACCACATGGATTTTCTCCAGGTCCTCTGGTTTCCTCCCACATTTCAACGACATGCAGTTTTGTACATTAATTGGCTACGGTAAAATTGTTAGTTGTCCCTAATGTGTAGGATAGTGTTAGTGTACGGTGTGATCACTAGTTGGTGCGGATTTGATGAGGCAATGGGCCGGTTTCCAGCCTGTATCTCTATAAAGTCTAAATGGAAACAGGCCCAACAGCCCATCAAGTCCACGCCAACCATCTTTCACCCTCCACACTAGTTCTACATTATCCCATTTTGCATCCACCGCCTACACACAAGAGACAATTTGCAGGGGCCAATTAACCGACAAACCTGCACGTCTTTGGGATGTGGGAGGAAACCGACGCACACATAAAAAAAAACATGAGGTCACAGGGAGAATGTGCATAAGTTCATAAAGAGCAGAATTAGGCCATTCGGCACATCATGTCTACTTTGCTATTCAATCTTGGCTGATCTATCTTTCCCTCTCTACCCCATTCTCCTGCCTTCTCCGCATAACCCTTGACACCCGTACCATCCAAGACTCAAATGAAGAATCAAGTGCAAATTCCACACAGAAAGCACCTGATGTCAGGATCAAACCTGGGTCTCTGGCGCCTTAAGGCAACTACCGCTGCACCACAGTGCCACCCCAGACGGTAAAATCCATGATGTAGGGGTAACAGTTATATCCTGCTTGAATCTGTATCTCAACTCTAAGAAATACAGAACCAACTTCTGCTTGGATCAGGGTTTCCACAGACTACTTACTCCTGCTACAAATAAATCAAATATAATTAATGCAAATTATAATCTGGTTTATTCCAAAGATAGACACAAAGCACTAGAGTAGCTCAATGGGTCAGGCAGCATATCTGGAGAAAAAATATGGGTGTTGGAAGGAACTGCAGATGCTGGTTTAAACCGAAGATAGACACAAAATGCTGGAGTAACTCAGCGGGACAGGCAGCATCTCTGGAGAGCAGGAATGGGTGACGTTTCAGGACGAGACCCTTTTGACCAGAAATGTCATCCATCCTTTCTGTCCAGAGATGCTGCCTGACCCATTGTGTTACTCCATCACTTTGTGTCTATCTATTCAGTAAAGAAGTTGGAAGGTCATGTTACAGTTGTACAAGGCATTGGTGAGGCCACATTTGGAGTACTGTGTTCAGTATTGTTCATCATGTTATAGGAAAGATGTTGTTATGCTGAAAAGATGCAGAGAAGATTGACGAGGATGCTGCCAGGACTCACGGGCCTGAGCTATGGGAAGAGGTTCAGGCTAGGATTTTATTCCTTGAAGCACAGGAAAATGCGGGGTGATCTTATAGAGCTTTATAAGATCATGCGAGGAATACATAGAGTAAATGCGCAGAGTCTTTAACTCAGAGAAGGGGAATCAAGAACCAGAGGACATGGGTTTAAGGTGAGGGGGAAAAGATTTAATAAAAACCTGACAGGCAACATCTTTACACAATGGGTGGTGGGTACTTGGAACACGTTTCCAGAGAAGGTAGTTGAGGGCAGATGGGACAAGTGTAGATGGGGCAAGCTGGTTCATGTGGACAAGATGGGCTGAAGGGCCTGTATGACTCTGGGGCTCCAAACGCATCCCATTCATAGGTCATTAATTTGGCTGACTACTCCACCACAGGCCACCACACCCCCTTCCCTCCACCTCAGTTAGCTGTTTAACAGAACAACCTTTTCAGCAGTTCATTGGGACCCCAACCCTTCACCGACCAGCCCCGATCTAAAGAAAGGTCCCAACCTGAAACGTCACCTATCCATGTTCTCCAGAGATGCTGCCTGACCCACTGAGTTACTATAGCACTTTGTGTCACGAATCTTAAGGCACCTTCTTTTTTTCTCTCCGATACCCATATCTCAATGTCTTAGTTTAGTTTAGAGTTACAGCGTGGAAACAGGCCCTTTGGCCCATCGAGTCCGAGCTGACCAGCGATCACCTGTACACTAGTTCTATATAGCTGTATACACTAGGGGAAATTTACAGAAGCCAATAAACCTACAAAACACGCACGTTTTTGGAATGTGGGAGGAAACCTGAGCACCAGGAGAAAACCCATGCGGTCACAAGGAAAACGTACAAACTCCGTACATATAGCTCCTGTAGTTAGGATCGAACTCCGGTCTCTGGCGCTGTGAGGCAGCAACTCTACTGTTGTGTTACTCTGCCGCCCATTGTAGGTGTCCTGCAATCATCATTCCTTGAGTCCTGGATGTGTGACCTAGCTGTCTCTCTTTGTGTGTTCCATCGATGGCGGTAGAAAATAGGAAATCTTTTGAATGCACAACATGCATAGCCTGTCCTGTAGTATATCGGGGCTTGTGACTCAGGGATTTGCAGGGATAAGACTTCAAGTAACGGTTTTGTCAGCTGGCTACACACCACCAATTCAATGTGTCTCTCCACGTAATCTTTCTGTGCCACCGGTTTTGCAACATTCAGCAGGTTTCTGTGTCAGGCATTTGGGAAGGTTATTGATCCAGCAGCACATCTGAAGGAGGTGTGCAGTCTCCACAGCAACTTCTTGGTTTCCACATTTAACTGTGTTCAGTCAACAGGAGTTGTCCGATTTAGTCTTCAATAAAAGTGAGCACTCTCGGCTTCAATGCTATTTCAAGAGCAAAATCCATTATCATTTAAGCAATGGAATGAGAATGTCTGTCTTGATTATTTTCTATAAAAGGCATTATTTTTGGTACATTTAAGAACCTATTTTTGGAGGGAACATATTAGGTGTGATAAATACTCTTAACAACTCAGCTTTATTAGAAAAATGGTTGCACATGGTAGTTTCAATTCTGATTATGTTTTTGTCTGTTTAACCGTGGTATGATTTATATTCATTTATCAAACATACCATTTTATCTGGATTTCTGGAATGGTATGCTTCAACTTTCTTTTGCAGAGCTACCTGTTGTATTTCATATTAAAGACCATTTTAATTTCCATAAATTCCATAAGGTTACTTCCAGGAATTGCTGGGTGCACTGGGTATGTTTTAGTCATACAGCATTGAAAGCCACACGTTACAGCGAGACCAAGCACGTAGAGCAAATAGTTTTATTAACAAAACGCCATTTGAAATACACGTGCACGTAGTCGAGAGAAATGGTTTTAAGTTGTTGTCGTTGCAAAGAGCACTACCTAATTGAACACACCTCCTAACTCAAAAACCCGCAAAAAAACACTGTCTTATGACAGTCCCGACTTCTGACGAGAGTTCTGCATAACATAGCTTAACCACTGGGTGCCGCTACATGAAACCCCCAGACCAGACGAACGAAAAAGGGCAGGAGTCCGAATAAGGCAGCCGGACCGCATGGACACAGGACCAGTGAGCAATGGCACAACAGGCGTAGGCAAAGGTGGGTGTGGGAGGGATGGCGTACGACCTCCACGGTGGGGCTGGGCCACCAGCACCGGGCGATTGATATCGAGATGAGCAGGCTTACACCGGGGCACCGAAACGACCTCCTGCCGGCCCCCGATGTCCAGAACAAAAGTCACGACGACAGGTTGCAGCACTCGGAAGGGACCCTCGTAAGGGGGCTGCAGCGGGGTCCGGTGCTAATCACTACGAAGAAAAACAAAATGACAGTCCTTGAGAGCAGGCGGGACATGGGAAGTAGCAAATCCGTGGCGAGAGGTGAGGACAGGAGCAAGCTTGCCCACCTGCTCGCGAAGGTGCACCAGCACAGATGAAGGGGGTTCCTGCTGCCCACATGCCACTGGAATGAAATCGCTGGGTAACTTGAGCGGGGAGCCATACACCCTCAGCGGATGAAGCAGCCAAATCCTCTTTGCGGGCGGTGCGGATCCCCAGCAAAGCCCTCGGCAATTCATCCAACCAATCAGGGCCCGTGAGCCGTGCCTTCAAGGAGGACTTCAGGTGCCGGTGAAACCGTTCCACCAGACTGTTGGACTGAGGGTGGCACGCTGTGGTGTGGTGTGGTGCAGCTGAGCGCTGAGCAGTTGGGCCCCGGTCCGATGAGATGTCCGCTGGAACAACCGAAACGAGCAACCCAGTGAGCTGTGAGGGCACGTGCACGTGTTGCGACTGAGGTAGCGGCGAGTGGAACGGCTCGGGCCATCACGTGGTGAGCAGGTGGGTGACACCGCGGGACGGCGGTAGAGGCCCCACAAGATTGACGTGGACGTGGTCGTAACGGTGTTGTGGGACGGCAGGTCCTGCAGAGGTGCTCTCACGTGACGCTGGACTTTGGATGTTTGGCAGGGGACGCACGCCCTGGCCCAGGAACCGATTTGCTTATGTAGCCCGTGCCACACGGATTAAGCCGCCACCAGCGCCGTGGTTGCCAGGATAGAAGGGTGGGCTAATCCGGGGACGGAATCAAAAATACGACGTCGCCAAGCTGTAGGGACAATGGGTCGCAGTTGCCCAGTGGTGACATCGCAGAGGACGGTGATGTCAGTGGATCCAAGCCGGACGTCCTCCAGATACAAACCCGAAATGGCGGTGCGATATGCTAGCATCTCGTCGTCGTCCCATTGTGCAGCAGCCAGGGCTGAATAGTCAATTCACGGAGGTAAAACCAGAACGGCATTGATGGCACTATTGGGATAAGGCGTCGGCGACCTGGTTCTTACCCACCACAAGTGGTATACAAGTGGTATACACCAAAATGGAAGCCAAATGGCGCTGTTGCCATGCGGACCAGGGATCGGACGCTTTAGCGAAGACGGAGGTAAGGGGCTTGTGGCCTGTAAAAGCCATGAAGGGTCTCCCCCTCCAGGAAATAACGGAAATGACGGACAGCCAGGTAGAGGGCCAGGAGATCACGATCGAACGCGCTGTATTTTCTCTCTGGAGGGCGCAGGTGTCAGCTGAAAAAGGCAAGTGGCTGCCGGCGACCGTCAATTAATTGTTCAAGGACCCCTCCAACAGCAGTGTCAGGAGCGTCCACGGTGAGAGCGGTAGGGGCAGTGGCCCACGGATGGACGAGCATTGTTGCGTTTGCCAGCGCCTCCGCACTGTCGAATGCGGCCTTGGTCTCGACATCCAATACCAGATCCTGCTGCTTGCTTGCCAAACACTTTAACAAAGGTCGCAGGGCCGCCGCTAGTTCGAAACGATAGTAGAAGCTTATCATACCAACGAACTCCTGGAGACCCTTCACTGTGGATGGCCTCCACCTTGGCAGGGAGCGGGATTGCACCATGTTGGGTGACATGATGGCCGAGAAAGGTAATCGGGTTAAGGGCATACTGGCACTTGGCTGGATTAATGGCGAGGCCATGGTCACTGAGGCGCTGGCAAAGTAACCAGAGGTGCGCACAGTGCTCTTGATGAGAGTGACTGGCGACGAGAATGTCATTGAGATAGATTAATAAAAAGCCCAACCCCCGGCCAACCATGTCCATAAGCCGCTTAAAGGCTTAGCGGCATTTTTGAGGACAAATGGCATTCGCAGGAATTCAAATAGTTCGAAAGGGGTGATAATGGCGGTCTTGGGCACATCGTCCGGGTGGATAGGGATCGGGTGGTAGCCGTGCACTAGGTCAATTTTGGAAAAGTATTTTGCCCCGTCCAGATGGGCCGTGAAATCTTGTATGCGACGGGCAGGATATCGGTCGGCTGTCGTGGCGTTGTTGTGACGGCGATAATGTGCCGAATATGGAATTGGGCCTCGATGTGCTGAAACCATACGTGAGGTTGTGCCGTCCAGAAAACGGGCAGCTTGACCGCAACTGTGTTCGGCATCGAGGTTAGCAGCTGCGTCCATAGTAGCGGATCCAACGTTTTGGATCGATGGGATCACCAATTGTGGCGAGACCAAGCGGGTAGAGCAAATAGTTTTATTAACAAAATGGCATTTGAAATACACGTGCACTTAGTCGAGAGAAATGGTTTTAAGTTGTTGTTGTTGTTACTAAGAGCACTAGCTACCTGAACACACCTCCTAACTGTTAACCCTGTGAAAAAACCCTGTCACTTGACAGTCCTGACTTCTGATGAGGGTTCTGCATAACATAGCTTAACCACTGGCTGCCGCTACAGCTTGGCACAAATCCCTCTAAACTTTGCCTATCCATGTACCTGTCCAAACGTAATTTAAGTGTTGTGATATTACCTGCCTCAACTATGTCCTCTGGCTTCTTCTTTTGTGTGGCGTGCACAGCCTAAAGTTGTTGGACAACTTGTTCTATTTGATCTTCCGTTTGTGCACATCGAGTTGATTGCATTAGTCGAAACAGGGCAGACCACGTGAAGGTTGCAATCTTCCACCCCGTCCTCTGGCTGCTCGTTCCATATACCCATCACCCTCTGTATGAAAAAGTTGCCTCTTGGGTTCCTATTAAATTCTTAAGTTATAGGAGCAGAGGTGGGCCATTCCACCAATCGCGTCTACTCCACCATTCAATCATGGCTGATCTATCCCTCTCAAACCCCTTCTCCTGCCTTCTCCCCATAATCAAGTACATGGTAATCCCCACCTTAAAAATACCCAATGTTCTCCACAGCCATCTGTGTATTTATGTATTTCCCCTCTCACCTTAAACCTATGTCCTTTGGTTCTTGTTTCCCCTACTCCGACTAAACGGGTGTGCATTTACCCTTCCTAGTCCTCTCATGATTTTGTACACCTCTATAAGATCACCCCTCATCTTCCTGCGCTTCAAGGAATAAAGTCCTAGACTGCTCAACCTCTCCCTATAGTCCCTGATGTATTTAATGGTCTACCTCCTCTGTCATGTTAGATCCCACATTCGGTCTGGATATCAAATTAGACACAGAAACAGAAATAATGAAAGATGGATGGTAAATAAAAACAAAGCAAGAAAAAGTTTTCAAGTTGTGATTTTTAAAAACAATTACTGATTTGATTGGATGAGACTCCACACATTTTGAGAGGTTGATTGGCAGTTATTCATGACGCCATTAATGTACATTTAATGGCACATAATGGGCAAATGCAGCAACTGTATTTCTTTTATGATCTTCAGGAAGAAGCATAGCAATTGTTCAACTACACATGGTGATTTGTAACTACAACATCTCACCATTGGCATTGGCTTCTAGCATATTGGCGCATTAATAATGTTGTAGATCACAATTTTATTTTTCAGAAGAACATGACCCAACATGTTGTGTTGGAAGGAACTGCAGATGCTGGTTTATACTGAAGATGGACACAAAATGCTGGTGTATCTCTGGAGAATAAGAATAGGTAATGCTTTTGGTCGAAACCCTTCCTCAGAAGAGGTGGGGAAGCGGGGGGTATTAAACGAGTAAATAAAGTAGAGGGGTAGAGATTATTCCACCCCCTCTCCCACCTCTGTTTTCAGTCTGAAGAAGTTCGAACCCAAAACGTCACATATTTGTTTTCTCCAGAGATGCTGCCTGACCCGCTGAGTTACTCTATGGCCCAACATATTTCTAGCCAGCCAGCTTTTCATCTGAAGCTGGGAATTGAATTGCAGAGGAAGTGTACAGGTTCACATTGAGCCCAAAGCTGGTAAGCTAACTCTCCGAAAATCCAACCTGTTGTGAGTTATGTAAGATAATTAATATTTATGCTAAAAGCAAGTTACTTTCAGCAGTTTTCTGCATGACTAACATTGGTTACATTAAAAGAGGAAGATGATAGGTTCTCGATTAGTAAGGGATCAAAGGTTACAGGGTGTAGGCAGTAGAATTGGGTTAAGAAGGAAAAATATATCAGCCATGATAGAGTGGTGGAGTAACAATTGGCTGAATGGCCTAATTCTGCTCCTATGTCTTATGGTCCTATGCTATTATTTAATCAAAGGCATGCTGCCAGTAAATGAGAAAGTGTCAGTATCTTGGACAGTGCAAAGATAATAATGCTTCCCAGAAGCAATGATCTAAAGGTGATGCAACTTGTCCTCAAATGTGTTCTGATGTGCTGCTGATGTAATGGCTGTCTGTTAATATTGGCAAAACTACTTTATTTTGGGGAGGCACGATAGTGCAGAGGAAGAGTTGCCTCCTTTTAGAGACGGTAGACCAGGGCTCGATCCTGACTATGGGTGCTGTCTATATAGAGTTTGTATGTTCTCCCCATGACTGTGTGGCTTTTCTCCAGCAGTTCCAGTTTCCTCCCACATTCCAAAGATGTACAGGTCTGTAGGTTAACTGGCTGCCGTAAAAAAAATTGTAAATTGTCCCTAGTGTGTAAGATAGTGCTAGTGTATGGGGATCGCTGGTCGGTGTGGACTTGCTGGGCCAAAGGGCCTGTTTCCGTGCTGTATCTCTAAACTAAACTAAACTAATCACTGCAAGCACTGTGAATGACAAGACAACTTACACAATGTGCATGTTACATTCACCATAAATGTTATCATTAAAAAAAACATTTATTTTAACTCAATTGGACTTGTTCAACTCTTTGTTATATCTCATCAATAAATGTTAAAATACTTTTAAGAAAAACATGTTTAATTAGTCTTTGATCTCACTAATTCTTTGTGTTATGTGTTGTTACATACTTGGCTAATAAATTAGTAACAATTACAATTACAATAATTTAAGATGAAACCAAAAGGGAAAAAGGTTTAACACATTATTCACAATATGTCACCAACCGTGAATACACGGAACAATCAGCTGGTTGCTTGAAACTTCTAACAAGTATTATTGATGCCTGATTAACAGCATTGTGACAATAGCCTTGTAGTAGCACACTATGAATCTACACCATAATATAAAATTCATATTCATTATCAACAATGAATTAAGTTTATTAAATTGCTTTAGGGCCACTGCAGATGATCATTATTTACGAGAGCATGAAGACTATTGTGATGAGATAATTCAACATTTCTTTGAAAGCAATGGAGCTGGGAATATTGAAATAACTGACAAAATTGTCCTTCAGGGTAGGTAAACAGGTATTGCGTTTGAAGATTCATTAACTAACTCACTATATTTGACAGCCCTAGGATATCCGAAGCGTATTCATTTTTTAAAATTATTCTTTCATTACAAAACAAAGGTAAATCACTGAGTGCCATTTCAACGTTTTGATGCAGGTTATTTTAAAAACTCATTAGTGACTGATTTCTCAAAGGAGCTCTTAAATAAGATTTAGGCCTTTATCCACATAAGGGTAGATCACCTGGCTTTTAAATTATGGTAGTCTGCCTCCAATATACAACTCTTATTTTATTCTATTTATGCCTTGAGATCTGTCTATGTAAAAGAGACTGTGCAACATTAGTCGTGAATATAGAGTTCAATTCATTGTGAATGTTTAAAAATGACCTACGCTGCAATTGTCATGCAATAATCTTTTATGACATTACTGCTTTCTACTCTTTTTCTAGACCATTATAATGGATTCATGGGAAAAAAATATTCAAAAGCATCAAAAATATAGGTACAAAATATTGTGAAGCTGAAATAATTCACAAGGTATGCTCTTGCAAAGACGGTGAACTAATTCTATGAACAAGATAGACTCAAAATGCTGGAGTATTTCAGTGGGTCAGGCAGCATCTCAGGAGACAAGGAATAGGTTCTATTCCTTCAGTATTTCATGTCTATCTTTGGTGTAAAACCAGCACCTGCAGTTAGCTTCCTACACACTAACTCTACGAACAACCTTGTGCAAAACTGATCTCTAAACTCCTCATGCATGTACAGTGAAAATCTTTTTTTAATTGTGTGCTAACTAGTCAGCAGAAAGACTATACATTTAAAATCGAACCTTTCACAATATACAGATACATGATAAAGGGAATAATGTTTAATGCAAGTTAAAGTCCAGTAAAGTCTGATTAAAGATAGTCCGAGAATCTCCAATGAGGTAGATAGTAGGTCAGGACCGCTCTCTAGTTGTTGATTGGAGTGGCTCTAACGGTATTGTGTTTTTGAATGGAACTAATCAGAAATGAATTTTCCTCCTCTGAAGATCCATAATAAGCTCGTATGTTTTCTGACCACTCTTTTTTGTGAGACAAGGTTTTGGGAAATGTTCATCACAGTGAAGGTGGCTTTCAGGAAAGTGAGGTAACTGTTTATGATTTACAATTCAAATGTGACTGAATACGGCTGAGCAGCTGATAGCCCACTAATAAAATATACCACTTGTTTGACTCAAAGCACTAAAAGAAATGAGTTTTCAAGTATACACCAGAGCACAATAAATTTGGTGGGACTGACAGAGAAGTGAGTCGGATTTGAGATTAGCTGGGGATGAAATACGTAAATTGGCAACTGCTTCTGTGCAATTCTCAAATCAACGTAAAGAATAACATTAAGAAAGATATCGCTGTTTCAATAATATCTAAACACTTTGAAACATCCTATAGCTAAAATTTGAATTGAATTCCTTTTTGAAGCAAACAAAACCACCTTATCCAAGCCATTTAAAATAAGATATAAAATGCATCACTATTCCCTGCAGACATAATTGAATTGTAAATTAAGCTTCACAGGCAAAGCTCTTTGATATAAAATAATATTGCAGATCTGTACAGCAAAGCATGCACAGAGAATTCAGAGTAGTTGTGCCTTTCATAATAGCTATTGTGAATCATAATCATAATCATGTATGGGACAGCTGACTTATAAAGACACAATGAAATGGCCCCAATGCAGAAAGTATCAAAATATTGTACTACAAAGCCTTGACATAAAATTTGCATACTTATTTTTACATTCTTGCAAGGCCTTTTCCATCAATGCCATCCTTCAACACCCCCCCCCCCCCCCCCACCCTACCCCTGTATTATTTCAGTGCTATGAGCCATGGGACCTCTGCGTTTTTGCCTTTGCTTTCTTGATTAGTAAGAGTGTCAGGGGTTATGGGGAGAAGGCAGTTGAGAGGGAAAATAGATCAGCCATGATTGAATGGTGGAGTAGACATGATGGGCCGAATGGCCTAATTCTGCTCCTATAATTCTTGAACTCTGGCCTCTTAGTTTAGTTTAGACATATAACATGGAAACAAGCCCTTCGGCCTACTGAGTTCACACTGACCAACGAGCACCCGTACACTAGTTTTATCCTGCACATTAGGGACAATTTACAGAGGCCAATTAACCTACAAGCTGTATGTCTTTGGGATGTGGGAGGAAACCAGAGCACCTGGAGAAAACCCACACGGTCACAGGGAGAACTCGTAAACTCTGAGATCAGGCAACATCTGAGATCAGGACTGAACCCAGGTGTCCTGTAAGACAGCAACTCTACTGCTGCGCCACTGTACTGACCTACTCATGCACACTTTCATATTTGATCACCTTCCCCATGGGGTGGGGAGGGTGGTGTGGGGCTTGCATTCAACATTCATGGACTCTATACCCTTCCTTCTCTTTTTTTTCTTTTTACAATGCTCCTTCTGACCTATCTCTGACTCAGTCTGCAGTAAATCTCTTGTAGCGCAGTTACATTTTATTTGTTGTACAAACCCAAATGAATGTGATGGCCAATTGCACTGAGTTTGAGCCAGTGAATCGGAGATCAATGCTGTGCAGAGCTAATTACAGCATAATATGTTGGAGTTAATCATTCTTTGCCGCTTCCCTTCCTAATTGCTGTGTGTAACAGTAGCGGAATGATAGGGAAGGGATAGGAAAAATGCACAGTCTTTTACCCAGCGTAGGGGAATCAAGAACCAGAGGACATTAGTTCAAGATGAGGGGGGAAGAATGTAATGGGAATCTGAGGGGTAACTTTTTCACAGAGGGCGGAGGGAAAATGGAATGAGTTCCCGGTGGAGGTAATTGAGGCAGATACTATCACATCATTTAAAAGACATTCAGACAGGTACATTAACAGGAAAGGTTTGTAGGGATATGGGCCACAGATGGGCAGGTGGGACTAATGTATATGGGGCAGCTTGGCTGTCATGGGCCAGTCTAGCCTCTATGTCTCTATGGCTTGGTCCTGTTATTTTCTTGTGTTCTTCTGTGCTCATTATCACCTTTCCCTATGCCCACCTCAATTCATGGTGAAACTGCAGGACAGATTAGGGGCAGCAAAGTGGCGCATCGGTAGAGTTGCTGCCATACAGCTCCAGATACCTGGGTTTGATCCTGTCTATGGGAGCTGCCTGTATGGTGTTTGTACATTCTCCCGTGGGTTTTCTCTGGGTGCACCCATTTTCTCACTCACTCCAAAGACGTACAGGTTTGTAGGTTAATTTGCTTCTGCAGCTAATTTACGAACATTGTAAATTGTTCCTAGTGCCGGATAGTGTTAGTGTGTGGGGTGATCACTGGACGTCGTGGACTCGGTGGGCCTAAGGGCATATTTCCACCCTGTATCTCTAAAGTCTTAAGGCTAAAGGCAAGAAAGCTGATCACACGTAACCAGTCAGGGTGGCATGTGACCGAGAGGGGAACCTGCAGGTGGTGGTCTGAACAAATGTCACCTCTCCATTTTCTCCAGAGCTGCGGCTTGGTCCGCTGAGTTACTCCAAGACTCTGTGTCTTTCCTTGCAGCCCTTATCCTTTACATCTGTAAAGGGTTGCAGGCTAAGAAGATGTCTTCAGGGTCCCCTTGGCAAGTAACTGAATGCACCTTGTAGACAGCATGCACTGCAGCCATTGTATCATGCCTACTGATTGTGATGATTATCACGCTGTAAAGGAAATACATTTTGGAAAGTGTTAAGTGGAACATAAACCAAATTAATTACTTTGGGGATTTAATCCATAACTTTCACTTATCGGATGTTTACAATTCAATACTTAGCTCCTGTGTTGATTTGATATCCAGGCTGAGGTGTTTAATCAAAGCAGAAGAGGTATTTATTACCAAGGACAAACATAGGTTATCCCTTTTTTACTGCAGTTGAAAAATTAAAGATTTGATTTTATTGTGATTGAAACATTTTACAGGATTAAATGTAGTAACTGGATAGTTTAATGCAATATTGAGTTAATGGGCAAATATTGAAAGGAATGAACAACTAAAAAGCACTGGGCCCTGTAAGTGTTTGGTGGAGACTATCTCTGAAGCCTATAGTTACTCTTGTTCTCAGAAACACTGCTCTAGTTTTGTCCTATTGCATGTTAAGTGGAAACTTCAACACAGCCTTCCAATTACTGGACTATCGAGGCTCAGGTAAATGAGGATAGAGATTTCCTAATAAGTGGCAATATTTTACTGGGCCATCTCTTTCATGGTCATCCTGAAATAATGCTGCTTAGGTGTGTGCATTGTATTGTGGAAAAGACACAAATTAAGCATGCAAACAGTTTTAGCATAGCCTCATAATTGCTGGTTGCTGCGTGGAGTGTAGATGGAGTCAATAGAAGGGACATTGATTTGTGTGATGGTCTGGGCTACAATTGCTCTGCAATTCTTGCAGTCTTGGATGTAGCTGTTCTCAAACCAAGCTATGATGCATCCCAATAAAAGGCTTTTTACTTATCTGTAGAAGTTGGTGTGAGTGGTTAGAAACATGCCACACTTCCTAAGCCTTCTAAGGAGGTAGAGGCGTTGGTGTGCTTTCTTTTTAAATTAATAGTTTTTTATTGGAGGGAAAGAAAAAAAATTCACAGTACATCTGATGTATAGCATTACATTTTCCTCCATTTTGTTTTTTATAAATAATAATAATAATAATAATAATATAAACAAAATAACCCTAACCCACCCTCCCTAAACGCCCCTTGGCAGCTTATTTTTTCACAATCCAAATATATTACAAAATCAAATGCACTTTTTAGCAATAATAAAGTAACAAAACAAAATAAAGGCAGATCCCCACTTAATGTCAAGTGCCCTCAGTCAACGGATAGTTCCTTTAGACCCTCAAAGTATGATAAAAAAAGGTTCCCATTTTCAAATAAAACTTTTTCACAGACCCCCTCAATGTCAATTTAATCTTTTCTAACCTTAAAAAAAACATGACGTCTTCCAGCCAAGCCGCAGCAGATGGAGGAGTGTTTAGATTTCCAGACCAGCAAGATTCTCCTACGGGCCAAAAGTGATGTAAATGTAATGATATCAGACTGGGTTGTATTTAAACCCAAGGTTTTATCTGCTACACCAAATACAGCTACAAGCGGGCAAGGTCTCACTGTCATCCCAAGGACTTCACTAATCGTTTTAAAAACCACTGCCCAGTAGTTAACAAGTTTGGGGCAAGACCAGAATGCATGAGCTAGATTGGCTGGAGAGAACAACCATCTGTCACAGCCAGCGTCCGTCCCTGGATATATGTTAGCAAGCCTAGCTTTGCTTAAATGAACCCTGTGTAAAACTTTAAATTGTATGCGCCCCAATCTAGCACATGATGACGAGGAGTGGACTTTTTTCAGCGCTTCTGTCCAGCATTCCTCAGACAGATTCATACCAAGGTCATCCTCCCACCTAGCTTTAACTTTGTTCAGGTTTTGATCTCCTAAATGCATCAATCGAGAATATACAGCAGAGATCAGTCCTTTATTTGCAAAGGTAAGAGTGAGTTTATCCAACACTGTGACAGGAGGGAGATCAGGAAAAGAAGGAAATTGTTTTCATGACAAAGTGGCAACCTGAAGATATTTAAAGAAATGATTATGTGGGAGGCCATGTTTTTTGTGTAGGTAGATCGAAACTACAAATATGTTGTTAGTGTATAAATCCTTAATGGACATAAGACCATTCAAACCCCACTGTCGAAAGGTTGAGTCAAGTGTAGAGGGGGGGAATAAATGGTTACTGTGAATGGGACCCAGAACTGAAGCTGATGTAAGCTTATAATGGCAACGAAATTGGTTAAAAATTTTGATGGTTGATAGTACGACAGGGTTGGATGTAAATCTAGAGGGTTTCAATGGCAGGGAGGAATATACTAAAGCTGGGAGAGACGAGGAGTAACAGGATTGTGATTCAAGCAGACACCAGTCTGTATCTGGTCGGTGGAGCCAGAGTAATATCTTTTGGATATTGGATGCCCAGTAATAATTAATAAAGCTAGGAAGGCCCAGTCCACCTACTTCACGATCTCTTTGGAGAGTACACTTATTGACCCTTGGAAGCTTTTTACCCCATATAAAGGAGGTTATAGATTGGTTAACTGTGTTAAAAAATGACTTGGGTAGGAAAACCGGCAAATATTGGAACAAGTAAAGAAATCTGGGAAGTACAGTCATCTTCACTGACTGCACTCTCCCAGCCATAGTGAGTGGCAGACTACGCCATCTCTCAAGGTCAGCCTTCATTTGGCTAACTTGAGGCATGTAGTTAGCTGCAAACAGGGATGTGAAAAAACGGGTGATGTGTATTCCTAAATATACAAACCCTTCTTGAGATATGGGAAATGGCAGGGTTTCCTGTTGGATCTGTAGGGCTAAGTTGATGGGAAAGCATTTGCTTTTTTGGAGGTTTAGTTTTAATAGCCAGAAAAAGTGCCAAACTGATCCAACAAGGACACAATTGCAGGGCTACTGGCTATAGGGTCGCTCACATAAAGAAGGAGGTCATCAGCATATAGAGACACACGATGTTCCCTGTTTCCTCTCCTAATGCCCTGGAATAATGTAGTTGACCTAAGTGTAATAGAGAGAGGCTCAATTGCAATGGCAAAAAGAAGCGGAGACAGTGGGCAGCCTTGATGAGTGCCACGTATTTAATGAAAATAATCAGATCGCAAATAATTTGTCTGTATACATGCTAAGGATGAATGATATAATAGCTTAACCCAGGCTACAAATATTTTGCCAAATCCAAATCTCTCCATGACTGAACAAATATGGCCACTCCACTCGATCAAATGCCCTCTCCGCGTCCAAAGAGATAACAGCCTCTGGGCGCGGAGAAGCACTGGGCGAATAGACAACGCTGGCCAATCGACGGGTGGTGTGCTTTCTTGACCATTGCATCAATATGACTAGTCCGGGGCAAGTTGCTGGTGAACAGTTCATTTGTCGCTTTTAGCTGCTGTACATCGATCTGGTTTTTAACATTTTAGAGGCCTGTACCATCACTTATAGCACTTGTCATGGGCAACTGTGAGTGGAGTTTAATGTGGCATGTGCAAGGTCATTTAACTCAGTAAGAGCAATTAAAAGGTAGATTATTGTTTACCTATTGTTTATTGTCACATGTACTGAAGTACAATGAAAAGCTTTTTGTTGTGGGCTAAGCAGTCAGCGGAAAGACTATACATGATTACAATTGAGCCATCCTCAGTGTACAGATACAGGATAAAGGGAATAACGTTTAGTGCAAGATAAAGTCCAGTAACGTCCGATTAAAGATAGTTTGAGTCTCCGATAGCGTGAGGGTCTCCAAATGTCAAATCCAGTCAAATCAAATTATCTTATGAGTACAATCAAGATATGCACAAGCACATCAGGTGGTGCATATAGAGTGCAGAATATAGTGTTACTGCATTATAACACCATAGTTAGAGGAAAAAGTCAAAGGTCGAAAAATCGGGACTACATCCTAACTTATGGGAGATGTGTTCAATAGTCTGATAACAGCAAGGAACATCCGTAACCTGATGGAAGGTACTTTCAACTTTTTGTATCTCCTGCCCAATGGCAGAGGGAGGAAAGAGTCTCAAGTAGTATTGAATGTTTGTGAATGTGTTAGACTGGAACATAACAAAAAAAGGATACAATTAAACTGAGAGTGAGAGGCGGTTGGTGGCAAAATGGGGTGAAACTTTGCCAATTGTTGGAACCATTTTATCTCTCTCTCTCTCTCTCTCTCTCTCTTTTCTCCTCCCCCCCCCCCCCCCCCCCCCCCCCCCCCCCCCCCCCCCCCCCCCCCCCCCCCCCCCCCCCCCCCCCTGTGTTCACCATTTTTTGAATCCCTTCATCCCTGGGCAGTTGCCAGGCTGTGATGTAACCAGTCTAAATGCTCTCTTGTGTAAACTTGTATAAATTCGAGAAAGTGTTTGTTCACATACCAAATCTCCTCAATCTACTAAAGGCCCTGTCTCACGGTGCGAGTTGACCCACGAGGTACCCCGAGTGAAAGACTCGTGGTTGTGTATGAGACTTCAAGTTTATGATCACGGGTATGTCATTCCTGCGATGTTCCAACTTCCTCTCCCGAGTTACCAAGTCCTCTCCCGTTACTCGTGAATGAAGGTATGTTTAAATAAAGCAACAATGTTAAAGAAGACATCTCCATCCTGTGTGGCTTTGAGTTTATTTCAGCGCGGCCACATCTATTGATACGACCTACAAAGGGAAAATGCGCACCCTCCAGTAACCAATAACGTGGTAAGTGCATTTCTTGGTGCTTTATGTTTTTAAATACTGCATTTCCCGGGGTGGGGGGAGAGCTCAGTTCACAGTGTTTGGGGAGTCTGGCGTTGTGAAGGAGGGGATTGGGGTCAGTAACCCACTTGCCACGCTCCGGTCTGAGTGCAGGTAGATGGGACTAGGTGACAGTAACTCAGCGGGACCGGCAGCATCTCTGGGGGACCAGAGAAGGAATGGATGACAGTTCGGGTCGAGACCCTTCTTCAAATTGAGTCTTTTTTCAAATGTTTGATTTTTTTCACGAGTTACCAAGTTTCATGGGTACCTCGTGTCGCTAAGTTGCTCGCAAGAGTTCCGACGTTCCCGCTACGTTTAGTGTACGTGATTATCGCGAGTGACAACTCGGGGTCACTCGTGGGTCAACTCGCACCGTGAGACAGGGGTTTAAGGAAGTAGATGTGTTCATGATTTTTAAATGATTTCTTTATGATTGCATCAGCGTGCTGGGTCAAGGATATATCTTCAAAAATATGTACCCCAGGAATTTGAAGCAATTGACTCTCTCCACCAGCAATTTGCCGCACTACGCTTTCACCAATCTGAGAGTAATGAGGTCCCCGGTTCAATATTATTAAGTACAGAATACTTAACCAATGTGGAGAGATGGGACACCTTGCAAATATCCAGCTGTACATAAAGTTTTCATGACCTGAACCTTGGTACCCAATAAAAGTGAAATAAGATTAAATTGCTGAAAACTTTGCTAGGCAAGGAAGATTAGTTTCCAATCATTGGTTTGTCACCTATATCGTTACTTTCAGTCAAACTGATTAAAGACTGCTGAAATATAAATACATTTTTTATTGGAAATTGTATTTCTCTGGTACCGATAGCTGCTTAGTAATATGCACATTTTTTCAACTATAATTGTTCTTGTAGATTAGTAGGTAATAGTGATATGAATGTTGATCATATTTCACTGGAAATCTTTCCATATTATAGCAATTCTGTTGAATTATAAAATAGATTTAGTTCTGGAAAGATTGAAGTAATAAATCAGAAGGTCAATGTCAGAAATAAACTTTATTTATCTAGTAAGAAATCTGGAAATCTTAAATTGAGTCTTTTTTTATATTCGCATGTGGATGTCAAATGACAAGGATGGATTGTATTTGTTCATAGCTAACAGCTCTTAAGAATGAATAGATATCCACTTGGGCTGCTGACAAAAGTACTCCTACAGTGTTATTCGGTAAAGAGGGACTGGGTGAGGAGAGGAGAGGGACTTCAATACCCTGAACGTGCAGGCCGACTGGACTTTGGACTTTTAATAATGGTGCCGAAAATGGTGGCGCCTGCATGTGTAATATATGCAAAAAGAATTTGACTTTGCAGTTGCAATGTGACAAATAAAGTAGTAAGATTAAACGAGAACTTACCAGTTCGAAGTTTGATCATTATTTTATGAGGAGTAACGATGAGGGATTACGTGAAGAAGCCCCGCCTGGCGCTGGAACGGCATACTTCAAAGCAGCGGCATGAAAAACACAGAACATAATAGCCGGAGTAAGATAGTAAGGCTCAACATAGATTTCGAACTACCAGATGATCATTTATTTTATGAGGGTCGGGAGTGGAGGGCACGTAATCCCTCATCGTTACTCCTCATAAAATAACGATCAAACTTCGAACTGGTAAGTTCTCATTTAATCTTACTATTTTACTTCGGAGTCACGTGAGTGACTACGTGAAGAGTTTGAAGCTTCTGTGTTTATCATGTCGTAGAATTTATTCCATACGACAGTCCGGCTCATTCAACACAGTAACGAGCGAATAACACATTTTTCCCCAAACATTGCCAAAAGTTATGTGATAAATTATTTCACATTATAAAGAATAAAGTAAACTTGCCTTTCAATGGAAAGGGCATTATCACAAAATATCAATTGATATGTATGTTTTGATGGGATGAACAAAGCAACAATTATAGAGAACCCAACACTCCGTGTCCAAACCTGACACCATGACTGGTTCCTTTTACTTTAACATTTAATTTACACCCTCCTGCGGCCTTGCATCTTTGCTCGAGCGGCTCATCCTGTGCCATTCCTGTGAATGTATCTACTTCATTAACAGTGTGATTTTCCACATTTCAATGTCTAGTTCCACTGAGTGTTATTCAATTTCTAACCATCTAGAATACATTCCTCTAGAACCATCAGTTTTTACTGAAACCTAATGTGGTTATTTGTGTGTAATAAGTAGTGCTGTCTCATCACCACAGAGACTCTTACCTACTTCAACATATTTCATCAATGTTCACACACCCACACACAACTTAAGGCCGACAGGATATGCTTATAGGTTTACCTTGGTTTCAGCTCTTTGTTTGGTAAATTCATAAACATATATGATAATGTAATCTGTATCCACATGCAATTATAACGTAATATTTGCAATGTTTGCACTCTTATGTTGATACTAAAGTCATCAGCATTATTACTTTTAATGTTAACTTTTTTGAATCATTGATAGAATTTAGAGTCCATTGCCTAAGGCAATTCAGGACTATTGATCTCCCGACTTATGTATTACAATTTTGGACAGATTATATATACATATATATATATTTATATTTATATCTACATATATATCCCTTTCCATATCGGGATATTACGAATGCACCCGATAACTTCTTGGTTAGTATATTGTCCGTTAATAGGACGATAACACTCTGAGCCCTATTATTGGCTCTATCAATTAGATACTCAGAAAAATGCAATCCACAAGGAACTCACATATATCTAATATGACAAAATAACTTTACTGTATACACAGACTTCCAATTTCTTATAACAAAATATTGTTTTTTAAAACTTACTTCTGCAAATTGCAGGTATAACACTTCTTTTATACATAATTATTTTATTGTTATGTTGTTATATTAGTTAAACATTCCTAGACTTCTTTGACCATCAAACTGTTGTAATGGTCTGGTCAACCTGCAGATAGTCAAATTCATATTTTCATGTCATGGATGCCTTTGTACAACAATAAATCACTGCAGAGTTACACAAAAACTGAAGAACCCAGCGGGTGCAGCAGCATCCAAGGAGCGAAGGAGACAGGCGACGCCCCGGGTCGAGACCCCTCCTCAGACTTTAATAAATTACTGCAACTATGAATCATCACAAGTGGTTCAACATCACTCAATATTTATGAAAACCATGAAGGATCCGTTTTGGGCCACCAAAATGCCTCTGGCAGTGTCCTGCTACATTTTCATCAGACACTGTCCTATCAAACAAAAATGAGGAACATAAAAGAACATCTTTTCTCATGTAATTGAAAGAAAAGCATCCACCTTTTCATTTAAAATTCATTTTAAAACCTGGTTCAATACACCAGGCACGGAGTTTTCCAGACCCTAAAAGTTTTTCAACTGCACTTACCTGCCGGTTCCGTACCTACCGCTGTCAAGGAGCTAGCCTCTGCAGCTCTTGCTTCTGCCGTCAGCGTCGACGTAATGCCGTTCCAGGGGCTTCTTCACGTAGTCACTCACGTGACTCCGAAGTAAAACAACATTGAACCATTGAGTTACATCCAACATAGAAAAAGGAATGGTCATATTACCAAAAGACTTAAGACTTTTAGCATGGAGTTTTCACATGCTCACGTGGTTTCTAGGGTAATTGAGCCAAATGTTTGTGAACAGTTTTGAATGCAGTCAAAATGATCCCCCACCCGTGATCCACGTGAATATAACAATGTATTTTCTACAGGAAAGCCAGGCGATCAGAAATTTCCATTTCAAAGCCTCATCTGGATACATAATCTTGTTTCTATTTCACTTCTGCATAGGCGGCACCATACGCTGCGGTAGATGTGCTGCCTTACAGTGCCAGAGTGCTTTTTATATGGAGTTTGTACGTTCTCCCTGTGACTGTGTGGATTTTCTCCAGGTGTTCCTTCCATATTCCAAAGTCATACAGGTTTATAGGTTAATTGGCTTCTGTAAAAAAGTGTCCTTAGTCTGTACGGGAGATTGTTGGTTGACATACATTCGGTGGGTGGAAGGGCCTGTTTCCATGGTGTATCTCTAAACTAAACTAAACATGGCACAAGCTGATATCTCTCTCCTCTCCTGTTATACTGCTTCTCTGATCCATTTGGTGTTTAGTGTCCCCAGCTGTTCAATTAATTCAAACTTGTAGAGCTTCAGTGCTTTCCTGCAAAAAGCCTGGAAGCCCAATTTGTTCTACACTAAAAAGAGTTTATGTATATGTGAAATATAATAATGTGGGAATTCATAATTCCTGAAGGCAAAAGCTAATTTTGGGAGGGTCCATTGGATACTTTTACGATTAATTTGTGAACATTCCCTCCTATTGTAGAAATATTATGAAATCACAAATGTAATTTAACATATTATTTTAAACTATTTTGATTGTTGCAAAAATGTAATATAAGATTATATTTAGGCTTTAGACTTTGGAGATACAAATGCGGAAACTGGCCCTTCGTTCAACTGAGTCCATGCCGATCAACTGAGTCCAACGATCACCCGTACACTAACACTATCCTACACATTAGGGACAATTTTAGAACTCACTGAAGCCATTTAATCTACAAACCTATATGTCTTTGGAGTGTGGGAGGAAACCGGAGCACCCGAAGAAAACATATGTCATCACGGTGAGAACGTACAAACTCCATACAAACAGCACCCATAGTCAGGATCGAACCTGGGTCTCTGGCACTGCTAGGCAACAATACCACTGTGCCACCTTAAATTAACATTATTCAGAAATTAGATGAAAAATTAGTAGACTGTTAAATCAAAACTATTAATACAGGATCCTTAGGGTCCTAAGTGTGAATACATGCTTGCAAATGTGCCTATATACTTTTGTACAGTATTGTACATTCTAATAAATATAGTTACAGGATTATAATCCTGTCAAAGAACCATGTTTGAGAACTGAGATTGAGTCTTCAATTTACAACCAAAGTCTTTAATGCTTTACCCAATGCTGGCAGCAAAAACAACTCAAAATGGCTGCACACTCACACACTACAGACAGGATAACCTATATACAAAACAACTCCCTTTGTCCTGTGCAGCGCCACTTGCTGCACGGGAGGAGCAACGAGTAGTCTTCCCACCCCACACAGTCCACCAAACATCACACTACCCCTTTCCTGTTTGAACGTCTCTATTCCTGAATGAGTCACCTTGGGGGAATACAATGATTGCAACGTATCGATCGACAAAGGACCACAGGCAGATCGTCGGGGAGTTCGTCTGGCGGAACTTCGTCAAAGTCAGGCACTCCAGTATCCACACGATTCGCACCGGGGTGTCCGACTGCTTGATTCTGGTCAGGTTCTGTGCAGTCTTCGCTGGAGGAACGCGGCTTCTTAATTGGTCATCATGCCGTCGGCATTGTCCTTGGACGGTGTACATTTTGGTTCCAATGTGAGCCATGGTCCTGCCAGCGCACCATTAGCTTTGCTTGGCCGTATAATTGCGGTAATATACGTAGTCGCCAATGTCGAATTTGGACTTGTTCGATTTTGTTAGCTGAGTGTGCGCCGTATAAGAGTTACGGGTCGGGTTCAAAACTGATAGGGGAGAGCGCACTTGACGTCCGAGCATCATCTCCGCTGGAGTTCGGCCGGCAGTACAGTTTGGAACGGTTCAATATTGCTGTAAGAAATCGCGCAACGTCAATTGTTTCGATTTCTTTTCGATTCCTACAACAC
This sequence comes from Okamejei kenojei, assembly GCA_035221665.1. Classification (NCBI taxonomy): domain Eukaryota; kingdom Metazoa; phylum Chordata; class Chondrichthyes; order Rajiformes; family Rajidae; genus Okamejei; species Okamejei kenojei. The sequence goes on along the minus strand of CM069139.1, from coordinate 52,192,128 downwards.
GTTTCATGCCCTGCTTGAAATTGCCGACGAGCCGCTCTGCCTCACCATTTGAGGGTGGATGAAAAGGTGCTGATGTCAGATGCACGATTGAGTGTTGTTTGCCCAAGTCAGTGAACATTTGCGAGGCAAATTGGGGTCCATTGTCGCTTATGATTGTTAAGGGCAATCCCCAAATGGTGAACAAATCATCGAGCGCAGAAGTGGTTGTTTCGGTGGTTGGATACTTATTCATTTGGATAACATGTGGCCATTTTGAATGACCAGCCACATGTCCTCCAGGAACGGTCCGGCAAAATCTTTGTGGGTTCGCTGCCATGGTTGGTCGGGGACGGGCCATGCGGAGGTCTTTTCCGGCGAATTTGGCGCTGTTTCGGCACATGGTGTGCAGTCCTTGCCGCAGTCGGCTATATCGGTCTCGATATTCGGCCTCCACACATGCATGTGGGCGAGTGCCTTCATTCGCACAATTCCAATGTGTGTCTTGTGCAACATTTTCACAATTTGTGATCGGAATGATCACCTGACAATCGCGGAGCAGAATGCCTTCCTTTTGAGGAGATTTCCGTTTGTGTATTCTGGAATGAGCAGAATTCCTTGTCCAGCTTTGGACTGTTCACCCACCCCTGAGTGACAAAATGTTGTCCCTTCGACAAAATGGGGTCTGTGCTCATGTAGTTGGCGACCGTCCTTGCGGAGATGGGGAAATCGGCGATGACCCGCATGTTGAGCAAGTTCACGTCCGTCGCAATTTCCATAATTGCCTCCTCTTTATCGAACATCAGGTCGGGTCCAATCGGTAGACGAGACAGTGCATGGGCATTGGCATGCATGGCAGACTGTCGGTAAATGATGTGGTAATCATATCCCATCATGATCAGCGCCCAACGTTGTAGATGCTGCAATGTCACGACAGGCAAACTTTTCTCCAGACTGGAAATAATCAGCAGCGGCTTGTGGTCGGTGATGAGCTGGAAATGTCGCCCACTCAAATATTGGTGGAACTTCCGGACACCAAACACGATCGCCAGTGCTTCTTTCTCCACTTGGCTTTTTCTCGGCGGTCGTCAGCGTTTTGGATGCGAACTTGATTGGTTTTTCCTTGCCGTTCGGCGCCGTTTGTGAGATTACAGCTCCAAGACCATATGGCGATGCATCGGCGGCCAGCGAGATCGGCTTCGATGGGACATAGTGGACCAAACGTGTCTTCCAGGCGAGCATCTCCTTCAACCTGGTGAATGCATGGTCACACTCTTTGAACCAGTGCCATTCACCGTCCTGTTTTCTCAGATTGCTCAATGGTGTTTCCAAAAGTTGAAAGTGCCGGTATGAACTTGCCATAGTAGTTAACCTTGCCAATGAAGCTTTCAAGCTGCTTCACATTTTCAGACGTCGGCAATTTCACAATGGCGTTCACTCTTTCTTCAGATGGCTTCAGACCATTTGCCAAGATCACATGTCGGAGATATGTGACCTGTTGTCGGATGAATGCGCACTTGTCCATGTGCAACTTCGTGCCTTAGTTGTTCATGTTTTAGGTTCTGCAGGTGTTCTTCCTCTGTCTGGCCGGTGACAATTATGTCATCCGGTAGGCGGCTACCTACGGAATCCCGGCAACCAGATTGTTGACCAGTTTCTGGAAGATGGCCGGCGCCGGTGTCGGTCCAAATGACAATCGGTGGTATCTGAACAGTCCCTTGTGCGTGTTGATCACAAGCAGGTTTTTTGTCTCGTCGTCCAGTTCCACTTGGAGATATGTGTCGGACATGTCCAATTTCGAGAAGTAGTTTCCTCCTTGCAGCTTGATGAACAGCTCGTCCACTTTTGGTATGGGGTGTTGATCAATGTGAAATTGAGGGTTTACAGTCACTTTGTAGTCACCACAGATGCGCACCTTGCCGCAAAGCTTCTGAACGACAACTATGGGTGTTGCCCATTCTGAATGGTCCACATGGGTGATAACTCCCATTTCTTCAAGATGGCAGAGTTCCTTGTCGATGGCGTCCATCCGACTGAACGGAACTGGTCTTGGTTTGCAGAACTTAGGGACGGTATCGTCTTTGAGTATGAGCCATGCCTTCATCTTTGTGCAATATCCGAGTCCAGGTGCGAAAATGGCCGGAAACTGGTCAAGAACCTTCTGCAAGTTGTTCTCGCACTTGCTGACCATGTTGCAATCCGTGTTAGATGACAATGCCATAGTTGATCTATAGTAAATCAAAGTGTTCATGTCAAGCTTGAAAGCATGGATCCAGTCGATGGCGCACAGGGATGTACCTTCTTTACCAACGACGATCAGTGGTGACATCTGTGTCATACCATTACAGGAAACGGCGACAGTGCATTTGCCTTTCATGGGAATGGGTTGTCGTCCGTATCCGAAAAGGTGGATGTTGGCCGGTTTCAGTTTTGGCGATCCGATCCTCTCCCAGATGTCCTGACCCACTAACGACACAGCCGCACCAGTGTCCACCTGGAACTGTAGATCGACGTTCGACACCTGCAGCAAAATCCTTGGCTTGTCGGTGATCGTAGACACATCGAGCACTTCAATAGAAATGGTCTCCGCGATTTGGTCGACTGTGTTTTGTGCTTTCTTGCCCTTTCTCATCTTTCCTACGGATTGACACACTGCCTGGAGATGACCTTTTTGGTAACAGGCATAACAAATGGACTCGATATACGGCCACTCACGATGATGATGATGAGCAGTCGAGCCGCACCGGTAGCAGGGTTTTGATCCTCCCCCTAAGGAAATATTATATAATAGAATTGCTCGGATAATAACTTTCGTGTGAGGAATCTATGTTGAGTTGCAAGAGAAGGGTTTGGGTTTTTCAGATATACATGTTCCCACAAAGAAATAAAGTACAAAGAACACACACACAGGAGTACAGATGGCTTATCGTAACATGGAAATGTTGATCTGAATAGGCATAGCTTTCTTTGCTTTGAAGCAACTATAATGCTGTCAGAAGTTGTATTTGGTTTAGTTTGGTGTTTAGAGTGTAAGTTGTTAATGGGGTCTCTTCCCAGGACATAGGCACCATCTGTTCTTTCTTTGTGGCACGTCTCTGAGCTCTTGTGTGTCACAAAGAGGGTTTATGGTTGTTTATGTTGGGTTTTAGACCGCAAGGCTAGATAATAGTCTATGATTTGGTTTGTGCTGTTTAAATGTATTTATGTTGAGATAAGAGATAAGGCATAGGTGATGGTTATGTGACCTTTGTATAAGGGTGATTTCTTATGTTTATAGAAAATATACAAAACTGAGAAAGTAACTCTTTTTGATCTAAGCCAAACGATTGGGGTCTGCATATAGTAATCTTCCATTTGCTGTGTGGAATGCTATTAGTGAGAAGTCATTAAGAGGCCTTACATTCCTTTTCTACTAGAGATAGCAGGGGCAGGTTGTAATTCAGAATGAAACTAGACCTGAGCTTGGTAAGAGGCAATTATAATTTATCAAGTGTGACAAGTATATGGCCGTTGTGTGCTTGGAGTTGGAAATTGTGTGATTAGAAATAACTTAAGTCTTTGCCGACTTTGTACGAAAGGGGCAAAACTCATATTTAATCTTTGTAATCCATAAATAACTGTATTTTAACTATGTAGTTGTAGGGAATTATTCGTGAAGTGTATTGTGTTTTAATTAGGATTGTATGTATTAGACTTTGTTTAAGCTGAAGTTTTAGAAATAACTTTATTTTCCAAAAGTGAAAATATGTGTTTTGTGTGATTGCTGTATGATATGCCTTTTATATTTTGAGAGGTGGTCTCTAAGAATTGATTTTATTTTTCTGTGGTTTTACTTCATTGAAATAAAATGATTTTGAACAAAGAGGGTAAAGAAAACCACAGTGCAAACAAGGGTTGAAAAGAGGCCAGCAAAGGGAAAATCATGTGACTACACGTGTTGTCAATCACTGGAAAGGACTTAGTGGATTGGTTAATGGAAATAAGCTCGGTCCATCCACCGCATGGACCGTACACTGGCTTCTGGGAAAGGGAAAGGAGGAGTCGTCTGCCTGATGGTCAATTCTGCATGGTGCTCAGATGTGGCAGTTCTATCCAACTCCTGCTCTCCACACCTCGAACATCCGTCCCTTCTACCTTCCGAGGGAATTCACGTCCGTCATCCTGAACGCGGTCTACATCCCACCCCAGGCAGATGTCCGTCTGGCACTGGAGGAGCTGCGCGCCGAGGTCAACAAACACCAGACGTCTTGCCCCGAGGCATTTACCACCATTGCTGGGGACTTCAATAAGGCAAACCTAAAGAAATCACTCCCCAACTTCCACCAACATGTCTCCTGCTGCACCAGAGGACCAAACACCCTCGACCACTGCTACACCACCATCAAGAATGCCTACCGCTCTATCCCTCGCCCTCACTTTGGTAAATCCGACCATACTGCGGTGCTGCTTCTTCCTGCCTACAGGCAGCAATTAAAGAGCGCACCCCCAGAGGTGAGGACAGTACAGAGCAGGTTGGGGGTGGGGGGGGGGAGACGAACAACTACAGGACTGTTTGGAGTCTGTAGACTGGGCAATGTTCAAGGAATCGGCAATGGACTTGAACGAATACGCCACAGTCGTATTAAGACTTCATTAAGAAATGTGTGGAGGACTGCATCCCTACAAAAACCTTCCGAGTGTTCCCCAAGCAGAAACCTTGGATCAGCTTTGAGATTCGCACTCTTCTGAAGACCAGACACCGGGCATTCATGTCTGATGATACAGTGGTCTATAAGAAGTCCAGATACTACCTTGGTAAGGCCATCAATAAGGCCAAAAGGGACTTCTGCTCCAAGCTGGAGGATGAGACAAAATGCTCGGCAGCTATGGCGGGGCCTGAATGCAATCACATCCTACAAGGCGAAATCAGGAGGCAGCTCGAATGTCGGTGAAACATTAACTCCCTGATGAGCTCAATGCGTTTTACGCACGCTTTGATAGGGAGAACACCGATGTGCCTTCCCGAGCCCCCGTTCGCTGTGATGGTATTTCAGTCTCAGTCACAGAGGACGACGTCAGGAAATCCTTCAGAGGGGTGAACCCTCGAAAAGCGCCTGGACCTTATGGTATACCTGGCCGTGTTCTAAAAACCTGTGCGGACCAACTGGCTGGAGTTTTTACGGACATTTTCAACCTCTCACTTCTGAGGTCTGAGGTTCCCACCTGCTTCAAAAGGGCATCAATAATACCGGTGCCCAAGAAGAGCAAGGTGACGTGCCTCAATGACTATCGACCTGTGGCACTAACGCCCGTGGTGATGAAGTGCTTCGAGAGGTTGATCATGGCGCAAATCAACTCCTACCTCGTCAAAAACCTGGACCCACTGCAGTTCGCTTACCGCCACAACAGATCAACAGTGGATGCGATCTTGTTGGCTCTCCACTTCGCTCTGGACCACTTGGACAACAAAAACTCATATGTCAGGGTGTTACTCATCGATTACAGCTCGGCATTTAATACTATCAACCCCTCCAAGCTGGTTACCAAACTCGCAGAACTGGGTCTCTGAGCATTCCTCTGCAATTGGATCCTCGACTTCCTCATTCACAGACCACAGTCCGTTCATATTGGTGGAAATGTGTCAGCCTCGATAACAATCAGCACGGGAGCACCTCAAGGCTGCGTTCTCAGCCCCCTGCTGTACTCACTCTATACTCATGACTGCGTAGCCGGTCACAGTGTGAACTCCATCATCAAGTTCGCAGACGACACCACTGTTGTGGGACGTATCACTGATGGGCCTGAGACGGAGTACAGAAGAGAGATCGGGCAACTGTCCATATGGTGCCAGCACAATAACCTGGCCCTCAACACCAGCAAAACCAAGGAACTGATTGTGGACTTTGGAAGGAGTAGGATGGGGACCCACAGTCCCGTTTATATCAACGGGTCGATGGTTGAAAGGGTCAAGAGCTTCAAATTCCTGGGCATGCACATCCCTGAAGATCTTTCGTGGTCCGAGAACACTGATGCAATTATCAAGAAAGCTCATCAGCGCCTCTACTTCCTGAGTAGATTACGGAGAGTCGGTTTGTCAAGGAGGACTCTCTCTAACTTCTACAGGTGCACAGTAGAGAGCTTGCTGACCGGTTGCATCGTGGCTTGGTTCGGCAACTTGAGCGCCCTGGAGAGGAAGAGACTACAAAAAGTAGTAAGCACTGCCGAGTCCATCATCGGCTCTGACCTTCCTTCCATCGAGGGGATTTACCGCAGTCGCTGCCTCAAAAAGGCTGGCAGTATCATCAAAGACCCACACCATCCTGGCCACACACTCATCTCCCTGCTACCTTCAGGTAGAAGGTACAGGAGCCTGAAGACTGCAACGACCAGGTTCAGGAATAGCTACTTCCCCACAGCCATCAGGCTATTAAATCTGGCTCGGACAAAACTCTGAACATTAATAACCCATTATCTGTTATTTGCACTTGATCAGTTTATTTATTCATGTGTGTATATATTTGTATAATGGTATATGGACACACTGATCTGGTTTTGTAGTCAATGCCTACTATGTTCTGTTGTGCTGAAGCAAAGCAAGAATTTCATTGTCCTATCAGGGACACATGACAATAAACTCACTTGAACTTGAACTTGAACTAATGTATGGTGAACCATAATGATTGGTTAATAGTTTGCCACACCTTCTGTACCATAATTGTCCAATACCTATCTAATGTCTCGATTTTGTATTGGAGTTACTAATTCTTTCGACCTGCCCTGGATCTTTCCGCTCTGTGTTGGAAGGTTCAGAGATTAGTCTCGGCGCTGAATAAAGATTTGATTTCAACAGCAGCAATGGTTTGAATCAAGTTTTCTTGAATTAGACTGACAAAAGAACTCAGTTTAACTCGGCTCTTCTGAAACTGTCCCACCTTCTCCGGATTTGCTCTGGGTCGATCAAGCGGTTACTGGCGTTGCGGACGAGTCTGATGAACTGGATGCACCTTCTGAGGGAGCTTTGACGCTTTCACCGGCTATTTTGTGCAGTTCATTACTTAGCACACTGCAGCACATTCTTCAATGAGGCATCCAATTCCTTGACAATCACCTGCTGGATGAATGTATGCCTGCAGCCCATGATCAGTCTATCCCGCAATGCATTGCCTTGGCACTTTTCGCGGCATTGAGCTTTAAAATCACATGCCTTTGCCTTGGTGCGAAGTTCGGCAAGAAATTCAGTGATCGATTTCCCTTACTCTTGCACCGTCTGGTAGAAATCATGGTAAGCTGCGAGGAAATTGTGACTTTCTTTTTAATGCAGCTGCAAAGTCGTTGTGATATCAGCATATGAAACTTCAGCTACTTCTTCTGTAAGTAAATTTTGAAGCAGTGCAAAAGTTTCCAGAGATATTGATGAACACAAGAGAGCCTTCTTCCTCAGGTCAGTCATAATTGCCATACTTTCAAAATAAAACCCAGCCCGCATTAAAGTCGACGACCACCTTTCTCGCTCGGGATCAAAGTGATCGAATTGCTGAGACATGTTAGTTTGAGTACACTGCAGAACTCAAAAAAAAAATTAAATTTTTAATCGAAAAATAGGCTCTTATCTAGGTCTTTGGACGCAATCCGAAGTATCCTACTCCTGACACCACTTTCATGTTCTTTTTATAGGTCTACACAAAACTTGAGTCTTCAATTTACAACAGAAGTCTTTAAGTCTTTACCCAATGCTGGCAGCAAGACAACTCAAAATGGCTGCATACTCACACACTACAGACAGGAAAAATGATATACAAAACATCTCCCTTTGTCCTGTGCAGCGCCACCTGCTGCACGGGAGGAGCAACAGGTCCTCCCACCCCACACAGTCCACCAAACATCACAGAATCTAGATCAGCTACAGAAATGGGCAGAGAAATAGTTGACGGAGTGTAATGTGAGCAAGTATGCGGTATTGCCCTTTAGGAGGTCGAATGTAAGGGGAAAGTACACGGTTAATACAGTTAATGGCAAGACCCTTAACAGCATTGATGTACAGAAGGATCTTGAGTTTGAAGCTCATAGCTCCCTGAAAGTGGCATCACGTGATAAGTAGATAGTGTGATAAATAATTTTAATGGAATATATCTTGCCTTCATTGGTCAAGGCATTGGGTATAGGAGTCAGGAAGCCATGCTATGCTGTATGATTCCACAACTCTAAAAGTTTACTTTCCTGGCAACACATTCACCATCTTAAATATTGCTTCCCTCCACAAGAAGTGGACAGTGACTGCAGTTTGTACCTTTTACAAAAATGCACTGCATTTATTCACCTGGCTGTTCCAGCTGTGTCTTCCAAACCCATGATCTTCACATCCAAGGAGGGAAAGTACAGCTGGTGTGAAGGAACCACCACTGGAATATCCCTCTCCCAATTGTATGCCATCTTATCTTGGAACTATGTCTCCTACCAGTCCTTTATCATTGCTGGTTCTAAAACCTAGAACTCGCTCTGTTAATGAATAGGATCTACATTAGAATGAGTCATGGTTTAAATGGTGACTCACCACCACAATTGAAGACAATGGGGGCTGTTTAATTTAGTTCAGTTTATTATTTTCATGTGTAGCGAGGTCCAGTGAGAAGTTACCTTTGCTGCATACTATCCAGTCAGCGGATACATGGTTACAATCAAGCCGTCCACAATGCGCAGATAAGGGATAAAAGGTATATTGTTTAGTGCAAGATAAAGTTCTAGTAAAGTCCGATTAAAGATAGTTTGAAGGTCTCCAATGAGTTTGATAGGTCAGCGCCACTCTCTAGTTGTTGGTAGGACGGTTCAGTTGCCTGATAACAGCTGAGAAGAAACTGTCCTGAATCTGGAGGCATGTGTTTTCAAACTTCTCTTACCTCTTGCTTGATGGGAGAGGGGGGAAGAGGGAGTGACTGGGATGAAACTGGTCCCTGATTATGGTCTTGCCGAAGTAGCGTTATTGGGCAATAAAGCTGATGTTGCCTGAGATGCCCAGATTGTGAAAAAGCAAATAGTAAAACATACGGAGACCGGTTGAGATTGATCTTGGATTGGTCCAGCAAAGTGTTTGCATAGACTAAATGGACCAACAATCTTCCCCTATCCTACAATTCCTTGAACACCACACCCATCTTCTCATAATGTTCTCCTCTTGTAGTGTTCATTCATCGTAAGAAAGCATTCACATAGAGGACAGGCTTCATTCATGGTAAATATCAATTCTGATTTCTGGAAGTGGACCCAGTGGGGAAAAAAAAGCAGTTTTAATTGTGACTAGTTTGTGCAATGTAACAGGAAATTATGTTGATTTTTGATGATTACTTTTAATTACTTACATAGCAGTAAGTAATCAAAATCACTTTTACCAATTACAGTGAATACCAAATGTTGTCTGGGAACTCGTTGAAGAGCCAGGAGTATTAGCACAACACTATACACCAAATATATTCATCTAGTATACACATCTGGAAATTAAGCCTTCAAGGCGACTGGGGTGTTGCAAATCATGCTACCACAACAGGCTTATTTATTAGTTCCTAATCTCCTTAGATCAACTAAATTATTTAATCTTGCAAATAAGGTTCACTGTGCTAAAGATCTTCAGGCAAAATGTGCAATGTGTGAATACTCTGTAATGCACCAATGCAGCTTGTCCAAGGTCCATTAAAAATTTAAAAGGGCTGCATCTCTGGCGATGGTCACAGTAAACATTCGGCCAGCTGTCTGATTCTAAGTCAGCTCCTTACTGAAGCAGTGAATGAGCTTCGCTCTGCGAACATTAAACTGCTTAATTTTTTTCTTTGGATTTTAGAGACACACCGCAGAAACAGACCCTTTGGCCCACCGAGTGTGCATCGATCACCCCGTACACTAGCACTGTGCCATGCACGAGGGACAATTTACAATTTTTACTGAAGCCAATTAACCTACAAACCTGGGAGGAAATTGGGAACACCCAGAGAAAACCCAGGCAGAGACAGGGAGAACATACAAACTCCATACGGATAACACCCTTAGTCAGGATCGAACCAGGGTCTCTGGCGCTGTAAGGAAGCAACTCTACTGCTGCGCCACTATGTCGCTCAGTAACTGTTGGCAGGCTGCGTATTCCATTAGCCCCATAAGTAGCATGTTGCTGGGAGCTGAGGGGATAAAGGTGAGAATAGGATAGGCTTAAATAAATGTACATTAAATAGATGGGTTGAGAGTTGGTAGTTATGGTGTATAGTGGTATGTATATGGTATGGCGGTATGAACTTTTTTTTGGTTGTCATAATGTTTACAGAGTACTATGTTTACATATTCTGTTGTGCTGCTGCAAGAAATAATTTAATTGTTCTGTTTGAGACATGACAAAACACTCTTGATTCTTGTCAATGGGTGGCTGGATGAATGGATGGATGGATAGAAAGATATAAACCATTGTTAGTGCTAAGACAAAAAATACGCTCCCAGGTCTATGTTGTTTGGAGCTAATTTAGAGGCTGTAGTGTTTAATAGCTGAATGGTTGCAGGGAGGAAGCTGCTCCTGAACCTGGATGTTACAGTTTTCAGGCTCCTATACCTTCTTCCCGATTGCAGGAGTGAAATGCGAGCATGGCCAGGGTAGTGTGGGTTCCTGATGATGCCAGGTGCCTTTTTGAGGCAGCGACTCCTTCAATGGTGAGGCGATCAGTGCCCGTGATGGTCTGGGCAGTGTTCACCACTTTTAGCAATCTTTGACGGAGAAAGAGGGAAAATAATGTTCAATGCATTGCAAACCATTGGCAGCTCCTCTCATCACCGTCTATATCTCTCGTTTCCCTGATCCCTGACCAGTCTGAAGAAGGGTCTCGACCCGAAACGTCGCCTATCTCCTTCGCTCCTTAGATGCTGCTGCACCCGCTGAGTTTCTCCAGCTTTTTGTGTACCAGGGAAACGAGAGATATAGACGGTGATGTGGAGAGATAAAGAACAATGAATGAAAGATATGCAAAAAAGTATCGATGATAAAGGGAACAAGCCATTGTAAGCTGTTTGTGGTGTGAAAATGAGAAGCTAGTGCGACTAGGGTGGGGGAGGGAGATGGAGATAGAGGGAATGCCAGGGCCCGAGGGCTGAGGGAGAGGTGGGAGGGGGAGGAGACAGCAGGGGTTAACAGAATTGAGAAAATTCAATGTTCAAGCCCAAAGGATGCAGACTCCCCAAGCGGAATATGAGGTGCTGTTCCTCCAACTTGCGGTGTTGCTCACTCTGGCCATGGAGGAGGCCCAGGACCGAGAGGTCGGATACGGAATGGGAGGGGGAGTTGAAGTGCTGAGCGACCGGGAGGTCGGGTTGGTTTTTGCGGACCGAGCGGAGGTGTTCGGCGAAACGATCGCCAAGCCTCCGCTTGGTCTCACCGATATGGATCATCTGGCATCTGGAGCAGCGGATGCAGTAGATGAGGTTGGAGGAGGTGCAGGTGAACCTCTGTCGGACCTGGAAGGACTGCTTGGGTCCCTGAAAGGAGTGGAGGGGGGAGTATGAAAGTAGCTGTTTGCTACACCTCAAGACCACTCGTACCATCACAGACACAGTGGCACAACTCAGCAATTGCTTCAAGCATTTGAACACAGCTTAAAAAAATAATTGAATAAGAGAATCCTTAAAAGTCTCCAATGTGAAATAAAGTGTGTTGTTCCTTGTTCAATGCACCTAACATTCCATATGGGGATTTTAATAAAAAGCCCTTAAAAAGCAGTAAATGTTGATATTTTTATGTGAGAGACTGTGACTCTGCTGACTTTGTGTTTTTGGAACAGATGCAAGTACTGTTAACAAACACAGTAGTCAGCTTTTTCTTTTCCTTTTCTAGCTCAATGTGCAGAACTCTTGTACTCGCATAACCAATCCAACCATTTTAAACATATACAGACACTCCCTGACACATGATAGGTGACTTGTGTAAACTCGCACTTACGTAAACAATTCTGCACTCAGTCCCTAGTGCAATCAAGGCATTTTGTAATTTCCAGAACACTGTACGATCTCTCAAGTTTATACCAGAAACAATCCGGCTTACAAGAAGGCCACGCCCCGCAGAAAGTGCCCCAACGGTGAGACGGAACTCAATCCGGCAATGGCGGCAGAGGTGCTTACTCAGAAGGCTGTGTGTCGCAGAAAGTGCCTCGGACTCCACTGAGACAATTAATGCTCTCAGTGAGTTATTTCGGGCAGGGGATGGATGGTGATTCCAATTTACATAGAATCTGACTTACGTAAGGGTTTATGGAACATAATGTATTAACGTAATATGCCTGTATTTGATGAATTCACAAATTTAAAAATAGTACGTTTGTTGACACAGTTATACAGCGTGAAAACAGGCCCTTCACCTGTTTGTTGACACAGTTATACAGCATGAAAACAGGCCCTTCGACCTTCCCACGTCGCCCAACATGCCCCATCCACCCTAGTCCCACATGCCTATGTTTGGCCCATACCCCTCTAAACCTTTCCTAACCATGTACCTGTTGAAATGTTTCATAAACATTGTGATAGTACCTGCCTCAACTACCTCCTCCGGCAGCTCTTTTGAAACACTTACCACCCTTTGTATTAAGAAAAAGCTGCTCCTCAGAGTTCCTATTTAATCTTTCTCCCTGACCTTACACCTATGTCCTCTGGTTCTTGATTTGCCTACTCTGGGTAAAATACTTTGTGAATTCACCTGATCTTTCTCTCTGTACGTTTACCCAATCCATTCCTCTCATGATCTTGTACACATCTATAAGATCACACCTCATCCTCTTGTGCTGCAAGGAATAGACTCCTAGCTTGCCCAACCTCCCTGTAACTCAAGCCCTCAAGTCCTGGTAACATCCTCGTAACCTATTACGCACCCTTTCCAGCATGACAACATAATTCCATAATAGGGTGACAAAAACTGAACACAATTCTCCAGGTGTGGCCTCACCAATGTCATGTACAATGAGAAGTGAATGTAAATAAGTAGTGGATAAACTTTTATCAAGTTAAACCCTGCTAAAGTGCAAGGTGTGCTCCTCTGTGTAACACATGTCCAAACATAGGCATGCCTTTAAAACATCAGCTTGATAGTGCTACTGTAACAAATACTTTAATTGCCAGCACTTCGATTTGGACCTGCTCTGTAAAGCATGTCTTTATTGAGAGCAGGGAGGTGGCTTAAATTGAATCATCCAGGCTCTGTTTACAGGCCTAAGATAAACAGGATTTGCATCCTGTTTAACTAGATTAAAATCAAATTCCTGAAAATTTGTTTCGTTGATTCTACTTCAAAACATTTACATTAACATGTACAAAATTCATTTAAGAATATTTAGTTACAGGAAATGTACCGAAGGATAATGTTATTATAATGTTCTGTTTGAATACCAGCCAAGAACCATCAAGTAACTGAGAGATAGGCAGTACAGAAGGACAGCGGTAGATCTGGTGTCTCACAGGGTCAGATACCTAGGTTTGATCCTGACCTCGGGTGCTGTTTGTGCAGAGTTTGTACCTTCTCCCTGTGACCGTGTGGATTTTCCCTGGGCACTCCGGTTTCCTCTCACATTTCAAAGACATCAGATTAATTGGCTTCTTAAATTACCCCTGGTGTGTAAGATGCTAAAGTAGGATGACACGGAACTAGTGCACGGGCGGTCGATGGTTGGCATAGACTCAGTGGGCCGAAGGGCCTGTTTCTGCTCTATATCTCCAAACTAAACTTAAACTAAACTAAATATGAAGGTTAGTTTTGCTAAATAATATTTCAGCAATTTTAAAGGCAGCGAGTTTAAAAGACATTGAAGATTATAGCTTTATACATGGATTAGTTATAAATAAATTAATTGGAAAATCTAATAGTGCAAACATCTTAAATTCATTTTTAATGTCTCACTTTTCATATTCAATATTTATAATTCAATCCGAAAGTTATTTTTACTGACGGTAAAACATTTTGTACGTTGAAAATCCATATGCTAAAACAAATGCTAATGTACAATCAGAGAGACATTGAGCTATGCAGCACAGAAACAGGCCATTCGGGCCACCATGTCCATGCTGACCAATATGGAATACTGGGCTGGTCACATTTGCCTGCATTTGGCCTGTAGCCACTCGAAACCTTACCTCTTCATATATCCTTTGTATTTTTATCTGCTTCCGATGATTTCTCTGGCAACGCATTCTAGATATGGACTACCCTCTGAGTGAAAAAGTTGTCCTTGAGGTACCTCTTAATTCTCTCCCCACTCAAATTAAGCCCATGACCTCTAGTTTTAGAATCCTTCAGCTGTGGAAAAAGTTAGTGAGTGTTTATTTTATCCATTGGCCTCATGATCTTGGACACCTCAATAAGGGCCACGACTCGGTCTCCAACTTTCCAAATAAAAAATTCACTACGATTACTACAGTATTTGAATTTATTGGTAAAATCTTACATTTGTTTAAACAAATGAAAAGGATCCCACAGGTGCATTTAAAAGTTTATGACTTATCAGAAAATTATTGTCTGGAGCCAGGATATCCATTCCAGGCTGTTTATTCCAGCAAATACTTAATTGCTAAATGAAACATGCTGGAAATCTGAAAGAAAAATTGCTAAAACGTTCAGCAGGCCAAGCATTAGACACTTCAGGTCAGAGATTATTGGTCGAGTGTGACAGAGGTTTTTCTTTCCATGGATACTGGGTGATCCTTGCATTTTCTGTTCTTGATTCCATTACATATTCTGGTGTGTAGGATAGTCTTCTTCTTGCGTATGGGATGCACAGTCTAAAGTAGTAGATCATGGGTAAGATCCAGGCCAGGGCAGCATCAGCTACTGGGTAGATGGCTATGATGCCCCCAGGGAAAAGCCTCAGTGGACAGTCATTCACGAAGGTACACAAAAAGCTGGAGAAACTCAACGGGTGCAGCAGCATCTAAGGAGCGAAGGAGATAGGCGACGTTTCGGGTCGAGACCCTTCTTCAGACTGGCAGTCATTCACGAAGTGTTGGATGATCTGGTCTGGATGTCCACAGTCGCAAGCAGGGCTGTCTGTCATCCCCCACTTATGCAGGTGATGGGCTGTTCTTGCATGGAGGGTGCAGTTTCTGTTCAGGGTTAGCCATTGCTTGCGATGGAGGTCAAATCCCGGTGGTTTTACTGTGGGATCTATGATAACCTCTCCGTTGTTGGTGTTGGCATCTTTCCAGGCTCTGCGCCACTCAGTCTTGGAGTCAAGGTCTTGCAAAGATTTAACGGAAGACCAGAGGGTTTGTGGGACCTCAGGTGCATGTTGGGCAGATAGTGCAAGTCAGCATGGATGGGAAGTTCAGAATTAGTCTCGATGGTGCACCGATCTTTCACCATCCTCTCCCTTCTGCATATGGTGGGAGGGGCAATATGAGTACAGGGAGCCACTGCAAATGTGTTGACTTAGGATAGTGTTAGTGTATGGGTTGAGCACTGGTCAGCATGGACTCGGTGGGCCAAAGGGCCTGTTTCTGCGCTGTATATCAAAAGTGTAAATCAAGTCATAACTACTGCTGAACAATTTCTGCTGAACCCCATGATATTACACAATTTACACAACTACATATTTTTCAGCTTCTTTGCTCTTAGTTCTACGTCAGTCAAGTACATTTATTTAGATATAAAATTTGCTTCTCGTTTCCTGTTTGCTATTGTAGGAATTCATGAAAATGATTGACTGCTGAATCGATGATTTTACATGCTGAGTACATGAAATCCCCTCAAAATAATGTCTGAGTGAAATTAAAGTGTGGATTTACGAATTTATGAATTGCAAAATATTTTTTTGTGTGACGTCAGTGCTATTAACTCACCATAAGTTGCAATATGGTGGCTAAAAGCCAGGTTTCACAAGATGACAGAGATTGGTGACTCAAAATTCAATTCCTGTTACTAACACCACACACATAATATACTGGCTGTACACCTACATTTTGGAATTTAATACAGTTTACTGAATTTAATTCAAATAGTGAAAGGCCTGGATAGAGTGAATGTGGAGAGCATATTTTCTCGAGTGGGAGACCAGGACTAGAGGCCCTAGCCTCAGAATAAAAGGATGTACCTTTAGAAAGGAGATGAGGAGGAATTTCTTTAGTCAGGGGGTGGTGAATCCGTGGAATTCATTGCCACAGACGTCTGTGGAGGCCAAGTCAACGGATATTTTTAAGGTGGTGATTGACATATTTTTGATTAGTAAGGGTGTCTGGGGTTATGGGGAGAAGCAAGGAGAATGTGGTTGAGAAGGAAAGATAGATCAGCCATGATTGAATGGCAGAATCGACTTGATTGGCCGAATGCCTTATTCTACTCCTAGAAGTTATGAACTATGTAGTACCTTGTGCATTGCTGCTACTGGTATATAGTGTTGCAGAAATTAATGTGTTTCTAGATTTAGAAATTTGCTTTTACATCTCAAATGGTCTCCCTGAATTGGCACATTAAGCCATTTGTAATGATAGACAAAGAATTTGATTCTTTCAATCGGAAAGCTATTTTGCCCCACTAACTTTCTTTTTAAAACTGGAAGGAATGTCTAAGAATAAATCGTTTTTATTTGAGGTGCAACCCTCAAATTTTAAAAGACCCGCAAGGGAGTATATATTTAAAACGACAAATGGATCTCTTTTTCGAAATAAATGTCACTCCAGCCATATCACCTACATTATTATGGGAATCTTTCAAAGCATTTATTAGAGGTGTTATAATTTCATACCAAGCTTTTCAAAATTAAAAAAAACAAGAACAAACAAAGACAGTTAGAAGAACACATTAGACAACTGGATATAGATAATGCTAAAGACCCAACTACGGATAAACACAATAAAGTATTAATACTGAAATTTAAATTAAATAAATTATTATCAGCGAAAGTTATAAGATTATTCCAAATTACAAGACAGGAACATTTTGAATTTGGGGATAAGCCCCATAAACTTTTGGCACGTCAGTTAAAAAACGAGAAAAAGATCACATGATCTCAAAGATCAAATCAGATAGAGGGGAAGTATTAACTTTACCGAATTATATTAATAAAAGATTTGCGCAATTTTATGAGAATTTGTATACATCTAAAACGACAATAGACACCAATAAATTCATAGAGTTCTTGGATAACTGTAATCTTCCAAAACTAGAGTTGCAGGAACGAGAGGAATTGGGAGCACAAATCCCAAATAAGGAAATAGAAGAAAACAATAATCTCATTAAAAAATGGAAAAACACCAAGTCCTGATGGATTTAGTAATGAATTCTATAAAAGTTTTTACGACATATTTACACCATGCCTACAGAAAATGTATATATATGCCTTTAAAGAACAAATACTACCTGATACACTAGCAGAATCAACGATTACATTAATACTTAAGAAAGATAAAAATGTGGAAGAACCCGGATCATATGGAGCTATTGCGTTGTTAAACAAGGATCAGAAAATATTAGCGAAAATATTAGCGAGAGGATGCTAGTAAATTAATACATCCGGATCAAACAGAGTTTATCCCTAAGAGACAATCATTTAATAATTTGAGATGTCTGCTCAACATAATGCATTCACACCAAATTGAAGATCAAAAATGATCAATTATTTCGTTGGATGCAAAGAAACCATTCGATCAGGTGAAATGAGATTATATCGTTAAAGTATTGCAAAAATTCCAACTGGGAGAGAATTTTATTCTATGGATTAAATTACTATATAATAAGCCAACGGCCAGAATATTAACTAATGACATTTTATCTACGAAATTTCAATTGTCAAGGGGTAATAGACAAGGATGTTCACTATCACCGCTGTTATTTGCTCTTATAATTGAACCCCTAGCGGAAAGAATTAGAACTCATCTGAATATCCATGGCTATAATACAAAATATTCAAAAAATAAAATATCATTATACGCTGATGATGTACTACTGTACATCACAAAACCTCATATCACTATACCAAATATATTAAATTTAATTGAGGATTTTGGATCATTTTCAGGATACAGCATACATTGGAACAAAAGCAAAATCATGTCAATAAAACCGAAAGATTCAACACATCTTACAGTGTCCTTTTAAAATAGCTATAGAAAAAATTAAATACTTGGGTATTGAAATTACTAGAAGATATCAAGATATGTTTAATGCAAATTATAATCCTTTACTTAAGAAATTATATAATTTAATTAAATTCTGGAAAACGCTTCCGATGTCTTTAATAGGCCGAATAAATGCTATAAAAATGATTTTTCTACCACAAATTTTATACCAATCAATTCCAATATATCTACCAAAAAAGTTTTTTTTTTAACTGGATTCAGATATTACAAATTTTATATGGGATTATAAGTCCCATAGAATACAAATAATGCACTTGAATAAACCCAAAGCAGTAGGGGGATTAGCACTCCCGAACTTTATGTATTATTATTAGTCTGTAAATATTAGAAATATGATTCAACTGCTGGATAATTCTGCCCAGCAACTGGATTGAATTATTATGGAGAAAGAGGACTGCTCCCCTTGTAATATTGGAGCGATCCTTCTTTCACCAATTAAGTTGAATAATACAAACTATATCAAAAATCTAATTATACTTAGTACAATTAGAACTTGGAAACAAATAAAATACAACTTAAAATTAAGAAATTTATCTCTCTTATCTCCTATAGTTAAAAACCCTTCCTTTAAACCCTCAATTATAGATAAAGCATTTATACAATGGGAAAGAGCAGGAATTAAAACGTTGGGAGATTTTATGAAACGGGAAAATTACTAGCATTTAAACAACTACAACTAAAGTACAATTTGGGAAACAATCAGTATTTTAAATATTTTCAAATATATGACTATCTGAAAAAATATGCACAAGAATATTACAATATACTATTAGATCTACTGGATGAAGCAATGAATACAAAGGCTGAATCAGCAAACTTAATATCATATATATATATAATATTATTCTAAATGCAGAAATACCAACAACTGAAGGTATTAGTAGAGAATGGGAACTAGAATTAACTATCAAAATTCCCAAAGAGAGGTGGGAAGAACACTTATTAAATGTGCACAGATGTTCAATTAACGTTAGGCACACTTTAATACAATTTATAATCTTACATAGATTATATTATTCAAAAACTAAAATAAGTAAACTTTTTCCCAACGTCTCACCTATCTGTGATAAATGCCAGTCTCAAGAAGCTAGTATAGCGCACTCATTTGTCTTTTGTATAAAAATTCAAAACATTTTGGACTGAAATGTTTGAAATCTTCACAAAATTATTTAAAATAAAACTGATACCAAAAGCAGAATGGATTATTTTTGGAACAACGGAAGGTAGCCCTGAATTAAATGTGTTTCAAAAGAATCTATTTGAATACGGGTTAGTAACTGGAAAAAGGCTAATCTTAAAATTCTGGAAAAATACTCGCGTACCAACAGTAAATACGTGTATTTCAACTATGTTTGAAACACTACATCTGGAAGATATGAGACTCCGCCTGGCAGGAAAATCAGATCGCTTTTATAAGACGTGGTCTGCATTTATAGATCTACTACAAGGATAGGGTGCAAGAGTACCTCAAAAAGGTACCGGCGTCAGGTCTTGGTAAACGGGGATGAAAAATTGCCGAGTTGGTAAATTCCTTTTGCATGATGTTTATAATAAAGTAACTGTCTTTTCCTTTTTTTCATCTTTCTTTCTTTCCCTTTTTTTCTAGGGTCCATCTCTTAATCTCCTTTCTCTAACTCCTCGACTAAGGGCTCTCTCTTCTTCCCCTTCGTCACGCTTCTCCACTTTCACAATTCTCTCTCACTTTCTCTACTTTCACTGTTTCTATTCCTTTTTTTAAATAGCCTTAAAAACGAAGGGGTACAATGATTGTAATAATATATGCGGGGCATACACTGATGTAATTTACTGTACCTTTAATAAATAAAAATATTAAACAAAAATAATTTTTTAAAAAAGAAAAGGAAAGCTATTTTCTCCAAACTTTTTTCCACTTTAAAAATTATGAATAAAGTCTATTTGATTTTTTAAATTATGATTGTTTATTATTGTCTGGTGTACCGAGATAGTTTTTCGTTGCATACTAACTATCCAGCGAAAAGACTACATGGTTACAATCAAGCTGTCCATAGTGTACAGGTAAAGGATAAAATGGAGCATCATTTGTCGAGGAGTTAGAGAAAGGAGATTAAGAGATGGAGTAAGAAATACTGCTGTTGGAGTAAGTTCATAAGTTCTAAGAACAGAATTAGGCCATTCGGCCCATTAAATCCACTCCACCATTCAATCATGGTTGATCCATCTTTTCCTTTCGACCCCATTCTCCTGATTTCTTCCCATAACCCCTGACGCCCTTACTAATTAAAGGTTTAAAGTAGGGGTTTAAAAGAGTGGAGCGATTGTAATGAATGATTGAAGATCCACTTCTGGGATCAGCACACAAGGAGTCGCCGGGCTTTGACACCAGCTTTAGCAAAGTGAACATTTAATGTATAATTTACAATTAGTAATCAAAGATGAATTCTGTGCGTCTCTTTTTGAAAAAGGTTGTTCTAGTCAATACTGAATGAGGGTTTTAGGATATAACGTTTGAACTGCTTTGTGAATAGCTTAGAAGTAGGAAGGTCAGTGCAGTTGCTGGAGTAACACAGCTGGATGTGTCTAATGTGAGCCACGTGCAAGGCTTTACATCACCAGGTGCTTGTGCAGTGACCCAGCTGGAGGGGAAAATTATATTTATCAAAACTCACAACAAATGTGGGCTCTCCCTGCTTTATGAGTCAAGAGAGTGTCTGCCTGGATTATCGCAGCAGATGGATATGATACTAGTAAAATGTATTTGAATTAACCTTTACATGTATTTTCCTAATGCTTTTCGCACACGGAGAAAAAATATTTATTTGGAAAGTAACTCACGGGGCACCACGTATTTACACACTATGTAAACTCTGCAACATATGTCACATCACATCCTTTAATGAGCACATCTCATTTCACAATTCGGCCAAACTCATACACCGGCCAATTGGCACCTCTGGCTTGCAAACCAAAACATTGTGTGTACATCATAACATTTCATAGTAAATCAAATATCCAGCTAATTGACCCCTTAGGATTAGAGTGCGCTGCTGTTAATAATTCTGGAGAGGTGGAGTTTATTTTTCTGCCATAATATTAGACAAAATCAGGGCGAGAATATGTTTTAGCTTCAGTTTTAGAAATGCAGCATGGAAACAGGCCCTTCAGCCCTCTGAGTCCACAGCAACCATCAATCACGCATTCACACACTAGTTCTATGTTATCTCGCTTTCACACCCACTCCCTGCACACAAGGGGCGAATAACCTACAAACCCTGCACGTCTTTTAGATGTAGAATGAAACTGGAACACCCGGCGGAAACCCACGCAGTCACAGGGAGAACATGCAAACTCCACATGGAGAGCACCTGAGGTCAGGATCAAATCTAGGTCTCTGGCGTTGTGAGGCAGCAGCTCTACCAGCTGTCCCACCATGACCCTATGCTTTTTCTTAAACTCTAATCTATATCTCTATCTGATAAAATTGCACAATTAGCCAGATGTGTGCTCTCCATGAATATAATCTGGCTTATTACCGCCAATTGGTCAGAGTCAAAAGCAGAGCAAAACCAGACTGATTCCTGGGATGTCAGGACTTTCATATGAGGAAAGACTGGATAGACTTGGCTTGTACTCACTAGAATGTAGAAGACTGAGAGGGGATCTTATAGAAACTTACAAAATTCTTAAGGGCTTGGATAGGCTAGATGCAGGAAGATTGGCCCCGATGTTGAGGAGGTCCAGAACAAGGGGTCACAGTCTAAGGATAAGGGGGAATTCCTTTAGGACCGAGATGAGGAAAACATTTTTCACACAGAGAGTGGTGAGTCTCTGGAATTCTCTGCCACAGAAGGTAGTTGAGGCCAGTTCATTGGCTATATTTAAGATGGAGTTAGATGTGGCCCTTGTGGCTAAAGGGATCAGGGGGTATGGAGAGAAGGCAGGTACACGATACTGAGTTGAATGATCAGCCATGATCATATTGAATGGTGGTGCAGGCTCGAAGGGCCGAAAGGCCTACTTCTGCACCTATTTTCTATGTTTCTATGGAAGATATGATGTTCTTTTGACGGTTGTGGGACTGTACTCGTTGGAGTTTTGAAGGATCTCATTGAAACTTACCAAATAGGGAAAGGCCTGAATAGAATGGATGTGCGAGAGTCTAGGACAAAGCCTCAGAATAAAAGGACATACCTTTAGAAAGGAGATGAGGAGGAATTTCTTGAGACTGGTGAATATGTGGAATTCATTGCCACACATGGCTGTGGGGGTCAAGTCATTGGGTATTTTTAAAGTGGAGATTGATAGGATCTTGATTAGTAAGGGTGTCAAAGGTTATGGAACGAAGGCAGGAGAATGGGGTTGAGAGAGCAAGATAGATCAGCCAAGTTTGAATGGTAGAGTAGACTCGATGGGCCGAATTGCCTAATTCTGCTCCTATGCCTTATGAAAAGTGATTGAAGAACGGTCATGTCCCAAAACGTCACCTATCCATCTTCTCCAGAGATGCTGCCTGACCCGCTTAGTTCCTCCAGCACTTTGTGTCCTTTTCTGAAAAATGAATTTCGAATTAAAATAGCAACTGGACATAGCAACAGAGCAAAAAATAAGATCTCTGTTAGTACTAAAGATTCCAAAGAATCATACTCATGTTAATGATTCTTGATCACATTGATTCAAATGATGTTAATGAGGGGTGATCTTATAGAGGAGTACAAAATCATGAGAGGAATAGATCAGGTAAATGCGCAGTCTTTTGTTCAGAGTAGGGGAATCGAGAACCAGAGGACAAAGGTTTAAGGTGAGAAGGGAAAGATTTAATAGGAACCCGAGTCGTAACTTCCTTACAAAGAGGATAAAGGTGGTAATATGGAATGAGCTGCCAGAGGAGGTAGTTGAGGCAGGTGCTAATGCAATGGTTATGAAACATTTAGACAGGTACATGGATAGGATAGGATAGGTTTCGAGAGCTATGGGCCAAATGAAGGCAGGTGGTTGGTATTGGCATGTTGGGCCTGTTTCCATGGTGTACGACACTATGACTATTAGTGAAATTAATAATACTGAAAGCATTAAATATTTGCTGTGTTACACATGATTATTGCTGCTATTTAGTGGTTGCCCGAAATGTATCTTTTGTGGTAGGCAGGAACTGCAGAATCAATGGGAAGGACACACCATCCTCTCAATATTCATGGAAATTGTTCACAGTCATTAGCAGGGTCTGCTCTCTTATCAGAATCAAAACCCCTACCAATGACGATTAATGACAGAGGAGTAACGAAAAGCCTGAAAACACATTCTGTCTGCTTCACGCCATGTAGGAAGTCAATCAGATAATTGACTAATAATTAGGCACATCTGCTGCCAATTAACATGTTTATGGTTGATTGACTTAAAATAAATGCTATCCATTCTGTAAGATATTTCCACTGATTCCTGACTTTAAAAATTGTTTTGCTTTTTACATTAAAAACATGAAATGTGGATCTTTTTTACAGTTGTGGGCAATGTGCAGCCCAGTGATGCAAATAAACTACTCCCCTTAAAGGCTGTAATTTACATCAGAAAATAACACAATGCAGTTCAGAGATAATCTATTTTGATAAGGTACAGGAGATAGACAGATAGGTTACACATTTATTTAAAAGTTTAATATTGTGTGCCTTATGTTGACCTACCATTATATAATTATAAGAGTAAATCTATATCTTTCAATCATGTTTCTTGTTGTCTGTCTCTCCCATAAGTGAACAGATTTGACTAGGTTTGCAATAGATATTGTGCCTTTCTTTTAATTAAAATTTTCAGAGCATGTTGTTGTGCAAAATGAAATATTACAATGGATAAACTTAAATTATTGATGAAATGTTAAGCTTCAGTTTAATACAATAAAGGCATTTTCAATTTGAATGTGCCTAAAAAAATGGAGTGTAGCTTATGTGCAGCAATAAGTTCATAAATCATAAGAGCAGAATTAGACCATTCAGTCCATCGAGTTTACTCCACTATTGCATCATGGCTGATCTATCTTTCCCTCTTAACTCCATTCTCCTGCCTTCTCCCCATAACCCTTAACATCCTTACTAATGAACAATTTGTCAATATCCACCTTAAAAATACCAAGTGACTTGGCTTCCACAGCGTTCTATGGCAATGAATTCCATAGATTCACTATCCTCTGACTAAAGAAATACCGCCTCATCTCCCTTCTAAAGGTACGTCCTTTTATTCTGAGGTTATACCCTCTGGTCCTAGACTCTCAAACTAGTGGAAACATCCTCTCCACATCCAGGCCTTTCACTATTCTGTAAGTTTCAATGAGGTTTCTCCTCATCCTTCCAAACTCCAGTTGTCTCGAAATAAATGCCAACATTGCATTTGCCTTCCTTACTATCAATTCAATTGCAAATTAACCTTATGGGAATCGTACACCAGCACACCCAAGTCCCTTTGCACCTCTGATTTCTGAATCCTCTCCCCATTTAGAAAATAGTCTATGCCTTCATTCCTATTAGCAGAATGCACAACCACATTTTACTACACTGTATTCCATTGTGATTAACATTGGTTGTTAATCTGATTGTTGTCAAACTTAATCTAATTAAGAAACACTTAATAAGACTTTCAAATAACATTGTATTTCTACAAAATGAATAACACTTACTGTCTTTGGTTCATCTGTGCACAAAAAACTCACACCCAGTGGAAGACTCGCAAATCGCACTCTGCCTTCCAGTTAACCTAACTTTCCACTGAATAGGGACTATAACTAACTCGTTGAAGTAAATTTAATATTGTTTTTAACTGTGTATATGTGGGGGCGGTGAGGGGGGGAGGGGTGAGGGAAACTTTTAGATCTCTTCCCTGTACGGGGGACCCAACCTTTTCTCTGTTGTTGGGGCCTAGCACCGTGGAGCGGCCTCCAACTGGAACGACCTGGGGGCTGCAGTCGCGGCGCCTGCACATTCGCCATCGTGGAGCTGGCCGGCTTCGGAGCATGGAGAGCTGTGGTGGCGTGCTGCTGCGGCCTGACTCCGGAGCTTGGAGGCTCCAGCCCCAGTGGTCGGGACATCGGGAGCTCGCTGGTCCCTGGTGGGAGACCGCTTTTTGGAGCTCCCGCAACGGTAATTTCCCCGCCCGAGTTGTGGTGCTGAGGGCAACCTGGAGCGGGGCCTTGCATCGCCCAGCGCGGAACTTGCCATCGCCCGCCGGGGGCTCCAACATCAAGACCCGGAGCGGAGCCTTACATCGCTCGGTGTGGCCTTAAACGGCCGCGGGACTTACCAATGCCCGCTGGGGGCTCCAACATCGGGAGAAGAATAAGGAACAGGGGAGAGACAAGACATTGCCTTCCATCACAGTGAGGAGGTGTTTGGAGATTCACTGTGAAGGATGTTTATGTAAATTGTGTTAATTGTGTCTTGGGTTTTTTTTCTTGTTTGTATGACTGTAGAAACGTAATCTCGTTTGAACTTAGGTTCAAATGACATAATAAAATATCTTGTATCTTGTACCTTAAACTAGGAAACAGCGGTAGGAAAATATACCAAAAAAAAGCACCTTAAGGACCTGCTAGTTTCCAGACATGGTTTTCAAAGGAAGCAAGAGAAAAAATTGGACATCTTGAATTATCATCTTGCAAACCTTTTTCCAATCAGGAGTTATCGACTCCAGTGGAAAATTACAAGTAAAATACTACTGCAAAAAGAAGAAGGAAAAAACAAGAAATTATAAACCATTTAAGGTTAACATCTGTTTTGGGGAAATTATTAGAATCTATAAGTAAGGACATAGTTGGTTAATGTTTAAAGACATTTTAATTGATTAGAGAGAGCCAACATGGAATTATAAAGGATAGATTGTGCCTAATGAATGGAATTGAATTATTTGAGGAAGTAACTGAACTAGTAGATGAGGAATGTATTTATAAGGAGTTCAGGAAGGTATTCAGTAGATATCTATGTGGACACTGTTAACTAAAATTAAAGCTCCTTTCAGTGAAGACACTTAACTGACCTGGTTAGAAGACTGGTGAAATGGTGGAAGAACAGGCTCTTCCACCCAACTCATCCATGCCGACCAAGATGTCTATTCAAACTAGTTGCATTTGCTTGGATTTGACCCATATCCCTCTAAACCTTTCCTATTAATATACCTGTCCAATAGTCTTGTAATTAAACATTGCAATTGTACCTGCCATGGCAGCTTCATCAAGCAGCTTGTTCCATATATCTACCATTCTTTGTATGAAATTAAAACCTCTCAACTCTCACCTTAGATCTAAGTCCTCTGGTTGTAGACTCCACCACCCTTGAGAAAACATGGTGACTATTATCCACGCCCCTCATCGTTTTATACAGCTCCACAAGCCAACCTTGAGCTTCCGACGCACCAAGAAAAAAGTCTCCCAGCCTCAGCAGCCTCTCCTTTCAACTTATGTCCTCTAGGCCCAGTAGCAAACATAAATCTTTGCTGCACCATTTCCAGCTTAAAAGGCATCCTTCCCATCCTTGTATCTCTAAACTAAATGAAACTAAATAAGGGAGAACATAGATCACTTTATCCAAAGTAAAATAGGTTGCCAATGATCCCTCGCTGCTAAAAACAACAAACTCTTAAATAGGTTTATATTCAATTGCACATATGATGCACATTGTAAAATATGCACTCTCCTGTCAACCCAGATGAGTAATCTTTCCATGCCCGTTTCCACCACAAGTTGGTGCTGTAGACAGCATAAAGTGCATTGGTGCAAAGCACAACACGTTAAGCAGCTGATGTAAAATTAAAGCAACACTTTTCAAAGAAAATATGTGGTTGCAATTGGGCATATACTATTTATCTACTATTTAATTAGTGTTTTTGTACTCTTGCATATGCTCCACGGTGAAAAATTATGATCTATGGGAAAACGTGTTCAATTAATGGTAGGCTTTGATTAATATATGTGACACAATAAGTAGCGGAAAATAGTTGACCCGGCTATATGTGTTTTATTTTAATAGAATACAAAGATGAATAAAGTATTATTAAATCTGACAAATTTTCATCTGTCATTTAAATTAATAGCATCCATTATGGCCATTAAATCACTTCCAGTGGTGAGGGGCTCAACCACTGAACAGAGGTAGTGATTAATTAGATTAGATATTTAAAAAGAATAACACGTGACTTGTTACCGGGTTTGAAAGAGGGCACGTGTCTCTACTGTAGCTTCATAGTCCATGTGGTAGACAGTGGAGAGAAGACATTAGGGCACAGGCTGGCCAAAATATTGTTTAAAAAGAAAAAAATCCTTCCGAATAACAAGCACTGCACCGTATAAGTTTTTAAAAATCATTTCACAATATGAGAAGTGTTATAGCTAAGACTAATTGAAGCAAGACAAATATCTTTTTTATAATCTTGGTGAGAACCAAGGTCAAACATGAATCTTTCAGTTAAACTTTAGTTAAACTCAAGCAATTAATTTTGTAAGCTGGTTTCCTAGATATTGAATATTATTTTATTATTAAAATATTGGTAGGAGGTCATACTTGTTTGAGGGATTATATGACTACCTTGCTATTACAGCATTAGCCCATCCTCCTGAAGGCTTCTTGCTTCAACTTTGAGTTTATCTTTAAAGTAGTAAAAAATAAATAAAGCTTGCACACCCAGTGACAAATCCTTGTAAAGCTTGGTACATCGTCTTTAATCGAACTGTACTGGACTTTATCTTGCATTAAACGTTATTCCCATTAGCTTGTGTCTGTACACTGTGTACGGTTCGATTGTAATCATGTACAATATTTCCGCTGACTAGATAGCTAGCACCAAAAATCTTTTCACTATACCTCGATACACGTGACAACAAATTAAACTAAGTTTGTTCCAGCCCAGAAAAACTTTATCCATGAACATTTAATGCATCCAATTGAATCGATCCTTTTACAAAATCCTACAGCTTACAATTCCTGCTTTCTGAAATTCTAATCACCAAGAATTATTATTTGTTTAAACAAAATAAGGTAAGCAATTCTAACCATTAAAATTGAATTGTTGTTCCTCCAACTAAGAGTAAATTGTTGCCATCACTACAGTTCAGTAGCCTCATCTGGGCCTTATAGAAAGACCCACGGCTGCTTTGATATTTATGATTCTGGCACCTTCTGGATCTGCCTAGTCACCTCTTCCCTAATGGCGGTGTTGGTTTGAAGGTGAATGAACATGTAAAGTAATTCTAGATCAAAATATGAGGTGGCCAGACTACAGAATTACAGAGTAATTCAGCACAAAAACAAGCCCTTTGGCCCAAATTGCCCATGCTGGCCAGGATGCCTCATCTACGCTAGTCTCACCTACCCGATTTTGGCCCATATCCCTCTAAACCTTTCCTATCCATGTACCTGTCCAAATGTCATTTAAATGTTGTTATAGTACCTGCTTCAACTACCTCCTCTGGCAGCTCACTCCATATACCGGGCCGCCACCTCTCTGTGGAAAGGTTGGCCCCTCAAGTTTCTATTCAATCTTTCCCCTCCCACTATGGTGTGTTGAGGGTCAGCAAACAAAGGGCTCAGGATTGCTATTAGGTCACAACCAAGTGTGGAAAGTGCGATGCAGAATAAAACTGGCTCAGTAAGTCATTGTTTTCATCTTTAAATGTTCTGTTGTTGAGACCCATTACATTTGGAGAGATAGCATTTGGTGGGTGGGGGGGGGGAGGAGGGGGGAGATGGACTTTGTTCAGTCTTGCAAAGTGTTCAGTGATAAAAACGAATTGAGTTTCAGGACAGGATAGAAGTGAACCTTGATGCGTGCAGGATATCAATTGCCGAATATTGCCATTAGGGGCGGCACAGTGAAGCAGCAGTAGTGTAGAGCTGCTGCCTCACAGCGCCAGAGACCCGGGTTTGATCCTGACTACGGATGCTGTCGGTACGGAGTTTGTACGTTCTCGCTCTGACAGCCTGGGTTTTCTGCCGGTGCCCTGGTTCCCTCCCACATTTCAAAGACGTAGAGAGTTGTAGGCTAATTGTCTATGGAAAATTGTAAATTGCTCCTAATGTGTGTAAGATAATGCTGGTGTGCGGGGATTTCTTGTCGGCATGAGATCGGTGAGCCCAAGGAGCTGTTTCCGGGCTGTATCTTTAAACTAAACTAATTATTTTGCACTTGTGTGGTAGCTAATCAGGCCTTTCAAAAATATCTCAAGGAACTCCTAGTACAATGGATGATTTTGAAGTTCGGTGAATCTTGATACTGAAACAAATTTAGCAGTGTTTTTGCCCGTAACAAGGCCCCATAGACTACAATGAGGTGAATAGCCAATCATTCTCTTAAATGGAGGTTGTTGATCCATTCTGATATTGCAACCACAGAGGTCATTTTCCAATCTCGTGCCTCCTGCAGGGAGCCTGTCTGAACTTCCAGTCCATTTGACATCAGAGCTAATGGCAAAAAATGTGTGCCGTATGCTCCGTTATTTGATGAGAGTTGCCAATTGCTGAGGTACCCCACTGACAACATAGAGGTAGAAATTGATTCCTAATATCTGTGGGCTCAGCGAGAGGCTGAAAAGAGAAACGATAGACGCTTGTAGACAAATACATCACAAGCAATTTATTGAAATTGTATCTCACCGTTCACAGTGTAAAATATTACCTCGATATTATCCACAACTAAGGTATATACAGATTATAATGAGGCACATTTTTCCATGTCAAATTCCATGACTTATGTTCTTGCCTATTTCCATTTGAAGCCTCTTCACATCCTCTTCACAAATAAATAATCTCACCTAGTATAGTTTCTTCTGAAAACATGAAAATATAACATTTGGTGTCCTCAGCGAATTGCTGATACAGATTGTAAATAATTGAGTCCCAACACTAATACCTGTGGTAACCATTGGTTCTAGCCTGTCAATCCAAGGGTTGTTTATGTCCATCTTTGCTTCTGTTTGATAACCAATTTCTTGATCCATAAAACCATAGGCATAGGAGTAGAATTAGGCCATTTGGCCCATCGAGGCTGCTCCGCCATTCAATCATGGCTGATCTATTTTTTCCTCTCAACCCCATTTCCCCTGCATTCTCCATGTAACCTCTGACGCCTTTATTAATCAAGAACCTATCGATCTCCATTGAGAAGGGAGAAGAGGGAGGGACTGGTGGGAGACTGATCCTTGATTATGCTGGCCTTGCTGAGGCAGCCTGAAGTGTACATGGAATCAATGGAAGGGAGGTTGGTTTGCCTGATGATCTGGGTCTTAAATATGGAACTTGATTGCATCTATTCGTGGTCTGTGGGAGAATGGAGGTGAGGAGGAATTCCTTTAGCCACAGGGTGGTGAATCTGTGGAATTCATTGCCAAAGTCATTGCATATTTTTCAAAGCAGAGATTGATAAATTCTTGCACAAAAGGACACAAAGTGCTGGAGTAACTAACGGGTCAGGCAGTGTCTCCGGAGAACATGGATAGGTGACGTTTCAGGTCGAGATCCTTCTTCGGACTCTTGATTAGGGCGTCAAAGGTTATGGGGAGAAGCCAGGAAAATGGGGGTGAGAATGAAAAATAGATAAGCCATGTTCGCGTGATGGAGTAGACTCGAAGGACCGAATGGCCGAATTCTGCTCATATGTCTTATGATCATGGTCTTGAAAATGTGGCATAAACAGTGGCATTGCCACAGTGCTTCAATAGTTAATAGCACTGATTTATACCTGTGTCTAGGTTGTCCATCAGGTTAGTGGCCTTAACTGTCTAGAGCTAAGACATTATTGTCCCGTGCCACAAAGCAAATGAATTATCCACTATTGACTCCATTATTTATACCTAGTAGTGTTGACTGTCAACGGCAAGGATTTTTCCTGTTCATAATTTATTCCATGTGTGCATTCAATTAGAGCCATGTCATTCAATGCTTGGGCATTATTGAAAAGTAATATATTGTTAGGGTTCAATGAATTACAGAAGCCTAGTGCCATGAACACAGCTGTGATGTTGCAAGTGAATGCATTGCTTTTTGCCTGTTCAAATTCCCTCAGTCTTTTAAAATTCTGCAAAATAATCTACACGAAAGAAATTGAATTGGCAGCCAGTCTGTAACTCCTTGCTTGTTGAGCGATAGCTTGGTCTGAGAATCGTACAATACAGAAACAGACCCTTCAACCCACTGAGTGCATGCCGACCATTAAAATATTTGTATTAACTAATGAACTAAATGTTCACTACATTTGAGGGCACACTCATAGTTGCGACCAGTTGCTCAGCATCAAGTCAGGTATTCATGTTTTTTGTTTAGCATTTCATTTTTCAGCATTTCTATATGCTCATTTATTATCACAGTTGCGCAGCGGTACAGCTGCAGCCTCCGAGCGCCAGACACCCAGGTTCGGTCCTGACTATGGACGCTATGGGTGCTCTGGTTTCTTCCTACACTCCGAAGACCTGTGGGCTTTTTAGATTTATTGCCATCTGTAAATTGTCTTTAGTGTGTAAGATCTGAAAGTGGGATAATATAGGTGATCGCTGGTCAGTGTGGACTCAGTGGGCCAAAGGGCCTGTTTCCATGTGTACAAAGGAACTGTAGATGTTGGTTTATACTGAAGATATCGGCTGTCCCAATTGGGCAACCTAATTGGCGAGTTCTGGCGAGTTTGCCCCCGACTGATACTCGTAGCATGGTCGACACGAGGTCATAGGAGGTCTTTGTAACTCTCCTTCATGCTCGGAGAGTAGTCCACCACGTACTCGAGGCCTCAGCTAGGTTGCAGCGTATTTTTCAACATGTTGAAAAATGCCCGCGAGTAAAAAAAGGTCGCCATGGAAAAAATCGCTACTTTTTTTACTCGTAGGTTTAGTCATAGTAGGTCGTAGTAGGTCGTGGTAGGTCGGTTTGTTAGTCGTAGGTAATCGAGGGTAATCAAAGGTAGTCGAAACTAGTCGTAGATAGTCTTCATCATAGTCGAAGGGAGGTCGAAGAAGATCGAAGGAGGTCGTCTTCCCTCTCCACTATTCAGGGTCTAATTTTCCCGAAGTTAGACGTAGCTAGTCGAAGCTAGTCTTCAACATAGTTGAAGTAGGTTGAAGGAGGTCTTCTACATAGTCGAAGGAGGTCTACAACATGATATTTTTTCAAACTGTTCTAAACTCTTCTAAACTGGCCAATTAGGTCGCCCAAGTGGGACAGCCCCTTATATAGACACAAAATGCTGGAGTAATTCAGGAATAGTCAGAAAGGTTCCGACCCGAAACGTCACCTACTCCTTTTCTCCAGAGATGCTGATTGACCCGCTGAGTTAGTCCAGCACTTTGATGATGATACTTTATTATCACATGTACCGAGATACAGTGAAATGCTGTGTTTTGTATACGTCCCGGTAAAATTATGTAGCTGATCTCGCCTAGGCAGTACACAATTGTTGCCACGTTTGGCGCTGACAAAGTTACTGAGGTTAACGGAACAGTCTATCTACTGCCTGCCGCCAGACCTGGCAGCAGCCCCCCCTCTGCTGGGTCCCCCTTCGTTCTCGCTCCACACCCCCACACCTGTTTCCGTGCTGTATCTCGGAACTAATCTAAAGCTGATTGTTGCATTTCACTCAGTTAGGCAGGTACTCTGATCATAGTTTGATGAGTAAATAAATAACTGCTTTATATTCATAGCAGGTGTTTGTAGACCAACGCGGCGTGAGGCACTCGGAGATTGACCTGGCGTGTTTGTCTGGCAATGGAAGGCAGCAAAGTGCGGGAGTCACTTCTGACAGATTCAATGAAGCACGAGCAATCAATCTCAGTCTAACAACTCTTGGAAATGTTATTAGGTGAGCTTAACCCAACCTGACCTTTCTTCAAAAAGTAAATGAAACCAATATTGCATCTGGAGTCCAGCTTGCAGTTTTAATATTTATGTCTAATCCCCGTACTGGCAATTCTTTATACTGTGCACAGTAAACAAAATCGGTGTGACCGAGCCTTGATGCCTTTATGTAACTGCTGTTAAAATGAGAAACTGCAAACTATTCCTTGCACATTGTACAATTCTCTATCGGCCATGGCTTTGGGCAAGAGAGTGCAGTACATTTCCTGTCGGAACTCACCGCTTACCAGATTACTCTGCTCAATCCACGGAGGGAACAGCAAGGCATTTATGGTGAGTTTTCTCTGGTATTTAGAAGGAGCTATTAACTTTTCACAATTGAGAAAGCCAGAAATGAGATAACAAGGAACTGCAGTTGCTAAATTACTAATTATTAAAGAACTATTAATCAGAACTGCACTGTGACACAGTGGTACAGTTGCCTCCTCAGTGCCGGAGACCCGGGTTTGATTCTGACCACGGGTGCTATGGGTGCTGGCGTTTCCTCCCACATTCCAAAGATGTGCAGGTTTGTAGGTTAATTGGCTTCTATAAATTGTAAATTACCGCAGTGTGTAGGATAGTGCTAGAGTATGGGGTGATCGCTGGTCGGCGCGGACTTGGGGTGTAGGGCCTGTATCTCTAAAGTCTAAACATCTATTAACTTTTCGCAACTGAGGGAGCCAGAAATAAGATAACAAGGAACGTCTAACAAGGAGTTCCTAAATTACTCATTAATAAATAACTACTATGCATGAAGAAGGGTCCTGACCCGAAACATCACCTATCCATTCTCTCCAGCGAGGCTGCTTGACCCGCTGAGTTACTCCAGCAACTTTGAGTCTTCTTTAATAAACCATCAGTTCCTTGTTTCTACTCTTCTTCTTTGAGCGTATCTAATTTACTGACTCGTCTTATGCTCCATGCCCAAATCATTAGTTCATTCAGAATCTATCTGAGGAGCAGTGAGCTAGCAATTGAAGATATATTAACTAATATAATATAAAATAGCAAATATTAACTACTTAAGAATCACATCTCACAGTCAAATGTGTTAGCAGAAGAATTGTGGACATAGTCCAGTCCATTAAGCAAACCAACCTCCCTTCCATTGACTCCATTTACACTTTGGGCTGCCTCAGCAAGGCCACCAGCATAATCAAGGACCAGTCTCACACCTGTCCATGTTTCTTCAACCCTCTCTCATCGGGCAAGAGGTACAGAAGTGTGAAAACGCAGACCTCCAGATTCAGGGATAGTTTCTTCCCAGCTGTTATCAGGCAACTGAATCAACCTCTCACCAACTAGAGAGTGGTCCTGACCTCCCATCTACTGTTTGGAGATCTTTAATCGGACGTTATTCAAAGGTTCAAAGGTATTTTATTGTCACGTGTACCAATTAATGTACAGTGAAACTCGATTTATCAGACAGTCATCCAAAAAAACGCAACAAGACACACAACTACATAAAGGTTAACACAAACATGCACCACAGCAGATTCCCCACATTCTTCACTGTGATGGATGGCAATAAAGTCTAATCTTCTTCACTCGTTATTCTCCTGTGGTCGGGGCAGTCGAACCATCCGCAGGCGGGGCGATCGAAGCTCCCGCAGCCGGCGATCGAAGCCCCCGTGTCGAGGCGGTTGTTGCTCCCGCAAGCAGGGCAGTCAAAGCTCCTGCGGCCTGGAGCCCCCGAAGTTGGTCCCTAACCAAGGAACTACAAGCTCGATGATGTTGTCCGCAGGCTCCCGCGGTTGGAGCTCCGAGGTCGATCCCCAACAAGGGGCCGCCAGCTCGTCGATGTTGGCCTCAGTGTGGACGGTGATGCGATACGGAAAAACATCACATCTCCGTCCAGGTAAAAGATTTTTAAAAAAAGTTTCCCCCCACCCCCCACATAAAACAAAGCTAAAGAACACCAAAACATACATTAAACACATACTAAAAACAACAAAGGAAGAAAAGGACAAGACAGACTGTTGACGAGGCAGCCGTTACTTCAATGTCACATCTTGCACTAAATGTTGTACTACCCTTTCTTTAAATAGATTTTACCGGACTTAACTTGCATCAAACATTATTTTCTTTATGTGTGCACTGTGGATGGCTTTATTGTATTCATGCATAGTCTTTTCCTTGACTGGATAACAGGCAAATAAAAGCTTTACACTATAGCTCAGTACATGTGACATTAATAAATTGAACTAAACTAAACTTGATGCTGGCATTTATGGGGGTTGGGTATTAGCAAGAACATTCACCCTGACGTGCTTGCTGTTAATATCCAACAAGCTTTGGACATCTCGGTCCTGAATTTCTGCAGGAATTCCCCAAACACCGCTGGGGGAAATCAGTTGAGAATATGCAAAAAGACATGATTAACATTTATTTCAAAGTCTTACAGAGATTGGCAGTTACCAAAGGAGACCAGGAAAACTAATAACAAGGAACTTCAGATGCTGGGTAATACCAAATATAGACGCAAAGTGCTGGAGTACCTCAGCGGGTCAGGCAGCAACTCGGAGAACATGGATGGGTGACATTTTGAGTTGGGAGTCGAGAATACCTCCTTGCAGGCATTACTCAGACATCTGAAGAAGGGTCCTGACCAGAAACGTCACCTATTTATTTTCTCAAGAGATGCTGCTTAACCCGCTGAGTTACGCCAGCACTTTGTGGGGCTATCCAGGAGAACTCCAGCAGGGTTTATTCTCTGCTCTGGCTGAGCAGATTTCTCTCTTACAAATGCCACATGAGGTAGTGGTCGGTGGACCAGTGCAATCTGACTGAGAACTGTACCACAGGATGGGTCATTAATCACAGGAAAGGAGGAAAACATCTCAAAGTGCAAGACAGTCACAAACGGAACGCTTCCAGCATATTTCTGCAAATGTTTAAATAAGTGAAATGACTAGCAATTCATTATGGGATGGAAGGAGCATAGCCAATCTGCACTAAATGTCAATGGGCTGAATTTATAATTTCAAAAAGTTATGGCCCTGAGATTGTAACATAGATTAATAGGTGTGAACATTTAGAGCTTTCATTTCAAATGTATTTTATAATAGTTTCACCATGGGCTATAACCTTGTATAATAAATGGATTAACAATAGGAGTGAAAGACTTTCCCTATGCATTATATATGTTGTGTAATTTCAAGGACTATGGTTTTAAATACAATTTCACAAAGCTGGTCTTATTCCTGTTTGTAATGGTGCAATTGGTTTCTGTTTTAGTATCCTTTAAATATTTACTGTTTTCATGAAAAGTGTCTGGCATAAACTTTCCTCACTTCATCTAAAGTTGTTGGCAACAGCCTGTAGTCCGGAGGGCAGCCACTGGTCTTTGGCTCCTGAGTTGGAAGGAACTGCAGATGGTGGTTTAAACTAAAGATAGACACAAAGTGCTGGAGTAACTCAGCAGGTGAGGAAGCATCACTGGAGAAAAGGCATAGGTGACGTTCGGGTCGGAACCCTTCTTCAGCCTGAAAGAACAAAGTGGGTACTTGAGGTCGGTAAAGGCCTGAACAAAACAGGGCCAGCAGCAGAGGCCAAGGAAGGGTGGAGCCCATAATAGCCCATTATTGGCTGGGAACGAAGGAATACAGGGATGCGAACAGTGGAACTAGTAGGACGATTAGGGTGAGGGAGAGGGGTGGAACAGAGTGAATGTTGAGGGTTATTTGAAGTTAGAGAAATCAATGTTCATACCGCTGGGTTGTAAGCTGCCCAAGCAAAATATGAGGCGTTTGGCTGCACCCAGTATAGTGAGCCTGGCCTTGTGCAAACGTGACCGACATCTGGGACATACTGTGCCAGTTTATCCCATGTCTGTCAGATGAGGGTGGTACAATGGCGCAGCAGTAGAGCCACTGCTTCTCAGCTCCAGGCACCCAGGTTCGATCCTGACTATGGGTGCTGTCTATACAGAGTATATACGTTCTCCCTGTGCCCGCGTGGGTTTTCGCTGAGAGCTCCGGTTTCCTCCCATATCCCAAAAAAGGGCAGGTTTGTAGGCTAATTGGCCTCGGTAAATTGTGAATCTGTAAATCCTAGTGTGTAGGATAGAACTAGTGTACTGGCTGGTCAGCGTGAACACAGTGGGTCAGACGGCCTGTTTCCATACTAACTATCCAAGTAAAGACTAAACTGGCTGGAATTGCTCAGCAAGTCAGGCAAGATATATGTAAGAGAATCTGAACATAACACAGAGAAAGAAACATGGTCAGTCCATAACCGCCCATTAATCCACTTGAGCCGATCTCATCTTTTCATAGATATTCCTTTGTCCCATCCACCTGTCCCACTGCCTTTTTTGTGACTGAAAATTACCATTTTATCTCACTCACAGCTTTGACAAATGGCCTTGGGCTTGAAATATTAATGGATACTCCTTTCTGCTGAGAGTTTCCAGCATTTTCTGTTTTTATTTTGCTTGTTCATTCGGTTGTTACTTGATCATTCTGTGGGACAGCCTTTTCAATCTGTTTGCGTGTGCGGAAATGTTTGTGAGGAGGATTTTGCTGATGTCAGACCATCTATCTTACCCAGTACTGCATTTATTTGATTCATTAAGACTATAATTTCTACCAATGAAGTGCCATATGCATAGTAAAGATAGACACAAAATGTAAGAGTAACTTAGTGGGTCAGGCAGCATCTCTGGAGATACTGGATAGGTGACATTTCGGGTTGGAACCTTTCTTCAGACTGAAGAAGAGGCCAGAACCTGAAACTTCACCTATCCATTTTCATCTGGATGCTGCCTGAACCGCTGAGTTACTTCAGTATTTTGTGTCAATCTTTGGTATAAACCCACATTTGCAGTTCATTTTTTTTCGATATTTATAGTAGTCTGGTTTGGAGATACAGCATGGAAAGGCGCACTCTGGGGGCCCACTGTGTCCCCGTCGACCAGTGATCACCCCGTACACTAGTTCTATCCTACACACTAGGGGCAAGTTGCAGAAGCCAATCGACCAGCAAACCTGCATGTCTTTGGAATGTGGAAGGAAACCGGAGCACCCGGAGGAAACCCACTGTAAATGAAAACTTTACAAGCTCTTAAGTGTGCAACATCTTTTAATGATAGCACTGGGTATTACATACACCTTCAAGCACCGGCTACATTTTCCTACTGAGGGGAGGGCGTTATGATTGATGTTAACTGGGCGGGGTTAATGGGAGTGAGGTAACTATATTATTGGTTGCATATAAACCATCTACACCCACCCCGCAAACTCCACATGCAGACAGCACCCGGGATCAGGATCGAACCCAGGTCTGGCGCTGTGAGACAGTCTTGGGCCCTCTGCATCGGGGCGATCCAGCTCCTGCATCGGGGCGATCCAGCTCCTGCATCGGGGGGGATGTCAGCTCCCCCGCGGCGGGAGATCGAACTGCGCATCGGGTCTGGTCGAGCCTCTATGTTCGTCGGAGCTCCTGACTAGCCTCTCCCGAGACTGCGAGCTCTTGATGGTAAGTCCGCAGGCTACGGTTGGAGCAATCCCAGGCAAGGGATCGGCTCCGATATTAAGTCCATGCTATGCGATGGGGCTCAAGATCAGTCCGAAGAGGACTTCAGCTCCATCGATGGTAGGCTGCAAGGTAAGAAACTGAAAAAAATGTCTCCCCCTTCTCCCCCCAACCCTCCCCCCACATAAAACAAACCAGAAAACATTTACACAAACTTATAAAACGCACTAAAAATATTTTAAAACGACGAAAAAACAAATAGACTTTTGCCGGGGGTTGCCAATCGTTCGGTGCCCCTGGTGGTATATCCCTGGTTGTCCCTCCTCTCCACTCTCCCAACAGGCAAGAGCTACAGAAGATTGAAAATGAATACCTCCAGGTTCAGAGACACTAGTCCCACCAGCCTGCATTTGGCCCTTATTCCTCTAACCCTGTCCTATCTATGTACCTGTCCAAATGTTTCTTAAGCGTTACTACCCGTCTCAACTACCTCCGCTGCCAGCTCATTTCATATAATCTATTGCACTATGTGTTACTTAAGAGTTGAATACATTCACCAGAGGATGTTAACTGCAGTTATAGAATTATAGTAATTGAGCCATACTGCGTTGAAACAGGCTCATCAGCCCAATTTGCCAATGCTGACCAACATAGTCCCATGGACCTTCCGCCTTTGGCCCATGCCCTTCCAAATCTTTTCTATCCATGTACCTGTCCAAATGTCTTTTAAAGGATCACTGTAGCTTCAAAGCAAAATACACGTTGTCATTTTCATGGGAATGAATATCTACATAAACCATTGTTATGCTTTCTGTAGAAAGGCCTTTAAAATATTAATAGCTAAGAATTAAACTTTTAACTTTCTGAATACTCATTTTAAATCGATCTAGATTTCAATTTTTTTGGGGAGGCAATGAAGATGATTGATGAGGGTACGGCACTCTGGTGCAGCGGTAGAGTTGCTGGTTTACGGCGCCAGAAACCCGGGTTCAAGCCTGACTACGGATGCTGTCTGTACGGAGTTTGTACATTTCCCCCGTAACTTTCTTCCGGGTGCTCTGGTTTCCTTCCACACTCCAAAGACATGTAGGTTTGTAAGTTGAACATAGACACAAAATGCTGGAGCAACTCAGCGGGACAGGCAGCATCTCTGGAAAGAAGGAATGGGTGACGTTTGGGGACGAGACCCTTCTTCAGGTTTGTAAGTTAATTGTCCCTCGTGTGTAGGATAGATCTAGTCTTGCATAGGCGATCGATGGTTGGCATGGACTCGGTGGGCTGAAGCGCCATTTTCCAAACTAAACTAAACTGGACAACAATTACATTTACATTTTAATATGGAATGATTCAGAGCATAGAACTGTAAACAACTGTTTTTATTTTCAGGAAGAAATGATGATGGCAGCGTTTCCTTGTTTGTTAAACATTAATGAAGATCCCCAATTATCTGGGTTAGATCAGCACATTATTCATCATGCTAGGTGAAGCTTTGAGAAAGACTTGATTATGTAAAACTAATGGCGCAAGAGTAACACTAATCAGTTTTCAAGCCTTTTAATCTTATGCATTTATATTGAATTGTTGCTGTGGCAGTAAATCAAGCTTGTTACAGTTTGAAAGGACCCAATCTATTTCATTTGACTGCTGAAGTATTTAGGAATTTTCAAACCCTTGAAAGAGTTTAAAAATAAGGGGTAAGGCATTTACAACGAAGATGAGGAAACACTTTTTCACACAGAGAGTTGTGAGTCTGTGGAATTCTCTGCTTCAGAGGGCGGTGGAGGCCGTTTCTCTGGATAATTTCAAGAGAGAGCTTGATAGTGCTCTTAAAGATAGCGTAGTCAGGGGATATGGGGAGAAGGCAGGTACGGGATACTGATTGTGGATGATCAGCCATGATCACATTGAATGACGGTGCTGGCTCGAAGGGCCGAATGGACTACTCCTGCACCTATGGTCTATTGTCTATTGTCTATTGAGTTAAGGTAGACAAAAGTGCTGGAGAAACACAGCGGGTGCGGCAGCATCTATGAAGCGAAGGAAATAGGCAACGTTTCGGGCCGAAACCCTTCTTCAGAGTTAAAGCAGGGAGAACAAAATTGCATTCATTTAAACCTGAAACAGTACTTAGGATTCAGACGTAATTCTGTATGTATTCCCTGGGGCTAACATCACAGAATAAACCCTGACTCTTATGTGGAAAAGGATAAGATGACTTCTTGCTGTGTGTTAAATAGAATACCAGAATGAGTCGATATTCTATAATTACAACCATAGAACATTGAAGCCCGGCATTTATTTTAACATTTTGGGCACCTCTGATTTACAAGAAGATTTACAAGAATGTTGCCAGGGCTAGAGGGTCTGAGCTTTCGAGAGCGTTTGAGTTGGCAGGGGACTCTATTCCTTGGAGCGCACGAGGATGAGGGATGATCTTATTGAACATCCCAACATTTAAGAAACATTTCGACAGGTACTTCGATAGGACCGGTTTGGAGGGATATGGACCAAACGTGGGCAGGTGTAGCTGGGGCATGTTGGGCTGAAGGGCCTGTTTCGACATTGGATCACTATGACTCTGCTATTGGACACATTGTTGGTTTGGGGCAGCGGTTCCCAAAGTGGGACGTGCTACTACTGAGGGTGTTATGGGATTACTTCGAGGCAAGGGGGTGGCGGGGGGAGGGTGGGTGCCGAGTTGGGAGGGTATTGGGCAAGAGGGGTATTAGTACACACATGACATGCTTGCTGGCCAGTTGTTCTGTTTTCCCTCTAGCACTGTTTCGTTAAATAGTATTTTTTGAAACTTTTCAAAGTTGGGAAACTGGTATCAGTTCATTGAAGATAGACACAAAGTGAGGGCCAGGGAGTAACTCTGGAGAACATGGAGAGGTGACGTTTCGGGTTGGGACCCTTCTTGAAACCACCTATCTATGCTCTCCAGAGAGAGACACAAGGATGCTGGAGTAACTCAGCTGGTCAAGTAGCATCTTTGGAGAAAAAGGATGGGTGAGGTTTTGGGTCGGTACCCTTCCGATTCGCTCCAGAGATGCTGCCTGACCCGCTGAGTTACTCCAGCATTTTGTGTTTATCTTTGGTATAAACCAGTATTTGCAGTTCCTTTTTATCACTTCATCATGCCAAGCAGTTGTATTGAGAATTTACTGAACAATGAAGTAGTTTCTAAATGTGGCATTTAAGACTCTTGCTAAATTACTTTAAAAGCTGGTATCACTAGATCAAGTACATCAATTTTGTTAAATTAATTAAACCATAAAGTTGCGATTGGATTTTGAATAAATGCACAATCAATTGTTTCTGTCTTCAATTTCATTGTGTTATTAAGATCCTTCGAGGGTCATGTGAACCGCTACTCTGAATCATGCTTCTCATTGGATGGGGATGGGGTGCACTGAGGTACGTTTACGAAGACAAGGGGCTGCGGCCCGAAAAAGTTTGCGAACCTCCTGTTTAGAGCCTGACGTTGTTTTGAAAGGACATGGGTAGGTGGAAAGTATGAATTGAATTATCTTCCACTGTTCGATGGTCTTTATAACACAACACTTAAGGCTTGGAACAGTTTAGAAGATTACAGAGAGACTCAGATGGTAAGAGTACACAGACTAGCTGCCTGGTCCACCTGCGAAGAGGGAGCCACCATTTTGAAGTCCAGGTCTTAGAGTGACTGGCACGTGGGAGCTTTAAGGCAGCTTGCATGTTTTCAGACATACCACATGTATTCTAGCAGATAGTGATCGACTTCGGGAAGCGTAGAAGTTCACATACCTTGGAATACATTGATGGCGCTGAAGTAGAGATGGTTGAAAGCTTCAAATTCCTTGGTGTCACCAGCAAGTTATCCTGGACCACCCATATCGAAGCAATGGCCAAGAAAGCACACCAACATCTCTACTTCCTTAGAAGGCCTAGGAAGTTTGGCATGTCCCCAACAACCCTCAGATGCCAACTTCTACAGATGCACCATAGAAAGCATTTTATTCCCGATCTTTAAATGTTAAAATCAATCCTGCCTCCAACCACTTCTGCTGGAAGCTCATTCCACACAGCTAAACTTCCGCATTCGCATGTCATGCCCTCTTGTTTGTGGGAAAAGCTTATCCACGTCAACTCTGTAAAGATAAAATTGCAGAGAATTGTAAAGAGAAAGCCATGTTTTTCTCCCTCCTCCTCCCATCGGGCAAGACGTACAGAAGTGTGAAAACAAACATCAGGTTCAGGGACCGTTTCTTCCCAGCTGTTATCAGGCAGTTGAACCATTCTATCAATAACTAGCGAGCAGTCCTGAGCTTCTATCTATCTCATTGGAGGCCTTCGGACTATATTTAATCTGACTTTACTGTATCTTGCACAAAACATTATTCTCTTCGTCATGTCTGTACACTGTGGATGCTTGATTGTAATCATGTGTTGGTTGGCATGCAACAAAAGCTTTTCACTGTACCTTGGTACAAGTGACGATAAACTAAAATAAGTTAATGTTGGTCAAAGATAGACACGAATGGCTCAAGTAACGCAATGGGTCAGGCAGCCTCTCTGGAGAAAAAAGGATGGGCGATGTTTTAGGTCAGTAGCTCCTCTTCGGGGTGCATTGACCCACACCTCTGTTTGGGGTGTGGGGGGAAACTGGAGCACCCAGAGAAAATCCGCACGGTCACAGGGAGAACGTATAAATTCCATACAGACAGCACCTGTAGTCAGTATTGAACCTGGGTCTCTACCGCTGTAAGGCAACAACTCTACCACTGAGCCACTGTGCCGCCCTGCTACGCTATTGTGCTGACATATCTATGATGTTAGTTGGGACATAATTGTCAGAATGGGCGGCACAGTGCTGTAACGGTAGGGTTGCTGCCTTACAGCGCCAGAGACCCGGGTTCGATCCAGACTACGGGTGCTGTCTGTACCGAGTTTATACAAGCTCCCTCTGACCGCTTGGGTTTTCTCCAGGTATTTCCGTTTCCTCCCACACCCAAAGACGTGGGTTTGAAGGTTAAATGGCTTCTGTAAATTGTCCCTAGTGTGCAGGATAGAACAAGTGCATGGGCTGAGCACTGGTCGCCGTGGGTTTGATGGCCGAGGGGCCCATTTGCATGCTGCACCTCTAAGCTAAACTAAACTAAACCCAAGAACCTGAATTTTGTCTATCACCACTTTACAGCCCTCAGTGTCTGACATTCTTTTCAAAATTAGCTGGAGAATGGAATTAGATAAGACCTACGTTAATACATGTTTATTACTGTTACCGAGCCAGCAATAATGAATAACATGGTCATACTACCAAGGTAATAAATTTGTACTCCCAGTAAAATAACCAATCACTTGATGAGAATCCTTGTCCATTAAACTTTTCACAAATGTGCACAAGCACTTTGGTTATAACTGGAAGATTCATTTTACTATTGAACTTTACTGCTTGATCTTGTGCTCCCAACGCTTACTCTCAGTAATTGTGTTTTGATACTGAACTATGAAATAATTCATCAAAAATGACCTGAGAATTTAATTTAGTAATTTCTATTTAATAGTAATGTCAGAAATCTGCTGTGATAGACTGTTTTGAGGATAATGACTATCCCTCAGTAACCTAATAAAAGAAAGACTTGGCACTGTGTATTTGTTACCTTTGTTCTGAAATTAGATTGGTGTTTTAAATGAACCACAAATTACTTGTTATTGGATACAGGTGATAAATTATACCAGACCCAGTGACATTAGCAGTGCCTTGCTTGAACACTGAGGCATTCAGGCTATCTGCAAGGCTATAGAGATGGCAGAGGCGTGCATACTTTACCCAGTCTGTCCTCCTGCTTTTATCCAGCATGATCGG
This sequence comes from Okamejei kenojei, assembly GCA_035221665.1. Lineage (NCBI taxonomy): Eukaryota > Metazoa > Chordata > Chondrichthyes > Rajiformes > Rajidae > Okamejei > Okamejei kenojei. The sequence goes on along the minus strand of CM069139.1, from coordinate 52,147,890 downwards.
TATTATTTCACATTTCCATCATCTGCAGTGTTTAGCTCATTCAGTTCGCATCTCACATTTCCTGTTTAACTAGGCATCATGTTTGGCACAAACATTGTGGGCCAAATGGCCTGTTTATGTGCTGTACTGTTCCATGCTCTATGTTCGTCCCCAGGCAGATCATATATGACTAACAGACCATTTTCCCTCAACCAGTACATCACCATTTATGTCATTCAGTTTTTCTTGGTCTCTAGCCGATCGTAAGCATTCACCCTGTTTTCTGCACCTTCAGTTTGGTTCAATTGCTCAGTTTAGAGATACAACACGGAAGCAGGACCCTCGGCCCATTAGGTCCGCGCCGGCCAGTGATCACCCGTACACTAGCACTATCCTTCACACGAGGGACAATCAAAACTCTTTACTGAAGCCAATTAACTTACAAACCTGTACGCCTTTGGAGTGTGGGAGAAAATCCATGCCGTCACGGGGAGAATGTACAAACTCTGTACAAGCAGCACCCGTAGTCAGGGACAATAGACAATAGACAATAGGTGCAGGAGTAGGCCATTTCGCCCTTCGAGCCAGCACCGCCATTCAATGTGATCATGGCTAATCATCCCCAATCAGTACTCCGTTCCTGCCTTCTCCCCATATCCCCTGACTCCGCTATTTTTAAGAGCCCTATCTAGCTCTCTCTTGAGAGCATCCAGGGAACCTGCCTCCACCGCCCTCTGTGGCAGAGAATTCCACAGACTGACCACTCTCTGTGAGAAAAAGTGTTTCCTTGTCTCCGTTCTAAATGGCTTACTCCTTATTCTTAAACTGTGGACCCTGGTTCTGGACTCCTCCAACATCGGGAACATGTTTCCTGCCTCTAGTATGTCCAAGCCCTTAACAATCTTATATGTTTCAATGAGATACCCTCTCATCCTTCTAAACTCCAGAGTGTACAAGCCCAGCTGCTCCATTCTCTCGGCATGTGACAGTCTCGCCATCCCGGGAATTAACCTTGTAGACCTACGGTGCACTCCCTCAATAGCAAGAGTGTCCTTCCTCAAATTAGGGGACCAAAGCTGCACACATTACTCCAGGTGTGGTCTCACTAGGGCTCTGTACAACTACGGAAAGACCTCTTTGTTCCTATATTCGATTCCTCTTGTTATAAAGGCCAACATGCCATTTGCTTTCTTCACTGCCTGCTGTACCTGCATGCTTACTTTCATAGACTGATGAACAAGGACCTCCAGATTCCGTTGTACCTCCCCTTTTCCCAACTTGACGCCATTTAGATAGTAATTTGCCTTCCTGTTTTTGCTACCAAAGTGGATAACGTCACATTTATCCGCATTAAACTGCATCTGCCATGCATCTGCCCACTCCCCCAACCTGTTCAAGTCACCCTGCATTCTCATAGCATCCTCCGCACAGTTCACACTGCCACCTAGCTTTGTTTTATTCTGAAAATTTGCTAATGTTACTTTGAATCCCTTCATCCAAATCATTGATGTATATTGTAAATAGCTGCGGTACCTCACTAGTCACTGCCTGCCATTCTGAAAGGGACCCGTTAATCCCTACTCTTTGTTTCCTGTCTGCCAACCACTTCTCTATCCATGTCAGCACTCTACCCCCAATACCATGTGCCCTAATTTAGCCCACTAATCTCCTATGTGGGACCTTATCAAATGCTTTCTGAAAGTCCAGGTACACTACATCCAATGGCTCTCCCTTGTCCATTATCTTACTTACATCTTCAAAAAACTCCAAAATATTAGTCAAGCATGATTTCCCCTTCATAAATCCATGCTGACTTGGACCGATCCTGTTACTGCTATCCAAATGTTCGGCTATCTCATATTTTATAATTGACTCCAGTATCTTCCCCATCACCGATGTCAGGCTAACTGGTCTATAATTCCCTGTTTTTTCTCTCCCGCCTTTCTTAAAAAGTGGGATATCTCCAATCCACAGGAACTGATCCTGAGTTTATAGAACATTGGAAAATTATCACCAATGCATCCACGATTTCTAGAGCCACTTCCTTAAGTACCCTGGGATGCAGACCATCAGGCCCTGGGGATTCATCAGCCTTCAGTCCCATCAGTCTATCCAACACCATTTCCTGCCTAATGTGGATTTCCTTCAGTTCCTCTGACACCCCAGATCCTCTGGCCACCACTATATAAGGACGATTGTTTGTGTCGTCCTTAGTGAAGACAGAGCCAATGTACCTGTTCAATTCATCTGCCATTTCCTTGTTCCCCATAATAAATTCACCTTTTTCGGTCTTCATGGGTCCAACTTATTCTTAAGTCTTAACTAATTTTTCCTCTTCACATACCTATATTGAACCAAGTTCTCTGGCAACATCTCTACAGCTGTGCCACTGTGCCATACCTATCTCTCTTTTCAACTTAAAACATGTATCTCAGTCATTACACTGGAGTCACAGGTGAAAGGAACCAGTGCCAGACATCAAGAAATTTAATGATCAATTTAGTAAGGGAATGTTGATAAGAGGGGTGGGCGCATAAAGGCCTACACAGATCCATCAGACTAAAGGCTTATTTCTGTGCTCTATGTTACATGTAATTCCCAAATTCCATTTTTCAGTAGTTTAGTCGAAACAACACTAATTCAAAACAACTTTTATGTTGGGTGTAAAGTTATACTTGTAAATATCTGCCCCTACATTTAAAGTTTAGTTTAGAGATGTAACATGGAAGCAGGCCTTTTGGCCCACTGAGTCCACGCCGACCAGTGACCACCCAATTCACTCTAGTCCTATGTTATCCCGTCCTATACACGAGGGACAATTTACAGAAGCCAATGAACCTACATACACACATGTATTTGGAAAGTTGGAGGAAACCGGAGCATCCGGAGAAAACCCACAAGGTCACTGGGGAACGTTTGAACTCCATACAGACAGTGCCTTCAGTCAGTCTGGTGCTGTGAGATAGCAGCTCTACCAATGCGCCACTGAGCTGCCCGAATGTTAATTAACTTAATTTCTCTTCAAGGATATAAGCTTCAGAAAAATTCTCCTGCAGCCAAAGCAGGATTTGTAATGGAAACACATGGGTACAGCCAAAACCTTCTTGTCACGCCATTCATTTATTTCGGAGATATGTTAAAAAAAAATAGAATACTTGGGAGAGGCTGACTTTTCAAAAGAAAATGCAACAAATTAGATTTGTGCGGTTTTTGCTTAGTCCACTGGGAGAACAATCTGCTGTTGTCAATTCTGATAATCTAATGGGAAAAGGCACGGACTTTCAAATGGAGATTAGTCTGTATTTAGGAGTGAAATGGATCCAGGAAAAGAGCGACAGACGAGTTTAAACAGGGTGAGAAAACCCAGCCTTCATCTACATGCATGAGAAGATCAAATACCTGAGGTTTGAATCCAATGAGCAGCTCCAAATGTTTCCTCTTTGTAAGTTTTCCCTTGGCTTCCTGAAAACAGTAATAAAAATATAAATACCTGATAGGATATTCCCTCTTTGATGAAATCCTGTCAATGTTTCCCTCTGAGAGACACAAAGTGCCGGAGCAACTCAGCGGGTCAAAGTCAAAGTCAAAGTCAAAAGAGTTTATTGTCATGTGTCCCTGACAGGACATTGAAATTCTTTCTTTGCTTAGCACAACAGAACATAGTAGGCATTGACTACAAAACAGATCAGTGTGTCAATATATATACCATTATATACGTAAATACACACATGAATGAATAAATTGATAAAGTGCAAATAACAGATAAAGGGGTATTAATGTTCAGAGTTTTGAATGATGGCTGATGGCTGTGGGGAAGTAGCTATTCCTGAACTGGGTCGTTGCAGTCCTCAGGCTCCTGTACCTTCTACCCGAAGGTAGCAGGGAGATGAGTGTGTGGCCAGGATGGTGTGGGTCCTTGATGATGCTGCCAGCCTTTTTGAGGCAGCGACTGTGATAGATCCCCTCGATGGAAGGAAGGTCAGAGCCGATGATGGACTGGGCAGTGCTTACTACTTTTTGTAGTCTTTTTCTCTCCAGGGCGCTCAAGTTGCCGAACCAAGCCACGATGCAACCGGTCAGCATGCTCTCTACTGTGCACCTGTAGAGGTTAGAGAGAGTCCTCCTTGACAGACCGACTCTCCATAATCTTCTCAGGAAGTAGAGGCGCTGGGTCAAGCAGCATCTCTGGACAAAAAGGATGGAGACGTTTCGGATCGGGACCCTTTTTTAGTGTAAGAAAATATTAAAATCTGCACATGAAAGGACATTGTGAACTCGATTAATTAACACCAAATAAAATAACTACAATCTCCTGAATTAATAAATATCACAGACATTTTAATTATCAATAATATATTTCTAACGACTATGTTAGCTTAATCGCATTGCAATTTACTGATTGAATGTACTAGATGTGCACAAGCACGGGTTAGTGAGAGAAAGTATAACCTGAGTTATGACCGCAGTAAATAAAGGCAGAGATGATGACATTGGAAGAAATGCTCTGGCACCAGCACAGATGGAATTTGATAGCCCTTGAAAGGTTCTTGATTAGGAAAAGTGTCAAAGGTTATGGGGAGAAGATGGGGAGCAGGATGCCATAGCTGAAAACAATACACTGGACTCAGGACTGGAGAGAAGTCTACGCTTTTATCTTGCAAACGGATGGCATGGTTGCACAGCAGTAGAGTTGCTGCCATGACAGGGCCAGAGACCCAGGTTCGATCCTGACTATGGGTGCTGTCTGTACAGAGTTTGTACTTTCTCCCTGTGATTGCATGGATATTCGCCGGGTGCTCCTGTTTTCTCCCACATTCCAAAGACGTCCATGTTTGTAGACAATAGACAATAGACAATAGACAATAGGTGCAGGAGTAGGCCATTCGGCCCTTCGAGCTAGTACCGCCATTCAATGTGATCATGGCTGATCATCCCCAATCAGTACCCCGTTCCTGCCTTCTCCCCTGACTCCACTATTTTGAAGAGCCCTATCTAGCTCTCTCTTGAAAGCATCCAGAGAACCTGCCTCCACCGCCCTCTGAGGCAGAGAATTCCACAGACTCACCACTCTCTGTGAGAAAAAGTGTTTCCTCGTCTCCGTTCTAAATGGCTTACTCCTTATTCTTAAACTGTGGCCCCTGGTTCTCCCCCAACATCGGGAACATGCTTCCTGCCTCTAGTATGTCCAAACCCTTAACAATCTTATATGTTTCAATGAGATCCCCTCTCATCCTTCTAAACTCCAGAGTGTACAAGCCCAGCTGCTCCATTCTCTCAGCATATGACAGTCCCGCCATCCCGGGAATTAACCTTGTAAACCTACGCTGCACTCCCTCAGTAGCAAGAATGTCCTTCCTCAAATTAGGGGACCAAAACTACACACAATACTCCAGGTGTGGTCTCACTAGGGCTCCGTACAACTGCAGAAGGACCTCTTTGCTCCTATATTAGATTCCTCTTGTTATAAAGGACATTCGCTTTCTTCACTGCCTGCTGTACCTGCATGCTTACTTTCATAGACTGATGTACAAGGACCCCCAGATCCCGTTGTACTTCCCCTTTTCCCAACTTGATGCCATTTAGATAGTAATTTGCCTTCCTGTTTTTGCTACCAAAGTGGATAACCTCACATTTATCCACATTTAACTTCATCTGCCCACTCACCCAACCTGTCCAAGTCATCCTGCATTCCCATAGCATCCTCCTCACAGTTCACTCTGCCACCCAGCTTTGTATCATCTGTAAATTTGCTAATGTTACTTTGAATCCCTTAATCCAAATCATTGATGGATATTGTAAATAGCTGCGGTCCCAGCACCGAGCCTTGCGGTACCCACTAGTCACTGCCTGCCATTCTGAAATGCTGTATCTCTAAACTAAACTAAATTAAACTAAGACGAAGATGAAGAGTTGCAGACAGGCAACCAATGTCGAGTATCACCATTGGATTTACAAGTTGCTGCCGCAGATGGATGTGAGCAAGAGAAAGTTGATGGGAAAGTGAAGGCAGGTTACAAAGAACATGAACACATCGCCTCATGTTATCTGTTACACGTTTCATCAAAGTCATTTACTCACATTCACATTCATTGAGATCATTGTATTAAGAATGCTTGGACAATGAAAGAGGTGACAGGTCACATTAAGGCCAAGCGATTGCATAACTAATTTGGACAATCAAGCCCTTGGCAATCAATGGATCATAGGACCATTCACTGTGCTGTATGTTCCACACAGCGTTAAACACAGCAGGACTGTAGAGCAAGCCTGAGCCCTTCAACGTGAAATCAGTGGATTGACTATTGAAAGTCTGAAAAGGAGAAAAAAAGGAGAAGGCGATTTAGGAATGGGAAGTGAAGAAGGAAGGCCAATGCAAGACAGGGTGGCAATCTCGTACCTTGTCGGAGATACTGAGTGAGGGTGTTTTCTCGAGCTCAGCTACCTGTTGACTGGTTGATCTCAAGGTGAGATCTGCTTCTGTATCAGGACACTCCCCTTAACACCATGATGTCACGTGACAGCCCTCATAACCACTGACGAGGGTTCGACCGCAAGTGGTCTGTCTGTCAGCTGACGCCACTAATAAAGTATGATTATGATTATTATGATTATGATAGTGACGCAACTGTGGAGTTCATGACTTACAGCGCCAGAGACCCGGGTTCACCCTAGTCTCACCCCACATTAATTTTGATTCTTTCCAGAAATTGTTGTACAGGCATTCCCCGACTTATGTCAGAGTTATGTTCTGCAGACCCTTGCGTAAGTCAGATGTTATGTAAGTCGGAAACGGAAGTACTATGACACACATGTAAATTTATTATTTATACTGTGCAGGACCAGTGGAAGACTACGGCGGGAGCTCCAGCCTGGAGACCACGGGGGGAGCTCAGACACGGTGACCATGGGGAGCTCCAACACTGAGACCACGGTGGGGATCTCCGACGAGGAGACCACTGGGGGATATCTGGAGATGACACTTCAAGTCACCTGCTACTGTGATTTCCTGTGATGAAAAAATAGTGAAGAACCCAAATGTAGCTCCATTATTACCCACAGCCCAGAATGACTGGAGTCATTCTACACCATAAACATAGAGTTACAATTGGCATTGTATCGTTGGTATCGTATCGGAACTACTTTGAAATGTCAAATCCTGCTGCTTTGAATGTGCTCCCACAGTACATTTTTTCCTGCTCATTTGACAGCACTTAAAAGACTGGATAGATCCTGATAGAAATTAAATATTCATTGTAAAGTTAAAAAAAATACTAAAGCACAATTCTGATGCTTATCACATTCACACAACATTATCACAAGAATCTCTCCACTAGGAATAGACATGTGAAGAGGAAATATTGATCCTACTGGAAAGAATGTTTGAATAAATTATTTAAAACATCTTTAGAGTTTTTCCACATTAAAAACTGTTTAACTTGTCCACTAGAAATAATAAAAGTCCATGCCTTGCTACATAAAATTAGAGAAAATACTAATATTAATTAACATCAATATTATGAAACCATCAAACTCCTAGCATTAGATTGATTGATACTTGGTATACATTTTCAATTGTATTATTTCACATTGTCATTCATCAAAAATACATTGAAATAAAAAAAATAGTTCCTTGTATGCTGCAGATATATGATGCACAGTTTCTCTACAATGTTTGATACACTGGCTGTCTGGAATAATACTAATCCACTCCTGGATTACTCAATGCTTTTTACAATTCAACACATTACCCCAGATTTCCTGAGCTATTTGAAGACACATGCAGTGGTGTGGAAAGTATGAAGCAGTACGACATTAAATTCTGATTTGTTATTTTGAAGTCAATATTCTAGTTCAAGTTATTTTATCTACTAAGTCATTCTCCAATATTAGCCTTTAGAAATGGAATACATTTATAGTAAATTATATCCATTCATATTTTGCTGTACTTTGAGACTGCCCTGTAGTTGTAAAGACATTTACTTTTCCTTAAAGAAGGACACAAAGTTCTGGAGTAACTTAATGGGTCAGTCAGCATCCTTGGAGAAAATTAATAGGTGACATGTCGGGTCTCTCCTTCAGACATTGAGGGTGAGGGAGGGGGGATGGAAAGCTTGAGGAGAGGAGGGGCAAGACAATGTGGCAGGTGATATATAGACATGTACACACAGGCGGGGGGGGGGGGGGGGGGGGGTCATAGGCAGGTGTTGGACAAAGGCCAGAGATGGAAAATCAGAAAGTGTCAGGCAAGAGAAAGGAAATGTCACCTATCCATGTTCTCCAGAGATGCTGTCTTTTTTTTGTCTTCCTTGTGTCTACTTCTCCCTAAATGTTTGTCTTTCCCCCATCTCCTTTTGTAGAAACAAAAAACCGCTAGTTTATACCAAAGATAGAGACAAAGTGCTGGAGTAACTCAGCAGCAGGTTAAGCAGCATCACTGGAGAAAAAGGTTGGGTGACGTTTCGGGTTTGAACCCTATTTCAGCATCTGAGGGGCTAAATGGCCTGTTTCCACACTGTACCTCTACACTAAACTAAAAAATCTTGGCATCACCCCAAAACATCTATTTATCAAGTATCTTTTATAAGAAGGTGTTTTACTTCAAGGAAGTACAAAGCAACTGAACAATGTATTTTCCCAGTTCACCATGTTTACCCATCCTTTTTCTCCAGTGATGCTGCTTGACCAGCTAAAGGGCAGCTACTCCAGTCATCAGGGAGCAAGATGTCACCAAGATTGCTGGGTCGCAGACTGTAAGTAGGCTGTCAAAGTATACAGCATTATATAGATCAGATACAGAAATGGGCAGAGAAATGGCAGATGGAGTTTAATCCGAGCAAGTGTGACATATTGAACTCTGGTAGGCTAAATGTAAGGGGTAAATATATGATTAATGGCATGACCCTTAACAACACTGATGTGCAGAGGTATCTTGGGGTCCAGGTTCATAACTCTCTGAAAGTGGCAAGACAAGTAGACAGAGCGGTAAAGAAGGCATATGGTATGTTTGCCTTCATAGGTCGGGGCGTATAGGAGTATAAGAGTCTGGAAGTCATGATGCAGCTTTATAGGACTTTGATCCGGCCGTATTTGGAGTATGTTGTGCAGTTCTGGTCGCCCCATTACTGGAAGGATGTGGAGAGGCTGCTGCCTGGATTAGAGGGTATTTAGCTAAAGGGAGAAACAATAATAATTCCAAATTGATGACCCTTTGCAAGTTCTGCTGGTGTTACCTACCTGACTGAGTGTTTCCAGTGCGTTGTGTTTTGTTTCAGACTTTCCGGACCGGCGTTATTGCTTTGCTTTGCTTTTTGACAAGTGTTCAATGTTGGTATTATTTGTTGAAATTAGATCTACCTGAATGCTCAAACTCGGGGGAGAAATACGATTGCCTAGAAATGGAACATTATTTCAAATCGTGTTCTGTCAGAAGATTGGCGAGAAATGGAAGCAGTGCTTGCTAATATCTCACAATCAAGGGTTGGCAGTTTGCCCAGAGAAATCAATCGACATCTGTCGCAATGCTACAATAAATCTGTTTATTATAAGGACCATAAGACACAGGAGCAGAATTTGGTCATTCGGCCCAGAGTCTGTTCCACCATTTCGATCACAGCTGATCTACTTCACCCTCTCAACCCCATTCTCCTGTCATCTCACCATAACCTTTGATGCCCTTACTAACGAAGAACCTGCCAGACTTCGCTTTAAAAATACCCAATGTCTTGTCCTCCATCGGAGTCTCTGGCAATGAATTCAACAAATTTTCCACCCTCTTGCTAAAAGAATTCCTCCTCATCTCCATTCTAAAGGTGCGGCCTTTTACTCGCAGGCTGTGCCCTTTGGTTCTCGACTCTCCCACTAGTGGAAACTGGATTATAAGATTATCCAGAATTAGAAAGATTTAAGATTGCAGTTAATTCATGGTTGCTTGCATTCATTTTCCAACATATACTATGGGTACCTGCGCTCCAATTAGTGGAAGAGCAGGTAATAATATTAACATATTTATTTATTCTGCAGGTTTTAATCTGATAAAAGAATAACCTCTTTAAAACAGAGGGAAAGATTTCCAGCGACCTCGTCTATTTAATGTACCTTGATGGGTGATCATACAGGATGACAGAGAGCATAAATTCAATCTACTTCAGCAACCGAGAATGAAGAGGCAAGAAGCAAAAAACCTCAGAGCCTTAAGAAATGAAAATATCAAACTACAAAATTAGGCATAAAAGATCAGAAATGTTTCCACAAAACGTGGTCGCACCGATGATTATCAGTCTCACTTATGCTTTGCGGAATTCTGATAATTACCCCCATCATTATTTTAACTCTCGACCTTACACTTGCCTGTTTGCAGATGTGGTTTTGGTAAACTTCACTGACGATCGATCCCATCAAAGGTCGTCGTTTCCAAATGTGGTTGCTGAGTTTGCAAAAGCACTCATGACATTTTATTTCAGCCTGACTGGAGCGAGAGAAAGACTGATCTGCTTGAAGCAGGTCAGGCCACTGGTGGGGGGAAGAGTTATCTTTGCATATGCTTTATATTGACATTGCCTAATGCGACAGTGGAACGCTTGAAGTCTCCGAGAAAATCATGAAGGTCTTTGACCCCTTTTAACGTTCAACAGAAGTAAAACATAATTGTAAAGCAGAATTTTTAAGAGTGACACATAATACGTTTGCTAGTAGATCGTATTCAGTAAGTGATGCACCACATTACTTTCATTGGAGACCTTTGAACCAACTTTAATTGGACTTTATCGGACTTCAATGTGATAACTTGTCCATATAAATGTTGTACCCTTTCTCCTTTATCTGTGCAAAGTGGACAGCTTGATACATTGTATACTAGTATACATACTCTAGTATATATTGTAAACATAATATACATACTATACTGATACAGACTCTGAAACACTAAAATAAACTAGTATTTGTAATAAAACCACTGTATTCATAAAACTATTGGATTGTTGTATAAATCCACCTGCTTTATTCATGCTCTTTATGAAAGGTTTTCTGCTATCCTTACTGAGCGTAGCCAATATGTGAGTCTGAAACACATGAATATGCCTGACTCTTCACTGCCCTCTGGAAAGGCACAGCAACTCAGTCAATTGTATTATAATTTCTACGTTTAGAGTTTGAGAAGGGGGTTCATCATAGAACTAGTGTAAACTGGTGATCGATGGTCGGCATGTACTCAGTGGACCGAAGGGCCTGTTTCCATGCTGTATCTTTAAACTATGTTGTATGCCCTTCATCAGTCAGAGTTTAAAAGTTGCGAGATCGTGCAGTTACATAAGACATTGGTGAGGCAACATTTAAAGTGTATATGTATGTGTGTGTGTGTGTGTGTGTGTATATATATATATATATATATCATATACTTATTAAAACTCTGATCTTGTTAGTGTGTATATGTGAACATGTGTGTGTATATGTGGTTGTCTTTACATCTTCGCAAAAACACCACGCGGTAACAATTACATTTTTACATATTCCGGTTGACATTTTTCCTGTCGAGGCTGCGAACACCTTATCTGAACATTTCATGCTTTATTTCTCGACTTATTCTCGACTCATTACTGTTTAAAATAAAAGACTTTGAAATTAAAACCAACAACTTCAAATTATGACGTCATAATGGCTCAGCTAGCAGTGCTGAGCCTCAGTGAGGATTTCATCCTATATTTGACATGCTATTCTCGATTAAAGCTTTAAAAATGCCAACTTTCACAAGATTGTTACATATTCTGATTCACATTTCCCCCCTCTAAGCAGGGAGCACTTTCACTAAACATTTTATGCTTTATTTCTCGACGTATTACTGAGTAAATTAAAACAAAATCAAAATACCTTCAATTTCTAATCGACCAGCTTTAACAGAAGACGTTACAATGGCAGCTTCAACTGATGTCGTCATAATGGATGGACTAGCAGGGGGAGGGCGAATTGCTATTGCAACACACAGGGCAAGTGCAATTGGATTTTTTTTAAAAGATCACTGTTTGAGGGAGGCGAGGGGAGCGCTGGAATCTTACGTTTGAGAATAGCTTGTGTTGGAGGATGACGCCTCCCGTGGGGGCTATGGGTAGCGAACGGGTACATTGGGGGAGCAGACCCAACAGGTGGGTGTGTTGTGTGTGTGTGTGTGTGTGTGTGTGTGTGTGTGTGTGTGTGTGTGTGTGTGTGTGTGTGTGTGTGTGCGCGTTCTTGTTTAATATATATGTTTACATATTCTGCTGTGCTGCTCCAAGCAGGAATTTCATTGTTCTGACGGGGACATATGACAATAAAACACTCTTGACTCTTGAGTATTATATTCAGTTTTGGGCACCATATTTTAGGAGAAATGATGTGAAGCTGGAAAGGGTGCAGAGAAAATTTATGAGGATATTGCCATGACTTGAGCAACTGATCTACAGTGGCTTGCAAAAGTATTCATACCCCTTGAACTTTTCCACATTTTGCCACGTTACAACCACAAACATAAATGTATTTTATTGGGATTTTATGTGATAGACCAACACAAAGTGGTGCATAATTGTGAAGTGGAAGGAAAATGATACATGGTTTCCAAATTTTATTACAAATAAATAACTGAAAAGTGTGGCGTGCAAAAGTATTCAGCCCCCCTGAGTCAATACTTTGTAGAACCACCTTTCGCTGCAATTACAGCTGCAAGTCTTTTGGAGAATGTCTCTACCAGCTTTGCACATCTAGAGACTGAAATTTTTGCCCATTCTTCTTTGCAAAATAGCTCAAGCTCAGTCAGATTGGATGGAGAGCGTCTGTGAACAGCAATTTTCAAGTCTTGCCAGAGATTCTCAATTGGAGTTAGGTCTGGACTTTGACTGGGCCATTCTAACACATGAATATGCTTTGATCTAAACCATTCCATTGTAGCTCTGGCTGTATGTTTAGGGTTGTTGGCCCGCTGGAAGGTGAACCTCCGCCCCAGTTTCAAGTCTTTTGCAGACTCTAATAGGTTTTCTTCCAAGATTGCCCTGTATTTGGCTCCATCCATCTTCCCATGAACTCTGATCAGCTTCCCTGTCCCTGCTGCAGAAAAGCATCCCCACAGCATGATGCTGCCACCACCATGTTTCACAGTGGGGATGATGTGTTCAGGGTGATGTGCAGTGTTAGTTTTCCGCCACACATAGCGTTATGCATTTAGGCCAAAAACTTCAATTTTGGTCTCATCAGACCAGAGCACCTTCTTTCACATGTTTGCTGTGTCCCCCACATGGCTTGTGGCAAACTGCAAATGGGACTTTTTATGGCTTTGTTTCAACAATGGCTTTCTTCTTGCCACTCTCCCCGATTTGTGGAGTGCACGACTAATAGTTGTCCTGTGGACAGATTCTCCCACCTGAGCTGTGGATCTCTGCAGTTCCTCCAGAGTTACCATGGCCTCTTGGCTGCTTCTCTGATCAATGCTCTCCTTGCCCGGCCTGTCAGTTTAGGTGGACGGCCATGTCTTGGTAGATTTGCAGTTGTGCCATACTCTTTCCATTTTCGGATGATGGATTGAACAGTGCTCCGTGAGATGTTCAAAGCTTGGGATATTATTTTATAACCTAACCCTGCTTTAAACTTCTCCACAACTTTATCCCTGACCTGTCTGGTGTGTTCCTTGGGCTTCATGATGCCCAAAAACATTGTTTGTTCGCTAATGTTCTCTAACAAACCTCTGAGGCCTTCACAGAACAGCTGTATTTATACTGAGATTAGATTACACACTAGTGGACTCTATTTACTAATTAGGTGACTTCTGAAGGCAATTGGTTGCACTGGATTTTTTTTTAGGGGTATCAGAGTAAAGGGGGCTGAATACTTTTGCACTCACACTTTTCAGTTTTTTATTTGTAAACAAATTAGAAAACCATGTATCATTTTCCTTCCACTTCACAATTATGCGCCACTTTGTGTTGGTCTATCATATAAAATCCCAATAAAATACATTTATGTTTGTGTTTGTAACGTGACAAAATGTGAAAAAGTTCAAGGGGTATGAATACTTTTGCAAGCCACTGTATAGGGAGAGGTTGAGCAGGCTAAGACTTTATTCCTTGGAGTGCAGGAGGATAAGGGGTCAGCACATAGAGGTGTACAAAATCATGAGAGGAATAGATCGGGTAAATGCATAGTCTTTTGCCCAGAGTAGTGGAATCGAGAACCAGAGGATATAGGTTTAAGGTGAAGGGGGAAAGATTTAATAGGAACCTGAAGGGTAACTTTTTTTCACAAAGTAGGTATGTTACAAAACTTACCTTTAGCGGTGCTGCAGTTCTGTCACTGGCCGTGTGAGCGACTTTGGCGCCTTTAAGGGGGGGGGGCAGAGTTAAAATGCGGTTTTCCCTTGCCATCCGGAGCTTCATTTTCTCGGAGTGCGAGCTATTTCTGGAGATTCGTTCCGACTGCCGGTAAGTTAATTTTTTTTTAAATAGCCCGACTATGTCAGCGCTGCAGTAAAATAAAAATTAGCTCCTAATGCCGTGAACGCCGACAACGGAGACGGATTTTACGTAGGGCACAGGTAAGTGAAAGCTGTTTATTTTTATATATAAACCTGCTTTTTTAGATGACCTTAATCAACATTTAATGTTGCGAAACGGTGATTTATTCCCCATACGAACCGGCAGAATTTTTCCTGCCGATATGGGGTTTAAATTCACCGCAACCGCAACGTTCCAATCCATTGCGTTCCATAAAATCTCACTCGCAATGGCCATTAATCTACAGACATTAAACCTAAATTCCTTTAATTTGGCCTATAAATTAATGACAATTAGATTTAAAAATCATGATATATTGTGAATTATTGTGTGAATGTTAATTGGACACTGAAGCTTTAAAAAAAATGTTAATTTTTTCTTAAGAAATGGATAGATGTTTAGATCTAGTAATTGAATTTTGTAATTAGCTACAATTGGGTAACTAACTAATTATATGCTTTAATTTCAGGCCATCCAAGTAAGATTGTTTCATATTTGTTTCAGAATACTTGAATCCATAATAACTGAAAATTTAGTTCAGTTCTCTTAATTTTTAAGAAAGTTATGGGCTTTTGACTGTCTTCGATCACAACTTTTGTGTTAAGTCAATAGAAAAGCAATAGGAAACAAGTTGCTAATTTCCGAGTATGAAAGTGGCCATAACGTTTTTAATACTGAAGATATGAAAGTGGATTAGGTGTCAAATTAAACTTCTTTTTATGCTTTATCTGATGGGATAAATTGCAGACTTGATTTTTTAAATCTCAAAATTTTGTAACATTGCTACACAAAGGAGGTTGTTGTATGGAATGAGTTGCCAGAGGAGGTAGTTGAAACCAGGGGCGGAGAACACATGGGGGGCCAGAGGGCCATGTTTTGATAGCGAGTTCCGCTCTTGGTTGAAACAGGTAGTATCGCATTGTTTAAGAAACATTTAACCAGGTACATGGATAGGGTAGGTTTAGAGGGATATGGGCCGAATGCAGGCAGGTGGGACTAGTGTAAATGGGACATGTTGGTTGGTTTGGGCAAGTTGGGCCGAATGGGTCTGTTTCCACGCTCTATGACCCTTTGATATATCTGCTGTGCTGCTGTGTGAGAATTTCATTGTTCCGTTTCGGGACATATAACAATAAAACACTCTTGACTCTTAAAACTAAAACTGAACCCCTTAAGGAGAATTAGGTGAATAGGCAATAAATACTGGCCTTACATCCTGAAAAAAATCTTGCTAATGAGATCCTACTCCCATAATGTGCATTTGAGTGCTATGTTGACAGAGGTGTAGACATTTTCCTTGCTGCTTTCTACTATTTATACATGTTACAAGGACATAAGTCATTGAAACGGAGTGCAACAAAATCAGCTGAAATGGAGACTGGACAGTTATTGGGGAGCTGGCGCCAGGGAGGCTAATTCCATCACACTTTGTATAACCACAGATAATTTACACTGATGCAAGCACCACATGCTGTAAAATTAAAACAAATGAACCGAGCTGCAAATGTTTTGTTTATTCGGGTTCAATCTGTAATGTATTTAGTCAGAAAGGAAAGCTGAAATAACTACGTTTTTTTTTCCATTAGAATGGTTCCCATTTGCTACCATAAAATGGTTATAGGACACAGGGTGCCCTCCCAATGAAATTTGAATAGCAGCAAGAAAATGTACTTTTTACAGTGCTGATAACATTGCCTGCATTCTCTCTGAAGGAGAGTTCACTGCAGGTGAGTTCACTGGAGTGTCAATTAGAATTGAATTGGTTTAGTTTAGTTTAGTTTACTTTAGTTGACTTTATTGTCACAGCGGCAGAGTGGTGCAGCTGTAGAGTTGCTGCCTCACAGCACCAGAGACCTGGGTTCCATCCTGACTACGGAGTTTGCACATTCTCACTGTGACCGCATGGATTTTCTCCGGATGCTCCAGCTTCCTCCCAAACTCCAAAGATGTGCAGATTTAAATGTTAATTGCCTTTGGTAATGTGGTAATTGTAAAATTGTCCCTCGTGCTTAGGACAGTGTTAGTCCGTGGGGTGATTGCTGGTCAGCGCGGGCTGAATGGCCTGTTTCTGCACTGTCTCTAAAGTTTAAAGTACGGTGAGAAACTTTTCAGTTGCGTGCTATTCAGTTAGTGGAAAGACTATGCATGATTCCAATCAAGCTGTCCCCAGTGTACAGATACAGGATAAAGGTATCATGTTTAGTGCAAGATAAAGTCCAATAAAGTCTGATTAAAGATAGCCCAAGGGTCTCCAGTGAGGTAAATGGTAGGAGAGAACCGCTCTCTAGTTGGTGATTGGATGGTTCAGTTGCTGATAACAGCTGGGAACTGTCACGGAATCTGGAGGTGTGCGTTTTCATACTTCTGTACCTCTTGCATGATAGGAGAGGGAAGAAGAGGGAGACTTGTCGATTATGCTGGTGGCCTTGCCGAGGCAGTGTGAAGTGTAGATGGAGTCAATGGAAGAGGTTGGTTAGTGTGATGGTCTGGGCTGCATCCACAATTTTTCTGTGAGATGTGGAACTAAAACTACCACAAATTTAATTACCTTATAAATGAGAGAAATGTAAGTACATTCAAAAATAAGACACTATTTATATAAAAGATGTTTTGATTGATATCGAATTCTATATTGATTGTACATAGTATGAGTAAACAAGATAGTGCAGATATTTTGTTACTGACTAAATATATCATAAAATGTTGCATTTATGTGATTTTCTTAAAATGTTTGAATTTACACGTATTGAAATGCATCCATTGATTTGTAATCTACTGAACACTGGTGTAATTTTCAGCCAGCGGAAAATAAATAATGGAATTATAAAAGTGCCACTATGAAATATGAAAATTGTATGGTTTTGAAAATGGCATAAAATATATATTTTGAATTATTTAAGGGAGTATTGTATCAGCCCACACATCCTCAAAACTACCTTGAGAATAGCAGAAAATATAGTTACAGAAACATAGAAACAAGGAACTGTAGGTACTGGTTTACCAAGGGAAGACTTAGCAAGGTCAGGCAGCCGAAGAACAAGGCTAGGTGACGTTTTGGGTTGGTACCCTTTTTTCGACAGAAATAATTGCATATGCTTCTCCTCATGGAAAATGAGTACGTATGTAAAGATTTAACAAACTCATAAAATCACTGTCATACCGCACGGTAACATTCATTTCAGCCTAACTCATCCATGCTGACCAAGATGCCCCATCTAAGCTTAGTTTATTGTCACATGCACTGAGGTACAGTGAAAAGCTCTTTTGTTTGTGCTATCCAGTCAGTGATTACTATTGAGCCATTTACAGTGTATAGCTACATGATAAGGAAATCACGTTTAGTGCGAGGTAAAGCCAGTGAAGTCCGATCAAAGATAGTCCGGGTCACCAATGAGGTAGATAGTAGTTCAGGACTGCTCTCTAGTTGTGCTAGGATGATCCAGTTGCTTGATAATAGCTAGTCCCATTTGCCTGCATTTGGATCATGTCCCTCAAAAATCTTTCCTATCCATGTACCTGTCCAAGTGGCTTTTAAAGCACAGCAAATGATTTCAGCATTAAATACTTGTTCAGAGATTGGTTCAGGGATATGAACCAATTATACACCAAACACAATTTATTGATAGGCCAACTAAAAGTGACTAACTTAGAATATTCAGTGAAACATGTGATATGCATTTACAGATGTACACAGTTTAGTTAACAGAGGTTTCCATTTAGAAAATGTAAATGCAGCAAAACCTAGTTGATATTTAATTCACCAAGGAGATTAAGAGGAATCCGTGCAAAGAAGGCAAGCAGAAATACTTCAAAAAAACATACGTAGAGGACCAGGAGTCTATTGCCGAGGTAAAAGGAAGTGAACTGGAGAAAGTGTTAGAGTGAGAATTGGAATATTAAATCTCACAGCAAGGGGCATCAAAAATGGATAAGACATTTACAGAGGACTGAAATATACGGGAAATAAACCAAACCTGGAGAATTTCAGCAGTTCAAGAAAATGCTTCAATGCACACATTTCAGTTTGTATAATGGGGTCAAGGAAAGAGTGTTCACGTCACGGCCCTGTTTCAGCCAATCTTTCCACCACCACGCACAAGAAGCCCAAGAAGCACAGGACCATTGTGTGCAGATGCCGAGAAGTGTGTTGAGCTCTGGCTGAACAACTAATCTGTGTGTGGACTCGATAAGAAGAAGTTTGTATAATTTCATAATGTTTTATAAAATATATTGTAAATGATTTTCAATAACACCAGGAAGTGTTATCTGCGTCAATAAACGTGAGTTGGAAAAAAAAAATTGTTTGGCTACTTTCGTTTTTTAATTTTGGCTTTAGAGATACAGCATGGAAACAGGCCCTTCAGCCCTCTGAGTCTGCACTGACCATTGATCACCTGTTCACACTAGTTCTGTCGTACATTCTGAGGACAATTTACAGAAGCCAATTAACTTACAAACTCGCACTACACTTCACTCTGTCTCTGCAAGGCCATCAACATACTCAAGGGCTAGTCTCACCCCAGTTACTCCCCTCTCCCATCAGGCAAGAGGTACAGAAAAATGAATACCTACAGACTCAGAGACAGTTTCTTCCCAGCCGTTATCAAGGAACTGAACCATCCTATCACCAACTAGGAGGGAGAGACTATGGTGAGATTTACCCTTGATTATGCTGGTGGCCTTGCTGAGGCAGCATGAAAGATGAGTCAATGGAAGGGAGGTTAATTTGCATGATTGTCTGTGCTACAGTATGTCCACAACTCATCGCAATTCTCACGGTCTCGGATGGAGCTGCTCCCAAACCATGCTGCAATGCATCCTGATAAAATGCTTTTAGACTGTTACTATTTGATTCTATTATTATTTAAGCTATACATAATGGTATCTAATCAAAACGTTACTTTCATCAATGAAGCACTTAAGTCCCTGTGGTCATGGAAAGCGGTCAAGGTGCCCGTGGACACCGGTGCTTCCTCTCCAGGGACACACGGGCACAGACATATGACCAGAAGATGGACCAGCAGTTGGCCGGGTGGAGCCCACAGCTGCCCACTGCCATGACCCATGAATGGCCTCTACAAATGTTTTATAGGCTGATTCTTGGACATCATATGAAAAGGCAATGAATGGATCAGATCTACACTCTGTGTAAGAAGGAACTGCAGATGCTGGTTTAAACTGAAGACCGACACAAAATGCTGGAGTAACTCAGCGGAAAGGCAGCATCTCTGGAGACAAGGAATGGGTGAAGAAGGGTCTCGACCCAAAACGTCACCCAAACCTTCTCTCCAGAGATGCTGCCTGTCCCGCTGAGTTACTCCAGTATTTTGTGTCTACACTCTGTTGAGTTCAGAAGGAGGGAGGACCTTATTGAAATGTGCAACATTTTTACCGGGCTTGACGTGATAAATGTTAGAGATACAGTGTGGAAACAGGCCCTTCGGCCCACCGAGTTTGTGCCAACCTATGATCATCCCATACACTAACACTAGACTATGGACCAGGGCCAATTTACATTTTTTTTTCCAAACCCAATAAACCTCCAAATGTTTAGATATTAGACATATTTGGAATATGGCAAAAGGGCCAGAAAGTGGTGCTGAGGAAACAGATCAGGTACGGCCACACTGAGGGTTGCAGTGGCCAGTGCTGCTTCAGTTTATGCTCCATGATCACCATGGGATGCTCGCTAGTTTGATTCTGGATTGCTCCAGATTGTTCTGATTTGTGTAGTCTAGTTGATAGTCACAAACAAGCAGGCAGGCATCTCTGGAGAAAAGGATTTAGTGAAGTTTCGGGTCGAGACCCCTCTACTCGTCTTCACTTTGTCTCAGGAGGACCAGGGCTCAGTGGAGGATAACCCTGGTTCACTCCAATGAGAGCTCCACTCTAGCACTGGGTCCAGTTTCACTCTGGGACATCTGAGTCCAGCTTCGATCCAGGTCTGGGACCAGCTCCACTGTGCGGTTGGCTCCAGCTCCACTCCGGGATTGCTGTGGTCCAGCTCTCCTGCAACTCCTACTCTGATTCCGGCTCCACTCCGGGATTCCTGCGGTCTAGCTCCGGCTCCACTCCGGGGTCGCTGAGGTCCAGCTTCGCTCCTGCTCCACTTCGGCTCCGCACCTTCGCAGCTCCGCATTACCTCCAGCGCCGGGCCGGTGCGGGGTGCGGGGAGCAGGGATACAGGGATACAGGGACAGCGCCGGGCCGGTGCGGGGATATAGCGACAGCGCCGGGCCGGTGCAGAGAGCAGGGAACGTGCGGGAAGCAGAGAGCAGGGATACAGGGACAGCGCCGGGCCGGTGCAGGGAGTAGGGACAGTGCGGGAAGCAGGGTGCGGGGATACAGGGACAGCGCCGGGCCGGTGCGGGGATATAGCGACAGCGCCGGGCCGGTGCAGAGAGCAGGGAACGTGCGGGAAGCAGGGAGCAGGGATACAGGGACAGCGCCGGGCCGGTGCAGAGAGCAGGGAGCAGGGATACAGGGACAGTGCGGGAAGCAGGGTGCGGGGATACAGGGACAGCGCCGGGCCGGTGCAGGGAGCAGGGACAGCGCCGGGCCGGTGCGGGGAGCAGGGACAGTGCTGGGCCGGTGCAGGGAGCAGGGACAGCGCCGGGCCGGTGCAGAGAGTAGGGACAGTGCGGGAAGCAGGGTGCAGGGAGCAGGGTGCAGGGAGCAGGGACAGCGCCGGGCCGGTGCGGGGACACAGGGCCAGGGCTGCCGCTTCCCCGGGGCCATGCATGTGGTGGACAAGTGGCCGTCCGTGCAGTGTGTGCTCTACCTGTCCGCGGCCCTACTGGCCGCCAGCGCGCTGCTGCCGCAGTGGCAGAACAGCAGCGACTTCGGCGGCCGCTGCCTGCTCTTCGCCCACGGCATGTGGCGCAACGAGAACATCACGGTGGGAGAGCAGCGCTTCATGGTGGACGAGTGGGGCCCCAGGTCCGCCTGCCGCTTCCCCGCCGTCACCGGCATCCTCGCCCTCCTGCTGTCCGCCGCCCAGGCCGGCTGCCTGCTCCTCCACCTCTGTAAGGGACGCGGCGAGTAAGTCACTCAACTCCCCCCCCCCCCCCCCCCCCCCCCCAAGTGCTGGAGTAGACAGCGGGTCAGACAGCATCTCTGGAGAAAAATGATGTGTGACATTTCGGGTCGGGACCCTTTTCTCCCGAAATGTCACCCATCCTTTTTCTCCAGAGATGCTGCTAACAAAGGACCACTGTGGGCTCCACCTTTCCTTGATCATCGTTGCCTTTTGCATATCTCGCATTCGTTTGTTCTATGTATCTTGTGTATCTTTCGTTGCCCTTTTCCCTGACTCTCAGTCTGAAGAATGGCCTCGACCGCGAACCTCATCTCTCTGTTCTATGATATCAAACACGTTTGTCCCTGCTGTGTAAAGTACGTGATATGAGAAATTATTCTGCAGCTGGACCTTTGCAATTATAGACCAGAAAGTAAGCTCGCATCACTAGTCATGTGTGGATGACTAGTCATACAGCATGGGAACAGGCCCTTCGGCCCATTTTACACATGCCGACCCCAAGATGCCTCATATCCCTCTAAACCTAGCCTATCCAAATATCAAATTGGTGCAAAAGGGACCTTTGATAACAGAATGCACATTGGACATCTCATCTTCTCTGTTGTCTTACTGATTGATGTTTTTTTGTTCCCTGCCCTGTTGCAGCACTTTCTTTGCCACGTTCCTGAATTTGTTGGCCAACATCTTTGTGGTCTTCCTTATCTTCGTAGCAAGCACTCTGGTCACTGTTGGCTTCAATATGTGGTGTGATACCATCACAGAAAATGGAAGGATGCCCAACAGGTATGCCATTTTAGCAAATTCTGTCCCATTTTGAATTTAATATGAAAGACAGCCACCATTTAATCACAAGATGTGATTGCCTACTGAAAACAAAATATGGAAAAAACATTTAACTTTCAAATTTAAAAAAATATATATTTTTTTTATTAGAAGCAAACACATATTATGGTAAAAACATTTAATGTGTATCAATCATACATTATTAATATTATCAATTGTGGATTCATTCTGCTTCTAATTTTTTTTTAAAAATATGATAGAAAGTAAGAAAGATTACTTTCAAAATTAACTCGTAAATGTTTGCTTGATTGGTTGAGCTCCCTAAAGTGTCTTCTGTTTTTATCCACAGTTGTAAAGAATTGCAGGACATTGACCTGGAACTGCATCTGGATAATTCTTCTTTCTACAACCAATTTTCAATTATCCAGGTAAATCTTTGGAAATAGTTCATATGTAGATACAGTACAAGGCACAAACTATCGAGTTACATCTAGTTGGACTGAAACAATGTTGTTGATACTGCTGGTGTAAAATAATTTGTTAATTTTCTCCATCCTCTGTGCTGCTGGGACGTGAGGCAGGTGATTTTCTGTTCATGCTTTCTCCTGGTCACTTTTGTAGATTTAATACCTTGTTTTGGCATTTTAAAACAAATTACACTGGAGTAAATATTTCAGTAAACATCAATAGGAAAGATGACTAATGTAACTAATTGTAATCTGCTGAAGCCTGCATCGATGGTATTCCTACTCCTGGAAACCTCGAGTCTCCTGTTGGATTTTCATTCCATTTTATGACATTCATCAAAGGCTTGGATATTTGATAGCATGTTCTGATGACAGACTGCCTTTTAGGATAAAATAGGGATGATAGACTCCATAATGGTGGCAACCTCTGCAGATATTGGATCTTGTGCTCCATGTGTCTAGGATTAAATGGTTAATTTAGTTAGGGTGAATCTGTAACTTGTTTGGATGCCATCATCGTGGACAGTCCAGTAGCCTCACAGCGCCAGAGACCGGGGTTCGAACCGGACCTCGGGTGCTGTCTGTGTGGAGTTGATATGTTCTCCCAGTGACCACGTTTTCTCCAGGTGCTCCCACATTCCAAAGACGTGCAGGTTTGTAGGATAATGGGCATCTGTGTGTAGGAGTGGATGAGAAAGTGAGAAAACATAGAACTACTATGAACGGGTGATCGATGGTCAGTGGGTACTCACTGTACCTCTGAACTAAACTAAACATGAAGATATGAACTTTCTCCACCATACATTTTTATGCAGAGTAGGGGAATCAAGATCCAGAGGAAATGGGTTTAAGGAGATGAGGAGGGGGAAATATTTAATAGGAACCAGAGAGGCAATTATTTTTACACAAAGTATGGTAGGTATATGGAATGAATTGTCAGAGGAGGTGGTCGCAATGTTTAAGAAACAATTAAAGATTAGACTCTATGTCCAAAATCTACACACCCACCACCATATTACAAAATCACCAAACTATTCAGACATTAAATTACAAACAATTATAATACAAATAACACCATCCTCTCTAACACCACCCGGGCGCGGACATAACCCAGGCGCTGTGACTGCCAGGCAAGATGGGCATGTTGGCCCCTCAAGTCTTCAAATTGATACAAAAAAAATACATGCCCCATCTACAGTAGTCCCACATGCCTGTGTTTGGCCCATAGCTCCTTAAACCTGTCCTATCCATGTACCTGCCTAATCTTTCAAACGTTGCAATAGTACCTGCCTCAATGACATCCTCCGGTAGCTCGTTCCACACACCCACCACCCTTTGTGTGAAAATGTATTAAATCTTTCCTTCCTCACCTTAAACCTATGCCCTCTGGTTCTCGATGCCTCTACTCTGAACAAGATCGCCCCTCACTCCCTCCTCCTGCACTCGAAGGAATAGTCCCAGCTCTTGCTTTGCTGATTTATTTTAATTAGCAGTTGACTCCGTTAATGCCAGATCAACCTTTCTAGCTGAAGAACAAACCATCTGCATAAAGCGATTAGCAATTGAAGTTAGGAGAATGGAGGAGTTGTAGGTTGCTAATCAAATTGTATAGATGGTGTGTGGCAGGTACATGGAAACAGATTTATCAGCAGATGGCACGTATTAAACTGTTGCCAAAAACATTTCACTCTCCTCCAGGAGTACTTTAATTGTTGCTTCTTGCTCTTGATCCCATGCTTAACTGAAGGAGATTGCCAATTCACAGTAAGGTCACTCTGCTAACACCTGCACTGTGCTGTCATTGAAAGAGATCACAGCTAGAAAGGCAGTGTCCCATTCATCCTGGGCTTACTGACTTATGTTGACTCTCATTCCATCAATACCTCCCTTTTAAAATACCTTCCAGATCACTCCTCACTCAGTCATGACTGGGGATAGTCTTCCTTTATACCTGCTTTCCTGTGTATGGGCTGGGCTAAAATAACCAACACACTAAGAGCAGAAAAGCAAGAATTGTTTTTGAAAGTTTATTGAAACTAAATTATGCTACGTCTACTCCCTCTATCCTGTACCTGTGTGCTGTGGACGGCTCGATTGTAATCGTGTATAGTCTTTCCACTGACTGGATAGCACGCAACAAAAGCTATTCACTGCACCTCGGTACACGTGACAATGAACTGAACTAGTATAGCAAACAGTGTAGATAATTTAACATAGAGATATTAGTTTAGTTTAGTTCAGTTTATTGTCACGTGTACCGAGGTACAGTAAATAGCTTTTTTGTTGTGTGCTACCCAGTCAGCGGAAAGACTATACATGGTTACACTCAAGCTGTTGACAGTGTACAGATAGTGAATAAAGGGAATAATTTTTAGTGCAAGATCAAGTCCAGTAAAGTCAGATTAAGACCGAGTGCCTGCAATGAGGTAGATGGGAGGTCAGGACCCTAATGTAACATTCACTACTGTATCCTATGTGTGCTAATGACCTCACAGAACTGTTAACCCTTTTTTTGTAACTTCCATCAAACTGTAATTGATCTAACTATGATTCTGATGTATCTCACTCCATTAATCAGATGAAAGAGTGGTTTCCTGTCTTTACATGTTGATTGGAACTGTCTATAGTTCTTTTTAAGTTTACAAGGTTTTTGTCATCAATTTTCACTGGAAGGTTTTTGTGATGAGAAATAGTCTGAGCTTACCAGCATACTAAATCTCTTCTAAAATAAGTTCATAAGTCGTAGGAGCAGAAATAGGCTATTCGGCCCATCGAGTCTATTCTGCCATTCAATCATGGCTGATCTAAGTTTCCCTCTCAACCCAATTCTCTTGCCTTCGCCCTGTAACCTTTGATACCCTTACTAATCAATTGGTAATTCATTATTATTGATTACTAATCAATTTCTAATCAACCCTTACAGTCACCCTTGACTTGCACTAATTTCTCCCCTCCCACCTATATTCCTTCCGCTGGCCTCAGAATTCACACCAGTTCTTATCTCACACCTTTAGTCTTTTCATCTCTGGCCTTTGTCCAACCATTTGCCTACCAATAAACACCCTCATCTGTATCTACCTATAAATGTATCGCCTGTACGTTTTATGCAACTCCTGCATTCCCTCCCTTCCATTCTCTCCACCCCTCCCCCACCCGAGCAGTCCACTGTTTGCATCCTTGTATCCCTCTCATTATCACATCTTCCCCAGCCTACAATGCACCATTATGAGATCCCCCCTTCCAGAAGTCATCTGTGGGTGGCCCTGATTTGTTCTGGCCATTTCTCGGCTCCAATTTAAATCCACCCCCCCCCCCCGACCCCGACCCGAAATGTTGCCTATGCATTGAGATGCTGCCTGACCCGCTGAGTTATTCCAGCAATTTGTGTCCAACTTTCGGCGCAAGCCGACACCTGCATTTCCTTCCTCCACCTATAACTCATCAGGCTTTGGCATGCCCCTCCTCCTTTCCAGCTTTCTCCCCCCCCCCCCCCCACCACAATCAGTCTGAAGTAGGATCCCGATCCGGAACGTCACCTATCCATGTCCTCCAGAGATGCTGCCTGATCCGCTGAGTTACTCCAGCACTTGAAGTCCTCTGTAATTAGAACAAGTTCTCTAGCCATCATATACCTTGCCTCTGCAGAACCCACAGTTATTTGTTACAAAAGTACATTTAATATTCCTGACAGATAACCTCTCGCTTTTTAATGAAGACACAACAAATCCATTTATCACTACTTTTATATTTTGTTGATGACTTTAGATTTTAGAAATTACAGTGCGGAAACAGGTCCTTCAGCCCACCAGTCTGAAGAAGGGTCTCGACCGAAACGTCGCCTATCTCCTTCGCTCCTTAGATGCTGCTGCACCCGCTGAGTTTCTCCAGCATTTTGTGTAACCTTCAGCCCACCAAGTCAGCGACGTGCAGTGATCACCCCGCTGACCAGCACTATCCTACACACTAGGGGTAATTTACAATTTACAGAATCTTTGGAGTCTTTGGAGTGGGGAAGGAAACCAGAGCACCCGGTTGACACAAAGGGTGGTGGGTGTATGGAATGAGCTGCCAGAGGAGATAGTTAAGGCAGGTACTATTGCAACGGTTAAGAAATATTTAGAGTGGTACATGGATAGGTTTAGAGGGATATGGGCCAAATGCAGGCTGGTGGGACTAGTGTAGATGCAATATGTTTGCCGATGTGGGCAAGTTGGGCTGAAGGGCCTGTTTCCGCATTGTATAACTCTATGACACCCAGACAAGACCCAGTTGGTCACAGGGAAAACATACAAACTCCATACAGACAGCATCCACAGTCAGGATTGAACCCAGATGGCTGGTGCTATGAGGCAGCAACCATACCACTGCGCCACTGTGCCGCCCTGAGTATTAAGTTAATTTAGAATTTAATCCTGACAACATTAAAAATAAAAGCTGATGTGACAGGCAGCTGCATAGGCAAGCTGGGGCGGGACCAACGTTTTTGTTCCTCAACTAATGGCTAATATAAAACAAGCCACAATTTAAATGAATGAGCTTTTACTGCAAAACCACTGTAATTTAGATTTTATGCTCCAAGTGAGTGAAGCAGTAAAATCAAACAGATGCTTGCTTCAACATTTCTTTCACGAGGGGAAATATATTACAGCTGATCTGTGTCAAGGTCATACTTTATATCTTAATAAATGTCAGATTCACATATAAAGTTTGCATATAAGTTTTGCCCATGAAAGTATTTCTTCCTCAGCCTTCTCACATTTCCATATTACCAATGATGGGAAATAAATAATTTAGTAGATGAGATTAAAAATATACAGTAGATTTTTGTTTTAACGGACCCCTTTAAAACGGATTTTGTTTCTAGCGGACTGACCTACTGACAGCAGCCCCTGCCACGCTTGGCTTGCACTGCCTCCCCGGCAGTTTACAGCTCCGGCTGCCCTCATGCCCCTTCCAGGCCGGACCTACTGCCACCACTCCCAGCCAACACATCTTCCCCGGCCGCTTCCAGGCTGTGCCTGCCACCAAGACTGACCCATCCCTCCATTCCAGCAGGTCGTGACCTTTGACTCCGCCAATCCTCACCTCCCCTCGGGGCTGAGCCGTCAACTTGCCTGGTTTCTAGGCCCAGTTCCAGACTGTGTCTCGACCCGAGACGTCACCTATCAATGTTCTCCAGAGGTGCTGCCTGACCTGCTGTTACTCCAACACTTTGTGTCTTTCCAGAGCAGAGTTCCCTCTATTCTTGTCTTTTACCCCACCAGCCTCCACATCCAGCATCACGGCTCTGGGCCTGTACTCGCTGGAGTTTAAATGGATGAGAGGCGATCTCATTGAAACTAACCGAATAGTGAAAGGCCTGGATAGAGTGGATGTGGGGAGCATGTTTCCATTTGTGGCAGAGTCTAGAACCAATGGGAAAAGCCTCGGAATAAAATTATGTACCGTTAGATGAGGAATTTCTTTGGCAAGCTGTTGAATCTGTGGAATTCATTGTTGCGGCCAAGTCATTGGGTATTTTCAAGGTGGGCGTTGACAGATAAGGGTGTCAAGGGTTATGGGGAGAAGGCTGGAGAATGAAGTTGAGGGGAAAGATAGAGCAGCAAGGATTGAATGGCAGAGTAGACTCGATGGACCAAATGGCTTACTAACTCTGCTCCTATGACTTATGAACATCAATATTCAAGCTGCAACGTGATTCTACCACCAGTCACATCTTCCCCTCGCCACCACTTTCTGCAGGAGTCACTTTTTTGTGATTCTCCACCTCACTCATTCCAACTCGCCCATCCCTATACCCACCCCCCCCCCCCGCCCCCTCCCCCCCCCCCCCCCCCCCCCCGCCCCCCCCCCCCCCCCCCCCCCCCCCCCAGGAACTTTACTGTGTAACTATGGGAGGCTAACACAAGTCTGCACCCTCTTCACTCACCTCCATCCAGAGACCTAAACAGGCCTTCCGGGTGAGAAAGCGATTCACACGCACCTCCTCCAACCTCACCATTTGCATTTGTGTTAAAGAAGGAACTGCAGATGCTGGAGAATCGAGGGTTACACAAAAAGCTGGAGAAACTCAGCGGGTGCAGCAGCATCTAAGGAGCGAAGGAGATAATCACAGAGGGGGAGCAGTCTGAAGAAGGGTCTCGACCCGAAACGTCGCCTATCTCCTTCGCTCCTTAGATGCTGCTGCACCCGCTGAGTTTCTCCAGCTTTTTGTGTAACCCTCACCATTTGCATTTGTTGCTCTCGATGTAACTTCCTCTACATCGATCTTCTTCTTATCGAGTCCACACACAAGATGAAGATGCCAGAACTGAACTCACTTCTCGGCATCTGCACACAATGGTGTCTGTCTTGCGCTTCTCGCGCTTCTTGTCCGTGGTGGTGTAAAGATTGGTGGAAACAGGGCCGCGATGTGAACGCTTTTTCCTTGATCACCCTACATCGATGAGACAGAGTGTAGACTAAGTGATCACCTTGCCAGGCACTTTGCTCTCTGTCCACTCCGGCCATCTAGCTCTATGAAGAAGGGACCTGACCTGATACGCCACCTGTCCACGTTCGTCAGAGATGCAGCCTGACCTGCTGAGTTTCCCCAGCACTTTTGCAAGGTAGTCACTTAGCTGCACATGGCCTTGTTGATGTATAGGAAGTTGCATTGAAAGTACCGAATGCAAAAGGTGAGGTTGGAAGCACGTGTGAATCTCTGTCGCACTCTTCTGAAGACCAGACACCGGGCATTCATGTCTGATGATACGGTGGTCTACACGAAGTCCAGATACGACGTTGGTAAGGCCATCAAAAAGGCCAAAACATCTGTCTCATCTGCTCCAAACTGGAGGATGAGACAGATGTTCGGCAGCTGTGGCAGGGACTGAATGCAATCACCTCCTACAAGGCAAAACCAGGAGGCAGCTCGGATGTCGGCGATACATCACTCCCTGACGAGCTCAATACGTTTTACGCACGCTTTGATAGGGAGAACACCAATGTGCCTTCTCGAGCCCCCATTCGCTGTGATGGTATTTCAGTCTCAGTCACAGAGGCCGACGTCAGGAAATCCTTCAGAGGGGTGAACCCTCGAAAAGCGTCTGGACCTGATGGCATACCTGGTCGTGTTTTAAAAACCTGTGCGGACCAACTGGCTGGAGTTTTTACGGACATTTTCAACCTGTCACTTCTGAGGTCTGAGGTTCCACCTGCCTCAAAAGGGCATCAACAATACCGGTGCCCAAGAAGAGCAAGGTGACGTGCCTCAATGACTATCGACCAGTGGCACTAACGCCTGTGGTGATGAAGTGCTTCGAGAGGTTGATCATGGCGCAAATCAACTCCTACCTCGATAAAAACCTGGACCCACTGCAGTTCGCTTACCGCCACAACAGATCAACGGTGGACGCGATCTCGCTGGCCCTCCACTCCACTCTGGACCACTTGGACAACAAAAACTCATATGTCAGGCTGTTATTCATTGACTACAGCTCGGCATTTAACACAATCATCCCCTCCAAGCTGGTTACCAAACTCGCAGAACTGGGTCTCTGCGCATCCCTCTGCAATTGGATCCTCGACTTCCTCATCCACAGACCACAGTCTGTTCGTATTGGTGGAAATGTGTCAGACTCGACAACAATCAGCAGGAGAGCACCTCAAAGCTGCGTGCTCAGCCCCCTGCTGTACTCACTCTATACTCATGACTACGTGGCCGGTCATAGTGCGAACTCCATCATCAAGTTCGCTGACGACACCACTGTTGTGGGACGTATCATTGATGGGGATGAGTCGGAGTACAGAAGAGAGATCGAGCAACTGTCCATATGGTGCCAGCACAATAACCTGGCCCTCAACACCAGCAAAACCAAGGAACTGATTGTGGACTTTGGAAGGAGTAGGATGGGGACACACAGTCCTATTTATTTCAACGGGTTGATGGTTGAAAGGGTCAAGAGTTTCAAATTCCTGGGCGTGCACATCTGTGAAGATCTTTCCTGGTCCGAGAACAGAGATGCAATTATTAAGAAAGCTCATCAGCGCCTCTACTTCCTGAGAAGATTATGTCAAGGAGAACTCTCTCTAACTTCTACAGGTGCACAGTTGTGGGGAGGGCACGAGTGTTGACAAGGAGGGTGTCGGGGATAATGTCAGAAACTTACTCACTCACCGCTGCCGCAGCTCTCCGGGCACGAAGCCCCCACACTGTAGCTGGGGATAGAAGCAGCTCGGGTAGCTACGAGCGGCCGCCGGTACCCGACAGCAGAACTGGCCGCCACTTCAGCGCCTTCTGCCGGCCCGCTCACCTCTGGCAGTGCTCTCCGTCGGAACACCTGTCACCTGCCGTTCATCGACTTCGCTCATGTCAGCGGCTTCCTGCAAATCCTTAAATTCCCACAGCCGAGTAACCTCAATCGCGTTGTCGGAATTTAAGGACATGAGTGAGGCCAGCGAGCGGCAGGAGAGTGGTTTGTAGACGGAGAGCTGCCAGAGGTGAGCGGGGACCGGCAGAAGGAGCTAAGGTGGCGGCTGGTTCCGCTGTCCGGCCCGGCGGCCGCTCAGCCACCCGAGCTACTTCTCTCCACCCCGCCCCCCCCTCCCCCGGCCTCAATGCGGTGGCATTCCACGCCTCCGTGCAAGGAGCGTCGCAAGTGGCATTATCCCAATCCCCTCATTCATAACATTCGTGCCCTCCCCGCAACCTTACCCCGGGCCAGACTCCCCAAACACTGTGAAAGGAGCTCTCCCCCCCCAACCCCCCACACCCCGGGAAATACAGTATTTAAAAACATAAACAGAAAATGTACTTACCACATTATTGGTACACAAGCTCCATTCTCCTCTCTTTGTTACCCAACATACACTTAAAATATTGACAAACCATATTTGAAAACCCCGCCAAGAAACTTGCTCTGCGCATGCGCAGTAGACCGATGCGCATGCGCAGTGCTGCAAAGGCAGAATTTCTGCTGCCTTCAGCCCCGATTATCATTGACGGCTTCAGGCAGCGCTGACGGCACGTGGGCTGCACAGACCTTCCCGTGTTACAAGCGCTGCGGTTGAAAGGCATGGAGAATTATGCCTACCTAAGAGATCGATCTCTTACATAGGCATAATTCTCCCATGCCTTTACTATTTATATTTAGTTATTACCATGTTATAATTTTAGTCAGGGTAGGCAGTGCCTACCTTGCCTACCCTGACGGCACGTGCCTGCTGTACACTAACACTATCCTGTACACTAACACTATCCTGTACACTAACACGATCACTGTACACTTACACTATCCCTGTACACTTACACTATCCCTGCACACTAACACTATCCCTGCACACTAACACTATCCTTGCACACTAACACTATCCTGCACACTTGGGACAATTTACAATTATACCAAGCAAATTAACCTACAAACCTGTACATCTTTGGAGTATGGGAGGAAACCGTAGATCTTGGAGAAAATCAAAGCAGGTCACGGGGAGAACGTACAAACTCTGTAGAGACAAGCACCAGTAGTTAGGATTGAATACCGGTCTCTGGTGCTGTAAGGCAGCAACGCAACTGGTGTACCTTTAGGAAGTACAATGAAATTCATTTTTGTGTACAGTTCAGTACAGGTATTACTATAGATAATAGATAACTCTAAGATAAGTACCTCAGATAGAGTACAAGTGTATAACAGTATAACATTGAGACAGTATACAAAGTTGTCAGATTTGGCGCCATTTTCCAGTTCCATGTGGGACTTTGGGGCATTTAACCATTAAAGGCGCTGTATAATTGTTGTAATTGACGTTGTAATGAAACATTCTGCCTCATCCATTCAAAAGCAGAGACAATGACAAGTCCTGAAATTGGTAATTGGCAGACCTTGTCTTAAAGCCTTTGCTGTTCTTCTGCAGTTTGGCCTGTGGGCTGGATGGGTGACCTGGATGGCGATTAGTATCCTCGCATTCCTGAAGGTGTACGACAACTATAGACGGGAGGATCTCCTCGACAGCCTGCTCCATGAGAAGGAACTGCTGCTGGCAAGATCCAGGAGAGCAACAATTGAGAAAAATGCCTTGATTTAAATCCACCATGTCGTAGGAAGTGTTATTTTGGGCGAGACAACCAAATAAAATAATGCTGCATGTCTGTTGTAAAGGAGAAAAGTGGTGACAAATTACTGTAAAGCAGGATACGCATTCTCTAGCATCCTCCAGCTTGATGGCAGGCAATGTCACAGCAAATGGGTCTTTCAGTAGATGCTTTCTTTCAGTGCCTAATAAACATTTGTTTCTGAAGATAATGGTTTACTAAAATGTCACAGTACCAAATGTAAACACTCTTATATTAGGAAGTCAAAATGTAAATCATTAAAAATACTTGTGCATCAGAATATTAGGTCCAGGTCCACCACCAATTTTCAAGCACCCTTGGTTCCAGAGTCATACAGTGTGGAAACAAGCCCTTCGGCCCAACATGCCCCATCTACATTAGTCTGACCTGCCTGCTTGTGGTCCATATCCCTCTAAACCTATCCTATCCATGTACATATCTAAACGTTTCTTAAACGTTCGATAGTCCCTGCCTCAACTACCTCCTCCAGCAGCTTGTTCCATACACCCACCATCTTTTGTGTGTAAAAAAAAAAAGGTGCCCCTCAGGTTCCCATTAAATCTTTCCCCCTCACCTTAAACCCATGTCCTCTGGATCTCGATTTCCCCAATTCTGGGCAGATGACTTTTAATTGATTTAATTTAATGCATTTAATTGATCTATTCCTCTCATGATTTTGTACACCTCTATAAGATCACCTCTCATCCTCCTGCACTCTAAGGAATAAAACTCTAGCCTGCACATTCTATCCCTGTAGCTCAATCACTCGAGTCCTGCCAAAATCCTGGAAATTGTCTCTGAACCCTTTCAAGCTTGAATACATCCTTTAACAACAGAGCCTTGCTAGATTACCCATCATGTGAGGAGTCCAACGATACTGGAACAGTCGGTCTCGGCCGTTGAGGGGCTGAGATACCGGACCCGCACAGTTGGCTTCAGAAGTCAGCTATCGGAACGGATCTGCCGGCCACAGTGGGCAAATTCAACCCACCGATTGGCCGCCGACATCCCGATGAGGTGGAGATCGGCCGCTTCACCCAACCTAGGCGCCGCATTTTCCGGGGGACTTCCTGGTGGGGATGATTTCCAGTTCATTCTTGTGATCTTTGTCCGGATTAAAGAAGACGCCGGACATGCCTGAAAATCTGTGGTGCGCCTGCAGTAATCAGGACAATATATCCTGCTTTACAGTGCTGTGCTACACAGCATACATTGAATGTCACAGAAATTAACATAAAACACATTAAACCCATTGAAGAAACTTCCAGCTCATTGCAGCCTATACATCCATTACATTACAAGTGCTGTAAAATATTCTACTGAAAGCAAATGAACAAATTGTGTCACTCCTCAAAAAAGAGGCTGAACATGCTTAACAAAGTCGCTTAAATCTGAACTGAATAACCTGGATATTCTTGCTAGTGGGAGCACAAGTTGTCTTCATTCCTGAATCTGAAAAGCATGTCTGCAGTGTTTAGGAAATGTTGAGTGTGATTGTTTCTTCAGGAACAGCTGCTATCTCACACCAGACTAATGTTCTATCTAAATCCACATCTTCTCTATAGCTAATAAAATGAACAACCGCAATTTGAAGCTTAGTAGTATAAAGTGACAACAAACTTTATTGTGCCATATGTTACTCATCAAAAAAAAGTTTTGTTACTAATGTCAATTCTTTACCATGTTTACAGTGTACTGTGCATAAAACTGTGTAAAATATAGTAAATTAATTCATCCAGTTGTTTACATCTGTGCTGTTGTTTGTTTTCCCTTGTGGAAACACATCCACATAGTTATTTAAGCTGCAACTTAATAAAAAGTATTTATGTAATTGCTGCCGTTAGTAGGTGGGTGGCCAAACTCCTTTACATTTCCCTTATGATTGCATCGGATGGAAGAAATCACACATTTGTCACATGGGAACCACAAGGGCAAATGTGGAAACTATGACTGCCTGGCATGTTTCCTCAAAATGTCAGTATATTATATAACTACAGGTCCACCACCGACTGTCCTGCACCCTTGGTTCCAGAGACTTTCTGGATTATCCGTTTTGCCGGACCAACCGACATTGAGGGGCGTTGGAAGTTGGCTATAGGAACGGATCTGCCGGCTCCAGCTGAGCCGGAGTTCCAGAGCCCGGGTCGCAGGGGACAGATGTGACCCGCTGATCAGCATGGAAGTCCTGATGAGGTAGAGATCAGCCACCTCACCCGGCCTGGGTGCCACATTTTCTAGGGGACTTTCAGGGGATGGAGGGAGTGGGGGGGGGGGGGGGGGGGTGATTATGGAGGCTGAGGGGAGATCTGGTAGAAGTATGTAACATTTTGAGAGTCATAGATAGGGTAGACAGTCATAACTATTTTCCCCAGGGTGGAATTACCAAAGACAAAAGGGCATTTTAAGGACCAAAGTTTAAAGGAGATGTATGTGGCAAAGCTTTTTACACACAGTGGTGAGTGCCTGGAACGTGCAGATACGATGGTGATATTTAAGGGACTTTTGGATTAACACATGGATATGGACAGTGATAGATACAATAGTGGCATTTAAATGTTTTTTAGATAGGCACATGGATATCCAGGGAATGGATCATGTCCAGGTACAGGAGATTATTATAACTTGGCATCATGTATTACATGGACATTGTCAGCTGAAGGGCCTGTTCCTCTGCTATACTGTTTGATATATTGTAGACAAAAATGCAGGAGAAACTCAGCGGGCGAGGCAGCATCTATAGAGCGAAGGAAATAGGCACATTTTCGGGTCGAGATCCTTCTTCAGACTGATGTGCGGGTGGGAAGAAGAAAGGAAAAGGCAGAGACAGTGGGCTGAGGGAGAGCTGAGAAGGGGAGGAGAAAGCAGGGACTACCTGAAATTAGAGAAGTCAATGTTCATACCGCTGTGGTGCAAACTGCCCAAGCAAAATATGAGGTGCTGCTCCCCCAATTTACGATGGTCCTCACTCTGGCCATGTAGGAGGCCCAGGACTCGGATTTGGAATGGGAGGGGGAGTTGAAGTGCTGAGCCACCGGGAGATCAGGTAGGTTAATGCAAACCGAGCGGAGGTGTTGGGCGAAGTGATTGCCAAGCCTACACTTGGTCTCACCGATGTAGAGCAGCTGACATCTCGGGCAGCGGATGCAATAGATGGGGTTGAGGAGGTGCAGGTGAACCTCTGCGCCAGAGGTTCACCTTCACCAACATACCGCTGGGTTGTAAGCTGCCCCAGTGAACTGCGAGGTGCTGTTCCCCCAATTTGCGTGTAGCGTCACTCTGACAGTGATGGAGTCTCAGGACAAAAAGGTCAGTGTGGGTATGGGAAGGGGAAGTAAATTGTTTGGCAACCAGGCCAATGGGAAGTGGAGTCAAAATCAGACTGAATAATTTCAGCAGTACTGATGAAAAGGTGGGGGGTATTTATTTTCATTTAAAACATTTGTAAATTGCAATGATAAACATCTGGTGAACAATTAGACTGAATCTCCAAATTAAATGACAATTAATACAAGTTAATTGAATTCAGGTGACTCCAAAGAACTGATCCTGGGATCATTTCTGTTGACCTGACTGAAAGTATGGTGTGTTTTATCTTCAGCACACTGTCCTCAGAGTACAAGGACTTCACTGAGGTAGGGACAGAATGAAATAAAAGGATACAATGAAGTTAAGTATAAAGGCAGGGCAGAATAATGTGTTTGTAGTTATCGTTTGGTCGAAACCATTGGAGATTTATAGCTGCCCTATTATAGTTTAGGGAACCGTGGCTATGAGTTGGAAACTAAACATTGCGCACTGTACAAGGCAGATAGCATGGTGCAGAGGTTATTGTGGCAGGAGACTTGCTTCTTATAGTTGCCAAATAGATGTGGGGAGGGGAGACTGTGTTGTAGGGTCCAAATAAGTAGTGTAACAAAAACAGCAATTGTTGGTTGACCAACCGAGTGGTGTATAATCTGACACGGGTCATTAAGACCAGATAATTGAATGTGTGTTCAGACAGTAGGCTGTAGCGTTAACCTTTGATTAAAATGATACAAACGGACATGGGATGTTTAAGGCACCACATCCACCACCGTTTTTTTCCAGGCAACTGTTGGTCTGGCAACTCCTTTAATCCAGAGGGAATTACTGGGTCGGGTGAGGTGGCTGATCTCGACCTCATTGGGTCTTCTGATCGGTGGGTCGAATTTGCCCCCTGCAGCTGGGGTTCTGGAACTCCGGCCCAGCCGGAGCCGACAGATTAGTTCCCATAGCTCCGGTTTCCTCCCACACACCAAAGGCATGCAGGTTTATAGGTTAAATGGGTTTGATAAAATTGTTCCTAGTGTATGGGATAGTGTTAGCATACGGGGTGATTGCTGGTTGGCATGGACTCGGTGGGCCAAAGGGCCTGTTTCCACGCTGTATCTCTAAAGTGTAAAGTAATATGTTTACATATGTATCTGTTGTGCTGCTGCAAGTAAGAATTTCATTGCTCCATTTCAGAACCTATGACAATAAAACATTCTTGACTCGCTTGACAGTGAAATTCATTTTTGCATACAGTTCAGTAAAAATATTACCATACAGGGGCACAATCCTAGTTAAGCACAAGTGTATAGGAATAATACACTGAGACATTCTACAAGAATCGTTGTGTTTTGGACAATTGATATATATCAGTGTATAAAACTATTTTATTGCAAGCTTGTAAAAAAACCTTTCATATATAGTGCACGTTTACTAACCCAACAGATCCGAGATATATTTAACATTCTGTTCATTAAGTGAAATGAAGTAAATAGTGCTGTATTTACTTTGCCTGTGCTTCAACATTATTCAATGTCTCCATTCAGTGGTAAAACCTAATAAAATCCCAGTGATGCATCGGTTCAACAGTCAGTTACAGCTTAGAATATTACTTGCCTTTTTAGGTTAAAAAGAACAGACTGTATGCAGTTTTATAATGTGTTGCTCCTTGCCACATTAAGATTAACTGTGCCAGTCAGAAATTCTCCTCTGTACCTCTAGTTTCTCTCCCCCCTGACTTTCAGTCTGAAGAAGGGTCCCAAACCGAAATGTCAACTATTCCTTTTCTCCAGAGATGCTGCCTGACTCGCTGAGTTACTTCAGCATTTTGTGTTTATCTTTGGTGTAAACCAGCATCTGCAGTTCCTTCCTACACAGAAACTCTCACTACTGCTGCTTAAGGTTTGTAGAGAGTTTTATTTTTCACTAACTATTCAAACGTTTTACAACTAAGTGCAAATAATATTTCAGTCTGAAAATGGGTCTCGACCTGAAAGGTCGCCCATTCTTTTTCTCCAGAGATGCTGCCTGCCTTGTCCAGTTACTCCAGCACTTTGTGTCTATCTTCGGTGTATACCAACATGTGTAGTTCCTTTTTACACAATATTTTCCTTCGTCATTTTCAAAAAATCAATCTTTGCTTTAAGTTCAAAAGGAGAACAATTTATATTCTTTAAAGAGAATTGCACTGCAGGGTATGAGGCAAGGATGGGTGGCTGCCTTATGGTTGACCAGGGAGAGATGTCAGGGTAAGGAATGACACCACCTGAGGGTTGGAACATTTGAGTTTCAAACGATATGTCTCCTGATAAAGAACATGGAACAATAAGCTTTGGCACTGAATACTTTCTGCACACCCTCCTTGTTTTTAAAGATATCAACGTTGTAAAATACTATCCCGATACTGGTGTTGAGTAACACAAACTCTCATACAGGAATGGAGAAACAAAAAGACACGCAGTGCGTTAAAGTAACTCAGCGGGTCAGGCAGCATCCCTGGAGAACATGGATAGGTAACGTTTTGGGTCAAAAGCCTGCTACAGACTCGGACCTATCCATCAGAATGATTTCTGAATCCTTCCCCCATTTGGTCTTCGGAAATAGCACCAAAACATGGAGACACCTGCATGTGTAAATATGCAAAAAGAATTCCACTGTGCAGTTGCACATGTGACCTATAAAGCCCCATTGAACCATTTAGAAAAGAGACCCTCTCCTCATTCACTCTATCTTGGCCTTTCACTATTCAGTAAGTTTCAATGAGGTCTCCTCTCATCCTTCTAAACTCCAGGGAATGTAGGCCCAGTTTCATCAAATGCTCCTTAAATCATAACCCAATTGTTCCTGGGATCATTCTCATTGACCTCCTCTGGACCCTCTCCAACGCCAGCACGTCCTTCCTCAGATATGAGACCCAAAACGGCTCACAATACGCCAAATGTGGTCTGACCGATGCCTTATAGCACCTAAGCATTACATCCCTGTTTTTTATATTCTAGTCTTGAAATAAATGCTAACTTTGCATTTGCGTTTCTTACCACTTGCAAATTAACCCAAGATAGACACAAAATGGTGGGGTCACAGCAGGTTAGGCAGCAACTCTGGGGGGGGGGGGGGGGGGGGGGGGAAAGGAATAAGTGATGTTTCAGGTTGAGAACCTTCTTCAGATATATTAACCTTTGGGGAATTTTGCACCAACACTCCAAAGTCCCTTTGCTCCTCTGATTTCAAAATTCTCTCCCCATTTAGAAAATAGATCCTGACTCGGATGCTGTCTGTATGGAGTTTGCACGTTCTCCCTGTGACCATGTGGAATTTCTCTGGATGCTCCGGTTTCGTCCCACGTCCCAAAGATGTGCGGGTTTGGAGGTTACTTGGCTGTCTGCAAAATTGCCCCAGTGTGTAGGGAGTGGGATAGGTGAGTGATGGTCGGCGTGGACTCGATGGGCCGAAGGGCCAGGTTCCACGCTATATCATTAAACTAAAACTAAAACCCAACGTTATTTGTAGTGGCCTAATCAATGTAATATGGATGATGTGCTTCGATAAAGTTCAATCATGGATGCAATCTTTCAATGGTAAGAATGACAAAGAAGATGGAAAAACTAATAAAACCCACAAAGGAAATAGATAATCTGAGGAAAATAGTCTGCTTAACAGGGAAACTGGTCTAGTTATATATTTAGCCATTTGTCAAGACACAGTATTTCAACAATACTATTAGGTTAATCGATATTAATTGATATTATTTGATAATAAATCTGCTTACATTTTAAAATTTGGATTACCAGTTCACCGGAAAACATAACATTTATGCAATTTAAAAAAAAAAATCAAAGACTAAAATAAAGAATAACTGATTAGCTAACTTATTCTAGTTTATTATTTATGTTTTTTTCTCTTTTGGTGGCAATTTAAAGATTAAATGAAAATGAGATCCCACAAACTTGGAATATTGTGGCCTTTTGAGAAACATAAGCTGCCACGAAGCACAGTCTCTCCATCGTAAATCCTTCCCCACTGCTGGGTGCTCCGTGCATGTTTTACTGCATGCTGGCCCGCTTTAAGAGTAACCATTAGGCTTGATGGACAG
Source organism: Okamejei kenojei (assembly GCA_035221665.1). NCBI lineage: Eukaryota > Metazoa > Chordata > Chondrichthyes > Rajiformes > Rajidae > Okamejei > Okamejei kenojei. Next base: position 52,107,641 of record CM069139.1, on the reverse strand, counting down.
CTTAATCATCTGCAATCTTCAAATGGACAACATGAAATGAGGGTCTGCCTAAATATACATACTAATTCCGTAACTCAAAGCATTAAAATTCAATCTCCGTGCAGAACTAAATGACAGTCAGCATGGTGGCATAAACGTGAGTGGCAGGGGGGTGGGAACCAGAGCAGAGGTCTGCAGATGGAAGGAATGATGAGAAGGTACTTAACTGTGCTGAAACAGATTACTGCATTATTAGGCAGGAGCTTGGGGGAATAAACCCGAAGCTTAGTTTAGTTTAGATACAACGCGGAAACAGGCCCTTTGGCCGACTTGGTCCGTGCTGACCAGCGATCCCCGCACACTTGCACTATCCTACACAAACTGGGGACAAGTTTCAATTATACCAAGCCAATTAGCCTACAAACACAATCACAATCACATTAATACATTATTAGCCAAGTATGTTTTGCAACATACGAGGAATTTCATTTGCAAAGTCAGTCATACAAATAAAAAGCAACGGAACACACAAAACATATTTTAACATAAACATCCACCACAGAGACTCCTCCACATTCCTCACTGTTGGAAGGCGAAAAAGAGTTAAATCTCTTCCCTTTGCTCTCCCCCGGTCAGGGGCCTCGAGCCCTCCGTTGACACAATGATCTAGACTCCCGTAGCCGGCGGCAGGCCCTCCATGTCAAGGCGATCAGCTCCTGCATCGGGGGGATGTCAGCTCCCCCACGATGGATGATCAAACCCCGCGTCGGGGCTAGTCAAACCTTCCGCGATGTTGGAGCTCTCGACATCCACGGCTTCTTCCGAAACTGCGAGCTCCCGATGTAAAGACCGCAGGCTGCAGTTGTAGTGAGCACTGGTTATGGGGAGACCATACAAACTCCGTACAGCTAGCACCCACGGTCAGGATCGAAACCCAGTTCTCTGGTGCTGTGATGCAGCAAGTCTAGCACTGTGCCGAGCTCTTGTAACTGGCTAAGCCTTAGCTGACATGGAGTTGCTAAAAGGCGAGTTGCTCAGAGTTCAGTGCCTGCATGTTCCAGTAAGGAGGAAGAATAAAGATAGTCAGGTTAGACTCCAAGTAGAATCCCTCATGGTAGAGCTGATTCAGAAGATTAAGATGCATGGAGTCCACAGTGACTTGTATCATTTGGATTCAGAACTGGTTTACTCATCAAAGACAGAATGTTTAATACAGATAAGTGCAGGGTGTTGTATTTTGGGAAGTCAAACCAGAGCACGAGCAACATAACGAAGAGTCAAGAGTGTTTTATTGTCATATGTCCAGAAATGCAACAATGAAATTCTTATTCGCAGTCTCGGGGGAGGGACTCAAATAGAGAAGGCAAGTAGTCTGTTTGTGAGGCAGAGAAGAGAAGCAGTCAGACGCAACACGTAGGGAGGAAAGAAGAAAAAAATAACAAACGGAGAATAAGAAGTGGAGGGTTTCTTAAATGTGTGAGCAGAGAGACCGAGGGGTGTAAAATGAGGATAGGAGCAATAGGTAGCGAGGTGAAAAGTGGCAGGAAAACAAATCCAGGGCAAAAATCTAAAAGGGCCACTTTTCAACATAATTGTAAAAGGGCCAAGAGTGTTGTAAAAACAAGCCTGAAGGCTTTGTGTCTCAATGCGAGCATTCGTAATAAGGTGGATGAGTTGAATGTGCAGATAGCTATTAATAATTATGATATAGTTGGGATCACGGAGACATGGCTCCAGGGTGACCAAGGCTGGGAGCTGAACATCCAGGGATATTCAATATTGAGGAAGGATAGACAGAGAGGAAAAGGAGGTGGGGTAGCGTTGCTGATTAGAGAGGAGATTAACGCAATAGAAAGGAATGACATTAGCTTGGAGGATGTGGAATCGATATGGGTGGAGCTGCGAAACACTAAGGGGCAGAAAACGCTAGTGGGTGTTGTGTACAGGCCACCTAACAGTAGTATTGGAGTTGGGGATGGCATCAAACAGGAAATTAGAAATGCGTGCAACGAAGGTAAAACCGTTATAATGGGTCACTTCAATCTACATATACATAGACTGATTTTGGTGTTAAACATAGAAACATAGAAATTAGGTGCAGGAGTAGGCCATTCAGCCCTTCGAGCCTGCACCGCCATTCAATATGATCATGGCTGATCATCCAACTCAGTATCCCGTACCTGCCTTCTCTCCATACCCTCTGATCCCCTTAGCCACAAGGGCCACATCCAACTCACTCTTAAATATAGCCAATGAACTGGCCTCAACTACCCTCTGTGGCAGAGAGTTCCAGAGACTCACCATTCTCTGTGTGAAAAAAAGTCTTTCTCATCTCGGTCTTAAAGGATTTCCCCCTTATCCTTAAGCTGTGACCCCTTGTGCTGGATTTCCCCAACATCGGGAACAATCTTCCTGCATCTAGCCTGTCCAACCCCTTAAGGTTGGGTGAATCAAATTGACAGGGGTGCTGAGGAAGAGGATTTCTTGGAATGTATGCGGGATAGTTTTCTAAACCAACATGTGGAGGAACCAACGAGAGAGCAGGCTATTCTAGACTGGATATTGAGTAATGAGGAAGGGTTAGTTAGCAGCCTTGTTGTACGTGGCCCCTTGGGCAAGAGTGACCATAATATGGTTGAGTTCTTCATTAGGATGGAGAGTGACATTGTTAATTCAGAAACACGGGTCCTGAACTTAAAGAAAGGTAACTTTGAAGGTATGAGACGTGAATTGGCCAAGATGGACTGGCAATTGATTCTTGAAAGGTTGACGGTGGATATGCAATAGAAGGCATTTAAAGACTGCATGGATGAACTACAAAAATTGTTCATCCCAGTATGGCAAAAGAATAAATCAGGGAAGGTGGCGCATCTGTGGATAACAAGGGAAACCAGGGTTAGTATCAAAGAAAAAAGATGAAGCGTACAAATTAGCCAGAAAAAGCAGCCTACCAGGGGACTGGGAGAAATTCAGAGACCAACAGAGGAGGACAAAGGGCTTAATTAGGAAAGGGAAAATGGAGTATGAAAGAAAAACTGGCAGGAAACATAAAAACTGACTGCAAAAGTTTTTATCGATATGTGAAGTGCAAAAGATTAGTTAAAACAAATGTAGGTCCCTTTGCAGTCAGAAACGGGTGAATTGATCACGGGGAACAAGGACATGGCAGACCAATTGAATAACTACTTTGGTTCTGTCTTCACTAAGGAAGACATAAATAATTTGCCGGAAATAGCAGAGGATCGCGGGTCAAATGAGATGGAGAAAAAGAGTGAAATCCAGGTTAGCCGGAAAGTGGTGTTAGGTAAATTGGATGTATTAAAGGCCGATAAATCCCCAGGGCCAGATAGGCTGCATCCCAGGGTACTTAAGGACATAGCCCCAGTAATAGCAGATGCCTTAGTGATAATTTTTCAAAACTCTTTAGATTCTGGAGTAGTTCCTGAGGATTGGAGGGTAGCTAATGTAACCCCACTTTTTAAAAAGGGAGGGAGAGAGAAAACGGGGAATTACAGACCAGTTAGTCTAACATCGGTAGTGGGGAAACTGCTAGAGTCAATTATTAAAGATGGGATAGCAGCGCATTTGGAAAGTGGTGAAATCATTGGATTTACAAAAGGTAAATCATGTCTGACGAATCTTATTGAATTTTTTGAGGATGTAACTAGTAGAGTGGATAAGGGAGAAGCAGTGGATGTGTTGTATCTGGACTTTCAGAAGGCTTTCGACAAGGTCCCACACGAGAGATTGGTATACAAACTTAAAGCACACGGTATTGGTGGTTCAGTATTGATGTGGATAGAGAACTGGCTGGCAGATAGGAAGCAAAGAGTAGGAGTGAACGGGTCCTTTTCAGGATGGCAGACAGTGACTAGTGGGGTGCCGCAAGGCTCAGTGCTGGGACCCCAGCTATTTACAATATACATTAATGATTTGGACAAGGGAATTAAATGCAACATCTCGAAGTTTGCGGATGACACTAAGCTGGGGGGCAGTGTTAGCTGTGAGGAGGATGCTAGGAGGCAGCAGGATGACGGATAGACTGGGTGAGTGGGAAAATGCATGGCAGATGCAGTATAATGTGCATAAATGTGAGGTTATCCACTTTGATGGCAAAAACAGGAAGGTAGACTATTATTTGAATGGTGACCGATTAGGAAAAGGGGAGATGCAGCGAGACCTGGGTGTCATGGTACACCAGTCATTGAAAGTAGGTATGCAGGTGCATCAGGCTGTGAAGAAAGCGAATGGTATGTTGGCATTCATAGCAAAAGGATTTGAGTACAAGAGCAGGGAGGTTCTACTGCAGTTGTACAGGGTCTTGGTGAGGCCACACCTGGAGTATTGTGTACAGTTTTGGTCTCCTAATCTGAGGAAAGACATTCTTGCCATAGAGGGGGTACAGAGAAGGTTCACCAGACTGATTCCTGGGATGGCACGACTTCCATATGAAGAAAGACTGGATAGACTTGGCTTGTACTAGCTGGAATCTAGAAGATTGAGGGGTGATCTCATAGAGACTTACAAAATTCTTAAGGGGTTGGACAGGCTAGATGCAGGAAGATTGTTCCCGATGTTGGGGAAGTCCAGGACAAGAGGTCACAGTTTAAGGATAAGGGGGGAAGTCTTTTAGGACTGAGATGAGAAAATCGTTTTTCACACAGAGAGTGGTGAATCTGTGGAATTCTCTGCCACAGAAGGTAGTTGAGGCCAGTTTGTTGGCCATATTTAAGAGGGAGATGGATGTGGCCCAAGTAGGTGGGTATGGAGAGCAGGTACAGGATACTGAGTTGGATGATCAGCCATGATCATATTGAATGGCGGTGCAGGCTCGAAGGGCCGAATGGCCTACTCCTGCACCTAATTTCTATGTTTCTATGTCTATATAGTTCAGAACCTATTTGGATGTTGTAGTGTTTAACAGCCTGATGGTTGTAGGTAAATCGCTGCTCCTGAATTTGGACATTACATTTATGAGGCTCTTCTCGTTTGGTGGAACGATAGGACTCTGGGGAGTGTTACAGAACAGAGGGATCAAGGAGTGTAGGTACATAGCTCCATGAAAGTGGTGTTACAGATAGATAGTGTAGTCAAAAAGGTTTTCGTCAGATTAGCCTTCATCAGTTAGAGTATAAGCATGGGGACTACTACAATGTTAAAAGAAAACATTTGGACAGGTGCCTAGGTAGGATAAGTGTAGAGGGATATGGGCCAAACTCGGGCAGGATGAGTGTAGTTGATTGGTGTGGGCATGTTTGGCTGAACAGCTCATATCCATGCTATATGACTCCATGACTCTGAGAAGTTGAGATGTTATGTTAGAGCTGTACAACACCTTGGTGAGGCCACATTTGGAGTATTGTGTTCAGTTTTGGTCACCCTGTTATAGAAAAGATTTGTCGAGTATGGCTGCCCAGCCTGCAGCTGTCTGTCCTTTCACCCTTTTTTAATATTTTGTTAAAAGGTTTGGAGGTCTAATCTTTTTTTATGTGGGGGGGGGGGGGGGGGGGAGGGGGGGAACTTTTTCTCAGTCCCTACCTAGTCGGAGATGCGTCTTTTCTCCGAGCCGCATCATCGCCCCCACTTTGCGGCCTACCAACAGCTTCGGCGGCAGCGGCACAGCGCTGAAGCACCATCGCGGAGCGGACGATACCTTACCCGGGTCGCCGTGTGGTGAGCTCCAGAGTGCTGAGACCACCGACTCCAACATCGTGGAGCTTTGGGTTCTGCAGAGCGTCCAGCTGCAGCGACGCTGACATTGAACACCGCGGGGCCTGGGATCTCTCGCCGAGATCGCCAGTGTTGGAGCTCCGACCAGCGCGGCCTGTGGACTTCGGGAGCTGCGGTCTCCGGGGAGGAAGTGTCCGTTCCAGACATTCCAAGCTGCTGAAGAGTGTTCACCCGACGCCGGAGCTCCAGCATCTGGCGAGAGGGCCTGTATCATCTGCCGCTGTTGTGGCGACTGCGGGAAATAGGTCCTCAAATAGGCCCCGACCACGGGGTGAACATAGAGGGGGAGGACTGACTTTGCTGCCTTCCCTCACAGTGGGAACCATTGTGGGGGGATTTTATGTTTTATGTTAAATTATTTAATGTTGTGTTTTATTTTTTATTGATGTTCTGCAAATGGCAACTCAAATTTCACTGCACCAGAAATGGTGTATGTGACAATAAATGTCCTTTGTCCTTTAAGGAAGAAAGGGTGCAAAGAAGATTTATAGGATTTTGCCAGGATTTCAGGGCCTGAACTATAGGGAGAGGTTGAGCAGGACTTTATTCCTTGGAGCACAGGAGAATTAAGGGTGATCTTATAGAGGTGCATCAGATCATGAAGGAAATAGATTCAATAAATGCACAGCCTTTTGCCCAGAGCAGGGGAACCAAGAACCAGCATGGGTTGAATGTGAGGGTGGTGGGGCGAAGATGGGAGATTTAATAGGAACCTGAGGGGGGATCTTTTTCACACAGTGGTGAAATAATGGAACGAGCTGCCAGAAATGTATAGATATAGATCTCCTGTATGTAAATGTAGATGGGTTGGTTAAATAACTTTGAAGACAACACCAGCATTGGTGGAGTTGGAGACAATGGGGAAGGCTGTCAAAGAAATTATTGGTAAACAGATCAGCTGTAGAAATAGGCAGAGAAATGGTGGATGGAGTTTAATCCAAGTATGTGTGAGGTGCTGCACTTTGGAAGGTCAAATGCAAGGAACAAATATAATTAATGGCATGACCCTGAACAGTATTGATGTTCGGAGGGATCTGGGCTCCAAGTCCATAGCTCCCTGAAAGTGGCAACACAAGTAGATCGAGTCGTAAAGAAGACAAATGGTGTGCTAGCCTTCATCTGAGTTTAAGAATCAGGAAGTTATGTTGCAAACTTATAGAACTTTGGTTAGACTACAGTTGGAGTATTATGTGCAGTTCTGGTTGGGCCATTACAGTAAGGGTGTGGAAGCTATGGAGAGGGTGCAGAAGAGGTTTATCAGAACGTTGCCTGGATTAGAGGGTATTGGCTATAGGGAAAGGTTGAAGAAACTTGGAATGTTTTCTCTGGAATGCTGAAGATTGTGGGGAGACCTGATGGAAGTATATACATTTATGAGGGGTGTAGATAGGGCAGTCAGAAACGTTAAAAACTAGAGGGCTTAGCTTTAAGATGAGCGGAGTAAGGGTTAAAGATGATGTGTGGGGCAAGTGTTTTACATAGAGAGTGGTGAGTGCCTGGAACATGTTGCCAGGAGTGTAGGTGGATACAATAGTGACATTTATGAAGCTTTAAGATGGGTATATGGATGTGTAGGGAATGGAGGTGTGTGGATCATGTGCAGATAGAGGAGATTAGTTTAATTTAGCATCGTGTGTGTGCTTGTGTTGTACTGTTCCAAATTTCTATGACTCCACACACCCTGTGTTACAAATTTATACAATAATAACTAATATCTATGAAATAATCTACATTGCCAATGCCGACATTGTCCTAACAAATAGGATTGGCAGACAATTGCGATATCTGATTACAAAACTGCACAGCTGGTGTGATTTTTTTTTTTTTTTTTAACTGGATATTATGTAACAATATTAACAGTACCATGTTTTATTGGACTAGCAAATGAATTCATGCAATGATTGATACTGGATTGAAGCATGAAAAATTAATGCCGCGCAATGCTTGGAAGCTCAAATCTACGTCCATTTGTTGTTTTAAACATTTATAGTCATGAATAACCATACATGGCCAAGCCTGAGACACAAACATATTGCCTAGATGACAAATTGGGCAGCAATATTTGTTCAGTTGCCATCCTGATCATGGGCTGCCATCTGTCCAAATGCAGTAAACCCTCATAACAGACCATAGAGGGGGGAACGGTGTCCGTTATTGCCAAATGCCTGCTATAACTAAGTAAGGGATTATCATTGCATGTAACAGAAACAAGGAAATTGTACAAAAGGACACGGAGTACTAGAGTAAAGGGCCTGTCCCACTTGGGCGTCATTTGTGCATAATTTACCCGTCATCATTTACACGTCACGACGCAGGATGCGTGAGTTGTGCCGTGCACGTGATGCGTGCATGGTGCCCATTACGGGTGCGTGGTGATGTAGGCAGTGTCGCGCGCGGCGCCCCAGGACTTTGGTATGTACAAAATCTTTGCACGCCGTCTGTGTGACACGCAAATGCCGCCGAAGTGAGACAGGCCCTTAACTCAACGGGTCAGGTAGCATCTCTGGAGAATATGGAGAGGTGATGTTTCGAGTTGGGACACTTCTTCAGACTGATTGGGGGGGGGTGAGGGAGAGGAAGGGCAGGACACAGGACAGCGGGTAACAGGTGCGCACAGGCGACGGGGTTATTTGGTAGGTAGATTATTGGACAAAGACCATAGATGAAGAGATGGTATATGTTACAGTATTCATAATGCTGGGAGCAGTGCATTCACAGATTCCAAATAAATGATTGTTACCTCGCTCGCTTTAACTGCCTAAAGTGTAAAAAAAAAAGCTACAAATAACCGATTAGCTTGTTTAGATTCCATGTGCAAATAGGAGCATTTGTTATGTTTTTATATGTTAATGGTTTTTTGAGATTTGCTGTGCATCCATTAATACAATGAAGTCACTCACACATCTCACATTTCAGATTTAAGTAGTATCTTTATTGACTTGTTGAAAGTAAATAAGATATCTGTTACTTCGGTTAAAATCTAACCCGTTCTATTTAGATTGTACAACATAGTCAAGCACAAGTCTTTACATGTGGACACAAGGAACTGCGGGTGCTGGTTTGCAACAAAAAAGACAGCGCTGGAGTAACTCAGTGGGTCTGGGAGCATTAGGTTTAGGTCTGAACCCTTCTTAAGATTGTTTCAGATCAGTCACCTATCCATGTTCTGCCTGTCCTGTTGAGTCACTTAACACTTTGTGTCTTTACAAGTCTTTACACGTTTAGTTTAGAGATACAGTATGCAAATAGACCCTTCGGCCCACCTAGTCCATGCTGACCATCAACCACTCGTTCTCACCAGTTCTATGTTATCCCACTTTCTCATCCACTCCCTACACACTAGAGACAATTTACAGACGCTAATTAACCTACAAGCACGCACGTCTGGGACCTTGGAGGAAATTGGAGCACCGGAGGTCATAGGGAGAATGTTTTATACAGTTTATTTTTGTATTACGTTACCAATCTATTGTGTAAATACTAAAAGCAGCTTTACAAGCAGCACACACTTAAATCCCATGCTTAGAATTACAGATTCATTAAGTCCTGACTTGGAAGGACGAGTAATTCTCAGGGGCAAGAGTAGGCGATTCAGCCTGTGAGCTTGCTCTGCATTTCAATGAGATTATGTCTCATCAGACTGCAACCTCCACTCGCCTATCCTGAAAACCTGACATTCACTTTGTTGATCAAGAATTTATGTCGCTTTGTTTCAGAAATAATCAAAAGCTCTTCTCCTCAAAGAATGGTGGAAGCTGAGCTCCAAAGGAACACAACCCTCTCGAAGAATATTATTTTTGTCTCATCTCTGTGACCCCTTATTTAGTCACGATAAACTCTGAACTGCAGAAACAAAGAACTGTTTATACCAAAGATAGACAGAATGCTGAAGTAATTCAACAGGTCAGGCAGCATCTCTGGATGAAAAAAAGGATCAATGATGTTTTGGGTCGGGGCCCTTGCTTTCTAGCCTCCACCACTTCACCTTCCCCTTCCACCCCGCACCCCCCCCCCCCCCACCCTCTACTTTCAGTCTGAAGAAGGATCCCCCCTCCTGCCCCCCACCCCCTCCAAAACGTCATCTATTCATGTTCTCATGGATGCTGCCTGACCCGCTGAGTTACTCCAGCATTTTGTATCAAATTCATAACTCTAACCCTTTAAACCGTGGATTGCAGGATGCTGAACTTGGGCTCCATGCCAGTTCCTAAAAAAAATTGTTTGTAGAAACAAGGAACAGCAGAGGCTGGTTTACCATATATAACCATATAACATATAACAATTACAGCACGGAAACAGGCCCTCTCGGCCCTTCCAGTCCATGCCGACCATTTGTTTTCCCCTAGTCCCATCTACCTGCACTCAGACCATACCCCTCCATTCCCTTCACGTCCATATACCTATCCACTTTACTTTTAAAAGTTAAAATCGATCCTGCCTCCACCACTTCTGCTGGAAGCTTATTCCACACAGCCACCAGCCTCTGAGTAAAGACGTTCCCCCTCATGTTACCCCTAAACTTCTGTCCCTTAATTCTCATGTCATGCCCTCTTGTTTGAATCTTCCCTACCCTCAATGGGAAAAACGTATCCACGTCAACTCTATCTATCCCTTTCATCATTTTAAAGACCTCAATCAAGTCCCCCCTTAACCTTCTGCGCTCCAAAGAATAAAGACCTAACATTCAACCTTTCTCTGTAACATAGTTGCTGGAACCCTGGCAACATTCTAGTAAATCTCCTCTGTACTCTCTCTATTTTGTTGACATCCTTCCTATAATTAGGCGACCAAAATTGTGCACCATACTCCAGAATTGGTCTTACACAAAAGGACACAATGAAAAACGGTCTTGACCTAAAAATGTCACCTAACCATGTTCTCCAGAGATGTTGCTTGACCCACTGAATTACTCTAACACTTTGTGTCCTTTAAGGTAATTAGTTTAGTTTTTAGTTTTAGCAATACAGCATGAAAACAGGCCCTTTGGCCCACTGAGTCCATGCCAACTATTGATCACCCATTCACCATGTTATCCCAGTTTCTCATCCACTCCCTACACTCCAGGGACAATTTACAAAGGCTAATTAACCTACAAACCTGCACGTCTTTGAGATGTGGGAGGAAACCGGAGCACCGGGAGCACACCCACGTGGTCGCAGGGAGAACGTTCAAACTCTGCACAGATAGACAGCACATGAGATTAGGATCAAAAGGAGTTACTTGGTGCTGTGAGGCAGCAGCTCTACCAGCTATACCACTGTGCTGCCTCAAAGCTAAGTTTAGCGAAATCTCTACTATACTTTCACAGAATGAAGAATGTGTGTAAAATTAATTGGATTATTCATGGTAAAGATTTTAACACATTGTATGAGAACAATATACAGAGGTCAATCATAATAAAAACATAATATTTGCTGCATATATGGTGGTCGATTTCTTTGTCAATATCATTTTATTTGTGGACTTTTAGATTCAGGTATATTTTATCAATATAGCTATTTACTCTGAACCAAATTGGAGCAAAATTATAATTCAAATTTCATTTTAATTCTGCAAATCTTAACCATGTTGATATCAAAGATAAGATCAAATGTTGTAATGTCTACAATTTATCATAGGTATACTAAGTGATGCACAAGTTTTAAAGAGGTACAGAAGGATTGCGTGCATAAGTTTTGTATCACAAGGAAGTAAACAGTATTTTCTAAATATAGCAATTTCTATTCATAATGATTACAACAGGTTTAACATTAACACTAAATAAACAGCAAAGACTTCAAGTGGATTGTTATAAACATAATAAACCACTTCATGTTTATTATTTGAAAATATTTAAATGGTTGAACTACCTGCATTCCTCACCAGTTGGGATTACTAGCACCTTCTGTTAAATATCTTTAGAATTCATAAGAGCTAATGTGATTTTTAGTTCCATTCAGTGAAATTAAGTATTATGGTATAGAACATAGAGCAGTACAGCACAAGAACAGTGCTGTGGCCCACAATGTCCATGTCAAACATGATGTAAAGACTATCTACCTGTGCATTGTCCATGTCCTTCCATTCCCTGCATTTCCATATGAATATCCAAAAGCCGCTTAAATGCCACTATTGTATCTGCCTCAACCACCGACCCTGGCAGCGCATTCCAGGCACTATGTAAAAAAAAAGCACTTGGACAGGAACATGGATAGGATAAATTTAGAGCGATAGGGGCCAGACACAGGCAGGTGGGACAATTGCAGCTGGGGCATGTTGGTCGGCGTGGACAAGTTGGGCCAAACGGTCTGTTTCCACGCTGTATGAATTCTGTGATGCTTTGACTAATTTACAAACTAGAAAAACTACGAACTCCAATTAAACTCTGAACTGCCTTGATTGTACAAGGGACTTTGGTCTTTGTTTTATATTTGTGCACAATTTGGGGGTTTTAATTGAACTTTAAAAAAATATTTGTTATATTATCTATTGAGTACTGCATTTACAAACCTGTTGTGCTGCTACCAGTAAGAAATTAATTGTTCTGTTTTGGTGACCATTATACACTTTTGACTCTAGATTCTTTAATTTATCCCAAATCTAAACAGTAATGTTCAACAGTTTAAATGACTGTTCCAAATGAAGTTTAAAGTGCTTCAGCAAGAGCCAGAACTTCGAAGATCTCCAAGAGCTATAACAAAACTAATAGTCCAATCAAGGTAACATTTAAAAAAAGCAAGTCCTATAAATACAGGTCCACCATGAATTTTCCGGCACCCTTGGTTCCACACTTTTTCTGGATTATCCATTTTGCCAGACCAACAGAAGTCACAGCCTTAAGGGCGCCGAGATTCTGGCCTGCAAAGTTGGCTGTGGAAGTCAGCAATGGGATTGAATCTCCCAGTTCCAGCCAGGCCAGAGTTCCACAGCCCCGGCCACATGGGGCAAATTCTACCCACCAATCAGCGTGGAAGTCCCGAAGAGGTCTCGATCGGCTGCCTCACCCGACCTAGACGCCACATTTTCGGGAGTTTTTCGGGGGTATTTTAAGTGCACTCTTGTAATTTTGTCAGGATTAAAGAAGATGCCGGACCATCAGTTGCTGTAAAATTCTATTATTCTATGTATAATAATTCTATTATTATCAGCTGATTGTAGAAATTCTGGCATACCACTCTCTTTGAAAATACAATTAAATGAAAATTAGTCAAATGGAGTAATCACAAAAAATCGAATTGGACTAGTTAAGTGCTAATGCTGTTTTTAGATGACACATGAATTAAGAATTTTTTAAATTAACCACATTTTCCCGTGACATAGTACATTAAAATATTTAAAGCTCTGAACATTTTTGCACAATAAAATGATATTCTGATTGCTTTATTTTAATGCCTTTTATATTTCATGTGCAATTGGGTGATTGCCTGTGGCATAGATGCGATGGGCCGAAGGGCCTGTTTGCATGCTGTATTTTTCAATTCAATTCTATTCAAAATTCACTTCACCTTTTGAATAGCAATAATGCTCAAGTGCAGGGAATACTGTTTATTAAAGATATATCATCTACAAAATATAAGCAGAGGTAATGGCTGAAAATTTAATTAGCTCTTCTGTGGGTAGAATTTAGAACCATATATTCCAGCTGAAATCTAGGGCAACATGTTTTTCTAATTAGCAACCGTTCAATATTTTGAATGCTCGTTAGAAACGATAAACTGCTCCAAGCTTAATTGGTGATTTGGTTATTTGCTCCATTCAGACATTTGATATTTATCATGGCAGTAATCCTTCCCCCCCCCCCCCCCCCCCCAAAAGCTATGGATTTTGTCTGGGGATATCTTTTATAAAATCGGATTCCAAGTGATGTAAGTAGATCGAAATGAAATCAAAAGTAAAAATAGCTCTATCTTCTGCAGTTGACACGGCTGACCTCCGAAGCACTCAGCACCTTTCCTGCACACTTTACAATTTTTATCCAACTGCTTGAAATAAGGCATAATTTGATTGAGTGATTACCTCATAAATACTAACACTGGTACTTAGTTCCTTGGGCATACTTTTGCTGCTTTTATTTGTCCAACTGCCACCCCTTATTTAGCTTGTGTCTGGTTCAGATATAAAGCATGGTACAAGGCCCTTCGGCCTACTGAGTCCATCGATCAAGAGCTCACACTCTTTCTACGTTAGAAGAGTCTCGACCTGAAACATAACCTATTCCTTTTTTCCAGAGATACTGCTTGTCCCGCAGAGTTACTCCAGCAATTTGTGTCGATATTTGGTATAAACTAGCATCTGCATATCCATCCAACATGATTGAATATCTTTTTCTCTCCTTGATGCTACTCGTTTCCCCCCCCATCTGGTCCCTATAAGTAAGTAAGTAAGTTTATTGGCCAAGTATTCACATACAAGGAAAATGCCTTGGTGCTCCGCCCACAAGAAACAACATGGCATACAGTGACAGTTACAAATGATATATGTAATATATGACTGAAGGGCCGAATGGCCTATTGCAAATGTGACAGTTACGAATGATAAAGTAATATATGAATGGCCCTCATCCACTCGCGTAGGGCTAGACAGCAAAATCCACACTCCCCTGTACTATCTTCACCTTTTTTAGGAAAATGGACATGGGAGAGCCAGTGGATGTAGTGTACCTGGACTTTCAGAAAGCATTTGATAAGGTCCCACATAGAAGATTAGTGGGCAAAATTAGGGCACATGGTATTGCGGGTAGAATGTTGACATGGATAGAAAATTGGTTAGAAGACAGGAAACAAAGAGTAGGGATTAATGGGTCGCTTTCAGAATGGCAAGCAGTGACTAGTGGGGTACCGCAAGGCTCAGTGCTGGTACCGCAGCTATTTACAATATATATTTATGATTTAGATGATGGGATTACAAGTAACGTTAGCAAATTTGCAGATGACACAAAGTGGGGGATGGCAGTGTGAACTGTGAGGAGGATGCTATGAGAATGTAGGGTGACTTGGACAGGTTGGGTGAGTGGGCAGATGCATGGCAGATGCAGTTTAATGTGGATAAATGTGAGGTTATCCACTTTTGTAGCAAAAACAGGAAGGCAGATTATTATCTAAATGGTGTCAAGTTGGGAAAAGGAGATGTACAATGGGATCTGGGGGTCCTTGTTCATCAGTCTATGAACGCAAGCATGCAGGTACAGCAAGCAGTGAAGAAAGCTAATATGTTGGCCATAACAAGAGGAGTTGAGTATAGGAGCCAAGAGGTCCTTCTGCAGTTGTATAGGGCCCTAGTGAGACCACACCTGGAGTATTGTGAGCAGTTTTGGTCTCCAAATTTGTGGAAGGGCATTCTTGCTATTGAGGGAGTGCAGCGTAGGTTCACAAAGTTAAATCCCGGGATGGTGGGGCTGTCATATGCTGAGAGAATGGAGCGACTGGGCTTGTATACTCTGGAATTTAGAAGGATGAGAGGGGATCTTATTGAAACATATAAGATTATTAAGGGTTTGGACATGCTAGAGGCAGGAAACGCGTTCCCTATGTCCAGAACCAGGAGCCACAGTTTAAGAATAAGGGGTAAACCATTTAGAATGGAGATGAGGAAACACTTTTTCACACAGAGAGTTGTGAGTCTGTGGAATTCTCTGCCTCGGAGGGCGGTGGAGGCCGGTTCTCTGGATACTTTCTAGATAGGGCTCTTGAAGATAGCAGAGTCAGGGGATATGAGGAGAAGGCAGGAACGGGATACTGATTGTGGATGATCAGCCATGATCACATTGAATGGCGGTGCTGACATGAAGGGCTGATTGGCCTACTGTGTCTATTGTCTATTGTCTACCTCTGTTACTGAATTCTGACAAAAGGGCCTCAACTGTTCAGGTGCCACTTTTCCTGGTATTATTTCAAATATTTGTTGGTTCAAATTCAGTTGTTCAGAATTAGTAATATTTTTGCCTTTGTGTTGGTTATGTTGTTGGGTTTGATGCAGCTGGCATCATTAGGGTGGCAAAGTGGTGCTGCCTCAAGTGCCAGAGACCCAGGTTTGATCCTGACCTGGGTCA
Source organism: Okamejei kenojei (assembly GCA_035221665.1). NCBI lineage: Eukaryota > Metazoa > Chordata > Chondrichthyes > Rajiformes > Rajidae > Okamejei > Okamejei kenojei. The sequence goes on along the minus strand of CM069139.1, from coordinate 52,091,905 downwards.
AGACTCTACTTCAGGGTGAGATGGAAGAAGGATCCTCAGTCTGAAGAAGGGCCTCAATCTGAAACGTCACCCACTTGTTTTCTCTAGAGATGCTGCCTGACCCACTGAGTTACTTCAGCATTTGTATCTATCTCATGGCATGCTAGACTTTGAGTTGATTCTTTCATGCAAGTTGCATTAAATTGAAACGTCAGTGAATTGAAACATCATTGTGAAATAATTCATCATTTGAGTTATAAAATGATTGATAACAAAAAAATACAACAATAGTTCTAAAGATTTCAGTTGACAGGCAAACTCCCAACCTCTTCCTCTTTCAGTTCATTTCTTCAACGACTTTCGATTTAATAAAAAAGTTTAAGGCAAAAGGTTTTCACATTTGCTTGAGGGTTTTTTGCTAAATTGAGATTGTCTGAAGCTACTGGCATGTGTGGATGTCCTAATGTCTTCTACTCCGATTCAACCAGTTGAAAGTTGTGTGCTTCATTTCCAGGTAATATCCGATGAGTTTTGAATGAAGTTGTTCATACATGTTTGACACTCTCTCGTTATAATGGAGCAATGTGATCACCAGACTCAGCAAAATGACAAACAATAATTTCCAAAACATCGCCGGCAATGGGGAGCCACATTCGGTCGCTGCTTAAAGAAAAGGCAGGGAGAAGTAACGTTGAATAGTTTTATACAATTACTGTATGATTCAAGTTACAGAAAGTTACAACTACATAAGTAACTGATGTTCAGAATGGCCATTGTGGAAACTTCATACAATCCAATTGATGGTGGCCAATGTTGAGCAGGAAGACTGATTCATATAAAGTGAAATTATTAGGAGTATTGCGTGCAGTTCTGGTCGTCCATTAAAGGAAATATGTGGAGGCTTTGGGGAGGGTGCAGAGAAGGTTTACAAGAATGTTGTCTGTATTGGATTTGTATTATATTGTGATCTTTTTTTGTTTTAGATTATGATGTTTGCAGGGGCAGCACAGTGGTGCAGTGGTCGACTTGCTGCCTTGCATTGCCAGAGACCCAGATTTAGTTTAGTTTAGAGATACAGCGCGGAAACAGGCCCTTCGGCCCACCGGGTCCGCGCCGACCAGCGATCCTTGCACATTAACACTATCCTACACCCACTAGGGACATTTTTTTTCCTACACCCACTAGGGACATTTACAAAACCAATTAATCTACATACCTGTACAATTTTGGAGTGTGGGAGGAAAGATCTCGGATAAACACCCACGCAGGTCACGGGGAGAATGTACGAACTCCGTAAAGACAGCACCCGTAGTCGGGATTGAACCCAGGTCTCTGGCGCTGCATTTGGTGTAAGGCAGCAACTCTACAGCTGCACTACGACCACCATTTGATACTGTCTACGGGTGCTGTCTGTGCGGTGTTTGTACATGCTCTCTGTGACGGCGTGAGTTTTCTTCAGGTGCTCTTGTTTTCTCCCACACTCCAATGACGTGCAGATTTGTAGGTTAATTGGCTTTAGTAAAAAAAATGTAAATTGTCCCTAGTGTGTAGGATAGTGCTATTATACAGGGTGATCGCTGGTCAGTGCGGAATCGGTGGGGTGAAGGGCCTGTGCCCACACTACATCTAAAGTCTATAGACTACTATGTTTATATATCGGTTGTGTTGCTGCAAGTAAGAATTTTATTGTCCTGGTTTGGGACAAATGATAATAAAGCACTCTGGACACTTGATATTAAAAAAAATCAATGGAGAGTCAGGAAGAAAATGCTTTAAAAAAAAATGTCCAGCTTCTACGGAAATTAAGCAGTTAATATTACTTGCAGCAGAAAGCTGCTACTTTAGCCAAGCCAGAACAAGCAAAATCTATGCTCAGCAGTTTATTTTGCATGTATAATGACACTGAGTTTAGTGCAGGGACTGTGAGATTACGGCTTGGATAGATGCTGATTCTTGGCCATCTGGACTGATTGATCTGGAATGAATGAAAGTGTTTTTCAAAATGGTAGGTAGAGCCACAAGCGCAGTGAAGGCCAAACATTAATTGCAGATAGAATTGGATTGAGCAAGCACTAGGAAGACAGATTTGCACGTCTGAAGTGGCAGCACCAGAGGGCTTTGAAAAGAAGGAGAAAGCAAAAAGCCAGACCTCGGAAATAAACTGACTAAGTAAAGAATGATACTACCCCTGAGAACACAAAATAGATTAGCATGGAGCACAACAGTCCCAAGGAGTAACGGACACCAAATAAAAATCAATAGTCAGCAGGATATTATAGTTCTAGTTTATTTTTAGTTTTAGTGATGCAGAGTGAAAACGGGACCTTCGGCCCACCGAGTCTATGCTGATCAACAATCACCCGTTCACACTAGCTCTATGTCCTACACACCAGAGGGCAATTTACCTACTAACTTTTAAAGAAGAACAGATGCCGAGGGTACACAAAAAGTGGAGAAACTCAGCGGGTCAGCATCTAAGGAGCGAAGGAGATAGGGTCGAGACCCTTCTTCAGACTTTACCTACTAACTTTCATGTTTTTTGAATGTGGGAGCACCTGGAGAAAAAAACCCATGCGGTCACAGGGAGAATGTCCAAACTGTACAAACGGCACTCCAGGTCTGCCTTGAACGTGGATCTCTGATGCCGTAAGGCAGCAGCTCTACCACGGTGCCATTAATTGAATTGTGTGGTGGGTTGCTTCATATTTTAACAAGATACCCATGAACTTCACTGTGTGGAGAATCTGTGGAATTCTTTGCCACAGACAGCGGTGGAGGCGATATCATTGGGTATTTTTAAAGTGAACGTAGATAGGTTCTTGATTAGCAAGAGAGTCAAAGGTTATGGGGAGAAGGTTGGAAAATGGGGTTGAGTGGGAAAAATAGAACAACCAAGTTCGGATGATGGACTCAATGGGGCAATTGGCCAAATTCTGCCTCGGTGTCTTATGGTCTTACCGTGTTGCCTCTTTCAAAAATGGCTTGCCATTCTTAGTCAATATAGTGGTACAATTTTATTTTTTATCAATTTCTATTATTGTCTGTGCATATAGGCAATGTTATCACCTTAAATGCACTGATGTAAAACAAACTTGAAATACAAGCGAATGTTGTAGGTAGTTGATACCAACCAACATTTGAAAGAAAGAGATCGTGAATGTAGTGTACAATTTCTTGCAAATTCTGTGTTTTACTTTGTTAGATATATTCAATATATTATGTATCATGCAAATTTTAACAAAGAAAATAAAGCTGCTCAAGACATATTTATATAACTAAAAGCTTCATCTTGACCACTTCCTGTCTGCGCTCTGTATTGATTTTAGAAAAAACGCTATCCTATATCACTATGATTTTTGGCCATCTTACTCGCAGTCCTCCTCTGCTGAAGCAGCCCCAAGGATATTTCCGATTGATGAAAAATAAAAAAGTTATGAGTGTTTAAAAAATGGCATGAGATCCTTGAGATCAGCTGATTGGTCTTCTCGCCTGTCAATCACCATGATGGTAACGTCCCTTCCAGAGGGGGCAGGGCTATAAAACCCTGGATGCCTGGTCATGAGTCAGTCACTCTGGAAGATCGCGAAGGAGAGGCCACAAGTGTGATCCTAAGCTGTGAATCAACTGAACTGTGAGTCTGCAATGCACTTGCAATAAATGATTTGTTAGCCCTCAATGAAAATGAAATGTTGTTTAGCCTGCCCTGTGCTTGAAACTGCAATGGAAATGGAAATGAAATGAAAATGCAATGAACTGTTTGGCCTGCCCTGTGCTTGAAACTGCAATGGAAATGGAAATGAAATGAAAATGCAACGAGCTGTTTGGCCTGCGCTGTGCTTGAAACTGCAGTGGAAATGAAAATGAAATAAATGCAATGAAGCTGTTTGGCTTGTCCTATGCTTGAAACTGCAGTGGAAATTGAAATGGAAATGAAATGAGTTGTTTGGTCTGCCCTGTGCTTGAAATTGAAATGGAGATGAAATCAAACAAGTTGTTTGGCCTGCCTGAAACCACTAATTTTAGGACACAATGCCCCTATTAGCTGAGAAACCAGTCCCCTTTGCACAAAATGCCCAAAATTAGCTGAGGAGGAGCATTGTGGCCCAAAAAGCCCATGCTGGGCCAGGCAAAGTCCAGGACAAGTGCCTTTCACTGAGATTTCAAACAGATCTTTTATTAAAAGCCCCTTTAGCCCACCAGGCCTGTACTAGCCCAGGAGGTCCCTTTGGCCCAAGTGTAAGTATTCCCCCTGCAAGTATTAAACCTCACTCCAGTATTTTCCCCCTGCAAGTATTAAACCAACCCCAGTATTTTTCTCCCTTCATTGGCTCCCTGTGAGATCCAGGCCAGGATAGTCTTTCCTCCTTCATTGCTGTGATCTGCAGAAAAAGATGAAAAATGTCTAAAATTGATTCTCTACCCTCCCCCTTCTCTCTCACAGTCTCTCGCCGGTTTTGGGCAGAATCTCTGGCAGTTTCTGAGCTGCCAGCCCACCAGGCCTAAGTGACTGCGCTGCCAGGCTTGAGTGACTGCGCTGCCAGGCCTGAGTGACTGCGCTGCCAGGCCTGAGCTGCCAGCCCACCAGGCCTGAGTGACTGCGCTGCCAGGCCTGAGTGACTGCGCTGCCGGGCCTGAGTGACTGCGCTGCCGGGCCTGAGTGACTGCGCTGCCGGGCCTGAGTGACTGCGCTGCCGGGCCTGAGTGACTGCGCTGCCGGGCCTGAGTGACTGCGCTGCCGGGCCTGAGTGACTGCGCTGCCGGGCCTGAGTGACTGCGCTGCCGGGCCTGAGTGACTGCGCTGCCGGGCCTGAGTGACTGCGCTGCCGGGCCTGAGTGACTGCGCTGCCGGGCCTGAGTGACTGCGCTGCCGGGCCTGAGTGACTGCGCTGCCGGGCCTGAGTGACTGCGCTGCCGGGCCTGAGTGACTGCGCTGCCGGGCCTGAGTGACTGCGCTGCCGGGCCTGAGTGACTGCGCTGCCGGGCCTGAGTGACTGCGCTGCCGGGCCTGAGTGACTGCGCTGCCGGGCCTGAGTGACTGCGCTGCCGGGCCTGAGTGACTGCGCTGCCGGGCCTGAGTGACTGCGCTGCCGGGCCTGAGTGACTGCGCTGCCGGGCCTGTGACTGCGCTGCCGGGCCTGTGTGACTGCGCTGCCGGGCCTGTGTGACTGCGCTGCCGGGCCTGAGTGACTGCGCTGCCGGGCCTGAGTGACTGCGCTGCCGGGCCTGAGTGACTGAGCTGCCTGCCTAACCAGGCCTGAGTGACTGAGCTGCCAGCCCAATAATCTATTCGGCCCACAATGTCCATACTAGCCCACTGGAAACCAGTCCCTTCGGCCCACAACACCCATACTAGCGCTCCAGAACACCCCCCCCCCCCCCCACATTCCACCAATATTGGAATTGGTGGAGAGGTGGAATATTGCGTTGGGGGACCAGCCCTCCCGTGTGAACATAGGACCCAACGGGTCCCACTTAGTCTAGTTTGTATATTAAAGATGCAGAAAGTGCTTATAATAAGAGTTGAATTGGAAACAATACTTTCTGGCAACGATCTATTTTGAAGCAGACTAATAACTCTTATGAGACTGAAAATTATTGGAGGTAAACAACTTTGTGTACAAAAAGGTAGTGTTAGCGACAGAGTCATACAGCACAGAAACAGGCCCTTCAATCCAACTCTTCCATGCCGACCAAGATGCTCCATCTAATCTAGTCCCACCAGCCTGCGTTTTTCCCAGATCCTTCTAAACCTTTTCAATTCGTAGCTGTCCAAGTGTCTTTTAAATGTTGTTATGGTACCTGCCTCAACCACCTCCTTCCATAAACCCACCACCCTCTGCGTGAGAAAGTTCCCCCTCGGGTTTCTATTAAAAATTTTCTCCCTTCACCTTAAACCTATGTCCCCTGATTCTTGATTTCCCATAAAAGACTGGGTAAAAGATTGTGCATCTACCCTATCTATTCCCCTCAAAATGATATACACATCAATAAGATCACCCCTTGTGGTCCAAGGAATAAAGTCCTAGCTTTCCCAATCTATCCTTGTAGCTCAGGCCCTCGTGTCCTGGCAACACACTCGTAAATCAACTCTGCACCCTTTTCATCTTAGTAACACCCTTCTGATAGCAGTGACCAAAACTGAACACATTACTCCATATGTGGGTTCACCACCTCTTTCAGCTTCATCCTTTCATTACAGTTGCAGTAATGGACAATTCAATTGTGCATTAATACATTCACTTCACTTTTTGTAAAATATTAAATAATTAAAATACAAATTAAACCTACTGTGAAAAATTATCTCATCTGATTCTCGAAAGCGGACCCGTCTTTCTGATCTTGTTCTGTGAGCAATATATTCTTCATATCTTGTCAATTTGGATTTCTTCCTCAGTATCGATGTTGGCCATTTCAGTGTAACCACCTGCTGGTTTAAAAATGATCCCCAATTCAAGTTTAGTTCAGTGATACAGCATAGGAAACACTGAGTCACCCGTTCAAACTAGCTCTATGTTATCCCACTTTCTCATCTATCACCTTTGCACAAGGTCCAATTTACAGAGGTCAATTAAGTTACAAACCCACATGTCTTTAGGATGTGGGAGGAAACCAGAGAAACCAGTGCGAACCTACATGGTCACAGATAGAACATGCAAACTCCACGCAGGCAGCACCCGAGGTCAGTATCGGACCCGTATCTCTGGCACATAATTGAATGGCGGAGTAGACTTGATGGGCTGAACGCCCTAATTTTGCTATGACTTATGAAGCTCATGGATACTGGGTCCAAAATGGGATCAATGGCATGATAATGATTGATGGGTGTTTTTAAGACTGGAAGCCAGTGATGTTCCACAAACTACAGCACACGCTCACTTTGCTTTTTATAATAACCTGGATCTCAATGCTCTTAAGACAGTGGAATTGATTGACTTTAGGAAAGCTCCCCCTCCCTTCACCCCACTCACCATCAACAACACCACCGTCACATCTGTGGAGTCTTTTAAGTTCCTGGGAACCATCATCTCCAAGGACCTTAAATGGGGGGCCACCATCGACTCCACAGTCAAAAAGGCACAACAGAGGATGTACTTCCTGCGGCAGCTGAGGAAGCACAATCTGCCACAGGCAATGATGGTCCAATTCTACACGGCCATCGTAGAGTCTGTTCTCACTTTCTCCATCATGGTCTGGTTTGGCTCAGCCACCAAGCACCACATCCGGAGGCTGTAGGGAATTGTCCGATCAGCTGAGAAGGATATTGGCTGCAACCTTCCCCCCCCCCCCAAATGACGAACTGTACACTGCAAGGGCCAGGAAGCGAGTGGGTAAAATCATCTCTGACCCACCTGGCCACAAACATTTTGAATCGCTTCCCTCTGGAAGGCGACTCCGGACTGTTAAAGCTGCCACAGCCAGACATAAAAACAGCTTTTTTCTACGAGTAGTAACTCTATTCATCTGATACATTGGAGCTCCGCTCGGGCAGTGCGCCTGAAATCTTGTTGTATGTATTTACAATGATAATAAAGTGTATTATTATTATTATTATTACTCAATAACCAAATATCTGTAGCCTCCTTTTACTCTGGTATTTTATTTAATTCACATGTTTGATCGATAATGTTTTATTATTAATGTTTAATGTTTTATGTGTCATTCCTAACTGTCACTGTATGTCATGTTGTCACTTGCGGGTGGCGCACCAAGGCAAATTCCTTGTATGTGAATACTTGGCCAATAAACTTATTCATTCATTCATTCATACTAACAAGTTAAACTGGAAATGTAGAGGACATGCAAAAGAATTTGTTGATAAAACACAACCTGACCCAATGGGTTGAGGTTGGGACAAAGAGGTGACGTTTGAAATCCAGAAAGATAGAGATAGTCTGGTCTGTTCAGCAGAAAAATGACAAATGGAATTTAACCTAAAGCAGCATTTGGGGTAAATGCACCAATGTAACGGAATGTACGGTAAGTGCACTTGATATTCAAGTACCGAGTATCGGTATACTTGAGTGTACTTCTGTAGATGTTTAAAGAAGTCAGGACAGGTCAATGCGGTTAGGAAGGTCTGTGAAATGCTTTCCTTTCTGAGGAAAGGCGAAAGATAGTTGGCTATGCAGCAACTCTGTACAATACTACTCAAGCTGCATCTTGAGTGCTGCCTGCAGTTCTGGTCTGCACATCACAAGATGTGATTGACTTGGAGAGGGTCCAGATCAAGGTTGTTGCCAGAACAAGAAATATTTGGATAGATTGGTGTTGTTTCTTTGGAACAGAGGAGGCTTAGGGAATACTAAATTAGCTTGTATATAATTATGACCAAGAGACGGTAAATAGATATGCACCAATCCCTATATCAGAGATATCAAATAAACTGCAGCATAGATTCCAAGTGATTTATGGAGGAATTCAGGCTTAATAACAGGAATAGAGTTTGATCTATATTGTGGTGAGATTTGACAGGTTTTGTGCAGGCTACACAGAGGGTTGTGAGTGCTTGCCAGAGGTGGTGGTTGAGGCAGAAACAACAGTGGCATTTTAAGAAGCTTTTGGATCGGCAGACGGATATGCCGGGAATGGATGTGGATTATGTGCAGGTAGATAAGAGATGGTCTTGGCAGCATGTTCCTTATGGGCCGAAGAGCCTGTCTTGAGCTTTACTGTTCTATCTTCAATGTTTCCATGCTATCGCAGAAAATTCTGTTTGAATTTCTAAAATTTATGGCAAACTAAATTCCTTTTGTCCATTCTCCTGATGAGAATTAAAGATGAAGCTATTAAGATCCAACGTATTACCTGGAAAGATTAAAGGATCGATGTTTTCTCCGACTTGCTGCCAGATTTGTGAAAAGGCGGTTCAAGGTGTATTCGACGGGATTGAATTTTCATTAATGGACTTTAAATATAAACAGCAATTAACGGTATGTGTAGTTCATAATTAATCTTCCTTGATGGTTGTAGGAGCAAATGGAAAGGCCACGTGGAGATGGTGTTCGAAGTAATGGACGATTTATTAAAACTGTTGCGCACCAGGAGACCTGTCCAGGCTGATCTCCTGAGCATGACTTTGGTACAGCTTACATTCTCAGCTGACAAGATTAAACAGGAACTTGATTAGCAGTAAAACTACGATTTGATTACAGAGTGGAGGTTACAAAAATACTTATTTAGCTAATACTTAATCGTGGGGTACCGATGCATCCCCACTGCGGTCATCTGCTCTTGCGCTGTGCTACTCTACTGCAGAGTATGCTTGTCCTGTTTGGGAGAGATCATCTCATGTGAAGAAAGTTGATGCCACCCTTAATGACTGCTGCAGATGCATCACTGGCTGCCTAAAACTCACGGATGTGGACAGCTTGCATGTCTTGGCCGGTATTGCTCCACCAGGAATCGGCAGATCAGTTGCCGGTAGAACTGAATGTAGTAAGCAAGATGGGGACACCTGTCACTCCCATCACCCAGCCCCAAAACGGCTGAAGTTGAGGAAGAGCTTCCTTCCCACAGTCCAGCCACTGCCACAGTCTCCTCAAGCAGCCAGACTAGCCTTGTGGGGAAAAGAAACGCAGTGAAAATCATCACCATGTAAAGATGCCAATCCCAACCAAGGAACAGCTACCACCTGGTCACAGGTGTGACTGGAAGGCCTGGAAGTCCCTCCACAGGCGTCGTACACGAATGGGCCAATCGATGCAAGACCAATATGAGTAAAAGGGGCTATGCAGATGCGGCAGACACAGAACATGAATGGAATATCTGTACAATCCATGCCACACCTACGAAGATGCCCACTTCTAGCTGTGACAATCGAGAAGGCTGTCCACTGTGCATGAGCCTGGCTGAACATTTGAAACCTAGATTTTGGACACGAAAGAATAAGCTAACCAACCAGGACTTGATTACAGAATAAATTGACTATCAACAAGTCATAGATCATAGAGTGATTCAGTGTGGAAAAAGGCCCTATGGCCCAACTTGCCCACGCCTGCCAACATGTCCCAGCAACACTAGTCCCACCTGACAGCATTTGGTCCATATCCTTCCAAACCTGTCCTATCCGTGTACCTGTCTAACTGCTTCTTAAATGTTGGGATAGCCCCTGCCTCATATACCTCCTCTGGCAGCTTGTTCCATACACCCACCACCCTTTGTGTGAAAAAGTTACCCCTCAGATTTCTAATAAATCTTTTCGCCTTCACCTTAAACCTATGTCCTCTGGTCCTCGATTCACCTACTCTGGGCAAGAGACTTTGCGCACTAACTTAGTTGACAATAGATCCAATTTTCTGTTACAACGATGGGTGCATGCTATAACATGAAGTTCCTGAAACATGGGCTTTGCCACCGCTGCATTCCATGTCTCTACCTTTAGGCCTTGTCCACGGTTCCCTGTTACCACATCAGCATAATCCACATCCCTATTTAGTAGTTATTAGCCCTCACTATTCCTTCCCCCATGACAATGGTAAATTCAAGAACGGGCACAATCACCCCTGCTCCCCACACAATAAACAAGCACATGATAAGACATCATACCTCCTTTTTGCCACTCACTGTTGCTGGTAACATATCTGTTTTGTGCTTCTTTGCATCTAGAGGCGTTGCAAGTCTCTGTAGTAATGCTTTCTATCGAGCAGCTGAAGAGCAGTAACGTGCTGAGCAACAACCAGAATGGCGTGGTCTTAATGTATCTGCACAAGGTGGTAAAATACACAACAATGTTCTTTCAATCAGAGTATATGCTTGGAAAGTGTGTGTGAGAGACAGCGAGAGAGAGAGAGACAGCGAGAGAGAGACAGCGAGAGAGAGACAGCGAGAGAGAGACAGCGAGAGAGAGACAGCGAGAGAGAGACAGCGAGAGAGAGAGAGAGAGAGAGCGAGAGAGAGAGAGAGACGTAGAGACAGACAGACAAAGAGACACAGAGAGACAGTCAGACAGTCAGAGACAGAAACTGCTTTGGGAATAGCTCCGTGACCATCCAAGACCACAAGAAATCACAGAGGATTGTGGACGCATCTATACTTCACTCTGCCTCGGCAAGGCCTTTTCTGGATGTTATCTTGCACTAAACACTATTCCCTTTATCCTGTATCTGTACACTGTGTGTGGCATGATTGTAAACCTGTATAGTCTTTCCATTGCCAGGTTAGCATGTAACACAAGCTTTTCACTGTACCTCGGTACACATGACAATAAACTAAACTAAAACGCAAGTTTTAAGGAATTACAGAGGCGGGTAAGGCTGAAGGGGAAGGCTGAAGGGGTAGTGGAAGGCTGAGGGGAGGAGGTTCATGCAGGTTTCATGCACAGCGCGGGAGAAAGGAAAGGTCTGTGATAAGGAGGGAGGCACGAGAAACAGTGACAAAACAGTGATGTGCATACAAAGAGGAAGGGATGGGTCGATATAGAAGTTACATTGGAGTGGCAGATCCATCACCAAAATGCTGAACTCACCATTTTGTCCGCAAGACTGTAACATGCCTTATCGGAAGTGGAGATGGTGCTGCTGGGCTCCTGCAGAGTTTCAGTGGACCTTTGTAGGAAGCCTAGGTCAGAAGGCAGGTGAAGGTTCAGATGCCAGGTTAGTCACTGTGGAATAAGCAGATGTTTACCATAAACCAGTCCTCCATCTTCTGTCCAATAACCATCTATAGGGGACAGGAGCGTAAGTTGCAAACATTCAACAGTAAACCTGACACACACACACAAAAAAAAGACGCAAAGCGGTGGAGTAACTCAGCGGGTCAGGCAGCATCTCTGGAGAACATGGATTGGTGACATTTCAGGTTGAGATCCTTTTTCAGACTGATTATGGTGGGGGAAGAAAACTGGACGATAGCGCTGTGTAACACTCTGACTCGGAAACATTCCCCTCCCCAAGCAGGACCAGGTCAAAGCTGCGCCATCATCTCTCGCAGATGGAAGGACGCCAAACTAGCATGCTAAAAAGGGGCAGCATGGTGGCGCAGAGGCACAGTTGCTGCCTCACTTTGTATCTTGTGCCTCCTTCCTTGTCACCGAGACCCGGGTTTGATCCTGACTATAGGTGGTGTTTATACAGAGTTTGTACATTCTCCCCGTGACCATGTGGGTTTCCTTCCGGTGCTCCGGTTTCCCCCCACATTCCAAAGATGCACAGGTTTGTAGGTTAATTGGCTTTGTAAGTTGTCTCTAGTTTGTAGGATAGTGTTAGTGTGTGGGGTGATCAGTGGTCATCTTGGACTGGGTGGGCGGAAGGGCGTGTTCCCACGCTGTATCTTTAAGCTGAAGTGCACACAAATTCCAAATATGTTATGAATAATCTTTAGTCAGGGTTGAGAGAACAAAGAGGGACCATCAGGACTATTAAGAATACTTTAGTAACTTTGTCAGCGCACTATACGTGGCGACTCATAGCATACTTGTGTATCGTAGCAAGCAATAGAAGAATTTCACTGCACCTAGTATAGGAACATGTGACAAAGTTTCAATCATTCATTTAAAAAAAAACTCCCATGACAGATTCATACAGCCATGGAGCACAAAAAAAGCCCTTCGACCCAACATGTCTATTCTGATCGGAATTAGATTGGACTTAGACTAGTCTTTCTTTTGCCTATGTTTGGTCCATCATATCATGTCATATCATATATCTATTAAACCTCAGTAGGGATTTAACTTATGTTTTCAGAAATCCACTTCTCTCTAGATTTTGGTCAATTATTTCCCCAGATTTTGAATAAAACTGTTCACAAAACATCAAAAAAAAATAAAATCAAACTGCTGCACGAGTCACAGTGCCATCTCACAGATGTACAATCACATCACAATGGGACAAGGGTGGGAAATCTCTCCCCTCCCTGACATTTAAAAAAATATTAAGGTTGCCCAGCTGCTGACCTCACAATGCCTTTGCCTCCAGGCCCTGCCCGGCCCTACTCCCCCCAGCCTGGCTGCTGGCCCCACCTGGCCCCGCCCTGTGACCTCACAATGCCTTTACACCTGGCCCAACTGACCCCTAAAAATAAATTTGCTGTCTTCATTGACAGCTTAGATTGGACCCACTGTGTGTGTGTGTGTGTGTGTGTGTGTGTGTGTGTGTGTGTGTGGGGGGGGGGGGTCCTGCCCTGAATTCCATAGAGCTGCCGACAGCTTTCGTGCATGAGACACGGACGCTTCATTTCCAGAACATTCTGAACGTGTGACGCATGGTTGCATTTCGCTCTCTCAGTCTCTCCCCCTCTCCCCCCTCTCTCTCTCCCCCCTCTCTCCCCCTTCCCCCCTCCACCCCTCCCCTACCCCTTCCCTCTACCCCATCCCCTCCCCACCCTCCCTCCCCCTCCTCCCCCCTCCCTTCGCCCCTTCCCCTTCCCTTCCCCTTTCTCCCTCTCTCCTCCCCCCTCTCCTCCCATCTCTCTAATCCCTCCTCCCCCACCATCCCCCCCTTGCCCACCCCCCACTCACCTCCTCCCCTCCACCCCCCTCTCCCTCTGTCTCTTGCCCTTCTGGCTCTGCCCCTTTCTCTCTGTCTCTCCCCATTCTCTGTCTGCCTTCACTCTCTACCCCCCCCCCCCCTTCACTCTCTGTGAGTTGGGGGCTATGCGTTAGTGGATAGGGCGGTTATGGGGTAAAAGGAGAACATTAATAATATTAATATATCAAGGGGGGTAGTTAGCGTGTGTGCGGGGGGTAGTTAGTGTGTGTGACGCCCCATGCTGCCCCCCCCCCCCCCCGCAACCACACGTTGGGGGAACAGATCCAACAGGTCTGCACTTGGTCTAGTATCTATTAAAACTCTGTGTGTGTGTGTATGTGTGTGTATGTCATTTTGCCTTTGAAACGTATCTCCTCGAAAACCAGACGCAAAAACATGGAATTTTTACAATTTCGGTAGGGATTTAATTTATGATTTCATAAATCCACTCCTCTCTAAATTCAGTCGATTATTTTCCCAGATATTGAATAAAATTGTTCACAAAACATCAAAAAAAATTAAAATCAAACTGCTGCATGAGTCACAGTGCCATCTCGCATGTCCAATCACAATGGATCTCATTTACATATATGACATCACAATGGGACAGGGGTGGGAGATTGAAGCCTTCACATGGTCCCACTAAAATCAAACTGCTGCATGAGTCACAGTGCCATCTCACACCACCACTGCCCAGCTGCTGACATTACAATAACAGAGAAATTTTTACATCTTTTGGTAGAAAATTTCCTTATGGTTTCAAAAATTAAATCCTCTATAAATTTGGTCGATTATTTCCCGAGATATTTACAATCTATAACCAAACTGACATTTTAAAAAAATATTAAGGTTGCCCAGCTGCTGACCTCACAATGCCTTTGCACCTGGCCCAACTACTACCTGGCCCCGCCCGTCATGGCCCCCCAGCCTGACAGGTTGTTGATTCCATTGTTTTTCATTGAAATGCATTGAATTATTTCTCACTTAACATCATTAATTCTTAACATTAACTTTTAATTTCAGACAGTTAAAAAAAAAACTAATGTCTTCATTGACAGCTTAGATCGGACCCTGAGAGAGTGTGTGTGTGTGTGTGTGGGGGGGGGGGGAGTTGCTGACAGCTTTCGTGCATGAGACGCAGACGCTTCATTTCCAGAACATTCTGAACACGTGACGCACGGTTGCATTTCGATCGCTCTGTCTCTCCCCCTCTCTATCTCGCCCCCATCTCCCTCTCCCCATCTCCCTCTCCCCATCTCCCTCTCCCCATCTCCCTCTCCCCATCTCTCTCTCCCCATCTCTCTCTCCCCTCTCTCTTCCCCCCTCTCTCTCTATCTCTCTCTCCCCCCTCCCCCCCTCTCTCTCCATCCCCCCACTCTCTCCCCCCTCTCTCTCTTCCCCCTTCCTCTCCCTCTTCCCCCTTCCTCTCCCCTACTGATTAAGTTCTAAAAGTAGACTTACCAAAGTATTAATTTTCTGAAGTGTAGGTACTCTGTCGGCACTCAGGATTTCTGGAATCCATGTGACATTTCTGCTCTTGCAATGAAATCCTAGAAAATCTTCTTTAAATGACAACTGTAATACCACTGAGCTGCTGAGGTAGCTTCAAAGCTATTAACGTTGGATTGCATCACATAACTGTACTATAAATCTGCTCTGAATCCAAACATATACATACTTTTCTCCGCAAAGCCAGTAACAGATTTTATAACAAATAATCTTTCCATAAATGGCCAGCAAATTATTTCTCAAACGCTATGAAACAAGTTGGCTACTTATCAATATTTTTTGCTGCATGCTAGTCTTGCTTGCTTCTACATTTAATATTATAATCATTTTATTTTTACTGGGACTTTCCTGGGTTTGAAGGTCATTTTGCAAGCATGCTTGGTAAGTGGACCTGGTATTCTGGGTTAGTTGAACCAAGGAGGGTCCTGACCAAAAAAATTGCCTATTTATGTTCTCACGAGATGTTGCCTAACCCGCTGAGCTACTCCAGCACTCTCTGTCTTCTCCGATAACATTAAAACTGCAGAAGAGCCTTGGAAGACACAGTTCTAATGGGGGCAACTGTTTTAATGTTGATGGGAACCAAATGACATAGATTTAAGTTGTGAGTCTGTGGAATTCTCTGCCTCAGAGGGCGGCAGAGGCCGGTTCTCTGGATTCTTTCAAGACCGAGGTAGATAGGGCTCTTAAAGATAGCGGAGTCAGGGGATAATGGGATAAGGCAGGAACGGGGTACTGATTGTGGATGATTAGCCATGATCACACTGAATGGTGGTGCTGGCTCGAAGGGTCGAATGGCCTACTCCAGCACCTATTGTCCAGTGAAAGGGGAAGATTTTCGCTGAGGGGTAACTTTTTCACTAAGTGGATTGTGGGTATATAGAATGAGACCAAAAATAAGCACACATCCAACTGTGCCCCATATGCAGGCGAGCCTTCCGGGCCCGGATCAGTCTCCGGACCCACAAACAAAAACACTGAAGTCATGGTCCTCTTGGACTATGAAGGACGAACAACAACAACTCCATGTTCACTCCAGGTAAGAGGAAACACAGAGGATGATTTCAAAACGTTGTGCCTGATATTGCTGACTCCTGCCTCATTGTCTCTTGGCACTAAGTTATGGGCCTGTACCACTTAGGCGACTGGAACGGCGACGGTCAGAGTGGAACACACGCACGCACGCACACACGCACACCCTCCCTCCCTCCCTCCTACCGTTCTTCACCAGCCCATTATGCAGGCGGGGGGAGCGCTGTCTGAGTGAAATTCACACGGTGCAAAGCCAATGTGATGCAGACACACACTGCGATGAGCAGGAGGTTGGCGCTGTAATTAGGATAGTGAAAGCACAGTGTACGGGAAGGGTCACATAAGTCCTTTAAGAGGGGGGAGAAGGGTAGAGACAACTTTTAAGAAGCCACAGATACACGGCTGTGAAGCTCGGCGGACATTTACGTTACCTTGGTTCTGAAAACTACTGTTTACGCTTTTTATTTCCCCAATGAGCCAATGAAATTCACTGGTCAGCACTGGCTACAATCTACAAGAACCTTTGACCTCCCGTCGACCCACTAGGACCTCCTGGCGACCCACCTACGACATGAAAATTCTTGCTACTCTCCATGGCGGCTTCATTCTGGTCGCCGTTAATTTTTCAACATGTTGAAAAATTTGCGGAGACCATAATGAGGCCATGACTAGTTCCCAGAATGCGGGAACTCCTCACGACCATGAAGGCGACTCCCCGGCAACCACCCGCGAACACCTGAGGACTTAAGGTCAAGGCTGCTTTACTAAAGGGAGCTGAGGGAATGCTCTGTGTTCTGTTTCACAGAGACGTGGCTCACCCCAGCTCCCCAGACTCAGCGGTCCAGCCTGAAAGGGTCTCCATCCACCGTATGGACCGTACGCAGGCATCTGGGAAAGGGAGAGGAGGGAACGTCTGCATCATGGTCAGCTCTTTGTGGTGCTCAGACGTGGCAGTCCTATCCAACTCCTGCTCTCCACACCTCGAACATCTGGCAGTGAAGTGTCGTCCCTTCTATCTACCGAGGGAATTCACCTCCATCATCCTGACCGCGGTCTGCATCCCACCCCAGGCAGACGTCCGTCTGGCACTGGAGGATCTGCAGGCCGTGGTCAACAAGCACCAGACGGCTTACCCCGAGGCATTTACCACCATAGCGGGGACTTCAACAATACCAATCTGGAGAAATCGCTCCCTAACTTCCACCAACATGTCTCGTGCAGCACCATGTGGCGACCGCATAATCTCCTGCAGTCGCCTAAAAAGTTGCCTAAGTGAGACAGGCCCATAAAGATAAACTCCCGATCTTCAAAAAGGAACAAAGGTGTTGGAGGTAAATAGTATGAATGAGGAGACTGTCAAAGGACCAAGGTGGCATGGAATACTTTATTGTCACATGTGACTTGGCACGGTGAAAGTGAGGGAGACTGGAGGAGTTTGAGGGGAGACACGAGAGGGGTCGTAGATTCATAAAGCGCAAAAACAGGCCCTTCAGCCTTCTGGGTCCTGATCTGAAATGTCACCTATCCTTGTTCTCCAGAGATGCTCCCTGACCCGCTGAGTTACTCCAGCACTTTGTGTCCTTTTGTCCCTCTCAATCCATATCCACTCACACCCCATTGGGAGAAATTCCAAAACAGCATCAGGCATAAGAATATCAACTCTTGCTGAATGATGGCAAAGATCAGGAAATCCAGAATAGAGCATTTCCCAGGTGGGTCCATCGGGTCTATTCATGGCCTTCAAGATGGCAAAGCCTGCTGATCCTTCAGGCAGATGGCAGTACTGTTTCAAAATCCCAGTGGCCTCACGCACACTCAAATACAACAATCAGCATTCACCATCTAACTGTTTTAAGAGCAGCTTAGGAAACATTATAACTGACTTATTTAATAGGTTCAAATATAATTTTAGAAATTGTCACTGGTATATCAGATTCGGAAACTATGCAGTTATAAACCCATTTCAGATTATAAAACTCTGCAGTTACAAATCCATTACATATTCTAAAACTTTGGAATTATAAACCCATTTCAGATTCTAAAACTTTGCCCAATAAGCCCGTGTTAGATTCTGAAATTGTGCAATTATAAGCACATCTCAGGAAAAAATCTTACTTAATAACAGATATATATATAGTGAAGTTATTGTGCAGCTCTATCACAGGGTATAAACAAGAAAAGCAAGGCCAATTTTACAAGGAGGGTGCAGTGTTTAGTGTTGAGAATTGTTCCTACCCTGATTTAGCCCAGCCTCTGACCAGAGATCACGTCTTCACTGCGATTGCAGCTATCTTTCACATAGACCTAGATAGAAATCAATGCAATGGCCATAGATGGGCAGGCAACTGCTGCTGCCTGGAGCTGATAAGCATCAGATGACGATGCATTTAAGTAGCATAACAAGGAAAGTCCTCGCGACAGCTCAATTCCCAATTTGCACGCTGGCTGTAACAGCGTCTGCTTTGTTGCAACCATTTCACATGTGAAATAAAGAAGTAATGTAGCCAAAACATTAGCAAGCAACTGCTGACATTACTTTCTTTGGGTGCTCAGCTATATTTCATTTGGAGAAGATTAATACCAAATGTTTCAATCTTTCGTTGCTGAAGGATTTGTGCCAAAAGCTTGGAGAACTAAGTAATTACAGGCCAGTTAGTTTCAATTTAGTAAAGATGGTGAATCTTTGGAATTCATTGCCACAGACAACGGTGGTGGCCAAGTCATTGGGTATTTTTAAAGGGGAGGTTGACAGCTTCTTGATTAGTAAGGGTGTCAAAGGTAATGGAGAGAAGGCAGGAGAATGGGAATGAGGGAAACATAGATCATTCATGATCAAAAGACTCAATGGGCTGAATTACCTAATTTTGCTTCTATAACTTAAGAAAATGAGACTAAAGAAGGGTCTCAACCTGAACCATCGCCTACCCATGTTCACCAGAGATGTTTTTTATATATCTCGCTTCCTTGTCCCCTGATTCTCAGTCTGAAGAAGCGTCTCAACCCTATTCCTTTTCTCTGGAGAAGCTGCCTTTCCCACTCAAAGTTACACCAGCACTTTGTGACCTTCCATAATATCCCCAGACGATCACATTTCCCTTTTCACCCGTGACTGAAAGATGGTAAAGATTAGAAAGCATTATCACATGTGCATAAATTGGACTTGGAGACCTGTAAGCCTGGTGTTGGAAAGTAGTATTAGTACTAGTATTAGTTCATTATTATCACATGCGCCAAATTACAGTGAAAAGCTTACTTTTTCATAGCATCCAGGCAGGTCATACCATACATGAGTACATCAGGTAGTGCAAAAGAGAAAATAAACAATGTGCAGAACCTAAAAACAGGGAAAGTGCAAGTACGAAAGAAAATTGAAAGTGCTGCAGTGAGGTAGATGGTAATTTTGGGGTAAGATCTGTTTTGTAATTGGCATAGTCCTGATGGGCTGAATGGTAATTGCCTGGGCTATAAATGTTATATAAATCTATGATTCAAATTGTTCCAGGCCAATTAGCAAAAACTTGATAAATAAGTAAATACGACACCTAGTGTTTCATGTTTAACCCTTGGGCAAAATATCTGATGTCTCAATGATGATTAGATTACTTTTATTGCACATTAGATTTATTATTTAGATGTAGAGGTGTGTCTGGCAATGGGAGACCCGTTTACTGTGTAGCTGGGGGTTGTGGTTATCATGATTGGTTTAAAATAGCTGATCTGCTATCTGAAAAGAAACAAACATAATAGTCAGGGAGATAAGTATTTTTACCACTGAAAATTGATCTGCATATTCAAATAAATAATTTCCTTTGGTGAAGCTACTTCTCAAAATCTAAAGAGAATAACTTGAACATTTCCCTCCAGTTATATTTTAAGGTGTAACATTCCAATATAGACATAGTCCCTCTTTTCTATTCATCACATTTATGGCATTTTTAAATATTAAAATTGGGCTGCAGGAGGATACGAAGGAAATCATTGTCGACTTCAGGAAGAACAGAGGGGGCAGACACACCCCCATCCATATAAACGGGACTGAGGTGGAGCGGGTCTCCAACTACAAATTCCTCGGGGTACACATCTCGGAGGATCTGTCCTTGTCCCTCAACACCTCCAAGCTGATCAAAAAGGCACAGCAGCGCCTTTACTTCCTGAGGAGGCTCAAAAAAGCCCACCTGTCCCCCCTGATCCTGACCAACTTCTACCGATGCACCATTGAAAGCATCGTGACCACCTGCTTTACGGTATGGTTCAGCAGTTGCACCATAGCAGATAGGAAGGCACTACAACGGGTGGTGAAAACCGCCCAGCACATCATCGGTGCCCCGCTCCCTACCATGGATGCCCTCCACCGAAAACGGTGTCTGAGACGGGTTGGGAAGATCATCAAGGACCCCTCCCACCCTAACCATGGACTGTTTGCCCTCCTACCCTCGGGGAGGCAGTACAGGAGCCTCAGGTCCCGCACCAGCAGGATGAGGAGTAGCTTCTATAATAACACCATCGCACTGCTGAACTCGGAGTCCCGCCGATAGATTTCCACATCTGTATTTATTTATCTGTATTTACCTATATATGGCTATCACTTCGTACTGTCACTAAACTGCATTTCGTTGTACCCATACTTGTATCTGTGCAATGACATTAAAGTTGAATTGAATTGAAATGAATTGAATTGAATAGAGTCATGGAGTGATACAGTGTGGAAACAGGCCCTTCAGCCCAACTCATCCACACCTCCCACAATGTCCCATCTGCAGTAGTCCCACTTGCCTGCGCTTGGTCCATATCCCTCCAAACCTGTCCTATCCATGTTTCTTATTGTTTCTTAAATGATGGGATAGTCCCAGCCTCAACTACCTCCTCTGGCAGCTCGTTCCATACCCACCGCCCTTTGTGTGGAAAAAGCTACCCCTCGGATTCCTATTAAATCTTTTCCCCTTCACCTTGAACTTACTTCCTCTGGTGCTCGATACCCCTACTTAGGGCAAATGACTGTGTATCTACCCGATCTATTCCTCTCATGATTTTGTTTACCTCTATACAATCTCCCCTCATTCTCCTGCGCTCCATGGAATAGAGACCCAGCCTTCTCAAACTCTCCCTGTAGCTCACACCCTCTAGTGCTGGCAACATCTGTTAAATCTTTTCTGAACCCTTTCAAGCTTGATAATATCTTCCCTGTAACATTGTGCCCAGAACTGAACATAATATTCTAAATGCGGTCTCACTAACATCTTATACAACTGCAACATGACCTCCCACCTTCTATACTCAATGCTATGTCTGATGAAGACCAAAGTGCAAAAAGCCTTTTTGACTACCTTATCTAGTTGTGACTCGACCTTCAAGGAACCAGGCACCTGAACTCCTAGATCCCTCTGCCAGACAACATTACCCAGAGACCTACCATTAACTGTGTAGGTCCTGTCCTTGTTCGACATCCCAAAATGCAACACCTCAGACTTTTCTGTAAGAGTTCCGTTCTTGATGTAGATGACAAACAGTAACGGGTCCAGCACCGAACCCTGTGGCACACCACTAGTCACAGGCCTCTAGTCTGAGAAGCAACCTTCCACCATCACCCTTCTGCTTCCTTCCATGGAGCCAATTTTCTATCCATTCAGCTATCTCTCCTTGGATTCCATGCGATCTAACCTTCCAGAGCAGCCTACCATGCGGAACCTTGTTGAACACCTTACTGAAGTCCATGTACACAACATCTACAGCTCTGCCCTCATCCACCTTTTTGGTCACATCTTCAAAGAAATCAATCAGATTTGTGAGAAACAACCCCCCACGTACAAAACCTTGCTGACTGTGCCTACAATATTCTGTTGTGCTACAGCAAGCAAGAATTTAATTGTCCTATAGAAACATAGTAACGTAGAAAGTAGGTGCAGGAGGAGGCCATTCAGCCCTTTGAGTCAGCACCGACATTCATTGTGATCATGGCTGATCGCCCCCAATCAATAACCCGTGCCTGCCTTCTCCCCATATCCCTTGATTCCACTAGCCCCTAGAGCTCCATCTAACTCTCTTAAATCCATCCAATGATTTGGCCTGCACTGCCATCTGTGGCAGGAAATTCCACAAATTCACAACAAATTGTATGTATATCCAGTTGATTGCACATATTTAAAATATTTCCTTATTACCTGTGATGAAGGAAATAGCATGGGTCGTATTGCTAATTTCCCTTCATGCTCTCACCCAGATGTCAGTCAATCCCTACTACACATATGAGATAATCTAGGGTTTACAGTTAATCTATTTGACTCTGGGGTGACAGGGGTGGTGGAAGGGAAATTAGAAGGGAGGAAGGGAGTTTAGAAGGGAAGACTAGGAAACTTAGTGCTGCACATTCTGTAGTTAAATCCCACTGGACTTGAATATGCAATCTAAACTGGCATTTTGGTGTATTACTTCGAATGCTGTAGTCTCAGAATATCGTTTGCTGTTGGTAGCTTAGAAGAGTAAAACAATAGAAGTAGTACAGCTACATTTTAAACCAGTTGATGTGATTACTTTGAGAACCATGTTTTCAACTGAACACCTATCTCTGGGGATTCCTTTTCCTCCCACATTCCAAAGATGTTGCAGTTTGTAGGTTAATTGGCTTCTGTAAATTGTCCCCGGTATGTAGGATAGAACTAGTGTATGGATGATTGTTGGGCGGCGTGGAGTCGGTGGGCCGATAGGCCTGTTTTCATGCTGCATCTTTAAAACAACTCTCTGGGTGAAAAAGTTTTTTCTCACCTCGGTCTTAAATGGCCTCCCCTTTATTCTAAGACTGTAGCCCCTGGCTCTGGACTCGCCCAACATTGGGAATATTTTTCCCGCATTTAGCTTGTCCAGTTCTTTTATAATTTTATATGTTTCTATAAGATCCCCCCTCATCCTTCTAAACTCCAATGAATACAAGCCTAGTCTTTTCAATCTTTCCTCATATGACAGTCCCGCCATCCCAGGGATCAATCTCGTGAACCTACGCTACACGGCCTCAAAGGTTCCTTGAGCTTATTTTGATAATCATAAAGATCTACAGTGGATAACAAATAACATAGCCGAGATCATCACGCAAACCAAACTCCCTTCCAATCACTCCAACCTCACTTCACGCTTCCCCTTTTCTCCCCTCGCCTATCAGGCAAGAGGTACAGAAGTGTGAAAACACAAACCTCCAGATTCAGGGACAGTTTCTTCCCAGTTGTAATCAGGCAACTAAACCATCATTTCACCAACTAGAGAGCAGTCCTGACCTGTACCTGATTGAAGACCCTCAAACTATCTTTAATTGGACTTTATCTTACATTAATCAATATTCCCTTTAACCTGTATCTGTACAGTATAGACAGTTTGATTGTAATCATGTATAGTCTTTTCACTGACTGGATAGCATAAAACAAAAAAGCTTTTCACTGTACCTCTGTACAGGAGACAATAATAAACTAAACTAAATTATAATACAGCATTATATATAATAGCACATTTGACAAATAGTAGATTACTAAAATAAAGGTTGTAGAGATCACGATAATTAAATGTGTGAACACACAAGGAATGGAGAAACAAGGAACTGCAGATGCTGGTTTACAAAAAAAAACACACAAAGCGCTGCAGTAACTCAGGACTAATTCTGGAGAACATGGATAGGTGACGTTCCAGGTCAGGAACCTTCACACAGGAGGTGGGATTAATTGAAGAAGAGTGCAATATAAAGCATTTTGGCAGGACGTAAGGAAAGACTGCATAATATATTTTGTATTGGATGTTAAAACATGGCTGTTACTTTAAGCCTAAGCACAGAGTCACACCATTATCCGCTCTCTGGTTGTGGCAGTTGTCTGTATAAGCTGGCTGAATGCACTTGGGTACACCCTTGGAATAAACAGCTGAGCTCTTAACTCTGTTCACAGCCGCACCCACAAGGTCAGACAAAGAGCATGGCGATGTTGTGTAAGTCTATGGAAGGTGTGTGTGGGATGTGGGAACGAGTAAACCTGAGAGGTGTGCAAGGAGGAGCTGTGTACCGTGATTGCCCGAATACAATCTGCAGTCACTGGGAGACTTGGAGTGTGCATTGAATGGGCGGCTTGGTGGCGCATTGGTAGTGTTGCTGACCTACAGTGCCAGAGACCTGGGTTCGATCCAGACTATGGGTGCTGTGTGTACAGACTCCATACGTTCTCCTTGTGAACCAGTGGGTTTTCTCCGGGTGCTCCGGTTTCCTCCCGCACTCCAAAGATGCGCAGATTTGTAGGTTAATTGCCTTCTGTAAATTGTCCCCAGGGTGTAGCTTAGAACTAGTATATGGGTGGTCCATGGTCGGTGTGGAATCGGCCTGCCGAAGAACCTTTTTCCACGCTGTATCTCTGAACTAAACTAAATTAAATGAAATATCTCATCAAAGTTCCATCACACCAACAGTATTACAGATGTGAAAGGAGTCCATGGTAATGAAGCTACTGGGAAATTATCAGGAAAAGACCAACTAGTGCTAATATGCTTTGGTTGCATCAACCCGCCATCTTGCAGGCAGGTTGATGTCCAGTTCAATTAAATTGTTGCAATTTTATGGAAACATTTTAAGCCAGTGCCTTCAGAAACATTTGAGAAACATTTGAACAGGTACATGGATAGGATTGGTTTAGTTTAGAGATACAGCGCAGCAACAGGCCTTTTGGCACATCGAGTCTGCGTCTAGGGACAATTTACAATTATATTTTATACAATTATACCAATCCAATTATCCTACAAACCTGTGCATATTTGGAGTGTGGGAGGAAACCGGAGATCCCGGAAAAAAACCACGCAGGTAACGGGGAAATCGTACAAACTCTTTTTTTATGCTGGGGAAGTGACAACATAAGTGGTGTGTGTTTAATGATAGATTCATGCAGCACCAGAGGAGGCTCCTGTGTTGTACTAATAATATCATTAATGAGTACTTGTTTTGATTTTGGTTTCCTCTCAGATTTCCTCCACTACAGCAGATGCTAAGTCCAGGCCAAACATAAATATATAGGCTCCAGTCTGATCCTGCTAAAGTGGACATTATTTAAGTCAAGTGGATATTATTTATGTTAGTTAGAACCTTTTTCCAGGATGGAAAAATCAGATTGATTAGTAGGACTGGGTGTGATAATCCCTAAAGGGCCTGTTCCACCAGCATGCGACGCCATGCGGTGAGCGCGACCAAACCGGCAGCGAGGGCTGCGCGGAGGTCGGGTGAGTGACGCGACGTGGCGCGAAGTTGGAGCGAAGTCCGCGGTAAGTTCGCAAAGGACAGAGAGCAACACACACAGAGGGACACCGAGGCACACAGAGAGAAGGTCACGGAGACACATATATAGAGGGTCACGGAGGAACATAGAGAGGGTCACAGAGGCACATATATAGAGGGTCACAGAGGCACAGAGAGAGGGTCACGGAGGCACACAGAGAGAGGATCACGGAGGCACATAGAGGAGGACACAAAGAGAGGGCCACGGAGGCACACAGAGAGGGTCACGGAGGCATATATAGAGAGGGACACGGAGGCACGACGTGAGGCCTCGCGAGGTCGGACCACGTTAGGTCGCGCTCACCGCACAGAGTCGCATGCTGGTGGGACAGGCCCTTAAGATTACACTACAATTGACATTCTTGGGTATGACCACTAGGTGAATTTGCTAACAATCAGACACATCTTCAGTTGTGTACCTCAACGTCACTGGGTGTTTCAGCCTTTTATCACAAGACACATTCAGTCGAGGCAGGCCCACCACAGGTTGATCAGACCTGGGTGTGTGTCTTATTGTTAGCCTCTAGATGGTCACGTGGCAGCCGAGACAGCATCTTTCCTCTTCAGCCACAGCCAGTGACTGCTCCGTTCGGCGGCATTGGCCTTTGTGCCTGCCCTTTGACTCCTACTTCCCTCAGGAGCCTTGCGGTGGAACTGGCTACAAAGCCCCTGCACCCCACCTCCACTGGACACACCCTTACCCTCCAACCTCTCTCCTCTGCCTCTGCTGCAAGGTTTGAATATCAAAGCTTTTTCCTTTCATAAGCCTCGTCCACAGCCTCCTCCCATGAGAGCTCAATGTTGAAAACACGCCGACAGGAGTTGTACCAGAGAACGTTTTCTGGTTGCAGGTTGGTAACTGCGATTTCAACTGGGAACAAAAGCCTCTGGCCTAGGTCAACATGCATTTCCCAGTCCCTGGCTGCGTTCAGTGGGCATGAGTTGAGAGGCGAGGGGTTAGTCCTCCGTTTCTCTCCTTCCCGGATGAAGGATGGTATTAGCGGGAATGTTATCTGGGCATTGATAGGCATGGCGTTGGTGGTAACTCTCTTGCACTCGAGTTCAGCTGCCAAACACCTCAGTACCTGGTTGTGTCGCCAGGTGTATCTGCCTTGTGTTAGGCTGGTCTTACAACTGACCAGGATGTGCTTGAGGTTTGCTGGGACTGCACACAGGGGGCAGGCTGGATCCTCTCCCAGCCAAAGATTTAGGTTTGTGGGAGAGGGAAGGACGTCATATGTGGCTCTGATAATGAAGCTCAACGTATTTGACTCCATGGCCCACAGCTCTCTCCATGTGATCTTCCTCCTCTCAACGCCATCCCACGTCATCCAGCGGCCTTGTTTGGCTTGGGACATGGCTTTGGCACACCTGGCTGCTTCTTCCTGGTGGCGCACATCTTCCACCACCAGGTGCCAACGTTCAGCTGGAGTAGCCTTTTGCCAGGGAGGTTTCATTGCTCCTAGAGAGCAGAGAGCACTGCTCTCTAGAGCACAATACTAGAGAGCACAGCTTTAAGGTGAGAGGAGGAAAGTTTAAAGGAGATGTGCGGGGTGAGTTTTTTTTAAAACAGAGGGTGGTGAGTGCCTGAAACATGCTGCCTGGGATGGTGGGTCAAACATATTATAGTGGCATTTAACGACTTTTGTATAGGCATGTGGATATGCAGGAATTGGAGGGATATTGGTTTATGTGCAGATAGATAAGTGATGGAACTCAAAGTGCTGGAGTAACTCAATGGATCGGGCAACATCTCTGGCGAACATGTATAGGTGACATTTCAGGTCAAGAATCTTCATCATCTATCTATATTCTCCAGAGATACTGCCTGAACAGCTGAGTTACTTCAATGCTTTGTGCTCTTCTGTGTATAAACCAGGATCTGCAGTTCTTTGTTTCCACTTCTAGATAAGTGATGGTTTTGGCATTATGTGGATAAGTCAAAGGAGTGAAATTAGGCTATTCGGCACATTGAGTCTACTCCGCCATTCAATAATGGCTGATCTATCTTTCCCTCTCAACCCCATTCTCCTGCCTTCTCCCCTTAACCATAACGCATGTTCAGCATAAACACTGTGGTTCGAAGGGCCTGTTTTTGTGCTGTACTCTTCTATGTTCTATATTTGAACATAGTGACAGAACATCATCTAGAAAACACCGAGCTTAAAGTATAACAGATTCTGTGTGTAATGTTATATTGAAACCTCAATGAACAACACTTTGAAATAGGGACAAGAACTTTTTAAAAAATCCTGTAGGTATCACACAATCCAGCCTATTAACACAGTTGCCTAATCAGTTATATACTTTGCATGAGAACGCTTTATCTACTTTTCCTTGTCTACATTTTGCGCACAATCCATTTTAATATCATAGCTCTTGGTCATTCTTTTATCAACAGGCACCCTGAATTTCTCTGACATTTCCTTATTGTTCAATGTATTCTTTATTGTTTAAAATAT
This sequence comes from Okamejei kenojei, assembly GCA_035221665.1. Classification (NCBI taxonomy): domain Eukaryota; kingdom Metazoa; phylum Chordata; class Chondrichthyes; order Rajiformes; family Rajidae; genus Okamejei; species Okamejei kenojei. Next base: position 52,064,174 of record CM069139.1, on the reverse strand, counting down.
TTAATGTTTTGTGTCATTCCTAACTGTCACTGTATGTCATGTTGTTACTTGCGGGTGGAGCACCAAGGCAAATTCCTTGTATGTGAATACTTGGCCACTAAACTTATTCATTGATTCATTTTAAAGCCAGCAGGGCTTAATGTGATATTGCGATATAAATTTTTTAGAAACTGAGAAGCATTCTGTCCTGCACTTGACCTTTGGTATTTTTAATCAAACTTACACAGACTGCACTATAAAATATGATGCACTTTTAACTAGAGGTAAAACAATTTGACTGTTGTTTCAGGAATAGAGAATGCACATAATTAAGCAATAAAAGGTAACTTTGATTTAATGCCTTTACCTTTTCCTTTTGTCCTGTAGCTTTACTCCTTCAAGTTTTCCTCTTTAGACTTGCATGCATACTTCCTAATGCAGATCTGCAGAAATTTGCATTCCTCACGATTGTCAGTGTTATTAATTCATCAATTGGAGCAGCCAATTACATTATGGTTATTGTAAAGAAATGGTTAGCAACTGGAAGATCGAGTAGGCCTTGGCAGGCTGAGTGCAAATGTGTCATTTGCATGATTTTACTAAGCTTTTCTATAATTTTACTTCCTGCATAGGTGAAACATTTATCTTGATTGTCAACTTTCTTTACACTTTATATTCTCCACTCATGTCCACAGAAACTCTAGACTTTAGAGGCACTGTGGGGAAACAGGCCCTTCTGCCCACCAAGTCCATGCCGACCAGCGATCTCCACTAGCAAGATCTTACACACTAGGGACAGTTTACAATTTACCAAAGCCAATTAACCTGCAAACCGGCACGTCTTTGGAGTGTGGGTGAAACCGAAGCACCGCGACAAACCCACGCGGTCACAGGGAGAACATACAAGCTCCACACAGACAGCACCCGTAGTCAGGATCGAACCCGGGTCTCTGGTGCTGTAAGGCAGCAACTCTACCACTGCGCCACCCCATAATATAATTTTCTATTGAGAGTGGAGGGAAAGATGGACACAAAGATAAACACAAAATGCTGGAGTAACTCAGCGGAACAGGCAGCATCTCTGGAGAGAAGGAATGGGTGAGGTTTAGGGTTGAGATCCTTCTTCAGACTGAAACGTCACCCATTCCTTCTCTCCAGAGGTGCTGCCTGTCCGGCTGAGTTACTCCAGCATTTTGTGTCCATGATTTAAACCAGCATCTGCAGTTCTTTCGTACACAAGATGGACACAAATATGTACACTGACAATGAAATACATTTCACATTTTGCAGCTAGGATAGGATATTCAATATCAAAGTCATTATTTAACTATTACATCTTCTGTGTTTACTGATTGATTGTGGCTGCATTAAAAATGAGTAAGGTGTGACCAGCTGAAATTTCAGCTGGGTGGAATCAAATGTCTAAGAAAGTCCATGAGTCTATTTTTAAAGCAGTCAGACTTTGGTAGGTAAGTCCAACAATAACTCACTATTTAGACGGAGGTTGGCAATTATCCAGCACTTGTGAGCTCTCAACAAAATATTTCTACAGCAGTAGACAATTATGGAAAAGCGAAATCTATTATCTATACATATTGTAATCTATTATCAATAAAGTGGTAGAGTGTAATTTGTTATCAAGAGAGTGGTAAAGAAAGCATATGGTATGCTTGCCTCCATTGGTCAGGGCATTGAGTATAAGAGTCAGGATATGATGATGTGGCGCTATTGAATATTGATTAGTCGCAATTGGAATATTGTGTTCCGTTTAATTAAGGGCAGTACCATGGCGCAGTGGTAGAGTTGATGCCTTCCAGCATCAGATACCCGAGTTTGATCCTGACAACTGGTGCTCTCTGTACGGAGAGTACATTCCCTTGTACGTTCTCGCTGTGACTGTGTGGGGTTTCACTGGGTGTTCTGGATTCCTCCCACACTCCAAAGTGCACAGGTTTGTAAGTTCATTGGCTCTGGTAAAATTGTCCCTAGTGTGTAGGATAGTGTTAGTGTACTGGGTGAGTGTTAGTCGGCGCGGACTCGGTGGGCCGAAGGTTCTGTTTCCACGCCGTATGTCTAAATTCAGCTTCTGGTCACCTCATTACAGGAAGGATGTGGAGGCTTCCAGAAAGTTCCAGAAAATTTAGTTTATTATTGTCACGTGTACCAAGGTACAGTGAAAAGCTTTTTTGTTGCGTGCTATTCACTCAGCGAATAGACTATATAAGATTATAATCAAGCCATCCAGTGTACAGATACAGGATAAAGGGAATAACATTTAGTGCAAGCAAAAGTCCAGTAAAATCAGATTAAAGAAAGTTCAAAGATCTCCAATGAGGTAGATGGAAGGTCAGGACCAACCTCTAATTGGTGATAGTTGCCTGGATAAGGAGGCATTAGCTACAGGGAAACATTGGACAGTTTAGGATTATTTTCTCTGGGACGAGGATAGAAGTATATCAAATTATGAGAGGGGTAGACTGTCAGAATATTTTCCCCAGGATGGAGAAATCAAATACTCAAATACTAGAGGGCATAGCTGTAAGGTGAGATGGGGCAAAGTTTAAAGGAGATGTGCGGGGCAGGTTTTCTTTTGCAGAGAGGGTGGTGAGTGCTGCTAGAGTTGGTGGTGGAGGCAGGTATAATAGTGAGATTTAAGTGGCTTTTGGATAGGCACATGGATATGCAGGGAATGGAGGGATATGGATTATGCGCATGTAGATGAGAGATGGTCTGGGCATTATGCTCGGCACAGACATTATGGGCTGAAGGGCCTGTTCTTGTGCTGTACTGCTCTATGTCAATGTATGTATCTATGAGTAGATAATTAGATGGGTATCGACATAGAGGATTTATTACTAAATTAGGTCCTGCTCGCATGAGCATGGAGGTATTTAAGGTGAAGATTGGAAAACTATTCTCAAACAGAGGGATCCTATGGAAGTTAGTAACAATGTGGGCTTTTGGTAAGTGAGGATTAGCTGTGATAAGACAGATGAGATAGAGACACAAAAATCCTGCAGATGCTGGAATCTTAAGCTAAGCACAATGTGCTGGAAGAACTTAACAGGTCGGGCGGCATCTGGAGAGGGAATGGACAGGTGACGTTTCAGGTGAGGACCTTTCTTCAGATGGCTTGAGCAGTTGAGATAGAGGTTGTGAAGGGTAATGTTCAGGTTAGGGGAGAGAGCATAGATACAATCAGGCTGGGATGGCACAGAGGCATAATGGTGGAGTTACTGCCTTACAGCGCCAGAGACCCTAGTTCGAGCCTGACTGTCAGTATGCAGTTTGTATGTTCCCCCAGTGACCGTGCGGGTTTTCTCTGGGTGCTCCAGTTTCCTCCCATATTCCAAAAACATGCAGGTTTGTAGGCTTCTGTAAATTGTCCGTATTGTGTAAGATAGAACTAGTTTACTGGTTGAAAGCTGGTTAGCACAGAGGGTATGGGCCGAGTTTAGGTCTCGAAACTAAACTAAACTAAACTAAGGTCTTAAAATAAACGTATGCACTGCTATATCACAGTTAATGGTTTGACATTGGGGTAATCAGTAATTATTTTTAGTTTAGTTTAGAGATACTGCGCGGAAGCAGGCTCTTTGCCCCATTGACTTGTGTCCATACACTAGCTCTATCCTACACAATAGGGACAATTTACAATTTTTACTGAAGCCAAATTAACCTATAGTCAAGATGAAGATAACACCCATAGTCAAGATCGAACTCGGTCTCTGGCGCTGTAGGGCAAGAGCTCTACCGCTGTGCCACCCCCCTAATTATGCTGTTAGACTTCCATTACCCTGTGAACAAAACATAATTCTGAACAAAACTGTACATATTAAGATGAAGTTGATATCTTATTCATTTAAACTTTGACTATTGTCTTAATCACCGTATTAAACTTAATCCACATTACCATAACATTTAAAACAATGGCATTACGTATACAAGAAGACACAACAGAATGAGGTTCTCACTGGTCGTGGAAATGTACACATGTAAACTGCCCTTAAATTAACATCGACTTATGTTGAGTTTCTTGCAAGCTCTCAATGCAGAAACTGCAGTTCCATCAATCTACCAAATGCTTGTATAAACACTTCCTCTTCTAGGATCAACAATTTACGGATGGTTTGAATAATTAACATTTCTAGGCCAGGAATAGCCAAACCAGATTAGCTAATACATGTCGGACAGAGTCTTGATAAAAGATATCTCCTTAATTCCGGTAACAACTAAGATAAACCCTACAGGTTTAAAGCAGCAAGCATGATGTTTTCTTAGTCCTACCTGTTGCTCATAATACACGGCTTGATCAGATTATTTCCCCAGACAAGTTGGGGCCAGGATCGAAGAGTTTACACTCGGCTTCCCTCTTCATTAACAGCAATTACAAAATACTATTAAACCAAGACGTCATTAAACGTCGTTCTCAGCTGATCGGAAAAATAGATGCCACAGATTGGCATAATGCCACTTCAGATAAACACTTAAGGTTGAAGATAAACACTTAAGGTTAAACACTGGCAGTAAAGGGCTCTGCACTTCATAAATAATGATGCAATCTTTGCTGTTTGCAATTCAGTATGAGTGTTACAGTTGTGCAAAAACAACTAAAGAGGCATTTAAAACAATATAAAAGTTGAACACACACGTTCTACTGCTCTTAAATAAGAGCTAAACTTATGAACTGAATGGAGAATATGTTTACCGAAATGCAATCTTGGTTTATGTATTTTCCAAACTGTTAGAAATTAGAGAGAGTTGTGGATGCAGCCCAGTCCATAACACAGACCGGACTTCCCACCATTGCCCCATCTGCACTTCACACTGCCTCGGTAAAGCAGCCGACATAATCAAAGACTTGTCCCATCCTGGTCACTCCTTTTTCTCCCTGCTCACGTCCGGCAGAAGTTGCAGCAGCTTGAGAGCTGCACCACCAGACTCAGTTTCTTCCCCAAGCGTGGGGACTGTCTGATTCACCTCTACCTCATAGAGGACATAGTTTAGTTTAGTTTATTGTCACATGTACAGTGAAAAGCTTTCTTGTTGCGTGCTATCCAGTCAGCAGACAGGTTATACATGATGACAATCGAGCCCTCCACAGTGTACAGACACAGGATAAACAGAATAACTTGGACATTGGCTAAGGAACTGAGATGTTATATTGCTGATAAGCTGATAACTATATTCTATCTCTTGTACTTGAGTTTGAACTGATTGTATCTATGTATGGAGTATATGAGTTGGAAACATAGAAAAATAGGTGCTGGAATAGGCCATTCGGCCTTTCGAGACAACACCACCATTTAATATGATCATGGCTGTTCATCTAAAATCAGTACCCCGTTCCTGCTTTTTCCCCATATCCCTTGATTCCTTTAGCCCTAACAGCTAAATCTAACTCTCTTGAAAGTGTTTGTTGTTTGGATAGCATAATAAACAAAGCCTACAGGTCTTTAGATTTAGGTTTACTATTGTCACAGTACCTCGGTACAAGTGACAATAATAAACTTAAGCCTAAACTTAAATCTAATGAGTTGTAAGCAATCCAAGGGAAATAGTAAATTTATCATTACTGTGCACTAAAGTTTGTACTCCACAGTTTGAATTGTAATTGGAACATAGAAGATAGAACAGTACAGCATGGAAAAGTGTGCCTTCGGCCCACAATGTCTGAGCCGAACATAATGCCAAGACCAGCTCTTAACTACCTGCAGATAATCCACATCCCTCCATTCGCTGCATATCCATGTGCCTATCCAAAAACATTTAAATGCCACTATCATATCTGCCTCAACCACCGCCCCAGGCAAAATGTTCAAGGCACTCATTACCCTCTGTATAATAATCTTGTCCCGTACATCTCCTTTAAACTTTGCCCCTCTCACCTTAAAGCTATGCCCTCTAGTATTTGATTTCATTCCTGATGCAAGTCACACAGGTGGGGTCTGTAAAGCAGAATCTGCCAGAATTTGAGGACTGGGAGATTTTAAATTCCAATCTACAACCGTCTTAGCACTGGTGTCCCACACAAAAGTGGTGGGAGGTTGCTTTGGAAGGAGACCAGGACAATGCCATGATGGAATGGCCCGGGTATAGCAAGGCACAGAATGGGCAGAGTTCTGTACACACAAGGAACTGTAGATGTTGGTTTACAAAAAAAAGTACCTGATCAAAGTGTCCTTTAAATGAGAGTGGAAGAGGAATGGAACGAATTGTTGTCAATGCATTTAAATAGGTTTTATTTATAAATCAAAAATAGAATATTTCAAATTGATTTAATTTACCTATTACATTAATTTTTAATGGCTCCTTTAAAGTTTTTCCTTAAAGACTTCAATCTTTCTTAACAGCTTGGAGACGTAATTAAATTTGGATCTTGTACTCTAACCATGTTCCTGATTTCCCAAGGTGCCATGATGCAACTCAGGCAGTTACACTGATGGGATTTTTTGTTTGAGCTTCTGGTACTTTTTGCCCAGACTCATACCTTCAAATTCATTGGAAGTGCAAGTTGAAACATTTCATAAGTTATTAACGAGTTGAAATTCAGATGGGGCATATCCTCAAAATAAAGGCTGAATATATGTAAGAAAAGAAATCAGCTTGATAAGAGATTGCCAACCAAAAAATAGGAATCCAATTGGTCTTATGGCTTAGTTTAGTTCAGTTTAGTTCAGTTTAGTTTGTCAATTTCACGTGTACCGAGATATAGTGACAAGCTTTTTGTTGAGTGCTATCCAGTCAAAGAAAAGACTATACACGATTACAACCAATCTGTCCACAGAGTACGGATACAGGATAAAGGCTATAATGTTTAGTGCAAGATAAACTCCAGTAAAGATAGAAGTTAAAGTCCAACAAGATAAGGTCTGATTAAAGATAGTTTGAAGGTCTCCAGTGAGGTAGATGATAGCTCAGGAGACCTCTCGCTAGTTTGTGAGAGGATGGTTCAGTTGCCTAAAAACAACTGGGACATTTTCACAGTATCTGCTTGATCTACTTGACGCTTCCACATTCTCTGCTTCTGTTTCAGCATTCCCAACATAACATGGGTTCTCTCGTTCACAGACGCAAGTATGAGATGGAAAGGGAGAGTCAAGGAATGTTCTGTCCTATGAATAACTTAGAATGGGAAGCCTGCATTCCAACATTTCACAATAGAAATCTCCATTTTTGTAGGCAGTAAATTTGTGCAAAGTATCATTTACTTGCAATAAATGTTTGCACAAATACAAAATGCTTACTTCAAGCCATTATTGGAAATTTAAAAGTGTTTGTGCCCTTAAATTGTCATGTGCACCAGGAACAGAACAATGACGTTCTAACTGGTTGCAGCTTTACAGTCGCGTTAACACAATAACATAAGAGATTAATGTACAATAATCAATAATACAACATATTATCAGCAATACTAGGTAATGCTGGATTCAAGGATGGGGAATTTGTGGAATTCATTGCCACAGATGGCTGCGGAGGCCAAGTCAATTGATATGTTTAAGGTGGAGATTGACAAATTCTTGATGAGTAAGGGTGTCAGGGGTTAAGGGGAGAAGGCAGGAGAATGGGGTTGAGAGGGAAAGATAGATGAATAATGCCTGGGAAAATGCACTGGTACGAGAGACGTGTGAACAGCACAGAGAGGGAAAGATAGATCAGCCATGATTGAATGGAGGAGTAGACTTGATGGGCTGAATGGCCTAATTCTACTCCAAGAACATGAACATAACTTATGAATTAAAAAAAAGCCTCACTTAGTTCCTCCATTAACTGCTGAAGGGGAATATTTAACATTAGATACATTGCCTATGGTTTATATAGCAATTTAGTGCTATTTCTGACAAATCTAATGCTTTGCAGATACAATATAAAGTAGCAATTGTTTAAATAGCAGTGAAATCAATTTATCTCTTTTTGTCTTTGATTAATGGCCTGATCGTTCGTGTTTCCCAACCTTGCTGTGCTGATTGGTATAATTTGTATGACTGAAGTAGGGAATAGCTCGAAAGGCTTGAATCCTTTGACTCAAAGTGGTTAATCAGTCTTAAAAGCTGAAGAATAATGAGACATAATAATCATCCTTCATGAACTGTTTCAATTACTATACAAATTTAAAGTAATCCTTAACTCAGATTACATAGTATGACTAGAAAAGGCTGTCGATTAAAATTAATTGCATTCCTAATATACCAACTGCCACACTTAAAACAGTTAATAAAGAACTTTAGTCATAATATTAGTCATTAGATGTACATATACTGCACAGAGAAAATAAAAATTACGTTTCAACAAATTTTAGGAGAAATATCGCAGGAAGATTGTAAATAGTGTTTTTATTCAATTTTATTATGGGGTAAATGTTCAGTCCATCAACTGTAAGACGACATAAAATGACACATTCACAAATAAAGTTTGTTAAATAGCTACCTCACGACGAGATCTAACCCTGCAGTCTACTGATTAATGTGCAATCATTCACGGCTTTAAATATTAATGTATGGTAAAATCCTATGACATTAGCAAGACCCTGTCATAAATTACTTCTGTGCTGTTCACACGTCTCTCGTACCAGTGCATTTTCCCTGGCATTATTCATCGGGAGACTGGACACAGGTGTTAGACTGGAGTAGTGAAAATGGTAATACAACAGTCAGGAGGGGAAGCAAATAATGCAACTGATGTGTGGAGTCAATGTGTGGGCCATTGTGTCGAACAGTTGGATGGGTTGTATGATAGAGAGAGGTTGAATGAGTCCACAGCTGCATTAGTTTAGTTTAGTTTTTTTTAGTTTAGTTTAGAGATGCTGTGCTATTTTATAGCACGGTCTCACAATATTTAACTGTGCACGTCAAAACAAATTATTCTGACTTTGTAAAGATTATTCATAACATATTTGGAATTGTGCACTTTAGCTTAGAGACACGGCGCGGAAACAGTCCACGCCAACCTGCGATGACCCCCGTAACCTATAAACCTGTACATCTTTGGAATGTGCGAGGAAACCGGAGCACCCGGAGAAAACCCACACGGTCACGGCGGGAACGTACAAACTACATATGGACAGCACCCATAGTCAGGATCGAACCCAGGTCTCTGGCACTGTAAAGCAGTAACTCTACCGCTGTGCCAGAGTGCCACTCTTAGTTCTCAGTTTAGTTTATTAAAGGGTACAACATTTAGATAAAGTCTGATTAAAGAGAGTTCAAAGATCCCCAGTGAGGTAGATGGGAGGTCAGGACTGCACTCAAGCTGGTGAGAGGGTGGTTCAGTTGCCTGAGAACAGCTGAGGAGAAACTGTCCCTGAATCTGGAGGTGTGCGTTTTCAAACTTCTGTATCTCTTGCCTGATGGGAGAGGGGAGAAGAGGGAGTGACCACTGTGAGACTGGTCTTTGATTATGCTGGTGGTCTTGTCGAGGCAGTGTGAAGTGTAGATGGAGTCAATGGAAGAGAGGTAGGTTTGCGTCATCTTGACCAAGTCCACAACATTGAATGTGAGGAAGGATATATGTGGCTTTGATAAAGTGTAGATTACAGACTTATAGAATCATAGAGTCACACAGCAAAAAAACAGGCCTTTTGGCCCAACTTGCCCTTGTGAACTAAGATGCCCCCATCTACACAAGTCCCACCTGCTCAAGTCCCACCATCCCTCTAAACCTTTCCTATCCATGTACCTAAGCAAATGCCTCTTAAATGCTATTAATTGTTATGGCACCTGCTTCAGCTCCCTCCTCTGCCAGATCATTCCATATACCCACCACCATCTTTGTGAAAAAGGAAAAAAATAGTTTTGGTGAAACTAAGAATGGCAGCTTTCAAGGCAAGAACGAGGGAATCAGCAATTGAGGTAACATGATCATATCTTTACTGACTGAGTTCTTTGCAAAGGTTCTATGAAGAATATTAACTCACCTCAACTTTGCTTTCTGCCTACATTAATCTGCTTTTCCACATCACTAGGTTCCGAAACAGCTACTTTCTCTCAATCATCAATCAACTTGAACAACCTGCACAGCCTTACCCATCATGTTCTCCAGAGACGCTGCCTGACCGCTGAGTTACTCCAGCAATTTGTGACTTTCTTGGTAAACCAGCATCTGCAGTTCCTTGTTTCTTCACCAAATGGAATACTGGTGCTCACCTCTTGCATTAGCACGGACTTGCGTTATTCTTTTTTTGCACAGTGTCTTTCTGAAGCAGGGTCCCAACCCAAAACATCGCATATCCATGTTCTCCAGAGATGCTGCCTGCCCCGTTGAGTACTACAGCACGTTATGTCTTTCCTTGATAAACCAGCATCTGCAGTTCCTTGTTATTACATTGAGAACATTACAGCCAATACGGCAAGTAGCAGAGTCCCTCTCTCAGTTTACAGCTAATTCCGTATCCCACCACAAATGTTTTATTTCAAGGCCTGTTATTACTACAGTCTTATTGGCAATATTTCATTGATTTCCACATCAGGCTACAGCCTACTTAGTAGCAATGTTACAAAATTTTGAGATTTTAAAAATCAAGTCTGCAATTTATCCCATCAGATAAAGCATAAAAAGAAGTTTAATTTGACACGTAATTCACTTTCATATCTTCAGTATTAAAAAAGTTATGGCCATTTTCATACTCAGAAATTAGCATCTTGTTCCCTATTGCTTTTCCATTGACTTAACACAAAAGCTGTGATTGAGGACAGTCAAAAGCCATAACATTCTTAAATATTAAGAGAACTGAATGACATTTTCAGTTATTATAGATTGAAGCATTCTGAAACAAATATGAAACAATCTTACTTGGATGACCTGAAATTAAAGCATATAATGAGTTAGTTACCTAATTGTAGCTAATTACAAAATTCAATTACTAGATCTGAACATCTATCCATTTCTTAAGAAAAGGTTAACATTTAAAAAAAACTTAAGTGTCCAAATAAAATTCACACAATAATTCACAATATAACATGATTTTCAAATCACATTGGCATGAATTTATAGGCCAAATTGAAGGAATTTAGTGTTTTATTCCCGTAAATTAATGGCCATTTAAATTATCTTGCGAGTGGGTTTTTGTGGAACGCGATGGATTGGAATGTTGCGGTTTGCGGTGAATTTAAACCCCATATCAGCAGGAAAAGCACTGCCATTTCGCATGGGGAATAAATCACCGTTTCGCAACATGAAATTTTGATTAAAGGCTTCCTAAGAAGCACGTTTTCATGTAAAAATAAACTGTGTACCTTCTTTTGTCCGCTACGTAAGATCCGTCCCGTTGTCGGCGTTGATGGCGTGAAAAGATGATTTTTAATTTACTCCTGCTTTTAATTTTTCCAGCGCTAATTTTAATAAACGTAATAAAACGGCAGTCGAAGCGATTTTTCTTCAGCAACTAAAAAGCCTGTTCAAAATTGATTTGAATAGTCTGAAATAAAATCGCAATTTAAACCCACCCCCCTCTCAAAGGCGCCAAAGTCGCGCACACGGGCAGTGGCAGAACTGCAGCGCCGCTAAAGGTAGGTTTTGTAACATACCTCTACTTAGTGCCTTGTGGTTGTTCCAGATGTGGTCTCACCAGGGCTCTGTACAACTGCAGAAGGACCTGTTTGCTCCAAAACTCAAATCCTCTCATTATGAAGGCCAACATGCCATACGCTTTCTTCACTGCATGCCTGACCTGCATGTTTGCTTTTAATGACTGGTGTACAAGGACACCCAGGTCTCGTTGCACTTTCCTTTTTCCTGATCTGACACCATCATGATTTTGCACACCTCTACAAGGTCACCCCTGATCTTCCTGCGCACCACAGTGTAAAGTCCTGGCCTGATCAACCTCTCCCTATAGCTCAGGCCCTTGAATCCTGGTAACATTCTCGTAAATCTTCTCCGCACCCTTTCCAGTTGAACAACATTCTTCATACGTCTACTGAGCTCATAAAGTGGTCTGTTTTCTCTCAGTAAAGTAATTAAAATATTTTGCTCACGTTTGTTGATTGAAGGTCGGTGCTTACTATCTCGGCTGCGACCACTGCTGATCATGTCAGACAAGCAAGCCTGCCAATTTGGCCAGATGTGTCTGTTTTGCTACATTTACAACTCTTTCTACTATGTCAACACGGACATCTGTCTAAACTATTCCAGCCCAGCTTGATATACCAGCCATGCTGCAGCTACTCTTTCTGAAATGTATTAATCTACAGTTTAAACTTTGCCAAGTCTATAGAACACTAGATTAAGTATTTTCACGATCTTGTTTCTGATTGAACAGATAATGGATAATAAACCATTTTGTTCTTGGTCCTGCATTTTCCATTTTTACTGGGGGAAAATGTGAATGGAAGCCATAATGGCTTTTTTAATAACAACCATTTCCTAAGGAGAAAAAGAGAGAGGGAAAAGTTGAATGCATAAACTATCTTTGAAAATACCCAAGGGACAATTTACAATTTCCAGAAACCAATCAACCTACAAACCTGTAAGTCTTAGGAATATTGGAGGAAACCGAAGCACCCAGAGAAAACCCACGTGGTCACAGGGAGAACATATAAACTCCGTGCAGCAGCACCCATAATCAGGATCCATAATGTTTGGGACCAAGACTCATCATTTATTTATTTGCTCTGTACTCCACAATTTGAGATTTGTAATAGAAAAAATCCCATGTGGTTGAAGTGCACATTGTCAGATTTTAATAAAGGCCATTTTTTTACATTTTGGTTTCACCATGTAGAAATTACAGCAGTGTTTATATATAGTCCCCCCATTTCAGGGCACCGTAATGTTTGCGACACATCATTACGGTGCCCTGTCAATGAAAGTAGTCATGTGGAAAGTGGTGAAATCATTGGACAAAGTCAGCATGGATTTACAAAAGGTAAATCATGTCTGACGAATCTTATAGAATTTTTCGAGGATGTAACTGGTAGAATGGATAAGGGAGAACCTGTGGATGTGTTATATCTGGACTTTCAGAAGGTTCCACATAAGAGATTAGTATACAAAGTTAAAGCACACAGTATTGGGGTTTCAGGATCGATGTGGATAGAGAACTGGCTGGCAGACAGGAAGCAAAGAGTAGGAGTAAACGGTCCTTTTCAGAATGGCAGGCAGTGACAAGTGGGGTACCACAAGGCTCAGTGCTGGGACCACAGCTATTTACAATATATATTAATGATTTGGATGAGGAAATTGAATGCAACATCTCCAAGTTTGCGGATGACACGAAGCTGGGGGGCAGTGTTAGGTGTGAGGAGGATGCTAGGAGGCTGCAAGGTGACTTGGATAGGTTGGGTGAGTGGGCAAATGCATGGCAGATGCAGTATAATGTGGATAAATGTGAGGTTATCCACTTTGGTGGCAAAAACAGGAGGGTAGACTATTATCTGAATGGTGGCCGAAGGGGAGATGCAACGAGACCTGGGTGTCATGGTACACCAATCATTGAAAGTAGACATGCAGGTGCAGCAGGCAGTGAAGAAAGCAAATGGTATGTTAGCATTCATAGCAAAAGGATTTGAGTATAGGAGCAGGGAGGTTCTACTGCAGTTGTACAGGGTTTTGGTGAGACCACACCTGGAGTATTGCGTACAGTTTTGGTCTCCAAATCTGCGGAAAGACATTCTTGCCATAGAGGGGGTACAAAGAAGGTTCACCAGACTGATTCCTGGGATGTCAGGACTTTCATATGAGGAAAGACTGGCTAGACTCGGCTTGTTTTCGCTAGAATTTAGAAGATTGGGGGGGATCTTATAGAAACTTACAAAATTCTTAAGGTGTTGGACAGGCCAGATGCAGTAAGATTGTTCCCGATGTTGGGGAGGTCCAGAACAAGGGGTCACAGTTTAAGGATAAGGGGGAATTCCTTTAGGATCGAGATGAGGAAAACATATTTCACACAGAAAGTGGTGAGTCTCTGGAATTCTCTGCCATAGAGGGTAGTTGAGGCCAGTTCATTGGCTTTATTTAAGAGGGAGTTAGATGTGGCCCTTGTGGCTAAAGGGATCAGGGGGTATGGAGAGAAGGCAGGTACAGGATACTGAGTTGAATGATCAGCCATGATCGTATTGAATGGCGGTGCAGGCTCGAAGGGCCGAATGGCCTTCTCCTGCACCTATTTTCTATGTTTCTATGTTTAGTATTCTGTTGCATATCCTTTGCATGCAATGACTGCTTGAAGTCTGCGATTCATGGACATGACCAGTTGCTGGGTGTCTTCTCTGGTGATGCTCTGCCAGGCCTATATTGCAGCCATCTTTAGCTTATGTTTGTTTTGGGGGCTAGTCCCCTTCAGTTTTCTCTTCAGCATATAAAAGGCATGCTCAATTGGGTTCAGATTGGTTGATTGACTTGGCCACTCAAGAATTGACCTATTTTTAGCTTTGAAAAACTATTTTGTTGCTTTAGAAGTATGTTTAGGATCATTGCCTTGCTGTAGAATGAACCGCCAGCCAATGAGTTTTGAGGCATTTGTTTGAACTTGAGCAGATAAGATGTGTCTATACACTTCAGAATTTATTATGCTACTACCATTTGCAGGTATATCATCAATGAAGATAAGTGAGCAGTACCTTCAGCAGCCATACATGCCCAGGCCATAATACCCCACCACCATGTTTCACAGATGAGGTGGTATGCTTTGGATCTTGGGCAGTTCCTTCTCTCATCCATACTTTGTTCTTGCCATCACTCTGATATAAGTTAATCTTCTTCTCATCTGTCCACAAGACCTTTTTGCAGAATTGTGGTTGCTCTTTTAAGTAATTCTTGGCAAACTATAACCTGGCCATCCTATTTTTGCAGCTAACCAGTGGTTTGCATCTTGCAGTGTAGCCTCTGTATTTCTGTTCATGAAGTCCTCTGAGGACAGTGGTCATTGACAAATCCACACCTGAAGAGTGTTTCTGATCTGTTGGACAGCTGTTTGGGGATTTTTCTTTATTGTAGAGAGAATTTGTCTGTCATCAGCTGTGGAGGTCTTCCTTGACCTGCCAGTCCCTTTGTGATTAGTAAGCTCACTAGTGGTCTCTTTCTTCTTAATGATGTTCCAAACAGTTGATTTTGGTAAGACTAAGGTTTGGCTGATGTTTCTAACAGTTTGATACTTGTTTCTCAGTCTCATAATGGCTTCTTTGAATTCTTTGCAGATGCTGGTTTACCAACAAAAGACACAAAGTGCTGGAGTAACTCAGCGGGTCAGGTAGCATCTCTGGAGAACCTGCATCGGTGACGTTTATAACAGATAGAAATTGGAATACCCTGTTCTTCTCTCTCAGAAGCATAACTAAGCGTAAGTATGTTGTAAGAAAAAGGACACAAAGTACCCGAGTAACTCAGCAGGTCAGGCAGCGTCTCTGGAGAGAAGGAATGGGTGATGCTTCAAGTCGAGGCTCTTCTTTCGACTGAGAGTAGGAGGGAAACTAGAGATACGGAGTGGTAAGGTGTGAAAATGACAGATCAAAGCAGCCGATGATCAAGGGAGTGTGGAATTGTTCATTTTTGGCTGAGGGGATGGTGACAATGAAGCATACAATCAGTAACATTAATCAGGAGGACAGTGAAACCAGTGTGAGAATAAGGTGGGGAGGGACCGAGAGAGAGGGAAAGCAAGGGTTATTTGAAGTTAGAGAAATCATGATCATAACGCTGGGTTGTAAGCTGTTCAAGTGAAATATGAGGCGCTGTTCCTCCAATTTGCAATGGGCCTCACTCTGACAGTGGAGGAGGCCTAGGACAGAAAGGTCAGTATGGGAATGGGAGGGGGAGTTAAAGTGTTTAGCAACCAGGAGATCGCATAGGCTTCGGCAGACTGAATCAACACTCATTTTAATTTGATTTGCAACAACTATTAGAATTGAGTAACTATTCAATTTCAGATTTATTTGAGCACGGGGTGGGTCTGTCAGTAAAATCTTGCAACAATTGTGTACTTATTTCTCTGTGCTGACACTCATGTTGCATTAAACATATATATCCAGGACTCATAGTTACTCAAGAGACCAACCCAACTGCTGTATTGTTAAGAACAAAGTTCAGAAGCAGTGGCACGGAATCAATGCAGCAAATGTTCTCTGTAAAATTAATGCTTTGGTGATTTCTCATGATGGTGTGTTCTGGTGAGAAACTGTCTATCGTGACAAATGTTTAAGCAATTCAACTTTGTTAGAACCAATCTCTAACACTCACACATCCCATAATTTATCTGAATTAATTCAAAACTTTCCTATACAGGTCCTGCACCGATTTTCCAGCAACTGGTGGTGTGGCACCGCCATGAGCAGGGCTGCCAACATTTGGTGAGAGGTGAGAGTGAGAAATTGTGAGGGAGTGCAGCGGCCGAGGGGGGGGGGGGGGGGGGGGGTATCCCCCCTCCCACGGTAGGAAGATTTTGCATTTTTCAGTTTGAAATTGTGGAATCTGGTGCATTCTTTTAACTTACACTTGATACAACATTTATGCTTCAAATTGGATTAGGTGTGAAAAAGGTTAGGCTGAATTACATCCCTAATTACTTTCCACGGTAGAGCCAGGCTCTGAACAACAGGTGCAGCACATGAATGACCTTAGTATATTCATGTATGGAAATCAGATTATAATTCATACTGTTATGCATATATAGAGAAACAAAAACATAGAAACAAGGCAAGAGGAGTCAGACTTCCATCACTGTTCTGCACAAATAAATCAATTAGCCTTACCCATTCACTGCAGAAACAAGATGAAAATAATGCCACATATTCAACCTATATGGTTCAATGAAATTAAGATATATATGTAAAACATATATATGGAAAGAGGCCCTTCGGCCCACCAAGTCGACACCGACCGCAATCTATCATACACCAGTTGTATCCTACACGCCAGGGACAATTTACAGAAGCCAATTAACCTACAAACCTGCACTTCTTTCAGATGTGGGAGAAACCGGAATTTCCACAGAAAACCATGTGGTCATAAGGAGAATGTACAAATACTGTACAGACAGCACCCGTAGTCAGGATCCAATCTGGGTCTGTGGTGCTGCAAGGCAGCTACTCTATCGCTGCGCCACCGTGCCACCCCATTATTTTTTTTTTCTGCAATATTTATTATGGTTACATTATTCTGATTACAGCGTTTAGTTGTATCACATCTCCAGTCATTGTGTTTTACGGCTGGTTTTCAACCTCTTCAGTCTGAAGATTTCGACCCGAAACATCACCTATTCTTTCTCTCCAGAGATGCTGCCTGTCCTGCTGAGTTATTCCAGCTTTTAGTATCTATCATCAGTTTAAACCACCATCCTATTCTCATAATATTATTCACCTCAACTAAGTCTTTTCTTCACCTTCGTTGCTGCAGAGAATACAATTCCAGTTATCAAATCTTTCTTCAAAGTGAAACAAAAATTCCAGCCCTGCCAATATGTTCATAAATCGCTCCCCTGGATCCTCTCAGAGCAATTGCACCCTTTCTACAGTGTGTCATAGTCTTACAGCATTGAAACAGGCCCTTCATCCCAACTTGTCCATGCAGATCAACATGTCCCATCTAAACTAGTCCCATTTATCCACATTTGGCCCAAATCCCTTTAAATCTTGTGTGTGCCAGTGTGTGTGTAAGGGTGTGTGTTAGGTTGTGTGTGCCAGTGTGTGTGTAAGGGTGTGTGTTAGGTTGTGTGTGCCAGTGTGTGTGTAAGGGTGTGTGTTAGGTTGTGTGTGTCAGTGTGTGTATGGGTGTGTGTTAGGTTGTGTGTGTCAGTGTGTGTATGGGTGTGTGTTAGGTTGTGTGTGTCAGTGTGTGTATGGGTGTGTGTTAGGTTGTGTGTGTCAGTGTGTGTATGGGTGTGTGTTAGGTTTGTGTGTGTCAGTGTGTGTATGGGTGTGTGTTAGGTTGTGTGTGTCAGTGTGTGTATGGGTGTGTGTTAGGTTGTGTGTGTCAGTGTGTGTATGGGTGTGTGTTAGGTTGTGTGTGTCAGTGTGTGTATGGGTGTGTGTTAGGTTGTGTGTGTCAGTGTGTGTATGGGTGTGTGTTGGGTTGTGTGTGTCAGTGTGTGTATGGGTGTGTGTTAGGTTGTGTGTGTCAGTGTGTGTATGGGTGTGTGTTAGGTTGTGTGTGTCAGTGTGTGTGTCAGTGAAGCGGCGACAACACTCGGAGTGGGCAGAGACTTGGCGATGTCTGGGGAGCATTTCCCTCTCTTTCCCCTCTGCGGGAATGGGGGCCGGCCCAGGTGCTCTGTGTCCAGCTGGGTCCGGGGGAGGTGAGGGTGAGTGAGCGGGTGAGGTGACCCGGGTGTCCGTCAGTGACCCGGGTGTCCGGCGGAGGTGAGGTTGAGTGACCCGGGTGTCCGGGGGAGGTGAGGGTCAGTGACCCGGGGGTCGGGCATCGGAGCGGCGCCTTAGCCCGAGATCCATCCCCGCGGCTCCGGAGGCGGCACCGACGCCCCCACTCACCCGGTCCGCTCCTGGCTCCGACTGGGGTTAAAACTCCATGTGGTGTGGACAGAGCACACAAATAAAAATAATCTTTTTATTTGTAAAAAGATTTGAAAATCATGTATCATTTTCCTTCCACTTCACAATTATGCACCACTTTGTGTTGGTCCATCACATAAAATCCTAATAAAATACATTTACATTTGTGGTTGTAACGTGGCAAGGGGTATGAATACTTTTGCAAGCCACTGTACATATATGCATAACAGCATGAATTATAAATCTGACTTCCATACATGAATATACTAAGGTTATTCATGTGCTGCACCTGTTGATCAGAGCCTGGCTCTACTGTGGAATGTAATTAGGAATGTAATTTAGCCATACCTAATCCAATTTAAAGGATAAATGTTACATTCAAGTGTAAGTTAAAAGACTCGCTACAATATGCACCAGATTACACAATTTCAAGCTGAAAATTGCAATTGCTCCCTACCGTAGGAGGGGACACACCACCCTCCCACAAACGTCCCCCTTCGGTTGCTACTCTCCCTCGGGCTTGGTCGCTGCGTTCCCTCCCTTGGTCGCTGCGCTCCCTCGCAATTTCTCACTCTCAACTCTCACTCTCACTCTCAACAATGTTGGCAGCCCTGAAAATGTGATGCCTAGGCCGGGTAAGGCAGCCGATCTCTACCTCATTGGGACTTCCACAGCCGATCAGTGGGTGAAATTTGCCCCCTGCGGCCAGGGCTCTGGAACTCTGGCCATGCCGGAGCCAGCAGATCCGTTCCCATAGCCGACTTCCGTGGCCGAATTTGTGGGCCGGTATCTTCCCCCCTCTGTACCATGCATCAATATGTATCATACAATATAGAACAATGCATAAAGTGTCAGCAAACTCATTAGAGTACGGTTAATGAAAATGGATGTTTGTTTATATCAAAAGGGCAGCACGGAGACGCAGTGGTAGAGCTTCTGCCTAACTGTGCCAGAGACCTGGGTTCGATCCTGACTACGGGTGTTGTCAGTACGGAGTTTGTACGTTCTCCCCGTGACCACATGGGTTTTCTTCAGGTGCTCCGGTTTCCTCCCATGCTCCAAAGATATGCACTTTTGTAGGTTAATTGTCCGCTAGTGTGTGGCATAATGCTAGTGTATGGTGATCGATGTGGAACCGATGGGATGAAGGGCCTGTTTCAGCTCTGTATCTCTGAAGTCTAAAAGGAAATGCTTATGAGATTTTTAAAGCTAATGTAAATATTTCAGCATTTTTAAACTATTTTCCATGGATGGTCAGGCAAAAGAATTGTGATTTCTAAATGGAAAGAATGCTGGAAGAGAGGTGGAGGCAGGCCAAATCCTGGTGAGTGATAGGTGAAAAAACAAAGATCTGTAGATGCTACTTTATAGCAAAGAGATAGACACAATGTGCTGGAGTAACTCAGCGGGTCAGGCAGCATCTCTGGAGAACAAAGGATGGCTGACGTTTTGTGTCGGGAGCCTCCCTCAGACTGAAAGTAGAGGGTGGGGAGAGGTGTGGAGCTGAATAGTAGGAGGTGAGCAAAAACCAGGACCAACAATGACCAGGACCAGGACCAGGACCAGGACCGGCCACAAATGACCTTGGGCAGGGCGGTGCCTGGTAGGCCCATTGTTGACTAGAGAAGGTGAAATCTCAAGAAAAACAATGTGGAGAACAGTGGAACTGGTGAACAACTTGGGAGGAGGAAGGGAGCAAAGGGGGGGGGGGGGGGGGGGGGGGGGGGGGGGGGGAGAGGAGAGGGGAGTATGAGTTGAAATTGGAGACCACTTCAAATTAGAGATTTCAATGTTCAAACCTCTGGGTTGAAAGCTACCCAAGCAAAATAGGAGGTGATTTTCCTCTAATACCGGATTCAGGGGAGAGGGGTTTTGATAGGCAGATGGTTGGACAAAGGCAAGAGATGAAAAAATAAAAGGTGCGTGTCAAAAGGAGCATTCTGCTCATTGCAGCGCTGTGATTAGTAATGCCAACATGCTGTGGCAAATAGAAAAATCTGACTGTGACGATTTCTTTCAATTTTATCTTTAAGGCCCATAATGAATCGAATGGCTTAAATGGTTTTATTCAATCACCGACATTTCATTATTGTCCTTTAATAGCGCCCTTTAAATGGCTCCACTTACACGCCACAGTGTGCTTCACTGAAGAAAACTCTAGAGACTTCCATTACTGATTATAATTATTCCAGCCTCATAATCTGTGCAATAATTGAACGTTCCGACTGTATCACAAGAAATTTAAAGTGTCGTTTAAAAGAATGTAAAAATTCTTAAAATGGCTTGAAATCGTTTCTCTTTTTCATCTGTCAATGAACAAAGGCCTTTTAATTTCGGTCCTACGCTCAGATTATTAACTTATTTTTCTCTTCATGATTGTATTCCTAGAAATTGCCTTCACTGTGCAGCAAGCTGCCATTCACTGCTACTGGTTACTGCAGCTCAAACATGCCTCAAATACAATGGAAGTTGCTGACTTGCCATTGAACTGTTGAACTTATCATCAGATGTATTCACCTTCACTTTACTTTGAATCCCTGCAATAAGGCTTCTGCCCTGCTGAACCAATGTAATCACATGACAGATCGCACTGTCTCACTCACTATGTTCCACAAGCCTTAGAAGGTAGTACATTGAACAGGACAACCCAGGAACACGCCCTACGGCCGACAATATCCGTGCCAAACATAATGCCAAGCTAATCTCCTCTGCCTGCACGTAATACATATCCTTCCATTCCCTGCATATCCACATGCCTAATTAAAAGCTTCTTAAATGCTGCATTTGTTTTTGTTTGGACCAAGTTCAAGTGAGTTTATTGTCATGTGTCCCTGATAGGACAATGACATTCTTGCCTTGCTTCAGCACAACAGAACATAGTAGGCATTGACTACAAAACAGAGCAGTGTGTCCATATGCCATTATATAAATATATACACATGAATAAATAAACTGATAAAGTGTAAATAACAGATAATGGGTTATTAATGTTCAGAGTTTTGTCCGAGCCAGGTTTAATAGCCTGATGTCTGTGGGGAAGTAGCTATTCCTGAACCTGGTCGTTGCAGTCATCAGGCTCCTGTACCTTCTACCTGAAGGTAGCAGGGAGATGAGTGTGTGGCCAGGATGGTGTGGGTCCTTGATGATACTGCCAGCCTTTTTGAGGCAGCGACTGCGGTAAATCCCCTCAATGGAAGGAAGGTCAGAGCCGATGATGGACTGGGCAGTGTTTACTACTTTTTGTAGTCTTTCCTCTCCAGGGCGCTCACGTTGCCGAACCAAGCCACGATGCAACCGGTCAGCATGCTCTCTACTGTGCACCTGTAGAAGTTAGAGAGAGTCCTCCTTGACATACTGACTCTCCGTAATCTTCTCAGGAAATAGAGGTGCTGATGAGCTTTCTTGATAATTGCATCAGTGTTCACGGACCAGGAAAGATCTTCAGAGATGTGCACGCCCAGGAATTTGAAGCTCTTGGCCCTTTCAACCATCGACCCGTTGATATAAACGGGACTGTGGGTCCCTGTAGATGATATGTGTGTACACCTTTAATAGTAGTGACGAAGCCCTTGCTAACCACTCCCCCACCAGCCAGTATAATTGTGACCTTCCCACCCTTAGCTCTCTCTCTAGTGTCCGTGACAGACCACGTACAGCTAGGGCAGTGATGTGTGTGTACGTTTAATAAAGTAGTAGTAAAGATTCATCTATGTATGCCTGTACTCTTTACATGGGTCAGAAGTGTGTTCTCCTGCGTCTCCTGTCTATCGGGTTTTATTTCTTTAGTCCCAGTACCCCCTCCCTGCGTCGCGATGGCTTCTGCTTGTCGTAAACCTGACATCCTGATCTTTGATACCGACATAACTCACCGCTGGAGCGTTTTCCGACGCGACTTTGAGCACTACGTTACCATCGCCCATCCTGCCATTGCCCCTGCGGTCAAAGCCTCCCTCTTGCTCAACTTGGCCGGTCCCGAAGCTCTGGAACGATCGGAGTCGTTCGTCTATGGGCTCAACGAGAACGCTCAGGACCCGGTATGTCTACTTGCAAAGTTTACACAGTTGTGTGACATTCCTACTAACTGTATCCTGGAGCATTTCAAACTTTTCGGCCGCCGCCAAAACCCGGGGGAATCGGTTGACAATTTCACTTGCACTGCGGCAACTGGCTCGCCGCTGCGACCTGCGTGTTTTAACCCCTGAGACTTTAACCCGAGACATTTTAGTCTATGGACTTCGGGATGAAAAGCTTCGGTCTGAGCTACTTCGGAAGCCTGATCTGACTTTTAACGAGGCGTTGCATGCCTCTCGTCTGGCAGAGGCTGTCTCCTCCGCCGTGCTGCCGCCTGATCATGAGGTCCACGTGGCCAGCTTCGCCGGACGCCAATACAATGCTCCTCAGCAAGAGAGGGTCGGCCCTGCGCCAGGGTCCAGATCGCGTCAACGATGCCCGAATTGCTACTTTGCTTCACACCGATCTAATGTTTGCCCTGCGCTGGGAAGAACCTGCATTTCCGCCACAAGCCTACCCACTTCTCGGCGACATGCCGTTCCCGTGGGAAACCTGCACAGCCACAGCAGAAGTCCTCTCACTACCTGACACGTGATGATACGGCGCCTGGTTCCCATCACCAGCATGAGGAACTCCCTCTGTCTGATTCGGGCTCTTCCCAGAGCGAGCTGAGTGTGTTTTCGCTGAAAAATGCACCTGCACTGATAACGGACCCGACCGTGCGAGACACTGTGAAGGCATCGCCTTCTCTGCTAAAGTTGACACGGGGGCTGCTGCCAACGTTATGTCAACAAGCCTTTACAGAAAGATTAAAAAAAAAAAAAAGTTCAAGGACTATATTCTGGGCACCTGCTTCACTATTGAGATGGACCATCAGCCTCTGGTCACTATCCTCAACAAGCCGATACACGTGGCCTCCTCTCGGCTTCAGCGCATGATGCTCCAGCTACAACGGTTCACTATTACCCTGGTTTATTGAAAAGGCCAGGCCGACACGCTATCTCAGGCGCCTCTCGCATCCACAACCCGTCACCCTTACAAGGCATCCGATTTGATAGTCCTAAATGTTAATTTCGTGCCCTCTAGTCAGATGAAGTCTCTGGCCCAGCACACGGCGGCTGACGCTGCGCTACAACAGCTAGCCGCAATCATCAAGCAGGGCTGGCCAGACCGCCGTTCTTCCCTGCCGGCCGCAGCAGTGCCGGCTCTGGTTCGTGACGAGCTGGTGCTGCGTGATGGTGTGATTGTGAAGGGGCACAAGGTGGTGGTGCCCGCAGCACTTCGAGAACAATACTTTGAAACTGCCCATCGTGGCCATCCCGGGGCCAAAGCCACTCTTTCCATCGCTCAGAGCCAGTTCTACTGGCCTGATATGGCTCGTTATTTCCGGGACAGGGTTTCCTCGTGCCCTACTTGCAACAGCCTCGCCCCTCTTGCAGCAGCAGCAGCCCCTCTTGCAGCAGCCTGCTCCTGACCTCCCCTGGTCTGCGCTGGCAACTGACATTTTCGAGTGGCGCGGAAAGCACTTTCTCGTGCTTGTCGACTCTTACTCCAGCTGGTTCGAGGTTGACCAGCTTCACTCTTGGTCTTCATCTGCTGTCATCGAAAAGCTGCGCCGCCACTTTGCTACCTTTGGGTCCCTGGCCAGCCTGCAGTCGGACAACGGCAGTCATTTCACCAGTACCGAATTCCGGGCTTTTGTGGTTCGCTGGAATTTCCGTCATTACACCAGCAGCCCGGAGTACCCGCAGAGCAACGGCCTGGCTGAGCGCGCGGTCCGCAATGCCAAAGGATTGCTAGAACGCTGTCGCTTGTCCCGCTCCGGCATCTACCTGGCCCTCCTGAACCTCCACAACTTCTCTCGCAACCATACCCTGGGTTCCCCGGCTCAGCGCCTCATGTCCCGTGTTACGCAGCCTCCGATCCCGGTGTCACAGCAGTCGCTTGCTCCCTCCGTTTTTAAACCTGCCACGGTCCGGAAACGAATCGACCACAAACACCGTATCCAGAAGCGTTCCCATGACAAGTCCTGCCATTTCCTCCGTCCTCTCTTTCCTGGCCAGGTCGTCCACATGCGGTCCACCTCTGTCCACCCCAGGCTTGCCGTTGTTGTCGGCTCTGCTGGCTCCCCTCGTTCATACCTTGTCGACCACGATGGCACGATCTACCGTAGATCTCGTCAACATCTTCGGCTCGTTAACGAGCCCCGTCTCCCTCCAGCTGCTCCTTATGTCCCCCCTGTGCCGCATTCGCCGCCTCGCGCCATGTCCACCCTGCTTAGTCCTCCCGCTCGGCCCTCCACGGTGCATCCTCCCGCTATGCTACCTGGTTCTCCGGCCTTCTCGCCTCCCCCCTCTCCGTCCTCTCCTCTGCCTCCGTCGCCCAGGAATTCTCCTGTCCGTGGCTCCCCTCCTGCCCCGGCGACAGTCCCTCTTGTTTCCGTCGGGGGGGTGGGGTGTGTGATGGCGAAGTCCGGACCCGGTCTGATCGCCTGGTCAGGCCGCCAGATCATTATGGTGATTATGTGTGATTTTGCTTTCCTGTATTACTGCTGTTTACTTTCCCTTAGCACATGAGACGTGGTCGCCCTGTCACTACTTGCTGTTTTGTTTTTATAGAGGAAGGATGTAGATGATATGTGTGTACGCCTTTAATAGTTGTGACAAAGCCTTTGCTAACCACTCCCCCACCAGCCAGTATAATTGTGACCTTCCAACCCTTAGCTCTCTCTCTATTGTCCGTGACAGACCACGTACAGCTAGGGCAGTGATGTGTGTGTACGTTTAATAAAGTAGTAGTAAAGATTCATCTGTGTATGCCTGTACTTTTTACAGTCCCCATCCTACTCCTTCCAAAGTCCACAATCAGTTCCTTGGTTTTGCTGGTGTTGAGGGCCAGGTTATTGTGCTGGCACCATATGGACAGTTGCTCGATCTCTCTTCTGTACTCTGAGCACGCAGCCTTGAGGTGCTCCCGTGCTGATTGTTATCGAGTCTGACACATTTCCACCAATACGAACAGACTGTGGTCTGTGAATGAGGAAGTAGAGGATCCAATTGCAGAGGGATGCGCAGAGACTCAGTTCTTCGAGTTTGGTAACCAGCTTGGAGGGGATGATAGTATTAAATGCCGAGCTATAATCGATGAATAACAGCCTGACATATGAGTTTTTGTTGTTCAACTGGTCCAGAGCGGAGTGGAGGGCCAGCGAGATCGTGTCCACCGTTGATCTGTTGTGGCGGTAAGCGAACTGCAGTGGGTCCAGGCTTTTGTCGAGGTAGGAGTTGATTTGCGCCATGATCAACCTCTCGGAGCACTTCATCACCACAGGCGTTAGTGCCACAGGTCGATAGTCATTTAGGCACGTCACCTTGCTCTTCTTGACCACCACCCCCGACAGCACATTCCAGGCACTCACCACTCTCCACGTGAGGAACCCTGGCATGCAGCAGTTGTGATGTTATCAAGCTGGCTATGTAACCAGTCACGTTAAGAATCAAACAGGCAGTGATCTTTCATTGACTTTTCAAAACAGCGCCCGGAGGGGTAGATCAAGAATAGAGTGTACACACATTTTTATAGCTCATGAACATCTACAGGTGTACGGTAGAGAGCATATTGACTGGTTACATCACGGCCTGGTTCGGCAACTCAAACGCCAAGGAAGGAAGGAGAATACAAAAAGTAGTGAACACAGCCCAGTCCATCACGGGATCGTCAGAGACCCACACCACCCAGGTTACGCTCTCATTTCACTCCCGCCATCGGGAAGAAGGTATAGGAGTCTGTAAACTGTGACTTCTAGTTTCAGGAACGGTTTCTTCCCAACAACCATCAGACTATTGAACACTACCATCCCCAACTAAACTTCAAACTACAAACTGTTTGGTTGCATTAGGGACTTGGGACGTTAGTTTTGCATTAATATTGTGGCTTTTTTTTATTGAACTTCCTTTTTTTTGTTTGGTCATTATATTTTCTATTGAGTACTGTGTTTACAAACCTGTTGTGCCGCTGCAAGAGATATAATAGTTCAGCAGTTTTAAATATAAAAAAAGCTGTGAAATACTGTAGATTACCACACATACACCAAATATTCATGGGTTAGATAATTCACATACATTCACACCAAACTCCCTTCGAATTGACTCCATCTACACTTCACGCTGCCTCGGCAAGGTCACCAGCATAATCAAGGACCAGTCTCACCCCTGGCACTCCCTTTTCTCTCCTCTCCACCAGGCAAGATGTACAGAGGTGTGAAAATGCATACCTGCAGATTCAGAGACTGTTTCTTCTTAGCTGCTATCAGCTGAACCATCCTACTAACAAATAAAGAGTGGACCTGAGCCACTATCCACCTCATTGGAGACTCTTGGACAATCTTTATTTGGACTAATGGCACTGTGCCTGTACTCGCTGGAGTTTAGAAGAATGAGGGGGGACCTCATGAGGGGGGACCTCTATCCAAGTGAAGGGCTTGGATAGAGTGGATGTGGAGAGGATGGGAGAGTCTAGGACTAGAGGTCATAACCTCAGAATTAAAGGATGTTTCTATAGGAGGGAGATGAGAAAGAATTTCTTTAGTCAGAGAGTGGTGAATCTGTGGAATTCTTTGCCACAGAAGGCTGTAGAGGCTGTTGATGGATATTTTTAAAGCAGAGATAGATAGGTTAGTGATTAGTACGGGTGTCGGTTTATGGGGAGCAGACAGGAAAATGAGGTTAGATGGGAGAGATAGATCGGCCATGATTGAATGGGAGAGTCAATGATGGGCCGGATAGCCTAATTCTGCTCCTACCACTTATGACCTTATGACTTTACCTTGTAGTAGACATTATTCCCATTATCTTGTATCTGTGCACCGTGGACGATTGTAAACATGTATAATCTTTCCATTGACTGGATAGCATTCAGAGCTGCCAACATTGGGTGAGAGTTGAGAGTGAGAAACTGTGAGGGAACGTAGCGACCCATGGTAGGGAGCTTTTTCATTTTTCAGCTTGAAATTGTGCAATCTGGTGCATACTGTAGCGAGTCTTTTAACTACACTTGAATGCAACATTTATGCTTTAAATTGGATTATGTATGAATAAGGTTAGGCTAAATTACATTCCTAATTACATCCCACAGTAGAGCCTGGCTCTGATCAACAGGTGCAGCACAGGAATGACCTTAGTATATTCATGTACGGAAATCAGATTATAATTTATGCTGTTATGCATGTATATAGAGAAGAAAACAGAGACATAAGGCAAGAGTCGGACTTCCATCACTGTTCTGCACAAATAAATCAATCAACCTTACCCTTTGACCATAGAAACAAGACAAAAATAATACCACGTATTCAATTGTATATGGTTCAATGAAATTAAGATATATATGTAAAACATATATATGGAAACAGGCCCTTCAGCCCAACAAGTCCTCGCCAACCTACCATACACCAGTTCCATCCTACACGTCAGGGACAATTTACAGAAGCCAAATAACCTACAAACCTGCACTTCTTTTGGATGTGGGAGAAACCGGAATATCCAGAGAACACCCATGTGGTCATAGGGAGAATGTACAAATTCTGTGCATATAGCACCCGTAATCCGGATCAAATCTGGGTCTGTGGTGCTGCAAGGCAGCAACTCTACCGCTGCGCCAACGTGCCACCCCAATAAATTATTTTTTCTGTAATATATTTATTATGTTGTCACGTCAATAAAGCTGAACACATGATTCTTATTTCTGCCCTTAGTTGGTTTACACAATCTCTAGTCATTGTGTTTTATGGCTGGTTTTCAACCTCTTCAGTCTCAACCCGAAATATCGCCCATTCTTTCTCTCCAGAGATGCTGCCTGTCCAGTTTTTAGTGTCTATCTTCAGTTTAAACCAGCATCTGCAGTTCCTTCCTACACTCTTTGTTAAGCAAAACAGGTCCTATTCTCATATTATTCTCCTCAACTAAGTCTTTTCTTCAGCTCCGTTGCTGCAGAGAATACAATCGCAGTTATCAAATCTTTCTTCAAAGTGAAATTTCCAGCCCTGCTAACATTTTCATAAATCGCACCTGGATCCTTTTCAGAGCAATTGTACCCTTTCTACAATGTGTCACAGTCTTTCAGCATGGAAACAGGCCCTTCATCCCAACTTGTTCATGCAGATCAAGATGCCCCATCTAAACATGTCCCATTTATCCACATTTGGCCCATAAATGACCCTTTAAACCTTGTATGTGCCAGTGTGTGTGTGAGAGTGTGTGTCAGTGAAGTGGCGACAACATCAGGCGTGAGAGGAGACTTGGCGATGCCCGAGGAGCGTTTCCCTCCCCCCCCCCCCGGGAAATCTGGCCGGCCCATGTGCTCTGTGTCCAGCTGGGGTCAGGGGGAGCTGGGGTCATGGGGAGGTGCGGGTCAGTGACCTGGGGGTTGGGCACCGGAGCGGGGCCTTAGCCTGAGATTCATCCCAGCGGCTCCGGAGGTACCACCGACGCCCCCACTCACCCGGTCCGCTCCTGGCCCTGAGCCGGGGTTAAAACTCCAAGGAGTGTGGATAGAGCGGCCGACGGACACAGAGCTGCCGGAGGTGAGGGTGGGAGGTGTTAGCGGTGCCTCGGGGAGAGAGTGGGAGGGGGGTCGGTGCTGGGACCACCGCCATGCCTCACCTATCACGCCATCAGCAGGGGAGAAACTAAACTACCTATTTTTCCCCCAAATCATGTCTTCGTGGGCCGGATTGGATAACACCCCTGCTTTAAACCAATGCCCTCCAGTTCTTGAATCACATATCCAGGGAAAAAGACTATACTTTCACCTTATGGTTTTTACTCACCTCCAAAACAATTTTTGCTTTATTTTGAATTTCCGGCACCTGCAGATTTTGGTTCCATGAATGTCAAATGTACTGCAGTTTGCCATTTTAAATAGTGTGCTAAAGAGTCTAAGACAATTAAATTGCCCGTTCTTTATGGGGAACCAGCCGACAGAAAACTATTCTCATTGGTCAGTGTGGAGGAGATCTGGAAGCCTTGGGCGAATTGAATTGTTCGTGACTTTATTTATTAAAAAAAAAAATGTGAGCGTGAGAAATTTGTGATCAGCGTGAGAATTTCATGAAATGCGTGAGTCTCACGCTCAATGCATGAGAGTTGGCAGCCCTGTAACATTCAACAAAAACTTTTCACTGTACCTCAGTACACATGACTGAAATCCTGAAGCAGTACTTCAGCCTACTGTTAGTAAGTGTGAAATTTTCAGGTAGTTTTACAGAAAGCTAATTTGTAAACAAAAAGTCTTAGAAATTCTAATCAGTTGAAGTGATTTCAGCCGGATGGTGATCAGGTCCGTTAGCAGTGCAGGCTGTAAATTCATACTAGCTCACTAAGAGCAGTTTCCATGTTTAAATCTGCATCCTCAGAAATACTGAATTTGCTGTTCATTCTGTGGATTAAGGAGAGAAATGTTGGTATTTTTTTCTGAATTGCTTTTAATTTCACCACCAAATAAGGTAAAGTTGCTAATGATGTAATTGAACCAGTTACTGATGTAAACATTTCTAACTTTGAACTTAACAGTAAAAGAAAACTTTTGTCTTTGTTTTATTTATAAACTCTAAATAGCGGGAATAACCATTCTAGTGGACTATATTCATCTGTACGCATACCTGTTATACCTTAAATAGTATAAATATATAAATTATGCAAATTGGTATTCATTTCATTTTTTATGCACTAACTTTAGAAAGATTTGATTGAAGAGAATTGTGGTTTAAAAAGCCTGCAAGTGGAATGGAAAATTATTTTGATCTATTTTCCACTAATTGGGCCACTTTGCACATTTTAAATGGGAAGCAATCTGACTTCTTGCATGAAATTATCCAATGCTATAGCGATACGTAATCGTTCTGTGAAAGCCTATTTGATTGCTCAGTAATTGTAAGTCCATCGTATTTTTCAATTAAGTTGTCACTGCATTTTTTTGGGTAGGATTATTTGCTTAATTTTGTTTTATTCCTTGGCCCAGCTTGTTTATATTGTGCAACAATGATATAGATGAGTGCGCTATTGACCTGGGTGAACATGAGAACTGGCCTAAGAAGCCAATCGGTAAAACATTATTAAGCAGTCAAATAAACCATTCAACTCTAGTAAATCTGTAAAGGAAGTTATGCAACCATTTTCTCTGGTCCTCTGGGCAGGAACGAGGGGTGGAGCAAACTGTTCAACAGATATCCAATAATATATGATAGATTCAGGTCAGTTGGCCAGTAACCTGATCTTCCGTGGCTTTTGTTCCTCGGTCTTTTTGAAAGCTGGCAAGAAGTTAGTGAAAACTGGCAAATTAAGTTGTGGTGCAAGGGGTTATGTTGATACAGTGTTGCCAAATACCGAAGGGCAATTTATATATCATGCTGATGGCCTAACAACTTGACAACTAACATACCGCCATGCATAAAGCAGATCACATCGGTGTTTAAGGAAATGTATGGACTTGAATTTCACTGTCAGTGGGAGGAATTGGTTAGAACGTTACCAAAACATGATCCTATTGTCTGCCACTTTCTCCATTTCCTCACATAATACTGAATTGGCTTCAATAATTGATGTCAAGTCCTTTGTATCCCGACTACATTCTCATGTTTGTTCTAAACCAATGGCGCTGAGATTGCATTTAACCAAAGTCCCGGACTGTCATGTTTAATAGTGGACTAACAATGATGTGATTCAGAGCAAAGTGCTAGCAAGTCCTCATCTCCCAGGCTTAAATCGCGAGTTACAAAATTAACAACTTGCACCTGCAGTCTAATTTTGTAATATGATAATCTATTAAAAAAAAATATTTTCTCCCTAATGGTATTTGCGTCACTTGCAGCTGTGTTTTCTTTGAAATGAACGGTTGGTGATTTTCGAGTTAGCCAGGCCAAGTGGAAAAATAATGATCAATTCCGGACCCTTTTGTCACTTTGGGCTGCAGCTTATCTCATCCATGGGACTGCTGGCATTACCTAGCCTTTTAGCTGTGAAAATGGATAAAGAGAGTAGTTTCGACAGTGCACTCGGCATCTTGGACTACACTATCTATGTCTTGCAGATGAATAAACAGAGTGGCACAGCGGGGGCTGCCTCACAGCGCCAGAGACCCAGGTTCGATCCTGATCTCAGGTTCTGCCTGTTCAGAGTTTGCACGTTCTCCCTGTGACTGCGTGATTTTCTTCCGGGTGCTCCGGATTCCCCCCACATCCCAAAAAGTTTGGGTTTGTGTATTTGTACACCGAGGATGGCTCAATTGTGGGGTGGAACCTTCACGTGGTCCGCCCTGTTTCGACTAATGCAATCAACTCGACATAGACAAACGAAAGATCAAATAGAACAAGTTGTCCAACAACTTGCCACATGAAAGAAGAAGAAGGCACAATTGTAATCAAGAATAGATGTTCCGCTGACTGGTTAGCAGGCAACAAAAAGCTTTTCACTGTACCTTGGTACAATAAACTATTGATCGACAATAAACGAAACTAAACTAAACTAACCAAATATCTATACTAAATGCTTTTGGGGAGGGGAAAGTGACTGCAATGATCCTATTTAAATTTAGGCAAAATCTTTTCGATGTTGCGATTATACAAGAACTAAAAGAGAACATTTTTATTGAAAAGTTGTAATTTACATTTGAGATATAATTTACAGTGTAACGTGCTGGACCTGAGTAAATGGGGAGGATAGTGGCGCATCTGTGACTTGAGCAGGTGACTGGGCGGAGGTGCATCTCCTTGAGCAACTTAATTTAAGTGTGTGAACAAAATGATACAGTAAATAAGAATGAAATGGTCCAGGTAAAGAAATAAAGAAAGACTGGATGGACAGAGAGATGGGGATGATAAAGAAAAGTTAATATGGTTTAAAGATACAACTTGGAAACAGCCCTTTGGCCCACCGAGTCCACGCTGACCAGCGATCACCCCATACACTAGCACTACCCTACACACTAGAAACAATTTACAATTTA
The DNA here is from genome assembly GCA_035221665.1 of Okamejei kenojei. Lineage (NCBI taxonomy): Eukaryota > Metazoa > Chordata > Chondrichthyes > Rajiformes > Rajidae > Okamejei > Okamejei kenojei. The sequence goes on along the minus strand of CM069139.1, from coordinate 52,031,751 downwards.
CAGAAGCCGGTTAACCTGTACATCTTTGGAGTGTGGGAGGAAACCAGAGCAGCCAGAGAAAGCCCACGTGGTTTAGTTTAGTTTTGTTTGTTGTCACGTGTACCGAGATACAGTGAAAAGCGTTAGTTGCGTGCTAACCAGTCAGTGGAAAGACAATGCATGATTGCAATTGAGCCATGCACAGTGTGCAGATACATGATACATAATAACGTTTAGTGCAAGAATAAGTCTAGTAAAGTCTGATTAAAGATAGTTTGAGCGGTCACAGCTAGAACGTACAAACTTCATACAGGCAGTACTCGTAGTCAGGATCAAACCAGGTTCTCTGGCTCTGTTAGGCAGCTACTCCACCCCAACTGTGCCACCCCAATTGAATTTTTATATTCTCTGACTACAGTTCACTGCGGGCTAGAAAGAGATAACAAAAATTAGTGTGTTCATTTTCTGGGCCAGATAAATTGATTAAAATTGTATTAATAATTACTATGTTGTTAAAATATATTTAGTAATCTGGAAAGCCACGCCATAAATCGATGTTGTGAAGGTTTGTAAGTCTGATTGTATCTCTTCACTTTCCAAATTTGCCAATGAATCTGCACGTTAATGGCAGTATGCATCATTTACTCTGAATAATCATCCTAGCAAGGTCTGGCCCGATAAACAAATTATTAAAATGCTTCCTTGATTTGAAGCTGATGAAATCATCCCAGTAGAAATACCATCACAAAATCATCATAAGACGATAAGACATTTGAGCAGAATTAGGCTGTTTGGCCCAACGAGTCTGCTCCACCATTCAATCATGGCTGATCTATTTTTCCTCTCAACCCCATTCTCCTGCCTTCTCCCCGTAAACCTTGACACCCATACTAATCAAGAACCTGTCAATTTCAGCTTTAAAAATACCCAATGCCTTATCCTCCACTGCTGTCTGTGACAATGAATTCCACAGATTCACCAACCTCTGATTAAAGAAATTTCTCCTCGTCTCCTTTCTTAAGGTACGCCCTTTTATTCCAAGGCTGTGCCCTCTGGTCCAAGACTCTCCCACTTGTGGAAGCATCCTCTCCACATTCACTCTAGGCATGTATGATGCAATACACTTCCAAGTGTAAACAACACCATGGAATACAATTTCATTTTGGGCCTCCTATTTCATTTCAATCAGGGCGTATTCAATCAGGTTGCTGGTGCCTTTGCTTTTAAGTCTAAATAATTGTTGGTGCTTTTGCTTTTAAGTCTAAATAGTGGTGTCATGAAATGCAGCTTCACTTTCAGAAAATGGTTGTATCATTGAATTGAATAAAATACAGAACATACAACATGAAACAGCATAGCACATGAGCAGGCCCTTCGGCTCACAGTGTCTGTACTGAATATAAACAATATGTACTGAACTAATCAAACCCCTTTGCCCTGCACCTGATCCACACCCCCCATTCTCTCTATGTTGAAGTCCCTATCTTAAAGGTGGAGTGGAGACATGGTCATTTACTTCTGTTTTGCTCAGAGTAATGGGAAATAATCCGGAAGAAAATATAGCTTAAGGAGTGACCAGTTCTGAAACATAGAGCAGCACAGCCCAGGAATGTTTGTGCCAAATGTGATGCCAAGTTAAACTGATCTCATCTGCCTGTACATGCCCATATCTATTCCCTACACTTCAATGTGCCTATCTAACAGCCTCTTAAATGTCACTAAGGTTTCACCCTCCACCACCACCCCTCACATTGTGTTACAGGCCCCCACCACCCTCTGTATAAAAAAAAACTTGCCCCGCTCCTCTCCATTAAACTTTCCTCCTCTCACCTTATAGATATGCCCTCTAGTGTCAGACATTTCCACACTGGAAAAAAGGTTCTGTCTGCAAATCTATCTGTGCCTCACATAATTGTATATGCTTTTATCAAGTTTTCCCTCAAATGTTTGATGTTCCAGAGAAAAAAATTCAAGTCTATCCAACCTCTCCTTGTAGCTGAAATCCTCTAATCCAGGCAACATTCTGGTAAACCTCCTTGGCACCCTCTCCAAAGTGTCCATATCCTTCCTCCAATGGGGAGATCTGCACGCAATACTCAAAGTCCTATAGAGCTGCATCAAGACTCCCTGACTCTTTTATTCAATGCCCCTAGAAATGAAAGCAAGCATACCCATCTGCTTTCTTTACCACCCCATTTACTTGTGCTACCACCTTTAATGAGCTATAAACATGGACTCCAAGATCCCTCTGCACATCAATGATGTTAAGGTTCTTGCCATTAACTGTATACCCTGTCCTTGCATTCAACTTCCCAATTTGCTTGGTTTTTACTCAATCTGCCATTGTTTTCTACCCATTCTGCAGCTGATCTATCTGATAGCCTTCCTCACTGTCTGCAACTCCTCCAAATGTTAGTGTCATCAGCAAATGTACTCACCAATCCATTTACATCTACTCTGGTCAATGAATAGTCCCGGTTACAATAGCACAAATATAGACCCTGTGTATTTTAAAATCTGAATGGCATAAGGAGAAAAAAAAAGAATAGGACATAATTAGTAGAAACAAACTGCAGATGTTGGTTTACAAAAACAAAGATGCAAGATGCCAGAGTAACTCAGAGGGTCAGGCAGCATCTCCGGAGAACATGGATAGGTGACATTTCAGGTCGGGACCTTTCTTCTGACCCGAAGCATCACCTATCTTTGTTCTCCAGAGATGCTATCGGCTGAGTTACTCCAGCACATTGTAGCTTTTATATGAAATAATCAGTTTGTGTCTTTCCTCCTAGTCTCTATCGCCATGTTAAATTGGCCGTTAAATTCAATTTTTTAAGGTTTTTGCCTATTCCAAATACCCCCCCACCCCCCCCCCCACCCCTCAGGTTTTCTAATAGATTTCTCTTCATTCAATAAAGAACTGAACCTTGCGTGTTTTCTTGACATCTGCAGAAACTTGCCAGAAATCAGCGTGCCTGCATTAATCACACTGCAATCTACTGAAATCGCCCTGGGTGGCTGATTACCTGCGGGGTGATCGGGAAAAGCGAAACCACACCACATCTCCCCGCGGCAAGTGAGCTCTGAAAAATCACACTCATCAAAAGACTGGGTGGGGCAACACTGTTTAGTCATTCTCAAGGTTTATGTTTTTGATAGATGTACTGTTGGCAATGTATTCTATTTATCCCTGCTCAGTTTTTAAATGCTTTAATACAATTTTGAATATGAGACATGGAAATAGGAAGCACATTAAAGACAAGTATCTTACCAAATATTTTGACATTACATTGGGACATTTAACCATAATTTCCTCCCACATACTGTGCAGGCCAATATGAAACACACAATTAGGGAGATCATTATCATCACAAAAGCCAATTCATAAATATTCCATGAAATGAGGCTACATATCGACAAAGTAACCATGAATGTTAGGCTGGATTTAATAGTGAGCTGTAAAACGTTTATATTTTTAGACGGTGAGGGGAGATGATGATTATGTTGTGTTTTTAAGATAAACCTTATTGTAAAATAATGTAGTAGGTGATAGGGGGGGAAAATGACAGGAAGATGAATTGAGGTCTCAGAGTATCAGAAATGTATGACAGGCCCTGGGAATTGAATATTAACCCTGGCGGTAAGCTTCAGAGAGCAGCTGGACTGATTTGTGTATCGAAAGGCAGAGAAGAGATAATTACAATGCATGAATATTATTGTCAAGGATTAGTTCTTGCTGTCATTTTACATACGCGCGGTCCATCAGGATAAATGTTCGATGTTTTAAATAAATGTTATCATCACATGCGGGTTTCAGGGGGAATTAGCACAACCTTTTTTAAAATGTAATAATCTCCATTTCAGTATTTCTTTTAAAGGGCAGCTTATGTGTTTAATTTCATCCAATGCCCCAAACGAGGCTGGCTCTGATATCTAATTCCTGATCCAATATCTAACAAAACTCTGGTTGCAGGGGGGATTTTGCCTTTTTTATTACCACCTGTGATTTGTCAGGCAGCTTTTATTTTTAAAATATTAATTTAATTCGCATTGCATTTGCATTTTTTTGCTTTTTCCTGCGTCTGCTCAACAACTTCAGTCTGTCACTCGGCTGATGTTGGCATCTGCAGTAGGACAGGAATTTCAATCTCCAATGATACCAAGAATGATTTCTTTTTGCACACACCCAGAGCAGCTGGAGTTAAAGCACATGAATGCTAATGTCTTCTGATGTCCTGTTAGATATGATCCTAAAACTACATATGAAGGACTTTACACTGCCACTTGCAGGGGGTGTCGTTAAAGTCAATATCATCACACTATTAAAGTTTAAATGTGTTTATGGGTCAGAATGATTTTGAAAGTCAGCCTTCTATTGGATTCACAGCTGCAGCATTTGGATGTCTGCATCAAATACATGATTAGAATTATGCCAAATTATTATTGAGTGTCTTCAATATGTCTAGGGGTGTTAAAAAGCATTCCTGACATTGACAGATGTATATATTTCACACTAGAATGAAAGAAAGATTGCTGATACTGTGAACACATCTGCTTTCGAAACAAATTAAACTGCAAAATATGCAGAGCCAGATATAAATTCAATCATTTTGATGAAACTAAAGAAGTAGAATTCAGAGAAACAAGAATAAGATACATAGTGTGAATAGATTTGTTTGTTGTGAATTAATTTAGTTTTAGAGGATGCAGCGTGGAAACAGGGCCTACCGCCACTGAGCCCACTCTGACCAGCGATCACCCCATACACTAGTGGTATCCTAAACACTAAGGACAATTTGCAGAAGCCAATTCACCTATAAATCTGCATGTCTTTGGAATGTGGGACGAAACTGAGAGAATGTACAAACTCCATACAGATAGCACCGGTAGTCAGGATTGCACCCAGGTCTCTGGCCCGATAAGACAGCAACTCTACTGCTGTGCCACTTTGCTGCCTCAATATCATGCCATGTATAAAATGTAATACAATAGTGACTCAGTACTGAAAGTGTGTTAATTGTTAAAGAACATTATTAATAAGCATTTTTTATTGCTAATAAAAAACTATCTGCAACTGCCACAGTTTTACGAGGATCTTACCGTGACTCGAGTGCCTGAGCTATAGAGCAGGTTGATGGTGGGTGATCATGAGAGGATGATCTCAGGTTTCAGCTGAGAGAGGAAATATTTAATAGGAGTAATTCGGGCAACATTTTCACACAAAGGGTGGTGGATACATGGAACGAGCTGGTTAAGACAGGTACTATAACAACATTTAAAAGACATTTGGACAGGAAATGCTTAGAGGGATATGGGCCTTAGACAGGCAGGTGACACTAGTGTAGATGGGCAAGTTGGTCAGTGTGGGCAAGTTGGTCAGTGTGGGCAAGTTGGACCGAAGAGCCTACTTCCTTGCTGTATGACTCTATGAACTGCCACATAATCACTACTGGCAGTGAAAAATAATTTTGGCTTTAGAAAAATACTCCATTAACTTTTCCAGACATTGTGAACCAGATGAGAATTGGCTACCTAAGTGGGGAAAAAAACAAAATTTGCTTCAAGCTAGTTGAGGTTTAAATTAATGAATTCAGTCTGAAATGTTGCTTTGTGCAATTAATCTTTAGAAAATTGGAACTCAGAGTTGCTAGTCACACCATTCGACCATTATGCAGAATAATGTTGTACAATCGTTTTGTACTATACAGAGGGCATAGGTTTAAGGTGAGGGGGGTGTGGAAGCAAACTGCCAGAGGACGTAGTTGAGGCATGTACATTCGCAATGTTTAAAAAACATTTGGACAGGTTCATGAATAGGATGGGTTTAAAGGGACATGAGCCAAAGACAGGCAGGTGGGACGTGTGGATGGTGCATCTTGGTCGGTGTGGGCAAGTTGGGCTGAAGGGCCTGTTTCTATGCAATATGTCTCTATGACTATAGAAATACATAAGATTGGCTAAAAAATATGTGCCGGTTATATTATGGAATATATTTAACAATTAATTTGACATAATTAAGGGCTTAATGATATTGGCATAACAATATGCAAACTACATAATAATTCACAGTATACTTAAATAATGGACCAACTCTGAGGAAATTTCTATTCCACTCATCAAAGTTGATGACCTCTAATTAGGGGGAAAAAATGCTGGAGGTTTAATTGTACCACAGTAGTTTTCAGTTTACATCAGCAGATGGCAATGTTGTCAATTAATATGGAGCTCGGAGAGTCACAAGGCACTTTATGCAGCCGTTAATATTCCTTCCTGTTTCTGTTGCCCAAAGTGCAAAACTAATCCTTCAGTATGATACATCATATTGTGTGGCACAGAGGTGCAGCTGGTAGAGTCGCTGCCTCACAGCGCCAGAGACCTGGGTCCAATCTTGACCTCTGTATCCCCGTGACCGCGTGGGTTTCCTCTGGGTACTGGTTTGTAGATGGGTGTGTAGGTCATGAGGTCATGTGATATTAGGCCATTCGGCCTATCAAGTCTACTCCGCCATTCAATCATGGCTGATCTATCTTTCCCTCCTAACCCCATTCTCCTGCCTTGTCCCCATAACCTCTGATATCATACTAATCAAGAATATTTCTATCTCTGCCTTAGAAATATCCATTGATGGCCTCCACAACCTTCTGTGGCCAAGATTTCCACTGATTCACCACCCTCTGACTAAAGAAATTCCTCCTCATCTCCTTCTTAAAGGAACATCCTTTAATTCTGAGGCTATGACCACTAGTCCTAGACTCTCCCACATCCAAGCCTTTCAATATTAGGTAAGTTGGTTCGGTAATTGGCCCTCTGTACTTGAGTGGATGAGAAAGTTCTCGTTATAGGAGCAGAATCAGGCCATTCATTCCATCAAGTCTACTCTGCCATTCAATCAAGGCGGATCTATCTTTCCCCGTGCTCCTGCCTTCTCCCCAGAAGCCCTGACACCCTTACTAATCAAGAAAGTTGGATAACATACAACTAATATGAACGGGTGATCTATGGTTAGCATTGACTCGGAGTGCCGAAGGGGCTGGTTCCATGCCGTTTCTCCATAACTACTGCAAGACATACGGCAATATGTACACACTCATAAACAGTTGGTCTAAATCCTGAATGATTCGTCAGATAATAAATGTATTGGTTTCTCTCACAAATTCCTTTAATAGAGGGTGGTACGGTGAGGCAGTGGCAGAGTTGCTGCCTTACAGTGCTATAGATCCGGGTTTGATCCAGATGCTCTCTGTACAGAGTTTGTACATTCTCTCTGTGACCGAGTGGGTTTGTTCCGGGTGCTCCGGTTTCCTCCCACACTCCAAAGATGTACAGGTTTGTAAGCTAATTGGCTTCAGTAAAAATTGTAAATTGTCCCTAGATTGCAGGATAGTGCTAGTATACTGGGTGATTGCTGGCTAGTGTGAACTTGATGGGCTGAAGGGCCCGTTTCCATGATGTATCTCAAAACGAAACTAAACATATGGCAATATGTACATACAGATGAACTGTTAATCTAAATCCTGAATGATTTGCTTCGAGCACAAATATTTGCTTCTAGCACAAATTTCTTTAACAAATGCCATTTTATTATGAATTTAATATAATAACTCTAACCACTGATATTTGATCAGGAAATGACCGTGAAGGATTAAATGGTTAATAGCATGTTCACATCTGCCCATTGCAATCCATGTGTCTGTAATTTGGATAAGATCCTGATGTTGTTGACACTTTGAGTTCTGCACCATTATATGGTGATGAAGTGGGTGCGATGCATTACTTTGGAAAAACCAGAACAAATGCTGCATCAAAATTCCATTAAATCCAAACCATTCGTCTATAAAAAAGAAGAATATGTTCCATATTTTGGTAAATGTGAAGCGGGACACGAATTGTCAAGCAAAGAACTCTTTGTTAGTAATACACAGTACTGCTCCCAAAACCACAATGAGGGGCACCGGCGTTCCCAACCCTATATATACCCCAGGGGAGCCCCGTGATCCACTGTTCCCGCCAAACCAAGTCACGTGACCTAACCGCTAGAGCCGAGGGTTCGCACCATGCGTGGCTAACCACCAGGGCCCGCCACAGGAACCCCCCCAGAACCAGAGGCACAGAACCGAAAGGGAAGAGGAATGAGGCATTGCCCCCTCACATCTACTAAAAGTGATTGCGCCCGCATGAAATCGGTGCGGAGCAATGTCTGGGACACGTCTGCAATGGTGATCGGCAAGGTAAAGATTCAAAGATGAGCAGGCTAGTGCGGACGCCGTAAGTTCGTATGGTGCTTACCACCATGGTCGTATGGTCGTATGGTCGTATCAGCAGTTAACGAGGGCCCCCGCTTCCCTGAACGAGTGTCCGCCCCCGATGGGGGCAAAATGCTGATTTCTGCCCCTGTGTCCACCAGGAATAGTCGACCTGAGTTCCGGTCCCCAGCATATTAGCAGTGTATCTGGCCGACCGCTGAGGAGGTTACTGGCGGCCGGCACCGGCATTTCCCGGAAACGAGCAGGGCGAGTGGCATTGGCGGGCCGCTGAACCCCAGCGTTGGTGGGAGAAGCACCACTTCCTCTTACCGGCTTCTCCTGGAGCGAGAGCTGTGCCCCCCTGTGCCTGCCAAGGCGCTGTCGACACCCGATCCAGCGAAACTCCACCCTGTCGCTTGTCCAGCCACAACTCGTCGGCGGGTTCTGCTGGCGGATGTCATCCGGCAACTGCTCCAGGAAGGTGTATTCAAAGAGCAGGCAGGGCTGGTGGCCATCTATGAGCATGAGCATTTCGCTCATGAGGAGTGATGGCTTATGGTCGCCGAGCCCACCCATGTGGAGGAGCCGCGCCACTCAATCCAGGCGGCTGAGCCAGAAGGTGCGGAGAAACAGCGCTTTGAGGCCTTCGTACTCATTAGTCGCTGGCGGGTCGCGCAAGTAAGGCACCAAGCGACTGGCCGTCTCCTGGTAGAGCGCAGCAACGACATAGAAGCAGCGGGTATCGTCGGCTGTGATCCTGCGGATGTGGAATTGAGCCTTGGCCTGCCGGAACCACACCTGGGGCTGCGAGGTTGAGCCTATATTGGACTGTTGGGGTCACCAATGAAGCGGGACACGAGTTGTCAAGCAAATAATTATTTATTAGTAATGCACAATACAGCTCCCAAACCCACAACGAGGGGCACAGCATTCCAAACCTTATATATACCCCAGGGGAGCCCCGTGACCTGCTCCTCCTGTCAAACCAAGTCACGTGACCGAACCCTTGGAGCCGAGGGTTCGCACCACTCGTGGCTAACCACCAGGGGCCGCCACAGTGCTTATTATGAGCAAATTAAAAAATGTATGTGGATTACAGCATCAGAGTTATTAAAGATGCTTAAATATGGAACACAGGGTGAAAATGAATCTTTAAATGAAACCAAATTAATGATAAATGTTGGAAAAAGGCAGCATGGTGATGCAGCGGTAGAGTTGCTGCCTTACAACGCCAGAGACCCGTGTTTGAACCTGACTACGGCTGCTGTCTGCACGGAGTTTGTACACTCTCCCTGTGACCGCGTGGGTTTTTCCCGGGTGCTCCGGTTTCCTCCCACACTTCAAAGACGTACAGGTTATAGGTTAATTTGCCTTCGGTAATTGTAAATTGTCTCTAGTGTTTAGGATAGGGCTAGTATACAGGAATCGTTGGTCGGCGAGGACGCAGTGGGCCGAATGGCCTCTTTCCACGTTATATCTCCAAATTAAACTAAAACGGAAAGAGGAAATACAGAGAGAGGAAAGATCAACCTACCAAAATATCCTAAAGTAGTTGCCTTTTTATTTATGTCAGTAGCAAATCCTTAAACACACTTAACAAGATCGAACAGCACCACAGGAGACAATGTTTAAATCAGCATACCCTGCACATATAAACAAGGAAAAATGCCAATTCTCAGCCTAACACTTTATGGTGGGGAGTTTATCAGTGTGCTGGAAAAACTCTGACGTATATATTATATATTAAAGGTTAAAAAGGACAATCACTGGCAACTGCTTGCGATTTCATTTAATCTGATCTAAATTTAAAAGGATTGAGTACCTTTGGATGACCTGTTTGTATATCTTACCTCTTGGAGAATTAATTACTTTAAACATCCAAGACATACTGTATGTTGCAGCGATTTTGTAATCGGTAAAATGAATAAACTGCAATGTTAATAAGCCAATGGAATTATTTGTACATAAAGAAAAGCTGGCAGGTTAAAAGTCTGCTTCTGTGAACCCTATCACAATAGCCTTAATATCCACCAGTGCAGGCAGATTTCAATTTAACATCCTATCTGAAAGAAATATCCTTGTTCACGAGTTACCCTCTTAGTACTAAATTGTATGACAACATAGATCATAAAGTCGAATCCCACACACAGCTATGATACCATCTATGGACCCTTTAATGAAAAACCATAGGGATTTATTGAAGATATTAATTCCTCAACAATGGTTTTGAAGTGAAGCTAATTTTCGTTGGAATTCTCTTCCTTTACTCTTGCAGGAGTAGTTCTACATTAGGCAGCATAGTGGCGCAGCGGTAGAGTTGCTGCCTCACAGCGACAGAGACCCTGATTCGATCCTGACTACGGGTGCTGTCTGTACGGAGTTTGCATGTTTTCCCCGTGACCATGTGCATTTTCTCCGGGTGCTTCGTTTTCCTCCCACACTCCAAAGGCGTGCGGGTCTGTATGTTAGTTGGCTTCTGTAAATTGTCCCTAGTGTGTAGGATAGTGCTACTGTACTGGGTGATCACTGGTCGGTGCGGACTCGGTGGAACGAAGGGCCTTGTACCATGAGAATCTCTAAAGTGTAAAGTGAAGTTGGAAGTATTTCTAATGTCGAAGTTTAAAACTCAATTCCAAGCCTAAAAGCTAACATACAATTCTCACTCAACTGAGTGATAAATTACTTGATTTAGTTCCTTCATTGAACCAGTGATCTAAATGTGTATCCATCTCTATCTGCCAGGATTCAGGTGGAGACAATGCCTCTCCATTTCTCTAAAGATGATTAACTAGAGTGAAAATACAGTAGAAACAAGGAACTCCAGATCTGGTTTACAAAGAAGGACACAAAGTGTCGGTGTAACTCAGAGGGTCTGCAGCAGATCTGGAGAACATGGATTGATGACATTGCCAGTCGGGACCTTCTTATATAGTTACCTTATATGTACTAATTATTTCATATATATACTAATACATAGTTATCAATAAGGTTTAGTTTAGCTTAGATACAGCATGGAAACAGGCATCTTCTGCCCACTGAGTCCACGCCAACCATCTGCACACTAGTTCTATGTTATTCTACCTTCACATTCTACACTGGGGGCAATTTACAGAAGCCAATTAACCTAGAAACCAACACATCTTTAGAATGTGGTAGGAAACGAGAGCACACAGAGAAAAACCACGCGGTCACAGGGAGAACGTACAAATTCCGTAAAGACAGTACGCGAGGTTAGGATCTGGCACTACGAGCATATAAAGCAAACAATAATAGTGCAAAGACAAAAACAGTGCCCCAAGTCAATGTAATTCTGACCTCATTTGGAGGTTGTAGTGTCTAACAACCTGATGGTTGTAGGAAAGAAGCTGCTCCTGAACCTGGATGTTATAGTTTTCAGGCTCCTGTACCTTCATCCCAGTGGCAGGAGTGAAATGTGAGCATGGCCAGGCTGATTCCATGACACTGGCTCCTGATGAGGCAGCTGGCTCCTCGTCTCCATATTAAATGGTTGAACTTTTCTTCTGAAATCTGATCCTCTGTTCTATCACAAAACAAAAACATCCCCTCCATCCCGATCCTGTCAAGCCTCCTCTTACATCTTACACATTTTATATGATCATCTCTTATTCTTCCCAGCCCCAATTAGTATAGAAACAGGGAACTGCAGATGCTGGTTTACGCAAAATAGACCCAACGTGCTGGAGGAACTCAGCAGGTCAGGCAGCATCTCTGGAGAACATGGGTAGGTGTTGTTTTGGGTCAGGCCCTTTTTTAGACTGATCATTGTGGGGAGGGGAAGGAGAAAGCTTGGAGTGACAGGCCTGGCAGATCATAATTGAATGTGTGGGAAGGAACTGCAGATGCTGGTTTACACCGAAGATAGACACAAAATGCTGGAGTAACTCAGTCAGACACAGGCCAGAGATTAAAGCAGGTGTGAGACAGAAGGATTGAAGAGTTGCAGTTATGAAACTAGAGGAATAAATGTAGGAGAACGAGGAGGGGTGGGGGGGGGGGGAGGGAGAAATAGGCTCACAGTAGGTATAGGCCCAATCTTTCCTTATAAAACAACTCCTTCAAACCATTTTGTACTTCAATTCAAACACACCCTTCCTTAAAAAGTAAAACCAGTTCTTCAGAGTTAGGTCCAGAAGAATCTCTGGCTGAAGATCTCTGAATGGATGTGTCAGCATGATCTTAGCCTCTCAATATTATTCATGTTTCCGTGTAAAATAAGGTTTCAAGAGAAGAGACTTCCAATCACATTTTCTTATGTCATAAAACTTTCTGGTACCATTTAGCAAATGTTGAAATGCAGCCTATAAATGGCGGAGAAAGTCATAGCAGAAATCAAAGCTTTTATCATAATCTTTAGGAGGACCTTTGTTTGCAGTAGTCATTTTGCTGGTTTTATCTTTGCAATTTTTTACAATCAGCAACTTCATTATTTTGCCAATCATACTGGTTCCATTTGCTTTCCTTCCTTCTTTACAATTTACACATTGGGTGAAAATGCTAACTGTGAACAAACCGGAATTTAATGCATCTGTGAATCGACTCATTGCAATCAGTTTCTGATGTTATGCGCTATGATCTCATTCAGCCCTGATATGAAATTTATTATCCATACTGGTGGCCTTCTACATCTATAAGCCAGATGGTGCAAAAGAGAAAAAGCTGAAGTATAACTGAAGGGCGGCATGGTGGCGCAGCGGTAGAGCTGGCGCCTCACCGTGCCAGAGAGCCAGGATCGATCCTGACCTCGGCTGCTGTCCTGGTGCAGAGTTTGCACGTTCTCCATGTGACCGCGTGGGTTTCCTCCTGGTGTTTTGCTTTCCACCCTCATCCCAAGGATTTGCAGGTCTGTAGGATAATCGCTCCACTGCAAATTGCCCCTAGTGTGCAGGGAGTGGATGTGAATCTACAAACCTGCAAGTGGGAGGAAACCAGAAAACCCACGTGGTCACAGGGAAAACGTACAAACTCCGTACAAACAGCTCCTGCAGTCGGGATCGAACCCGAGTCTCTGGCACTGTCAAACGGCAACTCGACCGCTGCGCCACTGTGACAACGTGACAATAATAAACTAAACTATTCAGACGTTCTGAAGTTCCTTCGCCCTCTGCTTCAGTAAAGGTTTTAATGTGTTCACTTTTACTGGCAGCAATAATTTCAAGTGATGATATTCTAATATCTAGTGGACAGGTACATGGATTGGACAGGTTTGGAGGGATATGGGCCAAATGCGGGCAGGTGGGACTAGTGTAGCTGGGATATGTTGGCCGGTGCGAGCAAGTTCGGCCGAAGGGCTTGTTCCTGTGCTGTATCATTCTATGACTCTATGACTAGCAATAAGGCAACGTATAATTCAAGTAACTTTATTCACGTTGTTAATTTTCAACGGTAGAGAGGGAGAAAGTCACAAATGGCTTAACTAACTGTGGACTGCCTCTACCCATTGTTTAATCTACTTTGCTTAAAAATATATCCTTATGGCATTATTGAGCAAACTAGTTTGTGGAGCAATTATTGAGCTGACAGTCAAATGATAAACTGTTTGAAGACTCTGTGCTAATGACCTTTTAACTACTGTTGTTAATTTAGCGCTCTCACACCCTCAGACGTCTTGTTGGCAATATTTACTGCTCGCTTATTTTGGCTCCAGAGTTTAATTGAATAAATTGAAATATACAATGTGGAAACAGGCCCTTCGGCCCGCCAAGCCTACGCCGATCATCGGTCACCCATTAACACTGGTTCTATGATATCCCCCTTTCTCATCCACTCTGGCCTGACTCCACTTATTCACAAGCCTTGTTCACCCTAAACCTAAACTGCCTGTAGCAGACCAAGAGCTTCAGAGTTTTGTTTAGTTTAGATTAGAGATACTGTGCGGAAACAGATGCGTCACCCCATCAAGTCAGCGCCGACCAGCGATCCTCGTACAATAGCACTATCCCACACACTGGGTACAATCTTCACCAAAGCAGGTTAATCTACAAACCTGCACGTCTTTGGAGTGTGGGAATAAACTGGAGCAGAACACCCGGAGAAAACCACGCGATCACGGGGAGAGCACACTGACAGCACCCATAGTCAGGATCGAACCCAGGTCTCTGGCACTATGGCAGCAACTCTACCGCTGCGCCACCGTACCATCCCTTCAAAAAAAAAAGAGAGCCTACAAAAACAATCAGGACTAAACACAGAATAGTAATTAAAGGACATAAAGTGCTGGTGTAACTCAGCTGGTCAGACAGCATCTCTGAAGAACCTAGATAGGTGACGTGGAAACAAAGAACTGCAGATGCTGGTTTATATTAAAGATAGACACAAAGTGCTGGAGTAACTCCGTGGGTCAGGCAGCATCTCTGGAGGCAAAGTATAGGTGAAGAAGTATCTTGACCTGAAACATCATCTATCCTTTTCATCCAGAGATGCTGTCTGACCCACTGAGTTACTCCAGCACTATATATCTATCTTTAGTATAAAGCAGCATCTGCAATTATTTGTTTCTACTGCAGTTTCTTGAGTAAGGGATTTGAGAAATAAATCATATATATATGATAAAATTTGCCAAGAAAATGTCACTTTGCAATGGAGTTGTTCACAGCCACAACAGCAATTGCCTTCATTTAGGCCGCCCATGGGTTTAATTTTCAACTGTGTTAATCAGAGAATTGGGACATCTACAACATAATGATTTAGGTCACAGTCTACCTTGGACCTTGTCACGTAATCTTACAAAATGAAAATGTACATGCTAATTCTGCGCAAGCTAATTGGCACAAATTTATCACCTGTCCTTGGGATACTCATGAATATTATGCAAGTAAAATGAACAGAACACAGAGAGATAAATAACCCTAGGCTTGTGATTCTCTTTGAACAGAGCGGAGAAGTATTTTATTTATTTCTAACAACAGCACGGTATTCCAGAAGATTTGGACTTCAAAAATCTCTAGCATGTTATTATTCAGACTTTTAGTTCAGACCGATAATTAGAACAGATTCCCTCTCAATCAGTGTCAGTGAGACCGAGCTTACATTCTGCACACAACACAAAGGTGAAAAGGAAATGCCTAAAGCAGTAGTTCTTGCAATCTGTTCCTTTACTTTTAAAAGCATTAATCACTATTCTTTGTAGAAACAAAGAACTTCACATGCAGGTCGATACACAAAAGGACACAAAGTGCTGGAGGAATTCAGCAGGTTTGAAGAAGGGTCTCAACCTGAAATGGCACCTATCTATACTGTAGATAGACAAAAATGCTGGAGTAACCCGTCGGGTCAGACAGCATCTCCGGAGGAAAAGGATAGGTGATGTTTCAGATTGGGACCCTTTAGTCAGAAACATCACTTATCCATGTTCTCCAGAGACGCTGCCTGACCCGCTGAGTTACTCCAGCACTTTGTGTCCAACTCAAGTACAGTTTTCCACATTTGTTTTTTAAGGCCAACGTTTTCTATATATTTTTTTGTGTCTTTTTTTTTAGTTTTTCCATTTGTTTCGCTGTTCACTGCTCAGATTTTTATTAAATAAGTAATGAGGTGTGCATTTCACTCAACTCTTAATTGCTCACTATGTTTGGTCAATGGAGATCGCAGTTGCCGGTTTTCTTTCTCTTGCCTGTGAAGAAATCTCCTGTACTTTCATATCTTTCCCGTTGTGTTAAAGCTGACAATTGCACATTAATCACATGCATACTGATTCACTGCTGCGCCACCGACAACTAATCGCTGTCTCACAGCACTGAGGGTGGAGATACAGACTAATACAGATATTAATCCCAAGGCCCACACAAGGGAAAAATAAGCACCCTCACCCATTGAATGACATCTTTATGCCCCATCTTATTTTGTTGCTAAAGGCCAAGCTCATTTTTATTGCATGCATTCTTGATTATGCGAGTAATAGTGATTACTTTCACCCCCACCCCCCTGTGATTTATGTGGCTGGTGTTGATTGTGTCCAGATACATGTTGATGTGCTTATTCCCTCTACACCCATGACTAGTGTGGCCAGGTGCAAGGGTGGCACAGTGGTGCAGCAGTTGAGTAGCTGCCTTACAGCGCCAAAGACCCGGGTTCGATCCTGATGTGTCGGGAGTGGATAGAAACATAGAAATGAGGTGCAGGAGTAGGCCATTCGGCCCTTCGAGCCTGCACCGCCATTCAATATGATCATGGCTGATCATCCAACTCAGTATCCTGTACCTGCCTTCTCTCCATACCCCCTGATCCCTTCAGCCACAAGGGCCACATCCAACTCCCTCTTAAATATGGCCAACGAACTGGCCTCAACCACCTTCTGTGGCAGAGAATTCCACAGATGAGGAAGTGGGATAACGTAGAGTTGCTGTGAAGAGGTGATTGATGGTCGCGTGGATTCGGTGGACCGAAGGGCCTGTTTCCCAGCTGTATCCCTAAACTAAAGAGAGACAGAAAAATCTGGAGTAACTCAGCGGGTCAGGCAGCATCTCTGGAGAAAAGGAATTGGTGACTTTTCAGGTTGAGACCCTTCTTCAGACCATAAACTAAACTTTTTATAGGTCGGGAGGTGAATAATCAAAGGACAGGGAAATAAGTAACTGGTTGAAGAGCAATTTATTCAGAAATGTTTTAACTTAGCAGAGGGAATTAGAAAAAGATTTGAAAGGGAGACATTTCATAAAGCATGAATTGCAACTCAGAAAAATGTTTCAAAGAGTTAACACAACCATAATGGTCTAATCGGCCTCCTTTTAACTTGATTAAGAAAACAACCTTGGTAGACTTAGTTCAAAGTAGTTCACCGAGTCCCCAGGGTTTCCTCCCTCACTCCAAAGATGTACAGGTTTGTAGGTTAATTGGCTTTAGGCAAAATAGAAAATTGTCCCTCATACATAGGATAATGCTATTGTACGGGGTGATCGTTGGTCACGTGCAGTCTTGGTGGGCCAAAGGGCCTGTTTCCATGCTGTATTTTTAAACTAAATTAAATTAAATTAAAGGTAATACTAAACTATAGAATATGTAGGAGGATAGACACAAAATGCTGGAGTAACTCAGCGGGTTAGGCAGCATCTCTGGAGAAAAGGAATAGGTGATGTTTTTGGTGGAGACACTTCTTCAGACCCTGTAAACTAAAGAATACATTGCTTATAATTCCTTATTATTTTAATTTGCAGATCAAATGTGCAATGTTTGTACATTCAGAAGGTCAGTGTAGGGCTGAGTGTAAATTAGAAAAAAAATTACCATTCCGAAATCATCTTTCCTCCTCATAATTCCAAAAGGTTATGGTCTTGAAATTGCAATTGTACATGTGCATTGGGTGATAAAATTTTATTGGAAAACCAATCACCTTATCTAGACTGTGTGTAGCCCAATGTTTGTGATTTTGCAGTTAGTAATAAAATAGGTCTATTAACATATTTCTACGTGTTGCTAAATGGAAACTTTGCTTTAAAAAATCAGTGCATAAAACCTCCACACGGCTCCTCATTGGTTTTGTGGAAGTGGCCATAGGATATATTCTGGATAACTCATAATAAATAATCTTCTATATGAAGCATGCAAGGAACCAGCATTGTTTCAGTATTCCGGCAACTATTTTGCCTCAGTGCAAGAAGGAAATAAAGTGGAAGAGTTGCTGCCTCGCAGCACCAGAGGCCAGGGTTCGATCCTGACTATGGGTGCTGTCTGTATGGAGTCTGTGACAGCATGGGTTTTCTCCAGGTGCTCCAGTTTCCTCCCAAACTCCAATGACATGTAGGTTTGCAGGTTGATTGTAAATTGTCTTTAGATTTTAGACATTAGACTTAAGAGATAAAGCATGGAAACAGGCCCTGCGGCCCACCGAGTCTGCACTGACCAGTGATCACCCATTCATACTAGTTCTATGGTATCCAACTTTCTCATCCAGTCATTTGGCGTCCCTAGTGTATAGGATGTTAAAGTGGAAAAACAAAGAACGTGCTGGTCGGTGCGGACTCGGTGGGCCAAAGAGCCTTTCTCTATGCTGTATCTTTCTAAAGTCTAGTATGAATGGGTGTTCGATGGTCGACGTGGACTCGGTAGGCCGAAGGGCCTATTTCCACGCTATATCTCTCTAAAGTCTAATGTGAATGGGTGATTGATGGTCAGCATGGAGTCGTGGGCCGAAGGGTCTGTTTCCATGCTGTGTCTCTAAACTAAAAAAATTCTAAAACTCTAAACCTCAAAGATAACATTTCAGAATAGAATAAGAGTGTGAGTTAAGTGGGGTGATACTTTAGGCACTGTCCCACTTACGTGTCCTTGACACGCAAATTACGCGACCTCGTCGTTGCGTTGAGGCGCACGGGCATCGTGTGGCCACACAGGGCCGGTCCCACTGAGAAGCGCAGAGGGGTATGTAGTTGTGCGCGGTATCGTGCGGCGTTCTGGGATTTTGTACCAAACAAAATCTTCGCGTGCCACCGGCCTGTCGCGTAACTGACGGCCAACGTGGGACAGGCCCAAGACCCTGGTGCGACGCAACGTCTCACCTCTAACAGCAGCAGAAGCAGGCAAACGATCGTCAAACTCAGCCTGGGGATCACGGCCGTTGCGGATCCGGATCCGGATCCGCCCCCACTTCTACTCCCAGAGCGGGGCCAAGAAAATTGAAAATAGACACAAAATGCAGGAGTAACTCAGCGGGATCGGCAGCATCTCTGGAGAGAAGGAATGGATGATGTTTCGGGTCAAGTCCCTTCTTTCAGACTGAAGATGGGTCTCGACCTGAAACATCACCCATTGCTTCTCTCCAGAGATGCTGCTGGTCCCGCTGAGTTACTCCTGCATTTTGTGTCCATCTTCAAATGACGTCACGCGCTCCAGACGGCTGTGTGGGCGCATGAAGACGCGCGCGACCTTCGCGGGACCGTTGCGCCTCAACGCGACGACGAGGTCACGTAATTAGCGTGCCAAGGACACGTAAGTGGGACAGGGGCTTTTATATCCTGCAGCTATCCAGCTAACCTCATGGCTTACTGTAGACCAAGGCGGTGAACCAGCTGGGATCCATTCTCTTTGTTAACTAAATGTGGCCACACTAATTAGTCGACAGGATGATAGAAACGGGTTGGATCATTGCCCAGTTGTAAGCTCCAGCTTTCACTGTGTTGCCACTGCAATATGTTCAAAGTACTTGTAGAGCAAGGCTTGGACTGGCTCAAGATGATAGCAGTAATCAAAAGCTATCCCTCTAGTTGACAGGTAAAGTGTCATTGATATATGTCGGCAGCTTCCTGGGTGTCATTCCCATAATGAAGAAAAGTTGTTGTTCCTGCCTCACTGGCCCATGCAATATTGCACCCTGTAACAGCTTCATTCTCAAACAGTCAGGTGGAAACTGGCTAGTATTTATCTTTTGTAGAAACATAAAGTATGAAAAACAAATTACTGCACTTTAAATCTGGATTGTAAGATCCAGAGAGTCGTGATCTATCAACTCACGTTTTATTTGTAGTAGACTATAGGTGGCAGCATGCTGGCTTAGCGGTAGAGTTGCTGCCTTACAGTGCCAGGGACCCAGGTTTGATCCTGACTCGGGTGCCGTCTGTACGGAGTTTGTACGTTCTTCCTGTGACCCGCATGAGTTTTCTCCGGGAGCTACGGTTTCCTCCCACACTCCAAAGACGTACAGGTTTGTAGGTTAATTTGGCTTAGTAACAATTGTAAATTGTCCTTAGTGTGTAGGACAGTGCTAGTGTATGGGAATCGCTGGTCGGCGTAGACTTGGTGGGCTGAAGGGCCTATTTCCATGCTGTACCTCTAAACTAAACTAAACTTTAGAGATACTGCATGGAAACAGTCCCTTCGGCCCACCGAATCAACCCCCACCAGCGATCATCCCGTACACTAGCACTATCCTACTCACGAGGGACAATTTAACAACTTACCAAAGCCAATTAACCTACAAAGCGTTACGTCTTTGGAGCGTGGGAGGAAACTGAAGCACCCGGAGAAAACCCTCGTGGTCACAAGAAGAACTTAAAATTCCATACAGACAGCACCCATAGTCAGGATCGAACCCAGGTCTCTGGCGCTGTGCGGGAGCGGCTCTACCACTGCGCCACTGGCCAACATTGATATGTTTGACCTCCTCAACAATGAAGGAGGTGTTTGTCAGCACAGTGGTACAACTTTCTCTCAACTAAACTTTCCTCAGTTAGGCAGACAAAAAATGCTGGCGAAACTCAGCGGGTGAAGCAGCATCTATGGAGAGAAGGAATAGGTGGCGTTTCAGTTAGGGATGCCATTAATCAGAGGACAGGGAAATAAGTAACTGGCTAAAGGTGAGTTAAAGAGAAATTTGCTCAGAAGGTTGTATGTCCGAACTAAACTATCCTACGAGATCCCCTGGTTGCCAACCATTTCAACTACCTTTCCCCTTCCCAATCCCACACTGACCTTTCTGTCCTGGGCCTCCTCCATTGCCAGAGTGAGGCCACGTGAAAACTGGATTCTGATTCTGATTTTATTGCTTGTCATTCGAACCTCAGAGAGGCTCGAACGAAACTCCGTTTCTACAAGCCATACAAATAAACAAACAGAACAATACATAGAAAAACATGCAAACAATTAAATTCACACAAACATCCATCACAGTGGATCCCTCCTCACTGTGATAGAAAACATAGAAATTAGGTGCAGGAGTAGGCCATTCAGCCCTTCGAGCCTGCACCGCCATTCAATATGATCATGGCTGATCATCCAACTCAGTATCCCGTACCTGCCTTCTCTCCATACCCTCTGATCCCCTTAGCCACAAGGGCCACATCCAACTCACTCTTTAAATATAGCCAATGAACTGGCCTCAACTACCCTCTGTGGCAGAGAGTTCCAGAGACTCACCACTCTCTGTGTGAAGAAAGTCTTTCTCATCTCGGTCTTAAAAGGATTTCCCCTTATCCTTAAGCTGTGACCCCTTGTCCTGGACTTCCCCAACATCGGGAACAATCTTCCTGCATCTAGCCTGTCCAACCCTTAAGAATTTTGTAAGTTTCTATAAGATCCCCTCTTAATCTCCTAAATTCCAGAGAGTATAAACCGAGTCTATCCAGTCTTTCTTCATAAGACAGTCCTGACATCCCAGGAATCAGTCTGGTGAACCTTCTCTGCACTCCCTCTATGGCAATAATGTCCTTCCTCAGATTTGGAGACCAAAACTGCACGCAATACTCCAGGTGTGGTCTCACCAAGACCATGTACAACTGAAGTAGAACCTCCCTGCTCCTGTACTCAAATCCTTTTGCTATGAAAGCTAACATACCATTCGCTTTTTTCACTGCCTGCTGCACCTGCATGCCTACTTTCAATGACTGGTGTACCATGACACCCAGGTCTCGCTGCATCTCCCCTTTTCCCAATCGGCCACCATTTAAATAATAGTCCGCTTTCCTGTTTTTGCCACCAAAGTGGATAACCTCACATTTATCCACATTATACTGCATCTGCCAAAACATTTGCCCACTCACCCAGCCTATCCAAGTCACCCTGCAGTCTCCTAGCATCCTCCTCACAGCGAACACTGCCCCCCAGCTTAGTGTCATCCGCAAACTTGGAGATATTGCCTTCAATTCCCTCATCCAGATCATTAATATATATTGTAAATAGCTGGGGTCCCAGCACTGAGCCCTGCGGTACCCCACTAGTTACTGCCTGCCATTGTGAAAAGGACCCGTTTACTCCTACTCTTTGCTTCCTGTTTGCCAGCCAGTTCTCTATCCACATCAAATACTGAACCCCTAATACGTATGCTTTAAGTTTGTATACTAATCTCTTATGTGGGACCTTGTCGAAAGCCTTCTGGAAGTCCAGATATACCACATCCACTGGTTCTCCCTTATCCACGCTACTAGTTACATCCTCGAAAAATTCCACAAGATTCGTCAGACATGATTTACCTTTTGTAAATCCATGCTGACTTTGTCCAATGATTTCACCACTTTCCAAATGTGCTGCTATCCCATCTTTAATAACTGACTCTAGCAGTTTCCCCACTACCGATGTTAGACTAACTGGTCTGTAATTCCCCGTTTTCTCTCTCCCTCCCTTCTTAAAAAAGAGGGGTTACATTTGCTACCCGCCAATCCTCAGGAACTACTCCAGAATCTAAAGAGTTTTGAAAGATTATCACTAATGCATCCACTATTTCCTGAGCTACTTCCTTAAGTACTCTGGGATGCAGCCTATCTGGCCCTGGGGATTTATCGGCCTTTAATCTATTCAATTTACCCAACACCACTTCCCGACTGACCTGGATTTCACTCAATTCCTCCTTTGACCCACAGTCCCCTGCTATTTTCAGGCAGATTATTTATGTCTTCCTTAGTGAAGACGGAACCAAAGTAGTTATTCAATTGGTCCGCCATATCCTTGTTCCCCATGATCAACTCACCTGTTTCTGACTGCAAGGGACCTACATTTGTTTTAACTAACCTCTTTCTCTTCACATATCTATAAAAACTTTTGCAGTCAGTTTTTATGTTCCCTGCCAGTTTTCTTTCATAATCTATTTTTCCTTTCCTAATTAAGCCCTTTGTCCTCCTCTGCTGGTCTCTGAATTTCTCCCAGTCCTCTGGTATGCTGCTTTTTCTGGCTACTTTGTACGCATCATCCTTTGCTTTGATACTATCCCTGATTTCCCTTGTTATCCACGGATGCACTACCTTCCCCGATTTATTCTTTTGCCAAACTGGGATGAACAATTTTTGTAGTTCATCCATGCAGTCTTTAAATGTCTTCCATTGTATATCCACCGTCAACCCTTTTAGAATTAATTGCCAGTCAATCTTGGCCAATTCACGTCTCATACCCTCAAAGTTACCTTTCTTTAAGTTCAGAACCATTGTTTCTGAATTAACAATGTCACTCTCCATCCTAATGAAGAACTCAACCATATTATGGTCACTCTTGCCCAAGGGGGCACGTACAACAAGACGGCTAATTACCCCTTCCTCATTACTCAAAACCCAGTCTAAAATAGCCTGCTCTCTCGTTGGTTCCTCTACATGTTGATTTAGATAACTATCCCGCATACATTCCAAAAAATCCTCTTCCTCAGCACCCCTGCCAATTTGATTAACCCAATCTATATGTAGATTGAAGTCACCCATTATAACTGTTTTGCCTTTGTCGCACGCATTTCTAATTTCCTGATGGAAGGCAAAGTTCTTCTCTCTCCCCCGCACCATCTCTCTCCCGATGTCGAAGCCCCAGGCGGGCGGTGTTAAGTCCCATGTCCATTGAGGCCGCGCCGGGTGATGTACGGCCCGCTCCAGGCCCAAAGTCACAAAGTTGGAGCCCCCGGCGGGCGCTGGAATGTCCCGCAGCCATTAAAGCCGCGCCGGGCGATGCTCGGCCCCGCTCCAGGTCGTTCCAACCCCGCGACACGGGCTGGAGAAGTTGTGTTGCGGAGCTCCGGAGAGCGGTCTCCCACCCGGACCCGCGAGCTCCCGACACCCCAACAGTCCACCGTCAGCAATCTGCAGCTGGAGCCGGAGCCGGAGCCCCGGAGTCGGGCCGGAGCTGGAGCCGGAGCTGGAGCTGGAGCCGGAGCTGGAGCCGGAGCTGGAGCTGGAGCTGGAGCCCCGGAGTTGGAGCTGGAGCCGGAGCCGGAGCTGGAGCCCCGGAGCTGGAGCTGGAGCCGGAGCTGGAGCCGGAGCCGGAGCTGGAGCCCCGGAGTCGGGCCGCAGCGGCCACCCACCACCGCTCCCCACGCTCCGAGGCCGGCCAGCCCCACGACGGTAAGCTCTCAGCTCCGCGACTGGAGCCCCCAGGTCGTCCCGGTCGGAGGCCGCTCCACGGCACCAGGCCCCAACGACAACGGAGACCTGACAGGGAAAAAGTCAGGTCTCCCGTGCAGGGAAGAGATTAAAAATGTTTCCCCCTTCCCCCCCCCCCCCCCCCCCCCCCCCCCCCCCCCACCCCCCCACATATACACAGTTAGAAAACAATACAAAAAAAACACAAACAACTACATTTAACTAGACAAAAAACAAAAAAAGACAGACAGGCTGTAGGGGCCGCTGCAACGTCAGTCGCGCTCGCCCACCTCACATGCAGCACCTCACATTACAACCCAGCGGTTTGAACATTGAATTCTCTAATTTCAAGTAACTTCATCTTACACTCCATTTCCCTCCCCCTCCCTCCTTGCCCCCCTTCCTCCACCTTAGTCATGTTACCAGTTCCGCAGATCTCCACATAGTTTCACTTGAGATCACACCTTCCTGAGCCAACCATGGGTCTACCAGGCACCACCCTGCCTGAGGTAATTTGTGGCTGGCCCTGAATGGACTTTTCTCATCTCCAGTTATTCACCTCACAGTCCACCCCACCCCACCCCCCACATGTCCTAGTTTCAGTCTGAAGAGGGGTCCCAAACTGAAATGTTACCTATTTTCTTTCTCCAGAGATGCTGTCTGACCCACTGAGTTATCCCAGCACTTTGTTTTGTTTTTAGTTTAGAGATATAGCATGGAAACAGGCCCTTCGGCCCACCAAGTCCGCACCGACCAGCGATCCCCGCACAATAACAGTACCCTACACACACAGGGGACAATTATGTATTTACAACAAGCCAATTAACCTACAAAGCTGTACGTCTTTGGAGTTTGGGAGGAAACCGAAGATCTCGGAGAAAGGCCACGCAGGTCACAGGGAGAATGTGCAAACTCTGTACAGACAGCACCCATAGTTAGGATCGAACCCGGGTCTTTGGCGCTGTACGGCGGTAGCTCAACCGCTTTGCCACTTTTAAGCTAAACCCCACTCTGCTTTTCCTTTGCAGCCTTAATTATGTAACATTGCATGTTACCATTTTAAATGCAAAGATAATGTGCTTTTGTGCTGTTAAGTCGATTGTGAGAAGCAATTCGATCTCCAAAAGCACAATCTAGAATCCAGCATTTTCAATTCTTAGCTGCAGTAACTGCACCTTTAAAGACCTATACTTAGAGAGTCGTGAAACAGTATGTGAGATATTTACTAGTGCTAGGCCATCATTTACAGTAACATCAAACATTTGGACAGCCTCATCATGGGTTATAAATAACCCAGGTCATGTCCTTGATGGGTGAAATATTACAAACAGCTAGCCCCAGGGACTATAAATTGCAAAGGAAAAATAATTTGTTTACCTGATATTTGATAATCAAATGCTGTTCTACATGGTGTCCTCTGGAAAAAAAAAACATGGAATGGTTATTGTGATTTCATTACAATCTGATGTATCATCAAAATGCTGAATAACATCCAGTCATTCATTATTTACAATAAGCAATAAATTAAATGTTGTAGCTTTGCATGCTTAATACATTTTTATAAATGTATAATTGTAGTCCAAACTGATTTGTCAGATGTTTGCTGTATGGGTATTGTTAAAAGCTGCAAAGGAGGATGTATCGTTGTAGATAGACACAAAAAGCTGGAGTAACTCAGCACGACAGGCAGCATCTCTGGTGAGAAGGAATGGGTGGTGTTTCAGGTCGAGACCCTTCGGGTCTAAAGAAGGGCCTAGACCCAAAACATCACTCATTCCTTCTCTCCAGAGATGTTGCCTGTCCCGTTGAGTTATTCCAGCTTGTTGTGTCTATCTTTGGTTTAAACCAGCATCTGCAGTTCCTTCTTACACATGTATCATTGTAACCTGGCAGACCCTAATTGCTGCAGTAATTAACAACTTGTAGTCAATACCTAATACACGTCCACCACCAATGTTCCGGCAACTGGTGGACAAGCACCTCCTTTAATCCTGACAAAATTAAGAGAGTGCACTTCAAATCCCTCTAGGAACTCCATTCGGCCCATCAAGGCTGTTCTACAATTCGATCACGGCTGATCAATTTTTCCCTCTCAACCCCATTCTCCCTTCTCTCTTTAACCTCTAATCCCCCTTACTAATCAACAACCTGTCAATCTCCGCTTTAAAAATACCCAATGTCTTGGCCTCCACAGCTGTCTGTGGCAATGAATTCCACAGATTCATGACCCTCGGCCTAAAGAAATTCCTCCTCATCTTCAGTTTAAAAGTATGTCCTTTTATTCTGATGTTGAGCCTTCTGGCCCTAGACTTTCCCACTACCGGAAAAATCTTCTCCATATCCACTCTATCTAGTCCTTTCATTATATGGTAGGTTTCAATGAGGTCCGCCATCATCCTTCTAAACTGCAGCGAGCAGAGGCCTAGTGCCGTCAAACTCTCATCATACGTTAGCACAATCATCCCCGGGACCATTTTTGTAAACCTCCTGTGGAAGAGGAGAGCCCAACTGCTTTACTTCTGCCCTTCAGGGAAGGAAATCTGCCATTGGCATCTATTATACCACAAATGTAACTCAGAAAATCTGGTTCATAAGCATACAAAGTATCATAGTAATATGTTACAACAGAAAGAGAATAAAACCTGATGACATTTGGCAATGGCCATGGTTTCTGTGTGTGGCACAGTGGCACAGCTGGTCGAGCTGCTGCCTCACAATGCCAGAGGCCCGGGTTTGATCCTGACCTCAGGTGCAGTCTCCATGGAGTTTGCATGTTCTGCCTGCAACCACGTGAGTTCCTCTGTGTGCTCCGGTTTCCTCAAACATCCCAATGACGTATGGGTTTGCCTGTAAATTGGGCACTCACCACCTTCTATGAAAAAAAAAACACCCCACAAATCTCGTTTAAACTTTGCCCTTCTTGCCTTAAAGCTACGCCCTCTAGTATTTGATTTTTCCATTCTGGGAAAAAGATTTTGACTGTCTACCCTATCTATACGCTCAAGATTTTATATACTTCTATATCATATCATAACATGTAGTGCAAAAGCAAAATCAGGTTATCCAGTTGTAATTACTTTTAAAGTAGATAATGCATCAGAATTAAAAGATTTTTGAATTGAGTATGCATCATCGACACTGTTAATTCACGTCAATTTGTTTGCCAAATCTAAAAGTAACCAAATATTTAATTTTTTGATCAATATTTGCACAGTAATTGTGAATAAATTTGGGTGTTTAGTACTTTCCTCAAGTGTTTGTCTCACTGAAACTGCTTAGTTGTAGTTTAGTTTAGTTTATTGTCCCATATACCAAGGTACAGTGAAAAGCTTTTTCGTTATCCAGTTAGCAGAAAGACAATACATGATTGCAATTGAGCCGTCCACAGTGTACAGATAGAGGATAAAGGGAATAACGCAGAGTGCATGGTAAAGTCCAATGAAAGGTAGTCTGAGGGTCTCCAATGAGGTAGATGGTAGGACCGGATCGCTATCTAGTTGGTGATAGAGTGGTTCAGTTGCCTGATATCCACTGGGAAGAAACTGTCCCAGAATCTGGAGGTATGCATATTTATAAGCACAAAACGTAATATTAAACTGATCAAGCAGGCCAAGTTATTACAGCATATTACAACAGTAATATGCATTCAGACTATAAATAATTGAAGCAGAGGCCCTGGGTGGAACGGAAGACTAACTATGCAAACCTAGCTGCCTTCCTGGCAGGCAACACCACCTCTACAGAGAGCTAAGGTATAGAAAGGAGACCGAGATAAAAGGTGAGATTAGAAGCTTGCAATAAGACTTGCTAAGATTAATGCCAAGATTAGTTTCTCTGCTGTTTCAGTCAAGACTTGCTGGCATTAATCAGTGTCACTGAACAAATCTTTTTAACATCGCAAGATTCCCAAAGGTGCTGCACTGAAGTAGGATCAGACCAAACCTGACATGAGCTAAATCAGGTGATATTTGATGAGCAATCAAAAGCTTGATAAAAGCGAGAGGCATTGAGGAATGTTGTATAGATGAGAGAATAGAGGTGAACAAATGGGCACCATGTTATAGGAAAAATGTTGGAAAGGGGACAGAGAAGATTTACGTGGATGTTGCCAGGACTAGAGGGTCTGAGCTATAGGGAGAGTTTGAGCAGACTCAGACTCTATTCCTTGGAGTGTAGGAGGATGAGGGGTGATCTTTTGGAGGTGTACAAAGTTATGAGAGGACTAGATTGGGTTATTCGCACAGTCTCTTGGCCAGAGTAGGGGAATCAAGAACCAGAGGACATGGGTTTAAGGTGAAGGGGAAAGATTTAATAGGAATCCGAGGGGTAACACAGGGTGACGGGTATATGGAACAAGTTGCCAGAGGAGGCTGTGGAGGCAGGGACTATAGCAATGTTCAAGAAACAATTAGACAGGCACGTGGATAGGACAGGCTTAGAGGGGTATGGGCCAAACGCAGGCAGGTGGGAATAATGTAGACAGGGGATGTTGGTCGGTGTGGGGAAATTGGGTTGAAGGGCGTATTTCCACACTCTATCGCTCTGTTATGTTAAATTTTAGGAAAGGAATTAATGGAAACATAGAATTGCTCTAGCATGGAAGAACCCATTTGACCTGCTGAATCTGCACCAACTGTTAATAGTGGAGTTCCGTCAGTTTCTGTCTCACTCCTTTGCCAATGGCCTAACTAATTATTGTCTCGAAAGTGGCTGTTGATCATATTTTAAAGGCACTGACTGCTTCCCAGTCCCACAGATGTTGAGTTCTGACATACCACTACTCTGCAGGTGATTAAGCTTTCCCACGCATCTGGTCACCAAGTGCTGGAGTAATTCAGGTCGGCTCGGGACCCTTCTTGAGACCAGATATCCACACATCCCCTTGCACCTTTCAAACACATCATTTCAGGGCTCGACAATAAGAGACCATAATTTGAGGGGAATGGCTGGGAAGCAGGAAGGGTGGTGGTTTATACCAAAGATAGACACAAAGTGCTGGAGTAACTCAGCGGGTTGGGCAGCATGTCTGGAGAAAAGTATTGGTGATGCTTCGGGTTGGGATCCTACTTCAGACTGAAAGTAGGAGGTGGGGGGGAGGAGTTTAGTTTATTTTATTTTACTGTCACGTGTACCACGGTATAGTGAAAAGCTTTTTTGTTGCGTGCTATCCAGTCAGCAGAAAGAATATCCATGAGTGTACTGATTCCACCCACAGTGTACAGATATACGATATAGGGTATGACATTTAGTGCAGGGTAAATATAGTCCTCAGGACTCAAATGAGTTAGATGGGAGGTCAGGACCATTCTCTAGTTGTTGGTAGGACGGTTCAGTTGCCTGATAACAGCTGGGAAGAAACTGTCCCTAAATCTGGAGGAATGTGTCTTCAAACTTCTGTACCACTTGCTTGATCGGAGAGAGAAGAAGGGAGAGTGACCGGGGTGAGACTGGTCCTTGAGTATGGTTCAATGGTGCTTTTATTGTGACATGTAAGAAGTGCTAACACAGTGAAATTCTTTTCCATGCAAACAATCCAGTAAAGTATTGCCATAGCCTCAATCCTCGATTCTCAAGTATACAGAAATAGTCTACTCATCCCAAAGGCAAGATATGCCATATTTTGGCACCGTTTTCAAAGTCCACGCTCTAGTTCTGATGAGCGGTGCCTATTCCAGACAAGTCCCAGGCTGTTGTGGGCCTCCAGCTGTCGCCTTCCTTGAACATCACGCCCCTCTCCTCGCCCGTCCACTTTTTCTTCCCCGGGGGCACCTCCCTCAGCCAACCTCGAGAGTGTGGTAGGCTAGACGCTGGTTCCCTCTCCTCCCCTACCGGCCTCGCTCCTTGCCCACCACGATCCTGACCTTGAGCGCTGTCTGTGCAGAGTTTTTGCTCATACTCCCTGTGACAGGGTGGATTTTTATCCGGGTGGAATTATTTGCCACAGAAGGCTGTAGAAGCCAAGTCAGTGGATATTTTTGAGGAATAGATAGATTTTTTGATTAGTACAGGTGCCACATGGTTATAGGGCGAATGCAGGAGAATGGGGTTAGGAGGGAGAGATAGATCAGCCATGATTGAATGGCGGAGTAGACTTGATGAGCTGAATGGCCCAATTCTACTCCTATTCCTTATGGCCTTATGACCTTATGCTCCGGTTACCTCCCACACACAACGACGTGCGGGTTTGCAGGTTTATCCATAAAATTGCCCCTAGTGTGTAGGGAGTAGATGCGAAAGTGGGATAATGTAGATCTAGTGTGAACGGGTGATCGATAGTTGGTGTGGACTCATTGGGCCGAGTGGCCTGTTTCCATGCTGTCTCTCTAAACATCTCCTACTCGGTGGAAGCTGCAGGTCGTGGCGCCCGGAACCATCGATCACGTTGACCTTTTCAATCTACCGTCTGCACTCACTGCCACGTTGCCCCTGAACGTGGCTTTGTGTAAATTAGGTGCAGAGATTTATTATTCCAGTGGCCAACAGTTCACTTTCACAAGACTGCAGGGAATCAATATGTACATCCTGAAGGCTAGTTTTGCAGCAATTATAATAACCCCATAGACCAATAAACTGAGAAGCAGTTCGATTTTTGTTTTATTCATCCAACCTCTGGTAAACACGTTCTTTTTAAATAATGTTTTCTAATTAATAATCATATTTATTATGGTACTGTGGGCAGGATCCTGAGCAAGTCCAAGTGGGCAGTAATTGAAAAGATGTGTTGCTGTCCAAATACTATTGCACTCTCTTTGGGTCATCAAACTCCAGCTTGAAAACACGCACCTCCACATTCAGAGACAGTTTCTTCTCGGCTGTTATCAGACAACTGTTATAAGGAACCGTCCTCTCACCAACGAGAGAATGGTCTTGTCCTCCCATCTATCTCATTGGAGACTTTATCTTGCACTAAACATTATTCCCTTTATCCTGTATCTGTACACTGTGGATCGCTCGATTGTAATCATGTTTCGTCTTTCCGCTGACTGGACAGTACGCAACATAAAAAAGATTCCCACTGTACCTCAGTACACAAGACAATAAACAAAACTAAACCTTTACTGCCTAAACGAGACACGTGCTGGAACTTGATTTGAATGATTGTTGGTGGAAGACCCGTGAGGATGGAGACAGATCTAATATCAAGTCAAGTTTATTAAGTCAATTATTTATTAATATTAACTCAATATTAAACTATTATCAGGCAACGGAACCATCCTATCACCACCTAGAGTCCTGAGCTAGCATCTACCGCATCGGAAATGCCTCAAAATTGCTTGGAATGTTCTGTTGTTCCTCAGTTTCCTCGGATGAATCCTTTTATTGGTCTAAATGGACAACTAATTTAAAAATAGTTCTGCTACATATTTGATGGGTTATTGACTTCAACATTCATCCTTGTAATTCTAAATTCCTGTCAGCAACACCTAACCAAATCATCGTATTTTGGAGTGGAAATTATTCAGCCCCAATGTACCGAGAATGGACGATGTGTCACATTCAACACAATTCAGACGAACTGCCACTAATCCAGAATGCTAACAGTGTCGCTTCCCGCAGATGCAGCCTGACTTGCTGAACATTTTCCGCATTTTCTGTTTTTATTTGATGTTTTCAGCAAAGGCAATTTTATTTTTGACTCCCAACACTGTAATATTGCACAGCCAGTGGAGCGACTCGTGCCCGAGGCCATCATGCAAACCAAGCTCCCTTCCTTCTACACTTCACGCTGCCTCGGCAAGGCCACCAGCATAATCAAGGACCAGCACCACCCCGGTCACTGCCACTTCCCCTTTAAGCAACTGAACCACTCCCTTACCAACTAGATAATGGTCCTGACCTACCATCTATGTCATTGGAGACATTCGAACGCTGATCTTTAATCAGACTTTATTGGACTTTATCTTGCACTGAACATTAGTCCCTTTACCCTCTAGTTTCCACTGTGGGCGGCCTGATTGTATTCATGTATAGTCTTTCCGCTGACTGGATAGCACTCAACAAAAAAGCTTTTCAAGGTACCTCAGTACACGTGACACCAAACTAAATTGAACTATAACTGAAAGCTAAATCTATCATTGAGTTTTCCTATTATTCATTGTTCTAGCATTTAATTAGGCCAGACTAGGCGGCATTGTGGCATAGTGGTAGAATTGCTGTATCACAGCACCAGAGACCCAGGTTCGATCCCGACTACGGGTCTGTACTGTGTTTGTACGTTCTGTATGACCTGCGTGGGTTTTCTCTGGGACCTCCAGTTTCCTCCCACACTCCAAAGACATACAGGTTTGTAGGCCAATTGGCTTGGTATAATTATAAATTGTCCCTTGTGTGTGTAGGATAGTGTTAGTGCACAGGGATCGCTGGTCGGCGCAGACTTGTCGGCTGAAGGGCCTGTTTCTGTGCTGTACCTCAAAACTAAACTCTTTATTAACATTAAACTTATATTTCAAAATGAAAGAAAGGAATTGTTCTTTGCATTTTCCATCCATTAATGCTGAGGAATGAAATGGACAATATTGCAATTAAAGTACAATGTTACTTCAATTCTTTCCACCACTTCTATTTCTGATATTCTGTCACCCCTTCAGTTATTAGTAAGGAGCAGCCTGCTCTAACCAACCTGCTTCAGTGCCTGGCCTGATCTCACGATATTTCCATCATAATCTCCATCACTTTGTAAAGAAAAAGAGAACACTTTTATTGCAGCCATAAAAACAGTGAGGTGATCTTCTGACGCTGTTTTATTAGATTCATTTTATCTCTTATTGACTGAGTATGACACACCAAAACCAGAATTTATGAAGCAATAATTAATGTGAGTATCCTATGATCCTTAGCGCAGTTGTGAAAAATATTGAATTGGCATTTGTTCTAATCTACACTTACATCAATCTTAAGATATGACCCAGGAAATTTAAAATGTCCTTCTGTTTTGTACAGGATATAGGTGACACTAGACCAAAACATCAGTAGAGTGTCATCAGCTCAATGTAATCCAGAGCTCTGAAGCATTTTACAAACTGCATGATGGACCACATTGTACTAAAGATTGATACTGTGAATATCTACACGTGACAAAACAAAAAAAAACCTAACGGTACACATAATCTCTATTCATAATCAGTCTCCTGCAGAAATGAAGATTTATAAATCAAGCTGAGTACTTCTACACACTTTGTTTCTTGCAGCCAAATAATTGAAAATTTGAATCATTTTGTACTTAATGGAGAGTTATAGGATATCTCCTTTAAGCTGCACGATAATTTACTTCTCTCAGTCATTCTCTTGTACAGCAGCTTGTAGCAATTGCACGTCCCGTTGATCTGCATTATATTTATCTCCTTGCGCATCAGCTTTGTCAAATGCCTAATATAACCCCTGTATTTTCAGGAATGCCAGCAACGTGTATTGCTGAAAGAACCTCAGAGAGAATGTATGGAATGTGTCGGTACAGCGTCTTGCAAAGCCATCTTGCGTCTTGTATGGAGGCACATCATTGCTTGGAATAATCAGGCAACATCAAAGCTGCCTTTGTTCCTGTTTCATGCGTAGCTGCTGACAAGGTTTTACTTAATAAATAAATAAACAATGCAGCAGGGGCTTTTATCATCAAATCTACAGCAATTGTGATACATCAAGAGAGGTTTGGCGAAGTGTTACTGGACACTACTCTCTTCCTGATCCAAATATCGAGTAAGATAAAAAGAAAAATATCTCCAAAGGAATAAAACAAAATTTGTTTACTTCAATCATGTTGCCCCTCAGTTCCCTGCCTCACATTACCATCATTTTCCAGAGTTCACAAAAAGATCTTCCTGCCTGATGTTTTGCTATATTTTCACTTCTAACCTTTTGAATATTTTTTAAAATTCTGCCAATTGCCTCATCGCTTGTCCGTTCACTTCTCAGCTTTATTCATGATGTTTCTGCTACTTTCTGTCATTTTGATAACCTCTGTATCTCTTGGCCATATTATATCTCCACGCACTCATTCGCAAGATGTAAAATTGTGTATTGCTGGGAAACTGTAAGAAGTTTAGGTAACGTTGTATTGGAGAGGACAATGTGAAGCTGAGAAGGACACAATATACTGGAGTAACTCAGCGGGTCAGGCAGCATCCTTGGAGAACATGGATAGGCAACTTTTAAAGGTGACTTCTAAAGCCAAAAGGTCACAAAGTCAGTGGAACATAAGGAAAAATTAAAAATAAGACATATAGAAGTAATATAGAAAATGTTGGCCTAAAAAAACTAATGAGGAAAGCTGTTACTTGAGTTGAATGCAAAATGCTGGAGCAACTGCTTGGTGGCACGGTGGCGCAGTGGTAGAGTTGCTGCCTGACAGTGACTGAGACCCGGGTTTGATCCTGACTACGGGTGCTGTCTGTGCGGAGTTTGTACGTTCTCCCCGTGACCAGCGTGGGTTTTCCCTGGGTGCCCCAACTTCCTCCTATACTCCAATGATGTACAGGTCTGTAGATTAATTGGCTTGGGTATTGTAAATTGTTCCTAATGTGTGTAGGATCGTGTAAGTGTGCGGGGATCGCTGGTCAGCACAGACTCGGTGGGAGAAAAGGCCTGTTTCCATCTGCATCTCTAAACTAAACTAATCTCAGTGGGTGAGGCAGCATCTCTGTAGAACATGGGTAGGTGATGCTTCGGGTCAGGACCCTTGTTCAGGCTGATTGAGGGGGGGGGGGGGGAGGAGAAGAAAGTTGGAGAAGGGGAGAAGTAGAACAGAGGGTGGCAGGTAATGTGGACACAGGCAAGAGGGTTTTTGACAGGCAGATCTTTGGAAGGCCAGAGATAAGAATAGAAGTTTGAGTTTAGTTTAGAGATCTAGCTCGAAAACAGGCCTTTCAGCCCACTGTGTCCACGCTGACCAGTGAACACCCCGTACACCAGTTCTATCCTAAGCACCAGGGACAATTTACAGAAGCCAATTAACATAGAAACCTGCACATCTTTGGGTTGTGGGAGGAAACCAGAGCACCTGAAGAAAACCCACACTGTCATAGTGTCATAAAGTCTTACAGCATGGAAACGGATCCTTCGGCCCAACTTGCCTAAACCTGCCAACATGTCCCATCTACACCTGTCGCAACTGCCTGCGTTTGGCCCATATCCCACTAAACATGTCCTATCTAACTGTTTCTTAAACGTTGCAATAGTATCTGTGTCACCTACCTCTTCCAGCAGCTCGTTCCGTACACCTTCCACCCTTTGCGTGAGAGAGTTATCCCTCAGGTTCATATTACATTTTTCTCCCTGCACCGTAAACCTATGTCCCCTGGTTCTCGACTCCCCTACTTTGGGCAAGAGACTCTGTGCATTTACCTGATCTATTCCTCTCATGACTTTGTACACCTCTATAAGATCACCCCTCATCCTCTTGCATTCCAAGGACTAGAGTCCTAGCCTGCTCAACCTCTCTCTAAAGCTCAGGCCCTCTGGTCCTGGCAACATCCTCATAAATCTTCTCTGCATCCTTTTCCAGCTTGACAGATCTTTTCTATAACATGGTAACCAAAACTGAACACACTACTCTAAATGCGGCCTCACCAACATCTTACACAACTGCAACATGTCTTCCCAACTTCTATACTGAATGCTCTGACTGATGAAGGCCAACGTGTTAAAAGCCCTTTTGACCACTTGGGAGATTTGTCTATCTTCATTCGCGTCAGGGCCCTCAGCACATCTGTGACCTTAATACTGAATGCTCTCAAGACACGTCCAGTCTTCCTCCACGGTAAAAACAGAGGAGAAACACTCGTTGAGGACCTTGCCCGTCTCCTGTGGTTCCACACATTGACCATTTTGATTCCTGAGGGGTCCCACACTCTCTCTCTCTCTCTCTCTCTGATCACCCCTTTTCATTTTTTGCGCTTACAAAATCTCTTGGGATTATCCTTAATGCTATCTGCCAGAACTATCTCCTGTCCCTTTTTGCCCTTCTGATTTTCTTTTTTAGCTTATTCCTTAGTTCCTGAAACTCCTCCAAGGATACGTGTGATCCCATCTGCCTAGGCGTCCGCAACCTTCTTACTCTTGACCAAAGCCTCAATTTCCCTCATCATCCAGGCTTCCCTTCAGTCTAACAGGGATGTGCATGTCCTGAACTCTTGTCAGCACACTTTAAAAACATCCCACTTTCCTCACGTTCCTTTTCCATCAAACAACCTACTCCAATCAGTTCAAGTGAGTGCCGGTCTCATACCCTCAAAGCTGGCCTTGCTCCAATTTATCATGTTAACTTGTGGGCCTGCTCTGTCTCTATCCATAATTATCTTAACCTAATAGAACTGTGGTCGATGGCTCATCCACAAATACTTTGCCCACTTGCCCCTCCTAATTTCCCAAAACAAAATCATGTTTTGCCCACTCCCATATAGGGCTGTCAACATATTGCCAGAGGAAACTTTCCTGAACAGTCAGGATTGAACCTATCAGCCGTCGCAAACAACATATTTGCCACTTCCAACAGGATCCCACCACAGGCCACATCTTCCCATCTCCTCCCCTTTCTGCTTTCCACAGAGACCGTTTCCTCCTTAACTCCCTGGTCAATTCGTCCCTTCCCACCCAAACCACCCGCTCCCTGGTACTTTCTCTTGCAACCACAGGAAATGCTACACTTATCGCTTTACCTCCCCCCTTGACTGCATCCAAGGACCCAAGCAGTCTTTCCAGGAGAGGCAGAGGTTCACCTGCACCTCTACCAACCTCATCTTTTGCATCCACTGTTCCAGGTGTCAACTGCTCTACATCGGTGAGTCCAAGCGCAGGCTTGGCGATCGCTTCGCCCAACACCTCCGCTCAGTTCGCAATAACCAACCTGATCTCCCCGTGGCTCAGCACTTCAATTCCTCCTCCCGTTCCGAATCCGACCTTTCTGTCGTGGGCCTCGTCCATGGCCAGAGTGAGTCCCACTGCAAATTGGAGGAACAGCACCTAATATTTCGCTTGGGTAGTTTATACCCCAGCGGTATGAACATTGACTTCTCCAATTTCAGGTAGTCCTTGCTTTCTCCCTCCTTCCCCTCCCCTTCCCAGCTCTCCCACAGCCTACTGTCTCCGCCGCTTCCTTTCTTTTCCGGCCCCCCCGACATCAGTCTGAAGAAGGGTCTCGACCCGAAACGTCGCCTATTCCTTCTCTCCATAGATGCTGCCTCACCCGCTGAGTTTCTCCAGCGTTTTTTGTCTACCTTCGATTTTTTTCAGCATCTGCAGTTCTTTCTTAAACATTAACTGCTTGCAAGTATGTTGTGCAATTTGAAATGATTTCTCGTCTCCTTGAGCCCCAGAAATATAGAATTTGTTCTCAAATCAAGCAATCCTTGATGTGCAAGATTAAAATTGCATGTTCAGTTCATTAGATTCATTGATAACCCTGGGGGTGGGAGATTGAACCTTCACATGGTCCGCCCTGTTTCAACGAATGCAATCAACCCGGCGTGCACAATCAAATAATAAGATCAAATAGAACAAGTTCCTACAACTTTAGGCTGTGCACGCCACACGCAAGAAGAAGAACTGATAACCCAAGCGATACTGATCTATGAATGTGCATCGCTCTCCAATCTTGAAAGTTCCACACAAGTTCATTAATAGGAACCTAAGGGGTATCTTTTTTACATAAAGGGTGGTGGGTGTATGAAACGAGCTGCCAGAGGAGGTCGTTGAGGCAGGCGCGATCGTAATGTTTAAGAAGCATTTGGACAGGTACAAGGATAGATAGGTTTAGAGGGCTATCAACCAAATGCAGGCAGGTGGGACTAGTGTACAGTAGATGGGGCATGTTGGTTGTCGTGGGCAAGTTGGGCCGAAGGGCCTGTTTCCACACTGCATGATTCTATGACTATGATACAGTGAATGGTAGGGCTCTGGGGCGTGTTGTAGAGCAAATCGATCCAGGAGTGCAGGTGCATGGTTCCTTAAAGGTGGAGTCGCAGGTAGATCGGGTGTCAAAAAGACATTTGACACATTGGCCTTCATCAGGCAGAATATTGAGTATATAGGCTGGGAGATCATATTGCAGTTGTATAAGACGTTGGTCAAGTCAAGTCAAGTCAAGTTTATTCGTCACATACACATATGGGATGTGCAGTGAAGTGAAAAGTGGCAGTGCCTGCGGACTATGTGCAAAAAACAAACAAACAAACAACCAACAAACTACAAACAGAATCACATGTTCTTTTTCATATTAAATATTGTGGGCGGTATTGTGGTACAGTAAGTTAGTAGAGTTAGTCCCTGGTGAGATAGGAGTTTACAGCCCGAATGGCCTCTGGGAAGAAACTCCTTCTCATCCTCTCCGTTCTCACAGCATGGCAACGGAGGCGTTTGCCTGACCGTAGCAGCTGGAACAGTCCGTTGCAGGGGTGGAAGGGGTCTCCCATTATCTTATTGGCTCTGGAGTTGCACCTCCTGATGTATAGTTCCTGCAGAGGGGCGAGAGAAGTTCCCATAGTGCGTTCGGCCGAACGTACTACTCTCTGTCCTGGGCAGAGCAATTCCCAAACCCAGATTGTAATATTTCCGGACAAGATGCTTTCCACAGCGGCAGAGTAGAAGCACTGGAGGATCCTCGGAGACACTCTGAATTTCCTCAATTGCCTGAGGTGGTAAAGGCGCTGCCTTGCCTTACTCACGAGTGCTGCAGCTTGCGATGTCCATGTCATATCCTCAGAGATGTGGACTCCCAGGTATTTAAAACAGCTCACCCTATCCACAGTATCCCCAGTATCACCAGTAGTGGTGAGGCTGCATTCAGAGTATTGCGTTCAGTTCTGGTCACCATGCTATTGGAAAGATGTTGTCAAGCAGAGTAAGAGCTCTGTGGTCCATTCATTAATGCGACCAATGCTATTTAATCATATTTTGACATCAGTCATCTGTTTTCATGATTCCCTGCTTTTAGTCTTATCTGTTTCCATCTGTGGTTGCCGTGGGAATTGGTTTCCCGCAGAGACAGCTACAAAAGGCTTGAATTTCATGTCAATTCAAGTTCCCTGAATCAGGGTGTAGAGAAGATTTATGAGGATGTTGCCAGGACTAGAGGGGCTGAGCTATAGGGAGAGGTTGAGTAAGCTTGGACTATTCCTTGGAGCGCAGGAGGATGAAGGGTGATCTTATAGAGATGTATAAAATCATGAGAGGAATAGATCATCTAAATACAGAGTCTCTTGCCCAGAGTAGGTGAATCGAGGACCAGAGGACATA
Organism: Okamejei kenojei; assembly: GCA_035221665.1. Taxonomy (NCBI): domain Eukaryota; kingdom Metazoa; phylum Chordata; class Chondrichthyes; order Rajiformes; family Rajidae; genus Okamejei; species Okamejei kenojei. Next base: position 51,992,528 of record CM069139.1, on the reverse strand, counting down.
GGTTTAAGGTGAAAGAGAAAATATTTAATAGGAAGCTGATAGGGGTAGCTTTTTCACACAAAGGGGGGTGGGTATATATAACAAGCTGCCAGGGGAGATAGTTGAGGCAAGGACTATCCCAATATTTAAGAAACAGTTGGACAGAACAGGTTTGGAAGGATATGGGCCATATGCGGGCAGGAGGGACCAGTGAAGCTGGAACATGTTGGCCGGAGTGGGCAAGTTGGGCCGAAGTAACCACACTGTATCACTCTATGACTTAATGACAAGTGAATCAGTAAAGTTTATGTTTCAATTACAGCAGTAAAATACAATCCTACGTTTTATAACCAAAAGGCAATTAAATATAAATGTTTATAATGTGTGAGAGAGGTGCAGCAGTAAGATCTTGCCTGAACAATACGTGTGGACTGTTTTTCGTTTTAATGCTCTAATAACATTCTAATTATGTCGCAGAAATGGCTTTCAGCACAGATGCCGCTCACAAATTATTTTAAATCATTTGCACGTCAGCCCTTGTTTCTGTAAAGAGAAAATGAAGCTCTGGTAAACTGACAGTGATGATGTTCTCTGTGGATGTCACTGTTACAAATCTTTAATGATCCATCACAGCCAATCACCCTGGAGATAGCTCAACCACAGAGCACCCCACGTACAGCATGGAAACAGGCCCTTCTGCCCACCTAGCATCGATGTCCACACTCCCATCCTTTGCCCTCTTACAACCCTGTTAACTCAGCTTCACGTTGACATTATGGTGCTTGGGGTAGTTTATAACCCAACATACTGTAGATTAATTTCCTGACATATCACATGGGTATCTCAGAACTATGTAAGCTGAAAGAAACAACAGCATTGCGAAGGTCTATTTTAACCTTGTCCACTCGTCGAGAACAATTATGGTAAGGGCTGAAGAAAGCTTCTGTGCTTGGTTGGGCGCTGAGCAAGGCTGGAAACTGCATGGAGAGCTCTGGAACACCACGAGAATTCCACGATTGTTCACGATGAGTGGTCAAGTTAAAATGGACCTTTGTAGCCCTGTAGCTTCTTTCAGTTCACATTGACCCGAGAGGCTCCTGCGATATAGGTCCAAAAATGAATCTCTGTGGAGTCTGAAGAAGGGTCCCGACCCGGGATGTCAGCCATCCTTTTCCTCCAGAGATGCTGTCTGAACCGTTGTGTTACTCCAGCACTTTGTGTCTGTCTTTGGTATAAACCAGCATCTGCAGTTCTTTGATTCTACTATTTCTGCTGCATCCCCGGGCTCAGTAAGTTTAACCAGTGAGACCAAGCGTGTAAACCCAGAGGGACCCAAGTTTCAATCAGTGCCCAGTGCCAAAGGAAGGGATCTCAATGAAGGCCTTGTGTATATAAACAGGTTCAGAAGCTTCACTTAAAGAGGTGAAATGGACAAATTTTCCTGCATCACCTCACCATTCCAACTGTCAAATCCAAGTTACACATTTTCTTGCCATATCCCACATAAGGAATAAATCATTCCAAAAAGGGTGAGGGTTGGCAAATAGAATAAGTTCATAATTCGTAGAAGAAGAATGAGGCCATTCAGCCCATTGTCTAATCTGCCATTCAATCATGGCTGATCTCTTTCCCTCTCAACCCCATTCTCTGGCCTTTTCCCCATAACCCCATTACTAATCAAGAATCTGTCAATCTCCACCTCAAATATACCCATTGACTTGTTCTCCACAGCCTTCTGTGGCAATGAATTCCACAGATTCACCACCCTCTGACTAAAGAGATTCCTCCACATCTCCTTTCTAGAAGTACGTCCTTTAGAGGGACGTTTAGGGGGAATTAAAATAAATTAGGGTAAGATTAGTGGAAAAATGGGCAGTTGATGGTCGGCACCGACCTAGTGGGCTGAATGGCCTGTTTCCGCAGTGTATCTTTCCCTGATTCTCTAACTCGATGGTTCTTGATCACAAGGCTCTCCAGCTCTGGATGCACTTACATTCTGACATCACAGAAAGATAGAAACAAAGAACAGCAGATGCAGGTTTATACCAAAGATAGACACAACGTGCTGGAGCAACTCAGCGGGCCAGGCAGCGTCTCTGGAGAAAAAGGATGGGTGATGTTTTGGATTAAGAAGCTTCTTCAGACCGAGAGTGCGGGGGTCGGTGGCCGTTTCACTGAACACGTGCTCAGTGCGCCGAGACCAACGTGAACTCCCGGTTGCCAACCATTTCAACTCCCCTTCCCATTCCCACACTGACCTTTCGGTCCAGGGCCTCTTCCATTGCCAGAGTGAGACAACATGCAAATTGGAGGAACAGCACCTCACATTTTACTTGAGAAGCTTACAACCCAGCGATATTAACATTGAGGAGATTGAGGAGAGGTCTGAAGAAGGGTCACGACCCAAAACGTCCCCGTTCCTTCTCTCCAGAGATGCTGCTTGCCTCGCCGAGTTACTCCAGCATTTTGTTTCTATCTTCAGTATTAACATTGAATTCTCTAACTTTAAGTAACTTCATGTTACACTCCCCTCGCCTCCCCGTCTCCTTGGCCCCCTTCCTGCACCCTAGTGTATTGGGTGAGCACTGGTCAGCGTGGACCCAGTGGGCATAGGGCCTATATCTATGCTGTATCTCTAAAGTCTAAAGGGCCTGTCCCACCAGCATGCGACTGCATGTGGCGATGGCGACCAAACGTGGTGGCTTGAGCCGTGCGGCCTCGCGGGGCCGGTCCCACTTCCAACCGCGGAGCAGTATGGAGCTGGTCCCACCGATGTGTACGCGTTGCGTGCGGCCTCAATGCGGCTGCAGGCCGACAGGGCGCGCGCGGGATTATTAGTGTCAGTTTCTCGGAGCCCAGCGTGGATGTTGCCTAACTCCATACAGCTCCAGCGATCGAAGTGGGACCGGCCCCGCGAGGCCGTACGGCTCAAGCGGCCACATTAGGTCGCTCTCGCCGCATGCAGTCGCATGCTGGTGGGACAGGCCCTTAACGCTTAAAGTCTAAACTTTAGTTGTTTTACCAGTTCAATAGTTCTCCACATTATTTCTCTTGAGATCACACCTACCCTGGTCAACAATGCCTCTACCAGGCAACGCCCTGCCTAAGGTGTTTTGTGGCCGGCCCTGATATGTCCTGGTCTTTTCTCAACTCCAGTACTTCGCCTCATCCCCACCCCCTGCAAGCCCTAGTTTCAGTCTGAAGAAGGATTCTGACCCGAAATGCCACCCATTCCTCTTCTACAGAGATGCTGAATGTCCCGCTGTTATTCCAGCACGTTGTGCCTATTATAGAGTGATATCCTTTCATCTTTAGCTAGAGCAGCACCCAGCAGAGTGGATGTGAGGAGTGCCTTTTGTGTTGTATAATTCCATGATTCCAGGAGCTGAACGTCTCTGGAAATGTTGGGAGGAGGAAAGAAAACTGTAGAGAAGAAAGGCAGAAGTTTGCCCCAGTATTTATGCCATGTTCCAAAACTGCCCTTTTTGAAACAGAAGGTCCATTCATTGCATGGAAATGTCTGTGCTAATGGCTCCAAACCCAAAGAACATAAAACATTATTTTGCTGTTAATGTTATCAACCCATTCTTAATTGCCTCGGCAACCATCTGGGTACCATTTTTATATGTTTCTTGATTGTGTCCCGTTGAACAGTGTACAAAGAATAATGAGAGCTTTGGGCATTGGGCAGCACGCTGGAGCAGCGGTAGATTTGCTGCCTTACAACGGCAGAGATCCAGGTTGGATTATGGCTACAGACGTGTGCGGACGTGGCGCCGACGGACGAGAGGCCGAAGCAAAGAAGTCGAAGCCAGAGAACCGAATGGAAACGAGGCCGAAACGCCAATAAACCGAAAGATTACGAAGACGAAACGCCTACTAACCGAAAGGATGGGACGCCTAAATGCAAACTAACCGAAAGGGCGGGACGCCTAAAAGCCAACGAACGAAAAAGCTGCGTCGCCTAAAAGCAAACTTACCGAATGGCCGCTCTGTCGAAACGCCACCTACCCAAAATGCGGCGTTGCCTACAAGACAATGCACCGACTGCCGCTCAACAGAAACGTCCAATTACGGACATGACGTTGCTGGGGGGCGGGACTTGTCAGTGATTGGTCCAGACCCCCGCGTCCATCACATCACTGTGAAGGCATGAACATTGTCCCAAACCTCCGCTCCACCCGACCCGCAGCCCGCGGAGGGTGGCCGTGGGAGAGTGGGGGCTGCACACCTTCGGCCGCTTTCAACTTGGTGCTTGGGTTCAGATTGCCCAGTCACCTATGGCTTGTGTGGGAAAATGAACCACACGCTCCCGTCTCCCTCTTCTCTCTCCCCTCTTCTCTCTCTCCCCCCCTCTCTCTCCCTTGCCCTTCTCTCTCCTCCTCTCTCTCCCCTCCTCACTCTCCCCTCCTCTCTCCCCTCCTCTCTCTCTTCTCTTTCTCCTCTCTCTTCCCCTCCTCTCTCCCCCCCCTTTCTCCCTTCTCTCCCTCCCTTCTCTCTCTCCCCCTCTCTCTCCCTTCTCTATCCCTCCCTTCTCTCTCTCCCCCTTCTCTCTCTCCCCCTTCTCTCCTTCCCCCTCTCTTTCCCTTCTCTATCTCTCCTCCATCTCCGCCCGCGGGAGGGTCCCACAGTCACTGACCGCAATGCACTGCCATCGGACCCCACCCCCACACCAGTGTGATTCCCCCCTCCTCCCTCCGACTGCAGTCAGTGACTGTGGGACGCTTCCGCGGGTGGAGACGGAGGAGATGGGGGGGGGGAGAGAGAAGGGGGAGAGAGAGAAGGGGGAGAGAGAGAAGGGAGGGAGAGAGAAGGGAGGGAGAGTGAAGGGAGGGAGGGAGAGAGAGGAGGGGAGAGAGAGGAGAGAGAGAAGAGAGAGGAGGAGAGAGAGAAGAGTGGAGAGAGAGGAGGAGAGAGAGGAGGGGAGAGAGAGAAGGGAGGGAGAGAGAAGGGAGAAAGAAGGGAGGGGGGCGAGAGAGGAGGGGAAGAGAGAGGAGGAGAGAGAGAAGAGTGGAGAGAGAGGAGGAGAGAGAAGAGTGGAGAGAGAGGAGGAGAGAGAGAAGAGAGGAGGGGAGAGAGTAGAGGGGAGAGAGAAGGGCGAGAGAAGGGAGAGAGAGAGGCGGAGAGAGAGAAGGGGGAGACGGGAGAGTGGGGTTCATTTTCCCACACAAGCCATAGGTGATTGGGCAATCTGAACCCAAACACCAGGTTGAAAGCAGCCGAAGGTGTGCAGCCCCCACTCTCCCACGGCCACCCTCCGCGGGCTGAGGGTCGGGTGGAGCGGAGGTTTGGGACAATGTTCATGCCTTCACAGTGATATGATGGACGCAGGGGTCTGGACCAATCACGGACAAGTCCCGGCGCCCAGCAACATCATTTCTGTTATTGGACGTTTCTGTTGAGTGGCAGTCGGTGCATTGTCTTGTAGGCGACGCCGCCTTTCGGGTAGGTGGCGTTTCGACAGAGCGGCCATTCGGTAAGTTTGCTTTTAGGCGACACAGCTTTTCGATTCGTTGGCTTTTAGGCGTCCCGCCCTTTCGGTTAGTTTGCATTTAGGCGTCCCATCCTTTCGGTTAGTAGGCATTTCGTCTTTGGATTCTTTCGGTTTATTTGCGTTTCGGCCTCGTTTCCATTCGGTTACTTTGGTTTCGACTTCTTTGCCTCGGCCTCTTGTCTGACGGCGCCGCGTCCGGGTACCGGCTACAGGTGCTGTCTGTATGGAGTTTGTACGATCCCCCCCCTGACCTGTGTGGGTTAACTCCAGGAGCTCTGGTTTCCTCCAACAAAGGAAAGACAAAGAGGTTTATAGGCTAACTGGCTTGGTAAATTGTAAATTGGCCCTAATCTGTGTGGGATAATATTAGTATGCGGGGATCATTGGTCGGTGCGGACTCAGTGGGCTGAAGGGGCTGTTTCTGCACTGTATCTCTATACTAAACTAAACTAAATGAGTAGGAAGGAACTGCAGATGCTGGGTTACACCGAAGATAGACACGAAATGCTGGAGTAACTCAACAGGCAGCATCTCTGGAGAATAGGAACGGGTGACGTTTCGGGTTAAGATCCTTCTTCAAACTAAATGAGGATGCTTTAAGCAAATCTTTCAAATATCAAGGACATTCATTACTTGCCTTGAATCAACTGTTTCCAATCAAACCTTATCGTTTTGGTTATCTCAAATACAAGAGCAATATGTGCTAGCTATTAAATCAAAGTGATCTGGCTCATAGTCTGTTATCTGCTGCCCAAAGTATTTATGGAACTCTTTTTAAAATGAGACAATCAACAAAATGTTAGCTAGAAATTACTTTCAGCAGTGTAAGCGGGTGAAAAGCTTTCATAGTGGGAAGGCATTTCTTTGTTCAGTATTTTAGAGAGGGCATCGATCTATCTAGAACTAGACTAAGTGGGGCCTGTTGGGTCCCAGCATCACACGGGAGGGCTGGTCCCCCAACGCGATATTCCACCTCTCCCTCAATTCCAATATTGGTGGTCAGTGGGGGGGGGGGGAGGGCTTTCTGGATTGCTAGTATGGGTGATGTGCGCTGAAGGGACTGGTTTCCAGAGGGCTAGTATGGACACTGTGGGCCGAATGGATTCTTGCACTGGCGGCTCAGTCACTCAAGCCTGTTGTGCTGGCAGCTCACTCATTCAGGGCTAGTGGGCTCGCAGTTGACTCTTGACTTCAAGGCCATTCCATATCAAGCAGTGTGCAAGGGCACCAAATTCAAGTGCAGTTTCATATCATTTCAGGCAGGATGCAAGGCCACTAAAGACAGCGAATCATGACCGCTCCCTCCCCCATCTTGCAGAGACTGAGCCAAGCCCACACTTCCAGGTTTTATAGTCCCTCCCCCCTCCCATGGCGTGATTGGCAGGAGAGAGAATCTCAACATTTTTTAAACACTAATAACTCTTCTATTTTTCATCAATGGGAAAAATCCTCGGCACCTGATGAGCGGAAGGGGCCTCTGAGTAAGATGGCCAAAAATCACAGTCGTACGTGATAGCATTTTTACTAAAATCAATATAAAGCGCAAACAGGAAGTGGTCAAGATTAGACTTTTAATTATAAAGAAGGCCACTCTAATTAGGTAAGGCAGCTCTAATTAGGCAAGGCAGCTTGCTTTAGCACTTTCAAAACAAAAGGCAAGGCAGCTTGCTTTAGCACTTTCAAAACCAAAGGCAGCTCGCATTAGCACTTTCAAAACCTAAGGCAAGGCAGCTCACTTTATCACTTTCAAAACCAAAGGCAAGGCAGCTCGCTTTAGCACTTTCAAAACCAAACGCAAGGCAGCGCGCTTTAGCACTTTCAAAACCAAAGACAACACAGCTCGCTTTAGCACTTTCAAAACCAAAGGCAACACAGCTCGCTTTAGCACTTTCAAACCAAAACACACTTTTGCATTTTCAAACTACATTTTCAAACCACATTAAGAGTACTGACAGGTCAGTAAAACAGTATAGTATACATGTGTTCAGTGTTATTCACAGATCAGACTGAGAATTGCGTCCTCTCGCTCCCCTATCTTGCAGAGAACTGAGGCACCTCCACATTTCTGGATTTTATAGTCCCTCCGTAAGGGGCTTGTCCATCAGGAGAGAGAATCTCAACATTTTTTAAACACTAATAACTCTTTTATTTTACATCGATGGGAAAAATCCTCGGCACCTGATGAGCGGAGGAGGACTCTGAGTAAGTTGGCCAAACATCACAGCCGTACGTGGTAGCATTTTTTTCTAAAATCAATATAAAGCGCAAACAGGAAGTGGTCAAGATTAGACTTTTAATTATATAGAAGGCAAGGCAGCTCTAATTAGGCAAGGCAGCTCTAATTAGGCAAGGCAGCTCTAATTAGGCAAGGCAGCTCTAATTAGGCAAGGCAGCTCGCTTTAGCACTTTCAAAACCAAAGGCAACACAGCTTGCTTTAGCACTTTCAAAACCAAAACACACATTTGCATTTTCAAACTACATTTTCAAACCACATTAAGGGCACAGACAGGTCAGTAAAACCACTCGCAGTTTAGTTGACATGTGTTCAGTGTTATTTACAGCTCAGACTGAGAATTGCGACCTCTCGCTCCCCCATCTTGCAGAGAACTGAGGCACCTCCACACTTCCGGGTTTTATAGTCCCTCCGGAAAGGGCGTGGCCTTCAGGAGAGAGAATCTCAATATTTTTTAAACACTAACAACTCTTTTATTTTTCATTGATGGGAAATATCTTGTCCTGTACGGCAGAGGGGGACTCTGAGTAAGATGGCGAAAAATCACAGCCGTAAGTGGCAGCGTTTTTTCTAAAATCAATATACAGAACAACAGGAAGTGGTCAAGATCAGACTTTTGGTAATATAGATAATTTGCTGTAAAATAAGATAAGATGTAGGAATCGCTATTATCAACAGTAGTTTCAAATTCATACCGTTGTAGGGAATGTGAATGGTAAATTGAGCCATTTCCAATCCATTGGAAAGAATAATTGTTAATTATAAGTTCATATTTATTTATTTTACCTTCAATTAGCTGGTTGTTGTGAAAATAATTGTGAAGCTGATTTTAAGAGATGCCCTCAAATTCAACAGAATTAAATTCTTACCATTTCATTCCAACTATTGCATTGTTCCAATACTTTGAAATAGTGCAATTAGAGATAATAAAGTTAATAATATGGAATGAATAAAGGAAAATTGTTGCTGTTCCTTGTTAGGGAATTAATTTGTTCTCTCTTGTCTTTTGCGGTTTCACATCTTTTCAGCAAGGTATGAAAAATGATAACATAATATTGATTTAAACAGTTTGAAGGAGACTTAACATGAGAAATTAGTCTCTGGGGCATGTGGTTATGGAAAACCTAATGACATTCATTAGTAAAATTGCAATGACGTTCTTACATGTATAGCACCTACAAATTAGGATGACAGAGGTTATGGCATTTGGGTTATATTCAACACCAACTCCTCAATGCTAACCCTTTTCAATCTAATACTGAATGTTAATCCCCAAATATATCCGTTTGTTTGTACAGTTCTTAAGACATTCACAATTTGTGTAAATGCATAATTAGTTTATAACACCACCTCACACAAAGAATAAAATAAACAAATTTTCTCCTCCCAAGCCTAAAGGAGCCTTATCCATGAGTCTTGACCCTAAATTTTATTGCCTTCAGAGAGAGATAAAACAATAGAAAGATTATTTCCTATATTACATTAATTATTCATTCTCCCTTAATTTCAGTAGGTTGCTATAAGCTGAACATATGAACAACAGGCCATTAAGTCGGAGGCATGGTGTGGGTGGGGCAGGGGAAGATTTGGGGGGGGGGGAATTTTGCCATGGTTACTGATCTTATTGGGGACATGGCATTGAAAGTATGACTGATAGATTGCTCACCCTGGTATAGCAGACATCGTTGCTGCGTGAGGATAAATGCTTCTGCTGAAAAAAATGCTTTAACAGACATTAGGGTGACTTAATTTGGACACTGAAGGCCAGTCTCAGCTCTCAGTAAAAAGCACAAGAAGAAACAGAAGGTATATGTTTGCTTTCATGCTTGGCTGTAATGAAAACTAAAGTGATTTCTGTTAGGTTACAGAAGAAGATACAATGAAGACTCCTCATTGTGTGAGTTGTGGTATCTTGGGAGTCATTAGCAAGATATGAATTTCTCATGGAATTATGTTGTGAGTGTTCACAAGCTGTGAATAATCTCCATTCTCAGCACTTTGTACAGCTTGAATTAAGTGCCAATGACACCTCAGGCTAAAGAATTGGATGGAAGAACTGCATCAAGTGCAAAGAAGTATTGAACTAGCATAAACACCTACTGAATGATGTAAAATGCAATAATTTATAATTAAAGATAGCATACGCCCCTTTCCCAGTGACTATTGAAGCAAGAGCAGGCCAGGTTTTCAGATTATGATATATCCGGCTTTGAAGAATGATTCTGAGTCATCTGGCGTACTATTGCTTAATGCTGGAGGATTCATTACACAACCTGCTCTAACATCCACGAACAATTTAAATGTTACTCTCTTGCCAATAGTTCCAGATTGCCTATTAGAGTGTTAGGCCTGCCATAAACTGGGATTTTCAACCCCTTGCTTGCCAGAAAATTGTGACTCTTATATGTAATGATTGTTATAATAGATTGTTAATTATCTTTTTAGTTTAGTGTAGAGATACAGCATGGAAACAGGACCTTCGGCCCACCGAGTCCACACTGACCATCAGTCACCCGTTCACACTAGTTCCATGTTATCCCACTTTCCCATCCACTCTTTACACACTAGGAGCAATTGCAGTGGCCTATTAATCTACAATCATGCATGTGTTTGGTATGTGGGAGGAAACCTGAGCACCTGGAGGAAACCCATGCGGTCACAGGAAGAACCTACAAAACTCAGTACAGACAGCCCTCATGGTCAGGATTTTAGACTTTTATTCTTTAGACTTTAGAGAGTGCGGAAACAGGCCATTCGATCAACTGGGTCCGTGCCGATTAGCGATCACCCCGTACACTTGCGCTATCCTACTGACTAGGGACAATTTACAATTTGCACGTTTTACTGAAGCTAATTAACCTACAAATCTGTATGGCTTTGGAGTGTAGGAGGAAACTGGAGCACCTTGGAAGAAACCCACGCGGTCACAGGGAGAATGTGCAACTCCATGCAGACAACACCCGAGGTCAGGATCGAACCCGGGGTCAGAATCGAACTCTAACACTGCGAGGCAGCAACTCTACCGCTGTGCTACTGTGTCACCCAGAAATTTAAAACAAAATCTTTAAAAGCTAAATAGTAATAATTTTATTTAAAATTAGCTGAAAGCTCAAATTAATTAAAAACAGATTTTTAAAAAAAACTTGGTACTTACTTTATAATTGAGGTCGACCAGCCCATTCAAATAAATGGGGTCTTGCTTCAAATCCAGTGTGGGATGAAAGCCCAACTCAGTTCAATCAGACACCATCTCTCCAGCTCATCTTTGCCTTCTGTATTATGAAGTGCAGGCTTGGGAAGCAGTGGCAAGCTGATCTGGGAGGAGATCTTCAGCAACAGTTCTCCATAGAGGCACTGGCCAAAGGTAAGTACATTTTAATGAATTCTACACGGAAGTCATGTGTGGTGAGTGGTTTTGTTCTTTGTTACTGTCCTAATCAGTCGTCCAAAAAGTTCATCTTAATAATCTTAGTTTATTAGAACTATTACCTATTTGTCTTAATGTTCTAAGTGACACTGGATGGATGCCTAGAAATTAAATGCGGTCACGGGAAACATTTAGACGGTTTACGCAAATCCCACCAATAAAGTGCTGTCTTGTTCATTGACACCCAGTATCTGCTGCTTGCTGTTGCTGTTGGATTTTACTTTCCTGATCTGTGCCACAAACTTGAAAGAAACAGAGTATAGTGTTTGTTTTGCAAGGAAAGACGCAGTTGCAGACAACAAATGAGACTACGTCAGATGGATCATCTTGATAAAGTCAACTACAAAGATTCCATTCTCTTTAGTTCAAGGTGACCCAAGCTCAGTGCAACATCTTCAGATTTATAATGATACTGATTATCTGACTAATGTTCAGAAATTCACGTCAAAACCACAGACATGAGTCAACATAATTATACAACTTCAATGTGCTTAATTTAGTTTAGTCTAGATCTACAGTGTGGAAACAGACCCTTCAGCCCACCAAATCCGTGCCGGCCAGCGATCATCCGCACACGTTCTATCCTACACATGAGGGACAATTTACAGAAGCCAAATCAACCTATCAACTCGCATGTCTTTGGAATGTGGGAAGAAACTGGAGAGAAGTCACAGGGAGAGCATGCAAACCATACAGACAGCGCCCGAGGTCAGGATTGAACCTGGGTCTCTAGCGCTGTGCGTCAGCGGTTCTACTGCTTCGCCACTGTGCTTAGGGAAAAGGAGAAAAAAATGTTTATTTCTGTCTGACGTTGTTAAGAATAATTAGGCTATATGTTCCTTTGATTTGCTATCTATTGTGGAGTAAATTTGTCTTTAGCCAGAGAGTGGTGAATCTGTGGATTTCGTTGCCACAGACAATGGGAGGGGCCAAGTCATTCGGTATTTTTAAAGCAGAGATTGATAGGTTCTTGGTTAGTAAGGGTGTCCAAGGTTACAGTTACTGAATGGCACGGTGGTACAGCACTTATAGTGCCAGAGATTTGGGTTCAATTCTGACTATGGGTACTTCTGTATGAAGTTTGTGCATTCTCCCTGTGACCATGTGGGTTTTCTCTGGATGCTTTCCTCCCACATTCCAAAGGCGTCCAGGTTTGTAGTTAATTGACTTTGGTAAAATTTGTAAGTTGTCCCTAGTGTGCACGATAATAGTAAGATTAAACGAGAACTTACCAGTTCGAAGTTTGATCTTTATTTTATGAGGAGTAACGATGAGGGATTACGTGAAGAAGCCCCGCCTGGCGCTGGAACGGCATACTTCAAAGCAGCGGCATGAAAAACACAGAACACAATAGCCGGAGTAAGATAGTAAGGCTCATCATAGATTTAGAACTACCAGATGATCATTTATTTTATGAGGGTGTGGAGTGGAGGGCACGTAATCCCTCATCGTTACTCCTCATAAAATAAAGATCAAACTTCGAACTGGTAAGTTCTCGTTTAATCTTACTATTTTACTTCGGAGTCACGTGAGTGACTACGTGAAGAATTTGAAGCTTCTGTGTTTTCCATGTCGTAGAATTCTTCCATACGACAGTCCGGCTAGGTCAACACATACATGAAAAAAACCAGACTAGTTTTAGTTCTTTCCATAAATCTTTTAATGATAAAAGAACATATAATAACCCTCTTTTTACACCTGAGGGAACCATTACAAAGTGATAAAAGATATAAGTGATAACATAATTGATAATATCAATCAATAGTGAAACAAAGCAGGTGATTATAGTGAACCCAACACCGCGTGTCCAAAGCCTGTCATTGTGTGAACAGGTTTATTGTAGAACTTTGAAAAAGTTTCTTCTTTACACCACCCTGCGGTTTCTAAAATATGTTCGAGTGGTACATCCTGTAACTTCGCCGCGGATGTAGCTGCTGCCCTGGTGGAGTGAGATTTGAACACATCAGTGTCTACTCCTGCTAAAAGTAACACCTGTTTTAACCACCTTGAGATTGTTTGCACTGAAGCTTTTGTGTGTGGTTTCTTATGCGTAATCATTAATGTTTTTTCCATCTCCTCGAAGAGTTTTGGTAACTTTTACATAATGATTCAAATGTTTAACTACACACAACGTTGGATCAATGGTATAAGCTTGAAACATTACCTTCGCTCCAGTTCTCCCTGGTCTGCTTTGTTTGATCAGATCGTAAACATAGAACACAATGTTATCTGCAGTCACATGCATAAAGTCTAAACGTAACATTTGTAATGTTTGCACCTTTGAGCTGAAACCAATGCCATTAACATTACTAATTTAAATGTTAACTTTTCCAATGACAAAACTTCGATTGGAGTCCATTGCCTAAGTAAGGTAAGTACAATTCTAACATCCCAAATTTCTGTATATCTTGGTTTGGGTGGATTTTTGTTAAAGATTCCTTTCATAAATCTGGATATTAATGGATGTGATCCAATTGATTTCTGGTCAGAGATTTGTCCTAAATAAGATGATAAGGCACTAAGTGCACTATTAATGGCACTGTAACTTAAGTGTTGTTCAAAATGCAACTCGGCAAGGAACTCCAATATGTTTGCAATGTTCACAGTATGATAGGATATATTTGACTGTCTGCAAACATTTTTCCATTTCTTTATATGTGTCATATATTGTCTCTCTGAGTGCTATCTCGCCATGATGCGACTATAATATCCATAGTTCTATCCGACAATCCAAGCTCCTGTAGTGGTCTGGTCAAAACCTGCAGATTAACAAATTCATATAAGCATGTAATGGATGAATTTATTTGGTTACTGGTTTTATCAATAAATCACTGCTGCTAGGAATTGACATATATGGTTCTTTAAACATGTTTAACATCAATGGGAACCATGGTTGTGTCGGCCAATTTGGAATTACCAATAATCCTGTGGCAGAATCTTGTTCTATTTTCTTCAGACATTGCTGAACCAGAGCAAATGGCGGAAAAGCATAAAGAACATATTCCCCCAGTTTAGTGAAAAAGCATCTACTGCTACTGCGTCTGGATCTGGTTCCCAAAACACATATTTAGGCAATTGATGATTTAGTCTTGATGCAAACAGATCAATGTCTGGTAACCCATATTGAGTCACAATTTTACTGAAAATTACTGGGTTCAACATCCATTCTGTGTTGTCTTTAAACATCCTTGATCTATTGTCTGCCACCACATTGTCTTTACCTGGGATGTAAAATTTGCCGAAATCCAAATTTGGTGCTTAATACACCATTGCCATATCTGATTGACCAAACAATCACATGATACCTATCTGACTCCACCCATGTGATTAATATATGCAACAGCTGTTTTATTGTCTAATTGTATCAGTACATGCAGATTCTTTTTTGTAGAACAATATGCCTTCAACCCATAAAATGCACCCAATAATTCTAAATAGTTAATACCATATGTTTGGAGAAACATTTCCTCTTGGACAGTCCATCTGCCCCCACAGCTGGTGAATGAATCTGTTGCCCCCCATCCGAGAGCACTAGCATCTGTTTGTAAAATTACTTCAGGCTGTTGTATCAGAATGTTTTTAGCAACTTGTGGGACATTTTCAATCCACCATTGTAATTCCAATAAAGCTTCTTTTGTTAATTGCATAGGCCTATCAAAATGGCCTGCTCTCTTTTTTAGAGCTCTTATTTTGTCCCTTTGAAGGTTTTGGTAATGTAATGGACCAAATTCTAATGCAGAAAATGCTGCTACTAATTTACCAATAACCTTTGCTACTTCTCGGATGGAGGGATAAGGTTTGTGAATAAGACCCCTACAGGTCACTAAAATATCATCAATCTTATCTGTTGGCAAAGTTACTAACATAGTAACTGAGTTAATCACAAACCCCAGATAGTTAATTGACTGTGCTGGCTGCAGCTGGGACTTAATTGGATGAATCAAGAAACCTAACTTCTCAAATAAAGTTTTAGTTGCTGAAACTGATTTTTCAGCTGATTCCTGATTACTATTGATGATTAAAATATCATCCAGATAAGCCATAATGATGTGCTTTTGTGCTCTTAATTGTGCTAAAGCTGGTTTCAACAGCTTTGTAAAGAGCCTGGGAGCTGAACTTAACCCATTTGGTAAAGCTTTGAATTGCCACAGCTGTCCCAGCCAATTAAATTTTAAATACCTTCGAAAGAACTGATGTATTGGTACTGAATAGTACGCATCCTTTAAATCAATTGTAGCCATATAACAACCTGCTGATATCAAATGTCTTGCAGTGTTAAATGTTTCCATTTTAAAATGTTTATATTCGACAAATTTATTAAGATTTGTAAGGTCCAGAATAATTCTGCAACCACCATCTTTTTTTATTTCTTGGAAATATATTTGACACAAATTGATGCTCATGTTCAACAGTTTTTTCAATAACACCTTTTTTAAACATTTATTTCTGCCTCTTCAATTGCAGAAAACATGAAACCATAAGCAGGTTTATTTTGTACCGGAGAATTAACACCTTCTTTGAATGTAATAGTAGCTCCTGAAACTGTTTGTAAAATAAACCGATCAGATGTGATGGCAAGCCATTCATCATAAAACATTTGTAATCTCCTTCCAACTGGAGATTTGTCCACAGTTTCTTTAAGCATAGAATAAATTTTTTGTAGCTCTCCATATGAACGTGGTGGTCTCCTTCTCCCCATATACGGGTGAACATTAGGCTGTGTCGGATGATAATATTTTCTTATCATACTCCTGCCTCTGTTTCCAAAATCAAATCCCCTTCTTGACGAAAAATACCTTTTTTGTCCAAAGACGAAAGGTCTCATGTGGCTAATAGATTTAGTCTCTTCATCCATTTCTCTTATTTGTTTAGGCAGGTTTTCACCAAATAGATAACCAGGAGCTTGAACACCACTTGATCGACACAGACCTGCAAACCCTGGATGAAATATGGGCCGAATCGCAATTTTCCTCATACAATTAATTTCATAGAAGGAATTGCATAATAAGCCCAAAGTATCTTTTTGGATTTTATCCATCTCCAACCCCTCCATTTGCCTTCCAAAAGCAGTAATGGCAGCAGAAATCAATTTGAGGATTCTTTGAAATCTTATTTCTTGTCCTCTCATACCTGGAGTCATAGGCGTCCATATAGACGGATTAACCGTAGGTACCTTCAATGAGGTGCAATTTTCCGGTGTTTTTATATAATTCTGCTGTTTCAATCATCACAGAATCTTGAAGTTGGTGAGATACCATATAATTAATACTGGCAGCTAGGTTTTCTTCCATAGCCTCACCACTTCCTTCAGGTATAGCAAAATCTTTTGCCATCTCAGGCACATCTGGCCTTCTCTTTTTTATTCGTGGTGTGCACTCATAATCCACATCACCACTTGCAGGGTCTGTCTTTTGCAGCCCTGATACACTTGGAATTATATCCAATGAGACTTCCTCCGCCCTTAATCCTGGGTCCGGAGTTTCAAATTCCCAATTTGGCACATAGCCATATTCTGTATATTCAAACCCCTCAGGGTCATTTTGGGAAACTTCTGGGTGCTGTGACCCTTGTCTCATTATATTTTGGAGCACTTTCTCCATATGTTCCATTTTTAGCCATATAGCTTTATTATCCGGAGGACTTTCATTATCAGAGTCATTATCAGAAACCACGGGCCTCACGGATTTCTTTTTACATTTTCTAGGAACATTTTCCTCCGTGGTTTGTATTTCTGGAGAAATTATAGTCTCACTAATGGGTGAATCAGCGGCCACCGGTATCGGAACCGGATCCGCACTAAACTCTTGTCCCGTTTCTTTAGCTTCACACCGGGACGATCTTTTTACCCGCGAAATTTTCCTTTGAGACTTCTCCATTTTTCTTTTCCATTTATCTGGCTAAATCAGTACGCCAGCGTGACTCTGATTTTAACTTTTACTTTCTCTTTTGCTGGTTTTACCAGCGTAACGTCTTTTTTAGAACGTCCCCACTTTTCCTTACACTTACCTGCGGGTCCGTTCCGACTGCTGCGAGGAGCTGCGCTCTGCAACTATTGCTTCTGCCGTCAGCGTCGACGTAATGCCGTTCCAGCGCCAGGCGGGGCTTCTTCACGTAGTCACTCACGTGACTCCGAAGTAAAATGCTAGTGTACGGGGTGATCACTGCTTGACGTGGACTTTGGGAGAAGGGGACGGCTTTGTAGTTATCTAACATTGGAGAATTCAATGTTCATGCTGTTGAATAGAAATTGGCCATAACTCTGTAAACCTAACAATTCCTGAGTTTCTCTTCCTCACCGTTGGTTGGTGGTTGATTGTTTTTTATGATAATGCTGTGTGAAGTGCAGATGATATTTTATTTCTCTTTGCAAAATCTGACCTAACATATTGCCAGACCCACTGATTTACACTCAAATTCAGGCAAGTTCTATAGAGCATTGAAAATCCTTTATTTGTTTCCCTAATGTAGATTAAAGGAGCCAACCTTTCTGAACAAAGTAAGATTGAATGGCAATAAGCCAGGTAAATGGATACTGGTGAGATGTAAGGAGTATTTAGGTGGGAGTCATTGCTGACCAGGTTCCTACCGCTCCCGTATTTAAATTCTACCAACGATACTGTCAAAAAATAAAAGTCAGACCCTTTATATAACTTTTCATGTACAAATTGAAGCAGGTTGAAAATAAAAGGTGAAGACAGGCAAGATCTTACTTATGAAATTCCTGAGTGAGGTCAAAAAGGGAAAAGATTTATCAATTTCAAAATGTTATTGCAGAAAATATCATGCCAGTGGAAATGATGTGCTACCTGTATATTTCATTTAAAGCTGGCTACACAAAGCCATAAATGCTTTTGAAAATGGGCAGCCGTGTCTTGGGAGATTCCCTTAAAGTAACTACACATCATCAGACTCAAAATCTGCTGCCTGAAGATATGTTGAAAATCAGAATTAATTCAGCACTGTTTTTAGTTTGAATCTAACACTAAACCCTTAATATATTATGGTTAAAAGTAATTCCCTGTTCAATCCTCTTGCTACAAAATCCATACAAGCTATCATTTTAAAGTTACCAAGATTGTAATGATTTACAGAACTGTCCAGTAACTGCAAAACGGACATATATTACAGGTTTCAATATCAATTTTCAGCAGCAACTGGCAATAAATATATGCTCTTATTACCAAGACATAAGGAGCATGATTTTCCCACTGCACACTGCAGCTGTAAATTTGGGTGTAAATCCGATGAATTCTTGCCTTTGTCTCAGCTGCTATTCCTCTGATGATCTGGAAAAAACAACAACCTGAATGCATTTCATATATTTTTTTAAAAGATCTTGTTCTAATCACATCCACGCCTCACAACATAGCTCGTGAAAAATAAATTGACCGTAGAAACAACCGGCAGCACAGTTGCCTAGTAGAGCAAGAGACCCGGGTTCAATTCTGACCTCGGGTACTGTCTATGTGTGGAGTTTGTACATTCTCTAGGTGACCATGTTAGGTTTTCTCCCGCATCCCAAAGACGGTGTGGGTTTGTAGGTCAATTGTCCCTCTGTGTATTGCCCCCAATGTGTAGGGAGTGGATGAGATTGTGGGATAACAGAGGACTGGTGTGAACAGGAGGTAGACGGGTGGGGCTGTTGACCCGCTGAGTTACTCCAGCTTTTTGATCTATCTTCGGTTTAAACCAAAGATCCTATAGCGGAGGATCTTTGGTTTAAACCAGCATCTGCAGTTCCCTCCTACACAGTTTGTTGTTCCAGTTTGCAAAACCACACACAAAAGTTACATTTACATTTCAATGATATGAATCAACTTGCTTTTGTTCCGTGCTTTAGTGAAACTTAAACCTCTTTGTTTTTGCTCCTCAGTAGAAGTAGTTGCAATCTGTGTTTAAATGCTTGATATCTGCTGAAGCAAGACAAGGTCACCTTGAACTTAAGACTGGCTTGTCTCAGTTGGTTCTTTATTACTTTATTAAAGCCAAGAAGTCTTTTTTTTCTCCTTTTCAATTATAATATCAACAGTTTTACATTCTGGAAAAACCTTTTTTAGTGCACTAATTAAATAACACATGCTGGATGCTATTTAAAAGCCTTTAAATTTCATCTGATGTATGATAATGATGCACACTTATATGATCATCCCGTTAAGAAGAAAGGTCACATTTAAAAGTGGTCTTATAAAATCCCTACATATTAATTATTGCGTCTCTAGAAGATTCCAGCTTGTGACAGAACATAATTATTTATTAACTACTCCAGGTAAGTCCATTTTTTGGTGTGCACGGCAAGCGTTCCAGTCAAAATCCTCACATAATCAATAAAATAGTAAGTCAAGGATTTAAATCACCCTGTCTTGTATTCCCAAGCAAAAACCTGTGGGTAATTTAAAAAGGCTGCTGAATTTTATAGTAAGTGTTTGCCTAACCAAGGTAGATTCTAAACAATAATGACTTTTTAATGTGGATCTGTGATTACAGTGTCATTTTGAAATACGGCAATCTTTGACTGCATTTGAAATTAGAGGGTCTGTGAATTACTACAGTGACATAGATTACCAGAACCCCAAATAAAGTAATCTTCATAAATTCAAATCCAATCTGAAGGCACTTGACAATCTTGACTTGTTGCAAGCAGCTTCATTTAAAGCAAAGAAAGTGCAGATTGTTACATTGTGCAACATGTCTTGAGAAGCCTTTGCCTGCATTTCTATTGCTATGTAAACTCGTGACATTAACACCATTTTATTACCCTTTGGTTTTGTTGTGGTGTTTTCCTACCTCCAGTCCCCCCCCCCACCTCTACTTCCAGTCTGAAGAAGGGTTCAAACCCGGAACGTCACCTGTTCCTTTTCCCCAGAGATGTTGCCTGACCCGCTGAGTTACTCCAGCACTTTGTGTCTATCTTTGTTTAATACAATGTCGCTCTGGGTGAAGGGCTGAGTGAAAGAATGATAAGACTATAAGACATAGGAGCAGAATTAGTCTATTATGCCCATCAGGTCCACTCCATCATTCAATTATGGCTGATCTATTTTTCCCTCACAACCCCATTCTCCTACCATCATCCCATAACCTTTGACGCCCTTACTAATCAAGAACCTATCAATCTATGCTTTAAAAATACCCAATGTCTTGGCCTCCATTTCTGTCTGTGGCATTGAATTCCACAAGATTCACCACCCTCCGGCTAAAGAAATTCCTCCTTGCCTCCATTTTAAAGATATGTCCTTTTAATCTGAGGCTGTGCCCTCTGGTCCTCGTCTCTCTCACTTGTGGAACTATACTCTCTATGTCCACTCTATCCAGGCCTTTCACTATTCGGTATGTTTCACTGAGATCCCGCCTCATTCATAATGCAATCTCATCAGGCGGTGAGATGTTTGTGTCTGTGTGTGGTTCATACATTGAGGAAAGTTGGCAAAACGCTCTCTTCCTATTTTATAATCTTGCATCTGCTGCCACCATGCACCAAGAAGTCATCATTCCCAACATGTGTAGCAATAATTGTGAACTGTTAAAACTGCTGCCTCATTCATCCAGGAGTCGGGTTTGATCCTGACCTCATGACTGCCTGTGTGTGAAATGTATACATTTCAGTTGTGACCATTTGCATTTCCACTGGTGATCTGGTTTCCTCCCTCATATCAAACACGTACAAGTAAGTTAATTGGTGACTGTATCTAATGTTTAGTGAATGCTGTAACCAACTTCATCCAACGGCAGATCCACGCCTTCAATAAACGATTCCGTGTCAACCTGAACTCCACCAAGGACCTTAAACTTGTCCGCCTCCAGGCCGCTCCAGCCACCGACACTCCGTGACTCGACCGCCTGCAGGCCCCAGGCCCCAACACTGGCCCACGCCGTTTGTCCGAACACCACTAGGCTGAGACCCGCGACGCCATCTTTGCCACGAGGAGTAGCACCAGCACTCACCGCCTCCCTGACTGATCTCACGCCCCGACCACCGAAGACGCCGCCATCGTCGACCTCCACATAGCTGCTGCCGCCGATCTTATCCTGCCCACTGATGACGCAAAACCTCACTGCCTCACCGGTAACTCTGACTATCGGCCCGTCACCAATGACGGCGACCCTCACTCCCTCCTCGATTCCTCCGACTATCGCCGCCAAAACGGGGCCGCCGAAATAAGCCGCCTCACCAGGTCCTCAAACAAAATCCCTACTCGTAACAAGGGCAGAGTCCCCCTTGTCCTCACCTTCCACCCTACCAGCCGTCACATACAACAGATAATCCTCCGACATTTTCGCCACCTCCAACGGGATCCCACCACTGGCCACATCTTCCCATCTCCTCTCCTTTCGGCTTTCCGCAGAGACCGCTCCCTCCGCAGGAAATGGTACACTTGTCCTTTACCTCCACCCTCGACTCCATCCAAGGACCTAAGCAGTCTTTCCAGGTGCACCTCCTCCAACCTCATCTATTGCATCCACTGCTCTAGGTGTCAGCTGCTCTACATCGGTGAGACCAAGCGTAGGCTTGGCGATCGCTTCGCCCAACACCTTTGCTCAGTTCGCAATAACCAACCTGATCTCCCGGTGGCTCAGCACTTCAACTCCCCCTCCCATTCCGAATAGACCTCCCTGGTGGAATAAAACTGGGTGAAAAAAAGGTCTTACCTTCCACTACCTACAACCTCCGGCAACCACCTTCAACAAGCATCGCAACCGGCTTCGACTAAAAAAATTACCGATTTTTACAACAGCAACCTATTTTTAGTCGCAACCAGTTTTGAATTTTTTGAAATAATCGCCGGAACATAGAAGAAGCGGAAACCACATTCGACCATTAGGGAGACTGACAAAAACCTCTGGGAACCTCCGTTAACCGCACGGAAACCTTGGGTGGTGTGCAAAGTCTCCAGAGGTTTCCGTTCAGGTTTCCTAAGTGGGTCAGGGGCATTTCTCCCTCTTTCCCCTCCCCTACCCATCTCTCCCATAGCCCACTATCTCCCCTCTTCCGTTCTTCCTCCCGCCCCCACCACCCCCACATCAGTCTGAAGAAGGGTCTCGACCCGAAACGTCACCTATTCCTTCACCCGCTGAGTTTCTCCAGCATTTTTTATCTACCTTTAATGTTTAATGGAGGTAAGTTGCAGAATAATTAATTTGATGATGATAATACTTTACTGTCACATGTACCTAGGTACAGTGAAATTCTTTGTTTTGCATACACATAATATAGATAAGCACAAAATGAATCTTGAAACGTCTGTAAATACCAATATTTATCTAGCTGGCAGAACCGCTGCCTCACAGTACCAGTAGATAAGTACAAAAGTACAACGATTGTGGTGTAATAGTAGACTTCTCCAAGACAGTACACAAAGAGTCGCCATGTTTCTGGCGCTCACAAATTTTAAAAGTTTCACTGATCCTCTCCTCCATCCACTGCCTTCTTGAAAACGACCCTTTGTCCAGCGTCCGCCGCCGTCGCCGACCCCCTCCACCCTCCTCCCCGATTACCGGTGTACGAGGTCAAGCAGAAGACGACCCTTGGATGACTAGAGGTGGGAACCCGGTTCCGTGGAGGGAGAGCCAGGCCTGCTCTCCCTGCGCGGTATGGCTGTAGCTCGCCACAAGCTTCTGATCAGCATGGACTTGGTGGGCAGAAGGGCCTGTTTCTTCGCTGTATCTCTAAACTAAACTAAACTACCAATAACCATGGAACTGTTATATATCATGAGGTAGAAGAAGCACAAAATGCAAAGAGACTCGCTCTGTCTTCCGTGTTTTAAGCAGCAGGGAAATATTATGAAGCTGGCATATTCTATGCACTGTCATTTCTCGTTTTACATCATGCTGTCGTGATGTGTAGACACAAGAGCTGTTTTCTATCTGTCTGGCAGCATGACTAATGCAGTAACTGTTGACCTAGCTTCAAGTCTTTTATATCAAAGACAAAACATGAACTTACATTGGGCCCTGTAAATATATGTCCAAAAGATGAATTTG
The DNA here is from genome assembly GCA_035221665.1 of Okamejei kenojei. Classification (NCBI taxonomy): domain Eukaryota; kingdom Metazoa; phylum Chordata; class Chondrichthyes; order Rajiformes; family Rajidae; genus Okamejei; species Okamejei kenojei. Next base: position 51,969,412 of record CM069139.1, on the reverse strand, counting down.
CCACTAAACTTGGGTAGTTCAGGTTGGGGGTTGTAGAGAATTTCAAAGGAACACACACGAAGCACTAAAGCACTGAACATTCTTGCATTTAATCAGTGGTGCCAATTAAGTAGAGTGAACCGTTTAACGTGGATTTACAATTCGTTTACTCAACTTTCCTAATGAAAGCGCAGCAAATCCTTCCATTCCGAAGAAGGCTCCCGATCCGAAAAGTCACCTGTTCATTTTCTCCAGAGATGCTGCTGACCCGCTGACCTACTCCAGCATTTTGTCTCTATCTTCGGTGCACACCAGCATCTGCAGTTTCTTCCTACGCATTTCCTTTCTGAGGATTTGTCTACTTGTTGGAGAGTCTAGGACCAGAGGGAACAGTCTCTGAATAAAAGGATGTACCTTTAAAAGGAGATGAGAAGGAATTTCTTAAGGCAGAGGGTGGAATTCATTGCCATAGACGATTGTGGAGGCCAAGTCATTGGGTATTTTTAAGGTCGAGATTGACCAGAAACTTGATTAGTAAGGGTGTCAAGGGTTATGGGGAGACAGCAGGAGAACGGGGTTGAGAGGAAAAGATAGATTGACGTTTGGGCTTGATGGGCCCAATGGCCTACTTCTGCTCTTTTCATTTATGAACTTATGAAAGTGCTGTCGTTGATCAGGCAGCATGTCCGGTAGAAAAGGATAGGTGACATTTTGGGTTGGGACCCTTCTCAGCATCATATTCAGCACGAACATTGTGGGCTGAAGCGTTCCTGTGCTGTACTGCTCAATGTCACACGTTCTATAAAATGCACTAAATTTAATAAAGAGAAGTGACTATAATGGTTAGTGGTAGCAAGAAGTAGTTACAGACCCTGCATTACAAACAGATATTAAGGAATTAAACCCGTCTCCAAATCAGAATCGAGTGTAAAACTAGAGAGTTCTCAAACAGTTCACAATGAAATTCTAATATTTGCATCTTCCTTAAATCTATATTATTTAAAAAAATCATCATTTAACAGAGGAGAGCCTCTAAAATGTGTGAACCGTGGGAGCATATTTTTAACGCTCTCGCCACAAATTACATGGTATTACGTGAATTTCAATCTGAATTATGAAATTACTTTGAAGAAAGGTTTGTTTTTAATTGTTGTGTCCTAAATGGAGAAAATAAATGAAGGGGCCTCTAAACAAGACCTCCAGTCCTTCCTGGAAAGATTTACAGCCTGCTGACACCATATCATAAGTCAACACTGAATAATTGAAAGACTTGTAATTAAGGGCTAATTTAGTATTGATTGTATCCTGGAGCAAAGGTCTAGTTTCCTCCACTGAAGATGACTATGACTGGCTCCACCAGCCTGTAACAGTGCAATTACAGCAACACCCTATGGCCATGGGGCAGAGAGACTACAGTCCCATCACTTTACATTCCGCAAGTGTTTAAAAAGAAAGGTTTACGAGATTTTTCCAGTAAACTTGTATTCCTCGTCGACGTTTTATTATCGTGTGGTGTGTCTTTGTGCATTAAATGTCATCAGAACTCAATGACACATTTTTGCATTCTGCTGCAGCCTAACATTTCACTGACATTCTCTGAATTACCATTTGCTGTCCTGTGTCATACGATCAATTGAGATAAAATACTGTTGGGCTTTTTTCTTTTTTCTTCCCTGATACTTTGTGCTCTTTCCCGTTGCGCGCCTGTGTGTCTGGGAGGCAAATTCGGTTTTGCATCTGAACCTTACAGATCGCTCCCAGGTAATGTTCTTTTTCTTTAAGCTAGTTAATCATCGTGGCATTCAAATCATTGCTTTGTTCCTGGGTGTTTTATGGCATCGTGAACACAAGCATCAGCCAGCCTCACGGGATATCTCTCCTAATCAATATGGGACAGATTTATCAGCATTAGAATTCAGATTGCAGATTCAACTTAAGGAATCTTTTTGGAAAAAAATAGTGGGTTCTATGGATTGGATTCATCAGTCAGAGTATTGAGGATAGAGGTTGGAAGTCATGTTGTAGTTATATAAGATGTTGGTGAGGCCACATTCAGAGCATGGTGTTCAGATCTGGGCACCATGATACAGGGAAGATGTTGTCAAGCTTGTCAAGGGTGCAAATAAGATTTACAAGGATGTTGACAGGACTCGAAGGCCTGAGCACATTGGAGAGTTTGAACAGGCTAGGACTTTATTCTATGGAGTGCAGGAGGATGTGGTGATCTTCTAGAGCTGTATAAAATCATGAGAGAAATAAATTGGGTAAATGCACACTCTCTTGCTCAGAATAGGGGAACCGAGAACCAGATGACATAGGTTTAAGGAGAGATGGGTAAGATTTAATAAGAATCTGAGGGGAAACTTTTTTTACACAAAGTGTAGTGGGTGCATATGGAACAAGCTGCCAGAGGAACTATTTGAGGCAGGTACTATCGCAACATTTAAGAAACATTTAAGAAACATTTAGGCAGATGTATGGATAGGATAGGCTTAGGATAGGTTTAGAGGGATGTATGGGCCATATGCAGGCAGGTGGGACTAGTGTAGATGGGGCATGTTGATCAGCATGGGAAAGTTGTGTCGAAGGGCCTGATTACATGCTGTGTGGGCCTATGCCTCTATGTTCATAATGCAGAGTGTTTATAAATGTTGGCGAAGTGATTAACACCAGAGTAGGCAATGAATAGAACATAGAACATAGAACATGGAACATAGAACATGGAACATGGACCAGTACAGCACAGGAACGTCTCCTACAGCCCACCACATCTGTGCCAACCAGGATGGGGGGGGTGCTGGAAGAGAGGGGAGGCAGGACATAATGTGGTGGGTAATAGGCTGATACAGGTGAGGAGGGGGAGGGGAGGGGAGGGGAGGGGTGGTTGATAGGCATAAGGAGTCATAGAGTCATACAGCGTGGAAACAGGCCCTTTGGCCGAACTTGCCTATGCTGACCAACATATCCCAACTGCACTGGTCCCATCTGCATGCTTTAGACGTTAGAGATACAGTGTGGTAACAGGTCCTTCAGCCCGCCAATTCTGCACCGACTAACAATCGCTCCATAACCCTTGACACTCTTACTAATGAGAAATTTGTCAATAAAAATAACCAATCACTTGGCCTCCACAACCATCTGTGGCAATGAATTCTACTGTCCATTTATTCTGAGACTAGTTTCAGGTCTAGTTTCCTCCACTGAATATGACTATGACTGGGTCCACCAGCCTGTAACAGTGCAATTACAGCAACACCCTAAGGCCATGGGCACGAGAGACTACAGTCCCATCACTTTACATTCTGCAAGTGTTTAAAAATAAAGGTTTACGAGATTTTTCCAGTAAACTTGTATTCCTCGTCGACATTTTATTATTGTGTGGTGTGTCTTTGTGTATTAAATGTCATCAGAACCATACAGCGTGTAAGGCCCTTTGGCCCAACTTGCCTATATGCCCTCTGGTCCTAGACTCTCCCACTGATGGAAACATCCTCTCCACATCCACTCTATCAAGGCCTTTGCCAGCCAGAATGTGAATTTTGATCTCAAACCTCAGACTATGATGACGATAAATGTCAAAATACTTTACCTGGTTGCTCCCTCTGAGTTACTCCAGTATTTTGTGTCTATCTTTGATGTAAACCAGCATTTGCAGTTCCTTCCTATACAAAATATTTTACTGACAGCTCCAGATATCTACAATAATAATTATGAACACATCGCGGATTAGGGTTGGCTGCTGTTGTCTGCCTTCAGTCATATTTATTCCTTCTTCCTTCAGCTCAAAATAGGTTCCCATCAAGTTGTGGGCCACGATGAAAGTTGTGGATATAGCCCAGTCCATCACACAGACCATACTTACCACCATTGACTCCATCCACACTTCATGCTGCCTCAGAAAAGCAGCCGACATAATCAAAGACTTGCCCCACCCCGGTCATACCTTCTTCTCCCCGCTCCTGTCCGGCAGGAGGTACAGCAGCTAGGGGGCTGCACATCCAGACTCAGAGACAGCTTCTTTTCCTCGGTTATCAAGCTCCTGAACAGTCCTTCCATAAACTAGGATACTGTCTGATTCACTTCATCCCCGTTGTGGAAATTAGACTTTGTCTATGAAGCTGATGCACTACAATGCACTCTGTAACTTCCCCTAATTTTTGGTTCAAGATAAAGTCCAGCAAAGTCCAATTAATGATAGCTTGAAGGTTTCCAGGTGCTCTGGGTTTCCGCCCACACTCCAAAGACGCTCAGGGTTGTAGGTTAATTGGCTTCGCTAAAATTTGTAAATTATCGCTAGTGTATAGGATAGTGCTTGTATACACGGTGATCGCTGGTGGGCATGGGCTGACAGGCCTGTTCCCGTGCTGCATCTCTAAAGCACTAAAGTGGTAGTATTTGTAAAGCATGTGATTTGGTATGACTAATTGTAAAGGCTTTACAATACAAGCATTTGAGTATTAATTGACCTTGATTTTTTTTCTTCACTTTTGTTAAATTTTGATACAGTTCGGCAGTGATTTTTAAATATTCTATTATTCTTTGGGAAAATGGGCTTTTCATTGGTTATTAAAAAATCTTAAGTGATTCCTGTCTCTATGATATGCAACCAGATTGAAATTGGAAATATTAATACGGAATGTCTATTGCAGCATGGAGTTTTATCAGCGAAGCAAAATAAAAACTTGTCTTTCCCAGAAGGATTTTGGATGATTTGTTTTGGTCTTTTAAATCAGTTTTGTGGATATTGTTAGCATTTTCGAAGATGATGAATTGAAATAACCTGTAATAACTTGCGATTTAATTTGTTGGTTTCTTTGTCATATATATGTGTTTTGGTAGCTAATACGCTTACATTCATTTAAAGTCAAAGAAGCTATATTGCAAATTAACTTCATTTTACAAAGAAGATGCAGTAAGTCAAATCAACATGTCCCCTCTTTCCTAATGGACCTGTCCCACTTAGGCGATTTTTCAGCGGACAGTCGCCTGAAAACCTGCGACTGGAACGGCGACTGTCAGAGTGGAACACACACACACACAAACACATCGCTTCCTTCACCAGCCCGTTATGCAGGCGAGGGACAGGGCCAGTGGGGGGAGCACTGTCTAAAAAATTCACATGGTGCAAAGCCAAGGTGATACAGACACACACTGCGATGAACAGGAAGGTTGGCGCTGTAATTAAGATGGCTAAAGCATAGTCCTTTAAAAGAGGGGGGGAGAAGGAGTGGAGACAACTTTTAAGAAGCCAGAGATACACGGCTGTGAAGCCTGGCGGACATTTAACATTACCGGTCGGTTATCCTTGGTTCTGAAAACTACTGCTTACCTTTTTTTTCCCAATGACCCAATGAAATTCACCGGTCAGCACCGGCTACACCCTACGAGAACCTCCGAGAACCTTCGACCTCCTGGGAACCCACCAGGACCTCCTGGCGACCCACCTACAGCACAAGAATTCACGCTGCTCTCCATGGCGGCTTCATTCTAGTCGCCGCTAATTTTTCAACATGTTGAAAGATATGCGGCGACCATAATGAGGCCGCGACTAGTTCCCAGAATGCGGGAACTCCTCGCGACCATGAAGGCGACTCCCCGGCAACCACCCGCGAACATGTGGCGACCATGTGGTGACAGCATAGTCTCCTGAGTCGCCTAAAAAGTCGCCTAAGTGGGACAGGCCCATAACTGCAAGGAAGCTAAGAATTCTCAGATGCTGTTCAGCTTACTTTAGAGAAACTGCGCGGAAACAGGCCATTCGGCCCACCAAGGTCACGCCAACCATCGATCACCCGTACACTAGTTCCATGTTATCCTACTTTTGCATCCTACACACTAGGCACAATTTACCCTCTGAAAGCCAAGAGAGAGGTGGGGCAGGACAATGTATAGAAGCCAATTAACCTACAGACCTGTACCTCTTTAGAGTGTGGAAGGAAACCTGAGCACCCGGTGGAAATCCATGCGGTCACAGGGAGAACTTACAAATTCCACACACAGACAGCACCCGAGGTCAGAATCGAACCGGGGTCTCTGACACTGCGAGGAGGCAGCAGCTCTACCACTGTGCCACTATGCCATCATATTTTGAAGCTCAGTAAATTAATATTTCAAAAGATGTGTAGTACCATTCCAGAGTAATTCCAAACTAAATTGTGCTTACAATGTGGTTCAAGGAATATTTGAAATGAAACAGGAACAAAATGAAAGTGTAACACTGATTTGTTGCCAAAATTGAAATGTGTAATTCATGCCACCAATGGATCAGAAAATACTGCATTTCCAGCTTGGCCTTTGTCACTGTCAGGTTCCTGCCAAAATTAAATTCATGAGTGATCATGAGGCAAATCTAAAAATACATAATTTGGGGCCTTAAATTTCAGCTGTATTAAATTAAATAAAACATGCAATGACAGGTGAACTATTCAACAGAAAGACAGGGATAAAGATTAAATTCCTGTTTCCTTCTCGCATCTAATCGGCTTACCTATTGCTGATTTCCTTCAGACCTTTCACTAGTTTATTTGCTTTGTGAAGGACTCAATCCCTCAGTTGTTGAGATTTACATTTTAGTGGTTTCTCAAGAGATCTATCCCCAAGGAACTATAGATAACGGTACATTGCTTTCATGGTTAGGATAAGAAGAATAAAATAACTGGGCAGCTACAACAATTTTCTTTCTTCCTCACTAAAATACTGCAATGATGTTTTTGGGAGGGCCCTTTCGTATTATTTCCTATTTAGTATAGGTTAGTTTAGAGATACAGCACGGAAACTGGCCCTTCAGCCCACAAAGTCCGCGCCCACCAGCGATCCCCGCACACTAACGCTATCCTACACACACTAGGGACAGTTCTTACATTTATACCAAGCCAATTAACCTACAAACCTGTAGGTCTTTGGAGTGTAGGAGGAAACTGGAGGACCCGGAGAAATCCCACGCAGGTCACGGGGAGAATGTAAAAAGTACACCCAGAGAGCACCCGTGGTCGGGGTAAAACCTGACCCTGTGAAGCAGCAATTATACCGCTGTGCCACCCTGCTGCCCTTCCTGTGTAGGAACGAACTGCAGATGCTAGTTTACAAAGATAGACACAAATTGCTGGTGTAACTCAGCGGGTCAGGCAGCATCTCTGGAGAAAAGGAATAGGTGACGTTTCGGTCGTGACCCTTCTTCAGAATGAGAGTCAGGGGAGAGGGAAACTAGAGGTAAGAAAAAGTACAGAACAAATGAGAGCCGGCACCGATGGCCAATGAGCCCACAATGGTCCATTGTTGGTTGTGGAAGAGGTGATAATGAAGGGATATGAACAGTGCAACTAGCAGGATGACTAGGGGAGTTACGGAGAGAGAGAGAGAGAGAGAGAATGCAAGGATTACTTGAAATTAAATAAATCAATATTCATATTGCTAGGTTGTAAGCTGCCCAAGCCAAATATGAGATGCTGTTCTCCAATTTGCATTTGGCCTCCCTCCAACAATGGAGGAGGCCCAGGACAGCGAGGGCTATATGGGAATGGAAAGGGAAGTTACAATATATTTGGCAACTGGGAGTTTGCATTCTTACTTTCACTTCACAGCATACCATCGGTTAATACAAAACCTTAACATTTTAATTCTATTTTTGAAAGGACTGTTATTGAGCGATTTAAATTTCATTTCATGACAGATCATGCAATTAACGAACATTCATAACTCCATTTCCCCTCTCGTTTACTTGAGCAAGACAAGTAGGTTATTTAACGTAACAGGGTTCCGAATACTATGAATTGAGATCAGACTGTGTTATTCTGCCTTTTTTTAATGTTATTATCAAAAAATGTATTCAATTATTAAAAATAATATTTACAATGCAATAAAACAAAACAGAACCCACCACCATAATACGAAAAGAAATGTATTAAATGAACTACTATACAATTATGTTACAATCCGTATTGAGAATACATTCAACACCCTGCGGTGCCCAGCGGTCCCGGAAATCCGCCAGGGCGCCCGTGGACAGCGCGTAGTCTCCCCCCAACAACACCCGGGCGCGGATGTAACCCTGGAATGTTATTCTGCCTTGGAGGCTTCCAGCAGGGATGAAAACTACAGCTAGCTGACTAAAGGCAGCATTAACATTTTATGGTTGTTAGCAATGAAAAGCGAAATTGGACAGCTATGATTTCCTTTGTGAGACGAAGAGTCCTGGAAGCAAAAGTACATCTCATAATACTGCTGTAAAATGCATTAAGGCCTTTTTAACATGGGCAGGATGTACCTGCTGTAATGATTTTTTCACACCTTTAATACAAACTATGTGCAACACTTGGCCCAAATGTATTAATGTCATCAGTGCACATTTTCTGTGTTTTGTGGCAGTGTAATCTCAATATGGACCGTGATGACATTTTAATCTACAAAAATACATTTAGATTGCAGAATCTGAAATGTAACACAGATTGAGGTGTGTACATTCAAATTGCTCTAGAGAATCCTCAGCTGAATATGCTACAACTTTTTTTAAAATCTATTTATGGATCAGCGGATAGTCAGAGGTGAATAAGGACACATGATACAATTTGGAGAGGTTTTTCTATACAGTCATAACCAAAGAGTCTCCTACACTTCTGTGATGCATTTTACACGTTTCCTGATTTATAAAATGTATATCACTTTCTTGCTACCATTTAAAGCAATAGGTTTACGTAAACATGTATGGCATAGTGATTTGAATGGAGAAGCAGTGAGCACAGACATCATGCGCTTCGTAAAAAAATCGTTACCGCTACCCTCGCAGCTAAATGACCAGCATAGACCGTTTATACAAAGGCAGCATTTCAGATTTGTGTAGCTTTTAAATGACTGCCTGAGAAAAACAGATAAAAAGGATCAGGTCTTTACGAGAGTTCACTTCGGTGACATTTCTTTAGGCACCTAATTTTGCTCAGGTTATCCAATTACCCTTTTCTCTGCTTAATAACCACGCACATACACAGGGCAAAATGTACTCAGGTTGTGATGTGATGTGTCAAATGTGAAGTGTCTACACAAGAAGTCTTTTTCCTCACGTGAAACTAAGGTCTTGGGTATTTTGAGAATGCAGAAATAAAGACATTTCATATCAAATCAGTGGCACAAATTGCAAATATGTTTAGTTTAGTTTAAAGATATAGTGCAGTTATAGGCCCTTCAGCCCACCAAGTCCGCACCAACCAGCGATCCCTGTACATTACATTACAATTAAAACACAAAGTACTTGTGATGTAACTCCACGATACACACTAGGGACAATTTACAATTTTTACCAAAGACAATTAACCTACAAACCTGCACGCCTTTGGAGTGTTGGAGGAAATTGGAGCACCTGGAGATAACCTACGTGGTCACGGGGAGAACATACAAACTCCATACAGACAGCACATATAGTCAGGATCGAACCTGGGTCTCTGGCACTGTAAGGCAACGGTTCTACCATTGCACAATGATGCCGCCCTAATTCAAACAAAGTGGAATGGTTATTGTTGTAGCTAAAGGACATCAAAATATAACCTGGTGGGTGACATGGTATTGGCATCCAGTTGGATTATTGTGTTCAGTTTTGTGTAGGAAAGATGTTGTTATGCTAGAGAGAATGAAGAGAAAATTCATGAGGATGTTGCCAGGACTCGAGGGCCTGAGGTATAGAGAGAGGTTGAGGAGGCTAGAAATGTATTGGTTGGAGCGCAGGAGGAAGAGGGGTGATCCTATAGAGGTGTATAAGATCATGAGCAGATCGGAAAAGGATAAATGTACACAGTCTTTTACCCAGAGTAGGTGACTCAAGAATCAGAGGACATAGGGTTAAGGTGAAGGGAGGGGGAAGATTTAATAGGAATCTGAGGGGTAACTATTGAGGCAGGTACTATCCCAACGTTTAAGAGACGTTTGGACAGGTACATGGATAGGCCAGGTTTAGAGGGATATGGGCCAAACACAGGTGGGTAGGACTTCCGTAGATGGGGCGTATTGGTCGGTGGGGGCAAGTTGGGCTGCTTCCATGCTGTATGACTCTATCACTTTAACAATGAGGCCCAAGTAAGTGAGTGTAAATTGAAACCATTCTGCACTCATTGCCACATGAAGTGTAAGTGAGAGGCTCCTCATTTGGGAGTAATCGACAGGGAAATGCAGTGATGAGGAAGAAGATAGCACAGTCTGGTATAACCAGCTGTTCACTTCTAATTAGCCCCGATCTGATGAGGCTGGACCTTGTACACTGCGAGCACTGTTTGCAAAATTATTTGCCAAAGGACTGCATTTTGCATGCAGTGTGAAAACAGAGACAAAGCAGCAGCCTTATATTGAAAGCTGAATAAAGACAACGAGATCCCATGCCAAGTTTCATGAATATTATTGAAATCCCAACCACAGCAGGAGCCTCATCTATAACATCAGGCTCCATCCATTCTGGAGAAAGTGTCACTGCTCCGTGCTGTCCAGCTGCTCGGTTCTTTGGTTTCATTCTGAATTTTCAATTTCAATTTTATGCAGTTTAGAGATACAGCATGGAAACAGGCCCTTCGGCCCACCAAGTCCACTCCGGACTGCGATGATTCCATACACCAGCACTATCCTACAAACTAGGCATAATTTCCAATTTTACAGTCAGGATCGAACCCGGGTCTCTGGCGCTGTCAGGCAGTAACTCTACCGCTGTGCCACTGTGTCGCCCAATCCAAGTTCTCCAGAGATGCTGCCTGACCCGCTGAGTTAATCCAGCACTTTGTGTCTTTTATTGTAAACCAGCATTGGCAGTTCCTTGTTTCTACACGATGAATGTTTAATGTTCAACTTAAATTGTTTCTTCAATGGCCTCTCCTCCATGTAATACAATTAAGTACGAATGTTTAAAAGCTTACATTTGTTGCTGGGTAATTAGCTAAAAGTGGACGTCTGGTACAAACAAATGTGATTATCTTTATTTAAAAATAAACAGGGCGGCACAGTGGCACAGCGGTAGAGTTGTTGCCTTACAGCGCCAGAGACCCGGGTTTGATCCTGACTACGGGCGCTGTCTGTATGGAGTTTGTACGTTCTCCCTGTGACCACGTGGGGTTTGTCCGGGTGCTCCGGTTTCCTCCCACGCCCCAAAGACATGTGGGTTTGGAGGTTAATTGGCTTTGGTAAAAATTGTTCCTATGGGTTGATCGCCGGTCGGCGGGGACTCGGTGGGCCAAAGGGCCTGTTTCCGCACTGTATGTCTAAACTCTGCACTCCAAAATCTGCAATTTTCAAAACATTGATTGAATTTTGAACTCCACCATCCAATCATAATATATGAATCAATTATTTTGCATCCAGTGCCTAATGTTACCACTTTTCAAAGTGGAATCATCTTGGAGAACGAAGATAAGGCAACTGTCAGCTCAATCTGTGATGAATGGAGTAAAACTCACGATGGAACTCTACCATGGATAGAGTACAGTAAATGATAAATAGCTCACACAGTCACTCGAATGTCTATGGCTTCATTCTTAAGAAAAATACTGAGGCTATCTAATGGACCCTGGAGACCATTTAGTTTTACTTAATGGCTCATTAACTCCTATAATACTAACTATGCTATACGTTATTTTTGGTTGTAATTTCAATTGTTTGAAAAAAAATTCACTTATCCCTCTCCCAATCACAGATCGTCCATTAATCACTGTTAGATGAACGATATGCTGCAAGCTAATACGGATATGAATTAGATTAAGAAGGGGAATTGTAATGACACTCCTTACGTGGAGCTAATTGATTTTCTGAATGTTTGTGAACTCTTCTAAGCATGTATAATTACCTGCGTGCTACTCCACTGGTAGTCAGCCACCTGCAATTGCTTTACTGTAAACAGATTATTGATGTTTAGTTTAGTTTAGAGAGATGGCGTGGAAACAGGCTCTTCGGCCCACTGAGGCTGTGCTGACCAGCGATCACCCGTTCACACTAGTTCTATTCTGCACACTAGGGACAATTCACAGAAGCCAATTAAACTACTATTCTGCATGTCTATTGGATGTAGGAGGAAACTGGAGCACCCAAAGGAAACCCACATGGTCACAAGGAGAATGTACAAACTCCGTACAGACAGCACCTGAGGTCAGTATGAAACCCGGGCCTCTGTGAGGCAGCAGCTTTACTGCTGCACAGCTGTGCTGCCACTTCTCTGATGAAGGGTATGATGATCTAAGTGTCATGAAATCGGTTACATTTTGCCCCATGCAAGAAAATAAGCTACAAAACAGGGTATTTAAAGTGAGAATAATTTCCCTAAAGCAAACTTCAAATGGATTCTTTAAATTAATTACTTATTGCTGCTGTCTGCTTGTATCTACTTCTGTTCAGAGTTGAGAGAAAGCATGGAAACTGGCCCTTCGGCCCACAGTGTCCACACTGACCATCGATCACCTGTTCGCACTAGTTCTATGTTATCCAATATACTCATCCACTCCCTGCACACTAGAGGCAATTTACAGAGGCCAATTAACCTACAAACCCGCACGCATTTGGGATGTTTGAGGAAACCAGAGCACCCGGAGAAAACCCACTTTGTCACAGGGAGAAAGTACAAACTTCGTACAGTCAGCACCTGAGGTCAGAATTGGACCGGGGTCTCTGGCGCCATGAGGCAGCAACTCTACCAGCTGTGCCACTTTTAACGCCCAATATAGTTTATTCATTGTAGTATGAATTGTGTCTGTATTTGTATTTTAATACATTTAGAATTATGAGGGGCATAGAAAGGATCGACAGTCAGAACTTTTTTCCCAGAGTGGAAATGTCCAAGATGAGAGGGCACAGCTATAGGATGAGAGAGGAAAAGGTTTAATGGAGATGTGTGGGGCATGGAATGCCTTGACAGGGGCGGTGGTGGAGGCAGATACGATAGTGGCATTTAAGAGGCTTTTAAATAGGCACATGGAATTGTAGGGAATAGAGGGATATGGATCATGTGCAGGCAGACAAGATCAGATTAACCTGGCATCATGTTCACCACTAACATTGTGGGCCAAAGGGCCCGTTACTGTGCTGTATTGTTCTCTGTTCTATGTTGTATGTTCTACATTTTATGTTCTATGTTCTTTTAATATTGCCCACCTAAAAATATTACCATTATTGAGCAGAAAGTAAAACTAAAGCATCAGACCCCAGAGTGGAAACTATACGCATTTAGGCATTTTCATTGCAGTCATTATCATCTCTTATGCTGGACTGGTAATGTACACTATCAGGCTAATATTGACATGAATAGGATTGAGAATGATACTAATTTGATACATTTGTGAACCTTTCAAAAAGAAATACCATTTACACCTGTCAACATGTCATGGAATCCTCACGGGAATATCCATCCACTGGGAATTCAAACAGGAACTCCCGGGGCAGCTATGAGAAATAGATACGTACACTTTGCTCTATAAGTGTAAATGAACAAATTGCCACCCACTGCAAGGTCTTTGTTTGTTAGGGTCATAGGTGTGCAGTGATATTCCTGGTCTGGTCCTTTCTGGTTAATTGTGTTTGCATTTCCATTACACTGCCTCCATCATTAGGGACAGTTCACTGGCAGGGGTGCTGATGTGACCAGGTTGATTATGTTTCGCTGGCTGTTTATGTTTTACATAGAACATAGAACAGAGAACAGTACAGCACAGGGGCAGGCCATTCGGCCCACAATGTCTGTGCCGACAAGCGAGCACCCCATTCACTAGCTCTATCTTACACACTTGGGACAATTTGCAGAAGCCAGTTAACCTACAAAACTGGAGATCTTTGGAGTGTGGGAGGAAACTGGAGCACTTGGAGAAAACCCACAGGGTCATAGGGAGAATGTACAAGCTCCATACAGACAGCATTTCTGGTGCTGTAAGAGAGTAACTCTACCGCTGCACCACTGTGTCGCCCCAATCAGCCTACACATGATCCATATCCCTCTCTTCCCTGCACTTCCATGTGCCTATCCAAGAGCCTCTTAAATGCCACTTTCATATCTGCCTCTATCACTCCTACTGCTAATGCATTCCAGGCCCCCACCATTGGCCACATTTAAACTGTAATTGATCGTTGCAGAGTGCTCTGGATATCCTGAGGTTGAGAAAGGTGCTACACAAATGCAAGGATAATGAAGAAAGTAGGTATGAATTCTGACCTTGTGAGAAAAAGTGAATGTTGAAACTTTTAACCTACAGTATTTATATTTATGTGGAAAAAAACATTTAAAAGTCCGAGGTTGGAGCTAACAGTAACTACAGGGAGGGCAGGGGTTGTGATAACTTATTACAGCTGGTTCAAGACATTAGTAAGGTCACGTGTGAAGCACTGTGTACAGTTCTGTGCCCCCCATTTTAGGAAGGGTGTCATTAATCCGGTGTTAAAACATTTAACTGGTGTTAAAAATATAGAAATGAAGAAACTACAGCTTCCCTCCAGTGGTTTCAAACTCTTTAAAGACTTGGGGAGAACTTTAATTGAGTTCCCTGGATTTGCCACCAATTTGTTTAGAGATGCAGATACAGCATGGATACACCTACAGTGTGGATACAGATACAGCGTGGATACAGATACAGCATGGATACAGATACAGCATGGATACATACACAGCCTGTACAAATACAGCATGGATACAGTTACAGCATGGATACAGATACAGTATGGATGCAGATACAGCGTGGATACAGATACAGTTACAGATATAGCATAGATACAGATACAGCATGGATACAGATACAGCGTGGATACATATACAGCCCTGTACAAATACAGCATGGATACAGATACAGTATGGATACAGATGCAGCATGGATACAGATCAGACTGGATACAGATACAGCGTGTACAGATACAGCATGGATACAGATACAGCATGGATACAGATACAGCGTGGATACAAATACAGCGTGTACAGATACAGTATGTACAGATACAGCATGGATACAGATACAGCGTGGATACAGATACAGCATGGATACAGATACAGCGTGGATACAGATACAGCATGGATACAGATACAGCATGGATACAGATACAGCATGGATACATATACAGTGTGGATACAGATACAGCATGGATACAGATACAGCGTGGATACAGATACAGCGTGGATACAGATACAGCATGGATACATATACAGTGTGGATACAGATACAGCATGGATACATATACAGTGTGGATACAGATACAGCATGTACAGATATAGCGTGGATACAAATACAGCATGAATACAGATACAGCGTGGATACAGATACAGCATGGATACAGATACAGCGTGGATACAGATACAGCATGGATACAGATACAGCGTGGATACAGATACAGCATGGGATACAGATATAGCGTGGATACAGATACAGCATGGATACAGATACAGCATGGATACAGATACAGCGTGGATACAGATACAGCGTGGATACAGATACAGCATGGATACAGATATAGCGTGGATACAGATACAGCATGGATACAGATACAGCGTGGATACAGATACAGCATGGATACAGATATAGCGTGGATACAGATACAGCATGGATACACAGATACAGCATGGATACAGATACAGCATGGATACAGATACAGCATGGATACAGATACAGCGTGGATAGAGATACAGCATGGATACAGATACAGCGTGGATACAGATACAGCGTGGATACAGATACAGCGTGGATACAGATACAGCATGGATACAGATACAGCGTGGATACAGATACAGCATGGATACAGATACAGCATGGACACAGATACAGCATGGACACAGATACAGCGTGTACAGATACAGCGTGGATACAGATACAGCATGGATACAGATACAGCGTGTACAGATACAGCATGGATACAGATACAGCATGGATACAGATACAGCATGGATACATATACAGCGTGGATACAGATACAGCGTGTACAGATATAGCGTGGATACAGATACAGCATGGATACAGATACAGCGTGGATACAGATACAGCATGGATACATATACAGCGTGTACAGATACAGCATGGATACAGATACAGCATGGATACAGATACAGCATGGATACAGATGCAGCGTGTACAGATACAGCATGGATACAGATATAGCATGGATACAGATATAGCGTGGATACAGATACAGCGTGGATACAGATATAGCATGGATACAGATACAGCGTGTACAGATACAGCATGGAATACAGATATAGCGTGGATACAGATACAGCATGGACACAGATACAGCATGGACACAGATACAGCGTGTACAGATACAGCGTGGATACAGATACAGCATGGATACATATACATGGATACAGATACAGCGTGGATACAGATACAGCATGGATACAGATATAGCGTGGATACAGATACAGCGTGGATACAGATACAGCATGGATACAGATACAGCGTGGATACAGATACAGCGTGTACAGATACAGCATGGATACATAAACAGTGTGGATACAGATATAACGTGATACAGATATAGCGTGGATACAGATACAGCGTGGATACAGATACAGCGTGTACAGATACAGCGTGGATACAGATACAGCATGGATACGGGGTCAGGATCGAAGCAGGGTCTCTGGCCCTGGATCGAAGCAGCTGTACCGTTGCACCACTGTGTCGCCCCTGTGGTTCTGATTAATCTAGAATTTCATAAAGAGCAAGTGATATGATAATTTTTACCTTCTACATTAAAGGCATGGCGAATAAGGAAACAACTCTAGACTTTAGACTAGAGATACAGCATGGAAACAGGCCCTTTGGCCCACTGAATCTGTGCCGACCAACGATCCCCAGACACTAGCACTATCCGACGCACGAGGGACAATTTACTATTTTTAGCGAAATCTAGTTAACCTGTAAACCTACACGTCTTTGGAGTGTGGGAGGAAACCAGCGTGCCCAGAGAAAACCCACATGGTCACAAGGAGACCGTATAAACTTTGCAAAGGCAGCACCTGTAGTCAGCATCGAACCTGATACTGTGCGGCAGCAACTCTACCATTGTGCTACTGTGCCGCCCTTAATTTTTCAAAGTAATTTTAAAAATGCCACCTTCGGATGCAGTCATTCACCCTCCTCGCTTCTGTGTGAGGAATGCTGATTTATTTGTTTTAAATTGGTCATCACGGCAAAGAATCCGATATATTGCCTAAATGCATAGTGCACTTCAATTGAAGACTTCAACCACATTACTAGCGTTTTCTTCTTTAATCTTACTGCAACATGTCATAACTTGTGCTCTCAGAATTTCAGAGTGATTTTCTCTGATGTCCGTTTGTTCAGCAAGGGATACATTTGATTCAGTGCCACGGTTTCAATGTTCATTGAGGGATTAGACATCGCACAGCTTCTTCAAGCTTTGTGAGATAATTTAACCTTCACATCAAGATACATTTTCCTTGACTTGCAGTCATGACATTCATGGCTATCAATTTCAATGCCCCTTTTTATTTTCATCACCCTTTTCAAAGGCTGAGTATTGAAGTCCATCATCATAATTTGTTTTGCAATGACACGTCATTGAGAGCGTGCACAGTTATGGCTCAAGGAAGGGAATCAGGGCCTGGGAAATTAAACAAATGGGGGTAACGACTGCATATCTCCATCACCACCCTGGCCATGCTCTCATTTCACTCCTGCCATCGGGAAGAAGGGATAGGAGCCTGAAAACTGTAATATTCAGATTCAGGAGCAGCTTCTTCCCTGTAACCATCACGTTATTAACCACAACAACCTCCAAATAGGCTCCGAATGACATAGACTTGGGGACATTATTTCTGATTATGCACTACTATTGTCTATTTATTTATCTCTGTTTTATATATATATATTTTAATGTATTTCTTATATAACATATATTATATATGATATACGTAATAAATATATATTCTATACTATATATATATATATATATATATATAAAACTTTTATATATAATATATATTGTATATATTTGTTATACGTTGTGTGTAGTGTAAATACTGAACTTTTTGTTTTGGGTTTCACACAATACTATGTTTTTCACACAGAGAGTGGTGAATCTGTGGAATTCTCTGCCACAGAAGGTAGTTGAGGCCAGTTCGTTGGCCATATTTAAGAGGGAGTTGGATGTGGCCCTTGTGGCTGAAGGGATCAGGGGGTATGGAGAGAAGGCAGGTACAGGATACTGAATTGGATGATCAGCCATGATCATATTGAATGGCGGTGCAGGCTCGAAGGGCCAAATGGCCTGCTCCTGCACCTAATTTCTATTTTTCTATATGACTGGTGTGCTGTTGCAGGTAGGAATTTCCTAGTTCAATTTCAGGGCATACTATATGAAACACGCGTGAAGATTGGTGAATCTTTAGGTCCTGAGAAGAAGGGTGAATTAGAGTGTTTGAATTCAATGTCAAATAAGAAAAGAAATAAATGCTGGTTCTATCCTACACACTCGGGCCAATTAATAAAAGTTGCTATAACTTCTGGCCAGGGTGGTGATGGAAATATACAGTCATTACCCCCATCCTTTTAATTTCCCAGAAGCAGTTGCTACAGTAGATAAGAGGTGGTTTTGCCATCATGTACGGCACAGGCATTATGGGCCCAAAGGGCCTGTTGTTGTGCTGCACTGTTGTATGTTCTATGTTCTATATACCATTCCTCTTCCATCCATTCAATTCACCCAACTTAGCGACAGGCATGACAAATCCCACTGCCTGGGTCTGGTGCTACTCCTACCACAAGAATAGACAGTCACTGTCACCTCTCATCTCTGTGTCTGCTGCATAAGGATGGGTGTCCCAGACTTGTGGGCAGCACGGTGGTGCAGCGGTAGAGTTGCTGCCTTACAGCTCCAGAGAGCCGGGAATGATCCTGACTATGGGTGTGTCTGTACCCAGTTTGTACGTTCTCCCTGTGACCGCATGGGTTTTCTCCGGGTGAGTTTAGTTGAATTTATTGTTACGTGTACTGAGATACAGTCAAAAGCTTTTTGTTGTGTGCTAACCAGTCAGCAGAAAGACTCCACATAATTACAAACATGCCATCCACAATGCACCGATACGTGATAAAGTCCGATCAAAGATAATCCAATGTGTCCAATAGTTCTCCAATTTCCTCCCACATTCTAAAGATGTGCATGTTTGTAGGTTAATTGGCTTCAGTGAAAATTGTAAGTTGTCCCTAGTATGTAGTGCCTGCACGTTGATCGGCAGCAGGCACGGAACTCGCTATCAAAATATGGAGGGGACCTGGGGACAGGGGGGACACAATTTTTTGGCGGCCGCGCGCGCATGTGCACACGCACACACACAGGCGCGAGGCTTCGGAGGCTCAATCCAGTGCTAAATGCAGCTCAACTCTGCCTGTCTCGCCGGGTTAACTCCAGCCCTGGCTGGACTGACGGGACACCAGCGCTGCTTCTCCACGCTGGCCATATTTCCCAGGCAGGTTCACCTGGCGGGACAGGCAGAGTTGAGCTGGGTTTAGCACTGCTTCTCTGTGCTGGCTGTGGGCCTGGGGTTACAGATCGCATCTGACTGCCGAAGTCTCTGGCCACCCGGGGGGGGGGGGGGCACTCGGGTGGGGGTGGAGACCAGGCCGTGATCGATCCTGGCTGCGGATGAGGCGCAGGTCTGTGCCACGTCTCCCTCCTCCAATCATCGCACTGAATCATCATGTCCCGCCCCCATTGCCTGCTGACCGACGTCTCTCTCGTCCAATCGGCGCCCTCGATCGGCAGTCCCATCTCCGGATAAAATCCGGATGACAAAAACTTGGGGGGGGGATGTCAAAACATGGGGGGGACGTGTCCCTTCTGCCCCCGGGTTTTCCACCCCTGATCGGCGTGGACTCACGGCCTTTGGGCCTGTTTCTGTGCTGTATCTCAAAAGTCTAAAGTCTAGTGCTGAACTCGAGCAAAGAGCATTTCTGAATCTAATTTGTTATACTGTATTTGCTCTGATAGATGGTGTTCGCTTCTCTTCAAAAGGAAGCAATAAAAAAATCTAACTATCTTCACTTTCTGAAGATTAAAGGCTGTATTTATGAATGTATTCAATGGTAACTCAACTGAGAATTGAACCTGCTTTGATGTTATCAACTTTGATGCCACAGAGTAGATTTGTTAACAAACCTGAAACCCCGTGGGATGTAAAGGAACTATGGAAGTTTGCTTCAAAATTTGTTGCAGGATAGAAAGCACAGTGTGGCGATTGGCTGATTTTCAGACCAAGGTGAGCTGTGAAGGGAGTTTCTGAGTGTTCGGGACTGTGACCCTGGGCAGTTTCTGATGGACCTTATTGCCTCTCTTAGGAAAACAGCATACAATTGTGACATTTGCATGTGACACAAACTTGGAAGGGTTGGTTAACCATGTCACGAGTCAACGGTGTTTTATCATCACATATCCCAAAAAAGAACAATGTAATTATTACTCGCAGCAGCACAACAGATTAGTAAACATAGTACTCTGTAAAACCCATAATAAACAACAAATAACTACTCAATTACTTCCTCTGCCAGCTCATTCCATATACCCACCTCCCTCTATGTGAAAAAGATGCCCTTTAGGTTCCTATTAAATCTTCCCCCTCTCACCTTAAACCTCTGCCCTCTGGTTCTTGAATCACATATACTATTTTTTTTAATCCTTAGAGTCATAGTCATACAGCATGAAAACAGGCCCTTAGGCTCAACTTGCCCACATCGACCAACATGTCTCATCTACACTAATCCAATCTGCCTGTGTTTGGCCCATATCCCTCTAAACCTATCCTACTCGTCCAAATGTTTCTTAAACTTTGCAATTATCTCCTCTAGCAGCTTGTTCCATACACCCACCGCCCTTTGTTTAAAAAAGATGCCCCCTGAGGTTCTTATAAAATCTTTCTCCTCTCATCTTAAACCTCTGGTTTTTGATTCCCATACCCTGGGTCTTTCATCTATCTAATCCATCTCTTAATAACGATGGAACCTAGGATCTTTCTGATCATTCTACTCCACTGACACAGCTGTGCATTTAAACAACCGAGCCTCTGGATCAACTAAAGTAAAGGCAATGTTACGGAAAACCAGCTTTAGTTATGTTCACACACATTGCGCAAGTATTGAATCGAGGGCTGTATGATCTTGGATCTGAATATGGCTCGTAAAGAAATGATTTTTAGCTCTTTTGTTTTTTTGCGGGGCTCCCAAAGCCATTTTTGCATGTTGAATGTTTTATTCTCGCTTTCCCACAGTTTGAATGAAGAGCTATTGGAGCTGAGGGGCTGCATTGTGCATTCTCATTGCGAATGAAAATAGTCCTGTCAGGAAGTGAAATGACTGGTATTCCCATTCTGTTCCTTTGGGCACATTCAATGTATAAATATTGTTTACAATATTTATGTTGCAACTGCGCGGTAACAGCTTTGTGGAAAATCCGGAAGGCTGCAAATAGACTACATGCTTAAGGATATCGAAGTAATGCTTTAAAGCTAATACTCTCAGAAAATTATCATGATTTTTCATGACACTGTAAGCCGTGACAGGAATTCTATAGTCGTTAGAAATAGCACTCTGAGTGGAGTTTGAGTTTAGTTTATTACATTGCCTCGTGTACTGAGGTAAAGTGTGACAGCTTTTGTTGCATGCTGACCAGTCAGCGGAAAGACAATACGTGATTATACTCGAGCCGTCCACAGTGCACAGATACAGGATATCTCCTGGTCACGTTGCCTTGACATAGATGTGGCGTGCCATTTTGCAATCGTGCCCTAACATGTTTAACATTTTACAATTTTACATTGGATGTAGCAAGGTATCTGAAATGTCTTGCTGAAGTTTCCGGGATTTTGCGTATGTCCTTATTCTCTGCGAAAACGTTATCATGGTTTCGGTTGATGTATCGAGAAGTGCAGATAGATAGGGAGGTCAGGAAGGCTTTCGGCACATTGGCCTTCATCAGTCAGAGTATTGAATATAGAAGTTGGAAGGTCATGTAACAGTTGTACAAAACATTGGTGAGGCCACATTTTAAGTACTGTGTTCAGTTTTTGTCACCGTGCTTTAAGAAAGATATGCTGGAAAGGGTGCAGAGAAGATTTACAATGACGGTGCCAGGACTCGACGGCCTAAGCTTTAGGGATAGGTTGAGCAAACTAGGACTTTATTCCTTGGAGCATAGGAGGATCAGAGGTGATCACAGAGAGGTGTATAAGATCATGAGTGGAATAGATGCACTGTCTTTTGCCCAAAGTATTGGAATCGGGAACAAGATGACATAGGTTTAATAGGAAAATGAGGGGTAACTTTTTTACACAAAAGGTATTGGGTATATGGAATGAGCTGCCAGAGGAGGTCGTTGAGGTAGGTACTATCATAACACTTAAGAAACATTTGGACCAGTACAGGGATTGGATAGGTTTTGAGGGTTATGGGCTTAACACAGGCAGGTGGGTCTAGTGCAGACATGTTGGTCGGTATGGGCAAGTTGTGCCGAATGGTCTGTTTCCTCGCTGTATGACTCTATGGCCCTATGACTCCATGACTCCATGACTATGTAGGGAGAAGAACAGTTAGACCAAGACATTAGAATGATTGTGATGCCTCCTGTGATGAAGCGTCCAGTCATCAATAACAGCCATGTCACATTTTGATGAAGCAAAGGTCATGAGCTTAGTTTAGTTTAGTTCAGCTTATAGTTTAGATACACAGTGCCGAAACAGGGCCCTTCGGCCCATCGTGTCCGTGCCGACCAGCAAACCCCGCACACTTACACTATCCTACACACGCTAGGGACAATTTACAATTATACCAAGCCAATTGACCTATCTGTAGGTCTTTGGAGTGTGGGACGAAACCGGAGATCCTGGAGAAAACCCATGCAGGAGAACATACAAATTCCGCACAGACAGCAACCGTGGTCAGGATGGAACCCGAGTCTCTGGCGCTGTGAGGCAGCAACTCTTCCGCTGCACCACTGTGAGGCCTGGGCTCTACACTAGTTTTGTATAATTATGTTTTTTATTATCACATATACTGACGTACAGTGAAAAGCTTTTGTTTATCTGTTAATTTTGATTGTAATCATGAGTAGTCTCTCCACTGACCGCTTTTCACTGTACCTCGGTGCACATGACAATAAGGTAAACTAAACCAAACTAAACTAGAAAGTGGCACAGGTAAAGTGGCAACACTTAAATCCCGAAAGCTGTGATGGTTCTCCCATGCAGGTCTGAGCTTTCAAAAGAAATGCAGGCTTCCATATCAACTTACTTGACTTATTACATGCCATGCTGGTGCAGCAGTTAAGTTACTAGACTTATAGCCAAGTTCTGTTATTAATCTGGAGACATGTGTTAAAATCCCACCATAGCAGTGGGGAAATTAAATTCACGTAATTCACTAAAGCTGATAACAGTTACCCTGAAACCACTGGATTGTAAAACAATAATCTTGTCCTCTAATGTACCTATAAGAAGAAAATCTTTTGTCCTTAACTGGTTAGACCCATAACTGAATCCAAATCACTAATGTGGTTTAACCAGCTTTGAACTGAAATAGTTCAGGGGGAAATATGAATGGACAGTAAATGGTGGCATTTACCATGATGGCCACATGGTGTGAATTAATATTAAACAAAAAGGTTAAAATGGCACCATACGGTTCTTTAGAGAGCTGGGTTATACTTTTGAGCTGCTGTTAATATGCATGGGTATGCTATGAAGATATATTCATAAATGTATTAAAGTTCTTTGTGAATCACGAAAGATTTAAAATAAATGGATAGAGCAGCCCGCAGTACATGCATGGCTTCTGAAATCTCATTACCTCTGTGGGAATTCCATGAGAGAAGTAGTGAGAATTCACAAATAGTTGTCAATTTAAGCAGCCTAAGATTGATAATGATGGTTAAAGAAAAAGGTTTGCGCACAATTCCGGAGAAAGGTGGGCCACAGGAAGAAAGAGTGGAGGGGGTGGGGGGTGGGCAGGGTGTATATCCTAGGAATTCACTCAGCTCGTTCAATAGAGGCAGTGAGGTAGATGAGTCTGCAACTACACTGGTTTGCAGTGCTTACCATCCTCGGTGGTGGCACAGTGGCGCAGCGGTAGAGTTGCCGCCTCACAGCATCAGAAACCCAGGTTCGATCCTGACCACGGGTGCTGTTTGGACGGAGTATGTTCGTTCTCCCTGTGACTGCGTGGGTTTTCTCCGGGAGCTCCGGTTTCCCCCCACACTCCAAAGACGTACAGGTTTGTTTGTTAATTGGTTTTGGTAATTGTAAAATTGACCCTAGTGTGTGGGATGGTGCTAGTGTAGGGAATGATCGCTGGTCGGCGAGGACTCTGTGGGCCGAAGGGCCTGTTTCCACGCTGTATCTCTAAACTTAATCTGAGGATCTTGCCACTCTCACTGCCCAGTCCAGCGATGTTATATGAAGGAAGAACATTGATAGTGCAATATGAGGTGCTGTTCCTCCAGTTTGTGTGTGACATCACTCTGAGTGGACCCCACTCTGGCAGTGGAGGAGGCCCAGGACAGAAAGGTAAGGTTAAAATGGTTAGCAACCGGGATATTCAATAGATTTTGGTGGACAGAGTGGCGCAGTGGTAGAGCTGCTGCTTCACAACGCCAGAGACCCGGTTTCGATCCTGACTACAGGCGCTGTCTGTACGGAGTTTGTACGTTCTCCCTGTGACCACGTGAGTTTTCCCGGGTGCTCCGGTTTCCTCCCACACTCCAAAGACGTACAGGTTGTCAGGTTAATTGGCTTTGGTAATATTGTAAATTGTCCCTAGTGTGTAGGATAGTGCGAGTGTACAGTGTGATTGCTGGTCGGCACGGACTCGGTGGGTCGGAGGGCCTGTTTCCACACTGTATCTATAAAGAAAGTCGATGTAAAGGGGGGCACATCGGGAGCACCAAATGCAGTAGACGAGGTTGGAAGAGATGCTTGTGAACCTCTGTCCCAGCTGGAATGGCTGCTGAGATCCCTGGATGAAGGTGAGAGAGGACACATTGGCACATTATATTCCACTTGGGTAGCTTCCAACACCACCCTAGTCGTTCCACTGTTCTCATCACTGTATCCCTTCGTTACTACCACTTCCCAGCCAACAGTGGGCCATTATGGGCTCCACCCTTCATGGGTCATCTGTTGCCGGTTCTGCACATTTATCCCATCATCTCCCACCACCCTAGTTCCCCTCCTCCCTACGCTCATCTCCCATTCCTGTCCCATATTTCCCCTTGAGAATAGAATAGAATGCCTTTTATTGTCATTCAAACAGACAAGGTTTGAACAAAATTTAATTCCTACAGTCATGACATTACATAAAAACCCCAGACCCACACTTAACACAATTTACACAAACATCCATCACAGTGAATCTCCAACACCTCCTCACTGTGATGGAAGGCAAAAGTCTTATCTCTTCCCTTTGTTCTTCTCCCGCGGTCCAGCAGTCCAACTGCAGCATCGAGGCGACTGGGGCTCACGATGTTAAAGGCGGGCGATGGTAAGTCCCGCGGCTGTTTAAACCGTGCCGGGCGATGTTAGGTCCCACTCCGAGTCATTTAAGCCCCGCGATTCCGGCAGCAGAAGTTGCCGTTGCGGGAGCTCTGAAAAGCCGTCTCCCACCAGGGACCTGCGAGCTCCCAATATTCCTGTCCACCGGGCCTGCGGCCGGAGCCAGCGAAGCTCTGAAGTCGGGTTACAGCGGCGCGCCACCACAGCTCTCCCCGCTCCGAAGTTGGCCAGCTCCAGCTTGGCGAGTCCGCAGGCTCCGCGACTGGAGCCCTCAGGTTAGATCTGGTTGGAGGTCCCCAACGACACCGGAGACCCAACAGGGAAAAAGTCAGAAACCCCCCCCCCACTTATACACAGCTAAAAAATAATAAAAATTAGAACCAAAAACATACATCTAACGGGACAAAAATTAAAAAAAGACAGATGGACTGTAGTCGAGCCGTTGCCGTTAGGCGCCGCCACTTTATCCCCCTTTCTCCCATCTCATTCCACCCATATACCTTTCTCCTGCTTTACAGTTTATTCCTCTTATTCTTTATTGAGTTTACTCTCTTTTTCTCCTCAAATCTTTGTCACTTACTCTCTCCCATATGCCAATCACTAGCTCCTCACCTGTATCACTTGCTGGACTTTGTCCCACCCTCTCCTCCCTTTTCCAGCTTTCTTCGCTCTACGCCTTCAGCCTGAAGAAGGGTCTAGACCTGAAACGTCTTCTGTCCATTCCCTTCACAGATGCTGCCTAACCCTTTGAGTTCCTCCAGCACTTTGTTAATTCCTCAAGATTTCATCATCTGCAGTTTCTCGTATATCTAAGTATTGCCGACAGAGTCATAGAGTTATTGTCATAGTCAGACAGTGTGGAAACAGGCCCATCATCCCAACTTGGCCACACCGACCAACATGTGCCATCTACACGAGTCCCACTTGCCTGAGTTTGGCCCATATCCCTCTAAACCTATCCTATCCTTGTACCTGCCCAAATATATTTTTAAACATAGCGATAGCACCTGCCTCAACTACATTCTCCGGCAGCTCGTTCCATACCCACCACCCATTGTGTAAAAAAGTTACCCCCAGATAAACTCCTACTAAATCTTTCCCTCCACACCTTAAATCTATATCCTCTGGTTCTTGTTTCTGTGAATAAAACTGTGATTCTACCCTATCTATTCCTCTCATGATGTTGTATGCTTCTATAACATCACCCCTCATCCTCCCGCGCTTCAAGGGGCAGTCATTGTGAATAAAGGGGAATAACATTGAATTTGGCAATGCATTTAAGAGAGAGTTTGGATAGAGCTCTAGGGGCTAGTGGAGTCAAGGGATATGGGGAGAAGGCAGGCACGGGTTATTGATAGCGGATGATCAGCCATGATCACAATGAATGGAGGTGCTGGCTCGAAGGACCGAATGGCCTCCTCCTGCACCTATTTTCTATGTTTCTATGTTTCTATGTTTCCATGCTATCCATCGCTAATGTAAACATAAACTTTACTTCTAGTTGCCTGTACGTACCAAATTTCTCTATAAAGATCAATAGAATATCAAGGTGGTGATTCAGTAATGAAAATATCTTACTGTCACTTGTACTAAGAAGCATTTTGGTATTTGTTTTTTATGGAAGACTGCTAGAGTTAAATGGTTTGTAATATGTTTTATTGTATTTAGTCACAGTGACTTTTGTCTAACCAGGTCAATTTTATTTGACAGCAGCACATAACAAAAAAAAACAATTTATGCAACTAAAAAAATCTCTATCCATATTTAACCTAAAAGGTTATTCATTCAGAGGAGTTTTTTTCTTTCAGAGTCTGTCAGAGATTTGATTTGATTCACGAATGGCCCTTTGATTGCTTGTCTCAATTCAAAACCTGGTACACTTATTTTATAAAAATGCTTTTCAGCAATGTATTAAGGTCACAAGGAATAGGAGTGGAATTAGGCCATTTGGCCCATTAAGCCTACTCCGCCATTCAATCATGACTGATTTATCTCTCCCTTTTAACCCCATGCCTCCTACCTTCTACCGATAACCTCTGACACCTGTACTAATCAATAATTCACCTATCTCTGCCTTAAAAATATCCACTGACTTGGCCTCCACAGCCTCTGTGGCAAATAATTCCACAGATTCACCATCTTCTTCTTCTTTCGTGTGGCGTGCACAGCCTAAAGTTGTTGGACAACTTGTTCTATTTGATCTTCCGTTTGTGCATGTCGAGTTGATTGAATTAGTCGAAACAGGGCGGTCAATGTGAAGGTTGCAATCTTCCACCCCATTCACCACCTTCTGACTAAAGACATTTCTTCTCATCTCCTTCCTAAAAGAACGTCCTTTGGTTGACTTTTCTCCGCATTACCCTGCTGCTGTTCTTTACTCTGCCTTGACCCATAACAGAAAGATATGGAAGAGGATAGGGGTAGGGAGAGGGATGGCGAGGCACAGTTGGGGGAGGGTTGCCATGACTTGCGTCACAACGATGAACTCTGGTGTCACAACGTGAACCTTCAGCCGCTCCTGCACAGTTGGGGGCTATGGGTTAGTGTATATAGGGAATATAGTCTTGAGGACAAGCCTACACCTAGTTTAGTTTATTACTAAAACTCTCATCTTGTTTGTTTTTATGCATTCATGAGTGTGAATGTGTTTCTAAAACTTTGCCCAAAATGGTACATGATAATGCTACAATTTTTGGCCCACCTTACTCAACATTGTCCTGCGATGTGCAGTACCAAGTATCGTCCAGATTGATGTTATATTTTACAAGCTATTGACATTTTAAACTTTACAAAAAACACTTTACAAAACCATATTTCCACGCCCTGCCCGTCAGTTGCCTTCAACGTCACAATGGGATTCTGAATTTCATTTACATAGAAAATCGCGATTTTGTGACATTGACATTGATTTTACTTTTATTCTAAAAAAATAGATGTCATCAAATTCTTCCATTTTCATTACCAGCTAACGTTGTGTTTAGGTTATTTCAAATTAAAAACGAGCTTTTCATTGAGAATTTCATTTAAAAAAAATCTTGATTTTCATGGTGGGGGAGAGGGGGGAGGTTTCATTTAAAAAAAACACAATTTTCATTGTGGGGGTGGGATAGGTGAGTGGGGAGCAGGATAGAGGAGTGGGGAGCAGGGGGTAAGGGAGTGGAAAATGGGGGAGGTGAGAAGGTTAGAGTGGGGGGTAGAGGGAGAGGAGGGAGTGGCTGAGGGTAGGGGATAGGAAGAGGGAGGGAGTGGGGAGAGGAGGAGGGGGGAGGACGAGAGGGGAAAGAAGAGGGAGGATGAAGAGGAGGAGGAGGGAGTGCTGGGGATGAGGGTCAATGGAGGAGGATAGGGGTAGGAAGAGGGAGGGCGAGGTAATGGAGGAGCGGAGGGGGAAGAGGGAGGAGGAGGGAGGGGGTAAGCAGAG
Source organism: Okamejei kenojei (assembly GCA_035221665.1). Taxonomy (NCBI): domain Eukaryota; kingdom Metazoa; phylum Chordata; class Chondrichthyes; order Rajiformes; family Rajidae; genus Okamejei; species Okamejei kenojei. The sequence continues at coordinate 51,940,535 of CM069139.1, read as the reverse complement.
GAGGGTTGGTGGAGGGTGGAGGGTGGGGGAGGGAGGATGATTGAGATGGGGAATAGGAGACTGAAGAGGGAGAGTGTGATGATTCACATTGATCTCATATTTTACATGTTATTGCCATTTTGAACTTTAAAAACGTCGCAGTCGAGCTCCCACGTCAGTAGCTCCTGCGCAGTTGGGGGCTATGTGTCAGTGGTGGAATATTGCATTGGGGACGGGGCCCAGCTGGTCCACACTTGGTTTAGTATCCTGTTAATAGGACACTGGGCTAGAGGAGCCTGCAGCACCTTGCCAGATTCTGTAAGAAAAAACACAAAGAATTACAGATGCTGTTTAATACACAAATGGACACAAAGTGCTGGAATAAATCAGCAGGTCGGGCAGCATCTCTGGAGAACATGCAGACGTGAAGTTTCGAGTCAGGACCCTTCCTCAGTTCCTTCTGCCTGATTGCATCCTTCCCTCTCCTTCAGGTAATTCTGTTTTTGCCTCCACAGATGCGGCCTAATGTGCTGAATTTCTCCAGTGTCTTCCTTTGTTACTACTTCAGACTGATGGCTGTTCATCAGAACTGGAAGAGGTACAATGAGAAAGCAGCTGTTAGGTGCAAATAGTTTTGGCAGAAGGGTAAAGGTTGGTGAATCCAGAGTTACGGTAAATAGCATCAGAAAATATCCAGGAATAAGGAACTGCAGACACTGGTTTCAGATGCTGAACTGGCCGCAACCCAAAACATCACCTATCCATGTTCTACAGAGATGCTGCCTGAGTTACTCCAGCACTTTGCGTCTTTATTTGTGTACCAGCACTTACGGTTTCTTGTTTCTACTGTATATTCACCGTATTTTATTCAATTTTAGTGAAAGGGAGAGACATAGTCTCCACCTGAATCCTGTAGATAGAGATGGGTACACATTAAGACCATCAGTTCAATAAAGGAACTAAATTAAGTCATTAGTGGAGTGAGATTTGTATGTTAGCTTTTAAGATTGGGATTGAGTTTTCAACTCTGACTTTAGAAATACAGTAAACCCTCGTTATAATGGATCTTGGGGAGGGGAATGGCATCCGTTATTTCCGATTGTCCGCTATAACTGAGTAAGGGATTTGTTCCAACCACCTAGAGGTCACTCTGTGAAACTACGATTTGTTTTCAAATATAAAGTTATTTTCTAACTGTTAAAATTTTAATTTTGTTACTGCAAATACTAATGTCTGTTTGTTACATTGTTCAATAGAGTATCATTGCACAAGTGTCGATCGAAGCAATTGCTTGTCAATTTCATGCCTTGTCAATTTAAATAACTTATCAATTTCAATGTCTTGTCAATTTCAATGCCTTGTCAATTTCAATGCCTATCAATTTCAATAGGCCCTGAAGTGTAACTAGCTGCTTGTGTTCTGAAAGAGTTCACTATAATCGAAGCCCGTTCTAAAGAGGTCGGTAATAATGAGGGTTTACTGTACTCATGCAAGAGTGTAGGAGCAGAACCCCAAAGAAAATAAGTTTCACTTCAAAACCACTGCTGTACTTCTTGAAGAATTAATATTTTCAACTTTAATTGTCAATTTTACTTCGGAGTCACGTAAGTGACTACGTGAAGACCCCGCATGCGCGACATATCGACGAATGCATTGCGAAGCGACAGGCGAGAGGAGCGTCGCTCCTCCAGCGGTAAGTTTAAAACGGACCTGCAGGTGAGTACTCACTATCCTGAGGTCGTTTTGTGGGTGCTCTGTGTTGTTTTTCTTACAGTGGTACACCCATCATGGACAAGTCAAGAACTAAGTCCAAAAGGACCGCTACAAGACTGGCTGCGGAGGACCGCGGGAATGCAGGCAGTCAGCATCAGCCGACTTCTCCAGAGCTGCTAGTCGTTCAACCAGCAGCCCCCGACTTGACACCACAACAGCCCGTAGGTAAAGCCACCCGGAAGTCGGGCAAGCCCGTTGACTCGGCAGGTTCCGGGCTGGAAGACTCACCGACTGCGTGAAGCGACAGTGGTCGTTTATCCCGCGTGGAGCGGTTGGTGGAGCAATTGCTCCAACGTGACCTACTCCAGCAGGCTCTGGTCACCGTGGGTCTCCTAGCAGACTCACGGCAGCACCTTTTTCAGGGTTGCCAAATGTCTCTCCCTTCTCGGAGGGGAGCATATTGAGTTAGATCTGGGCTGACTCTGAACAGAGGGATTTGGCCGAAGAATCGTCCAGCATGCTAGGGGTGCAAGAACAGGAGCTACTCGGCATGGTGTCCAAGTTTGCGATGCCTTCACAAAAGGGACTGCTGTTACAGCCGCAGCTGGCAGCCGGCATAAACTACCTCACCACAAACCAACTACAGGAACAGGCCATGAACTACACGGCAGCCAAATATTTAGCACCTGAGAACTGTGTCTCTCTCAACGTGCCTGAGGTGAATAGCTCCATCTGGGGAAACATCAGCCCTGGCATTAGGAACCAGGAAGTAAAGATGCAAAAAATCCTGAAACGACTGGCCTCTGGAATTACAGCATTTGTCAGGTCAGTAGATGGGAAGGATATGTTGGAGGAGCAACAGGATGCCCTGGCACTCTTCTGTAATGCACAGTTTGAGATTAACTGTTTCAGGAAGAGTGTCATCCGACCTGCACTAAACCCCAAGTTCGCGGGGTTGTGCAGAACCAGCAGTGTACAGCCGCCTACTCTATTTTTCGGGGACAACCTGCCCAAGCAGGTAAAAGACCTCGACGAAGAGGAACGGGCTGTCAGCATGATTAAAGTGCCGGCCACTACCAGGTCCTCGGCGGCAGCACCCCTACGCATCCACCAGCAGACCACGTTACCACAGCGAAAGAGCAGCTGGTGAAAGCTCGAAGGCCGTACAACCTGCACAAAGGTCTTTTTTAGGCCATGCCCCAGAACGGGCTTCCTGGAAGATGCGCTAACCCCACACCACAGCACCTCCACCTCCCAGGAAGCAAGGACGGAGGAAACCAACACAGCATCACTGGTAACCAGGTAGGTGGGTCTGGTTGCCTCCGGAACATAGCATGTGTAACTTCTTCACAAATTGGGGGAAGGTTACACTTGTTTAGAAATGCATGGAGTTCTATAACTTCTGAATCTGCAAAGTATTCAGGGATACAAAATTGAATTTGTTCACAAACTCCTCCTTACAGTTCAGCATGCACCTAGCCGAAAGTTTGTGCTTTCACAAAAAGAGAAATTGGAAGGTCATGCGGAACTGTTAAGACTACATACAAAAGGAATAATTGAGAAAACCAAACATGAATCTCTTGAGTTTGTGTCAAACATCTCCACCAAAAACAAAAAAGATGGCAGATGCCGCATCATTATTGATTTGACACAACTGAATACTTTTGTACAGTACACCCACTTCAAAATGGAAACTTTTGTTACTGCCAAACAACTAGTTTCCAAGAGGTACTTCATGGCTTGCATCGACCTCAAAGATGCATACTATTCAGTACCAATAGAGAAAGATCACCGCAGATATTTGAAATGTATCTCGATGGGGCAGCTCTGGCAGTACAAGGCGCTGCCTAATGGATTAACATTAGCCCCCAGACTGTTTACTAAAATATTGAAACCGGCCTCTGCGTTTCTTCTCAAACAAAAACATATTGACATGGCATATCTTGATGACATCTTAATTGTGGGGAAAACCCTGGAGTTGGCCAAATTGGCTGTCTCAAATTGGGGTTTATCATCCATCCAGACAAATCCATTTAATGTCTTCTATGACTATGGACTATTTGGGGTTCACGATTGACTCTGTGCAACTTTGCCAAAGGTCAATGCAACAGACTTGATAGAGGCATGCAACAGCCTTGTTTGCGTCAGTAAACCATCTATTCGGCAAGTAGCCAGGGTAATTGGGAGGCTCGTGGCTGCCTATCCAGCCATACAATTTGGACCCTTACATTACCAAAATCTACATAGGGCCAAAATTGCAGCACTCAAACATCATGCTGGCCACTTTGACAGGCCAATACAGTTACCAGCCAAAGCAAAATTGGAATTGCAATGGTGGATTAACAATGCTCGACATTGCTCTAATCCCATCATAGTCACAAACCCTTCGGTTGTGTTACAAACTGACGCCAGCGCTCACGACTGGGGAGCAACCAATATCACCTCCAGTTGCGGTGGTAGATGGAATGCACATGAGTTAACCTTACTTCAGGCACTGGGTATCAATCATCTAGAGATGTTGGGAGCATTTCACGGACTTCGGGCTTACTGTTCAGACATGCACCATCTGCATGTTTGCCTACAAATTGATAATACCACCGTGGTGGCATACATTAATCATATGAGTGGAATTAAGTCGATATCTTGTGATGAATTGGCCAATTCAATCTGGCACTGGTGCACAGAAAGAAACATTTGGATATCCGCTACTTACCTTCCGGGTAAGCTCAATACAGTGGCGGACACCAGATCACGCAAATTCAATGACCGAATGGATGTTGGACCATCAGGCATTTACTGACATTGTAGCTCGGTATGGAACGCCAGATATCGACCTTTTTGCATCCAGACTTAATCACCAGATACCAACATATGTTGCATGGGAACCAGACCCTGGGGCAGTAGCGATGGATGCTTTCTCGCTACACTGGGGGGGAATTGTTTTTCTATGCATTTCCCCCCTTCTGCCTCATCAGTCGGGTCTTGCGAAAAATACAACAAGACTCCGCATCGGGTATTTTGGTTGTACCCAATTGGCCTACTCAGCCATGGTTCCCTGTGGTACTCGACATGGTCTCAGAACCATGTATTCCAATCTCCAAACGCCCGAGTTTGCAGGTACATCCTGTGACAGGGGAGAGTCATCCGTGCCACGACCGAATGAACCTATTGGTTTGCAGGATTTGAAAAGACCACTCCTGGAATTTGGACTGTCGGACCGAACTATGAACATCATCACGGCATCATGCAGAGAGTCCACCAGGAAACAGTACGTCACATATATCAGGAAATGGGAGGTATTTTGTACCAGAGCAAACACCACTTACAACACAGCCACCATTACGGATGTGCTGGAGTTCTTGGCGAGCCTACATTTCAATGAAGGCTTGAGCTACAGTGCCATCAACTGTGCTAGAAGTGCCCTATCTACATATCTGGGACAAGGGTTAGAACACCATGGAGTCGGGTCTCACCCTCTGGTGTCGAAACTTCTGAGAGGTATCTTCAACTCGTATCCCCCCAGGTCTAGGTATTCCCAGACCTGGGATATTGGCATTGTCCTAACCCTGCTCAGGGATTGGGCACCAGCTTCGTCCCTTTCACTAACAAAACTGACGTATAAAATGATAATGCTGATGGCTCTCGTAACGGCGCAGCGGGTCCAGCCTCTGCACAAACTAAGACTGGACGCCATGGTAACATCCAAAAATAAGGTATCTTTCCACATATTTGAATTACTTAAACAGAACAGGCCTGGATCATCTGGCCTCAAATTGGAGTTCCTGCCTTACCCCGTAGATAGTCGCCTATGTATAGTGACCCACCTTCTACATTATCTGGCGGTCACCAAAAGTCTCAGGAGCACGGAAATGGCTTTATTGATAAGTCATAAACGTCCTCATCAAAGAGTAACCATCTCAAGATGGCTTAGGGTGGTATTAGGTGCAGCGGGGGTGGACACTGATGTTTTTAAATCTCATTCCACCAGGGCTGCAGCTACATCGGCAGCAAGGATGATGGAAATTCCTATGGACCACATCCTTGCAACGGCGGGTTGGTCTAATGAAAGAACCTTCCAGTGGTTTTATAATAAACCATTGGCCACGCCTGAGACATTTGCAGACACGATTTTGAGTTCTGTATTATAATTTTCCCCGAAGTTAGGGGTTATTATTATTATTTGTTAATAAATACATCATTGTTTTTCAGCACCATTTAATGTCTGAAATACGTTAACATACTTCCTCCATTGGTTATTATGGCGGTGTGTGAGCATGGACTTGTTCCAGGGCATGAAATCACAGAGCTTTGAAATCTTCACGTAGCCACTCACCTGACTCCGATGTAAAATAGTAAGATTAAGTAAAGTAAAGTAAAGTATCCTTTATTCTCATTCAGACCTTTCGGTCCGCACAAAATTTCGTTACCTTGCAGTCATAACATATAATAAAAAACAAAATACACAATAAACACATATTTAACATCCACCACAATGAGTTCACCAGGCACCTCCTCACTGTGGTGGAAGGCAAAAGTCTTAAAGTCTTTGTCTTCTTCCCTCCTTGATCTCCCTCTGCGCTGAGGCGATCCAGGCCTCCGATGTTATCGTCCACTAGGCCCGCGGCCGAGCCTCCGAAGCCGGGCTGCCGCCACCACCATCGTCGGAACGCTGCCACACCTCTGAAGCAGGGTCCGCCACTGGAACGCTGGAGCCCTGCAACTCTGAAGCCGGGTCGCCGCTGGAACACCGCTGGAGCATCACAGCTCTGAAGCTGCGTCGCCGCTGGAGCACCGCAGCTCTGAAGCCGGGTCGCCGCTGGAGCACTGCAGTTCTGAAGCCACTGCTGCCGCTGGAAGCTGGAACGCAGCCATAGCTCCGAGGCCATGAGCTCATCAGCACAGACAGAGACGGGGGAAACGACAAGAAAAGTCACATCCCCCCGAAGGGAGAGACTAAAACCCTGTTTCTCCCACCTTCCCCCCCCCCTCCACACACACACATACACAGCCTAATAAACCAAAATTCTGACTAAAACAAACGAAAGACGACAAAAAGAAAAGAAAAAAAACAGACGGACTGCAGGTGAGCCGCAGCTGCCAGGCAGCGTCGCCACTTCCGGAAGCGAGCTGCCTGGAATTAAATGAGAACTTACCAGTTTGAAGTTTGATCTTTATTACGATGACGGATTACATGCCCTCGACTCCAAACCCTCTATTATAAAGGTCAACTGGTATGTTATTTCTCTATCTTTAGTCAACTCTACTATCTGTGATTTCACACCGCTGCTTTGAGGAATGTCGCGCATGCGTGCTGGCGGGGTCTTCACGTAATCCCTCATCGTAACTCCTCATAAGATAAAGATCAAACTTCAAACTGGTAAGTTCTTGTTTAATCTTACTATTTATCTTTATTGATGTTTCTTGACCTGTTGCTTAGTATCATTTGCCTAGTTGCCTGGTTGATTATTTTCATTAGCATTGTCATTCTGATAGGAAGGTCCCAAGTTGTTCTCGATTGATTAGCAACAACTTCATCTTACTAGTGTATTAACTCATTGCTTGCAGCAATAAAATGTGAGCTTCTATCATTAACCCTCTGACTAGAAGACAATAGACAATAGACAATAGGTGCAGGAGTAGGCCATTTGGCCCTTCGAGCCATTCAATGTGATCATGGCTGATCATCCCCAATCAGTACCCAGTTCCTGCCTTCTCCCCATATCCCCTGACTCCGCTATCTTTAAGTGCCCTATCTAGCTCTCTCTTGAAAGTATCCAGTGAACCGGCTTCCACCGCCCTCTGAGGCAGAGAATTCTACAGATTCACAACTCTCTGTGAGAAAAAGTGTTTCCTCGTCTCCGTTCTAAATGGCTTACCCCTTATTCTTAAACTGTGGCCCCTTGTTCTGGACTCCCCCAACATCGGGAACATGTCTCCTGCCTCTAGCGTGTCCAAAGCCTTAACAATCTTATATGTTTCAATAGGATCCCCTCTCATCCTTCTAAACTCCAGAGTGTACAAGCCCAGCCGCTCCATTCTCTCAGCATATGACAGTCCCACTATCCCGGGAATTAACCTTGCAGCATCCTCCTCACAGTTCACACTGCCACCCAGCTTTGTGTCATCTGCAAATTTGCTAATGTTACTTTGAATCCCTTCATCCAAATCATTGATGTATATTGTAAATAGCTGCGGTTCCAGCACCAAGCCTTGCGGCATCCCACTAGTCACTGCCTGACATTCTGAAAGGGACCCGTTAATCCCTACTCTTTGTTTCCTGTCTGCCAACCAATTTTCTATCCATGTCAGTGCTCTACCTCCAATACCATGTGCCCTAATTTTGCCCACTAATCTCCTATGTGGGACCATATCAAATGCTTTCTGAACGTCCAGGTACACTACATCCACTGAATCTCCCTTGTCCATTTTCCTAGTTACATCCTCAAAAAATTCCAGAAGATTAGTCAAGCATGATTTCCCCTTCGTAAATCCATGCTGACTCGGACTGATCCTGTTACTGCTCTCCAAATGTGCGGCTATTTCATCTTTTATAATTGACTCCAACATCTTCCCCACCACCGATGTCGGGCTAACTGGTCTATAATTCCCTGTTTTCTCTCTCCCGCCTTTCTTAAAGAAGGTTTTAACCTTGTTGAATCAGGTGAGTTTTCCTGCTCCCACAAGAATCCCTAGCTTCAGTTAGTTCAGGCCTCTGTGAGACTTTGTGCATTGGTTTCTGATCGGTATTAAAAAAAGGATTTTAACAGATGGTACAACGTGATGGTACTCTAAGCCAGTAAAAGTGATTTGCACACCATGTTCACAAAAATACGGCAATGAAGTTTTACTGTCAGTTGTTCTGTCCAAGCTCAATTAATCTGGCCCAGCATATCATTTTAACAGTTCTCCTATTCTGATCAAGTGCCTTTAGCTTGAGAATTCGGCAGTTGTAACCAAATTGAACACGGGTTATACTTGCTTAGTATTTACGTCCTAGAACGCATATCATGGATTTGATGGTGGTATGAAAGGTTTGATCACACGGCTGATAAACCAGCTTTCGCAAGACAGTTTGTTGTAAAACTTTATTGCACTAGAAATTTAACGAGTGTTTTAGTAATTAGAAAATACCATCCATCGATAGCAGGATAGCAGGACGGCATCAAAATAGTTTATGTGATAATAAAAAATTATGACATGATACCAGTGCATAGACCAAGGTCATTTTATACATGTGAACAAATGCAAACTCCTTCATCGATGTATTTGCAGTCTAGACATCTGCTATCATAAATCTGATTTTCTCTGAACTGTTTTTAATAACTTCAGTACAGAATGTATTGAGGTTACCATTGGGACTTAATCTTCATTTTTATTGCTTACTGATGCATCGTATTGCTACTGCATCTACCTTTCCACTTCTATTTAGCCCAGCTAAATTATAGCTTTGAAATGCAATACTTCCCTGCAATTAGACAGTATAACCACAATGCCGTATTTATAAAATTTGTAATTGAAGATTTATGAACATGGAGTGTACAAATTCAATTACAGGGCATTCAAGCTGTCTTTCCCCAACTATAATTTTGTTGATTTTGGGTTGTCTGCGTGACATAAATGATGCAGAGCCGAGGAAGTTGGGATTTGATGGATGGCGTGAGGGAGAGTGAGAGATGTGGTTAGTGTGTTTCTGTAGCAGTTGAGGAAAAAAATGATTCATCATCAACAAATGTAATCATCAATAAATGTTATGATTGAGAAGTGGTCAGGTGATCGAATAAAGAGCTACAATGGGCAGGCTACCATTATGTCAATGTCAGGGAAATAAGTAGTGGATTAAGAGCCATACACTTCTGTGCCGCGCTGATAGTTTCTGTGAGAGAAAGCATTAAAGAAAACAGATATTCCAGGCATATAACAGGAAGATCTGAGGCCATTGTGATCATAAAATTGATGTACAGTTTACATTGCTATCATGTCAAAGCAAGACAATTCCGAGGCAATATTATAGGCGTTAATTAGTGCCATCATGCACCCAACACATGAATTACAATACACATGTGTACTTATTTGTAACAAACTGCGCTCTTGTGTAGTTTATTTATTACTGCCGAATAAAAAAAACCTTCCATTAATTACACATTCTCATAAGCAGTACAATTTGAAGCTTGTATACAGCATTGTGTCAGCTCCTGGCTTTCTTCCAGCAACCCAGACAAAGTAGCCCTTCGTGATAGCTCATCATTTGTTTTTCCATTATGCTCCCTTGATGAAGAATGGTGAAGAATTATGACCAGAGGAGAAGGCAATAGAAATGAGAAAACAACTTCAATAACTTGCAAATCTGTGTCTATTAGGAACTAGCTTCAAAGCAGTCTGTATCCCAGAATGGTAGAGCCTGATGTTTGTTTAGAATTTATTTTGTTTGAATTAGCTGAGGTTTTCAGCACATCTCTTTCTAATTCAAGCTGTGAAGGAGGCGGCAACATTTTACACCGGGAGCAGCGCTTAAAATGGATTGTGACATCTGAATTTGGATTAGCATTTTCCAGAAAGGAAAATAGAATCACCGTTCCTCATTAACCTACCTTTTTTGCCGCCCCTCTACTCCCCACAGACACGAGGAGCAAGGCCGGTAAGAGAAGGAACGGGGGTCTGGCCTTCTGCGCCCTCAAGGTCGGGTGCGGGAGGCTCCCTCCCGGGGCACAAAGACGGACGGGCGAGGAGAGGGACGTTGGTTCGCTGGACAACCCACACATCCAAGGAAGGTGATGGCTGGAGGCCCTGCAGCAGCCTGGGGCTCTCCTGCATCGGGCACAGCTCATAAGACCTAGAGCACGGAATGGCGTCAGAATTTGGCGCCTCTTGCATGCGGCCTGAGTGGACTATTTGTGTACTATTTGGGGGACGCACAGAGATGCAGCATGAGAGTTGCTGCCTTGCAGCACCAGAGACCCGGGTTCCATCCTGACTATGGGCGCTGAGTGTATGGAGTTTGTACGTTCTCCCCATGATCACGTGTGTTTTCTTTGGGTGCTCCGGTTTCCTCCCAGTCTACAAAGACATACAGGCTTGTAGGTTCGTTGGCTTCTGTAATTCTGCTCCTATGACTTATGAACATGAACCTATGAACTGCTCCAGCACCAGGTGGGGGCGAGGGACAGGCATTACGGGCCGATGTCCCTTTCCTGATTACCATCTACCAATCCTCTGTTGAAGTATACTAGGGTGACTCTTCATAAGTGTCTACGTTTAAGTTTCTGGATACCCGAAAAAATAACTTAACTTTTTGCAACTTTGAATGTTGTTTCACGTAGATAAACATCTCTACATTTGGTGCAATCTTTTAGAGAATTTAATTTATTTTTTTCCTTTTCCCAGGTTGCCCATTGCATTCTGTCATATCCATCATATTTTTATGATGAACAACACTACAAAATATAACTGATTTAAGAATATAAAATCAATTTTTTGTCACACTTTCACATTATAGAATATCTTCCTCAAATAAACCACAAAAAAAACACTTTTTCAGTCTAACGCGTTGATCTTAAACCTTCGCAATAGTTTACTGCCAAAAAAAGTGATGATTTTCAACAATAGTGTTAACCTTCACATAACTTTTCACCAACTTTCTCTAAAATAATATTAACTTCAGGTGAATAGGCAGAAGCATATTGCTCATTTATCAATTACAATTGATAATTAGGTCATTGTTGTATAATTTTACACATTATGAGCATAAAATACTCATGTCACGGGTGTGACTCTGCATGGTGGGGATGATCAAGTTTGGGAGCGTTACGTGATGGAGATGACAAACTATTTTTAGGGTTCGGGATAGGGCTGGGGTTGGAGCTGGGGTTAGGGTTGGGGTTAGGGTTGGGGTTGGGGTTAGGGTTGGGGTTAGGGTTAGGGTTAGGGTTAGGGTTAGGGTTAGGGTTAGGGTTAGGGTTGGGGTTGGGGGTTGGGGCTGGGGGTAGGGCTGGGGGTAGGGATGGGGGATAGGGATGGGGGATAGGGATGGGGATGGGGCTGGGGATGGGGCTGGGGCTGGGGTAAGGTTTGGGCTAGGATTAGGGCTGGGGTTAGGGCTGGGGCGAGGGTTGGGATAGGGCTGGGGGTAGGGATGGGGCTGGAGCTGGGGCTTAGGGCTAGGGCTGGGGCTAGGGTTGGGGCTAGGGTTGGGGCTAGGGTTGGGGCTGTGGCAAGGGTTGGGGCTTGAGCTGGAGCTGGGGTTAGGGTTGGGGCTAGGGTTGGGGCGAAGATTGTGGCTGGGACTGGTGCTAGGGCTATGTTTACATACCCCCAATCTCCAGTTCCAGCTCCATCTCCAGCAGCTCCAGCTCCATCTTCAGCTCCAGTCGAACACAAAGCCATCGCAGCCGTCGCATCTTCCCGTGACCCATCCCTCTCCACACCCGGCCCTCATCAGTCCTTGTTCCCCGGTGGGGGGGGGGGGGGGGGGGGGGGGGGGGGGGGATAGAGACAAGGGCTGATGAGGTCCGGGCGTGGAGAGGGACGGGTCACGGGAAGATGCCACGGCTGCCACAGCTTTGTGTCCGGCTGGAGCTGGAGCTGGATGGAGATCCGGGGTTAAGTTGCGGATGTGGCCGTGATGGGCATGGTGGTCCCAGCCTTTAGCCCAGGATGGCCTCGCCGGAAGCCCATATCTGGCCATATAATTTCCCGAATGGCACGTGGCACAATTTCTTCTCCAGAACAAATCAAAAAAGATTTTTTTTAAATCTCCAGAACAAATCAGAAAATAATTTTAAAAAATGTTCTAAGAGTTCAGCACCGTTTGGGAATGGCGCTGAATAAAGGTTAGTACCCGTTATGTAGCAAAAAACGGAGTTTTCACACGCTTCTTGTCCCGGGAATCAGGAGAAATTCACAAGGTAGGGGACTTATGAATTCTGCGGTCTTTTGAGGTTGGAAGTTCGCTTCAATTTATAGCCATGTGTGATTGCTTAACAAAGCTGAGTGACGGTAATGGCTGCAATCATCGGTACAAGAAATGTTTGAAAAAAACAGTAAGATTTATAATTTTATCAATAGAGGACTTTTTTTAAGGGTGATGAATATTTTAATTATTAATATCTACCGTTTAAAAGTATTTTCATTTCAGATAGATCCCCCATTAAGTAAATATGCCGACTTAAAATTTCACTAGTAACCATTGTGACATGCGGTTTTCGGGGGGGGGGGGGGGGGGGAGGGGCATCGAACATCAGGGGATAAAACCCCCACTTTATTCATTTAGTGTTTAATCTTTATTTATGAGGATTATGTTTATCTATATTACTAAAAGTCTCATCTTGACCAATTCCTGTTGCACTGTATATTGATTTTAGAAAAACCGCTGCCACTTATGGCTGTGATTTTTGGCCATCTTACTCGGAGTTCCCCTCCGCTGGTCAGTACAAGAGGAGTTTTTCCATCGATTAAAAGTAAAAGACTTATTAAAGTTTAAAAAATGTTGAGATTCTCTCTCCTGAAGGCCTTGCCCCTTCCGGAGGGACTATAAAACCCAGACGTGTTGAGTGCCTCAGTCAGTCTCTGCAAGATAGGGGAGCGAGAGGGTCACGTTTCTCAGTCTGAGCTGTGAATAACACTGAACACATGTCTACTAAACTGTGAGTGCCCTTAATGTGGTTTGAAAATGCAAAAATGTTTATTGGTTTGAAAATGCTTGCAAAAAGTGTTTTTTGGTTTGAAAATGCTTGCTAAAAGTGTTTTTGTTTGAAAATGCTTGTTAAAAGTGTTTTCTGGTTTGAAAATGCTTGCTAAAAATGTTTTTTTGGTTTGAAAATGCTTGCTTAAAGTGTTTTTTGGTTTGAAAATGCTTGCTAAAAGTGTGTTTTGGTTTGAAAATGCCTGCTAAAAGTGTGTTTTCCAAATGCTAAAGTTGCCTTTGGTTTGAGAATGCTAAAGTTGCCTTGCCTAATTGAAAAGTTGATTTGAGAATGCCTTGCCTAATTGACAAGTTGGTTTGAGAATGCTAAAGTTGCCTTGCCTAGTTGAAAAGTTGGTTTGAGAATGCCAAGGTTGCCTTGCCTAATTGAAAAGTTGGTTTGAGAATGCTAAAGTTGCCTTGCCTAATTGAAAAGTTGGTTTGAGAATGCTAAAGCTGCTTTGCCTAATTGAAAAGTTGGTTTGAGAATGCTAAAGTTGCCTTGCCAAATTGAAAACTTGGTTTGAGAATGCTAAAGTTGCCTTGCCTAATTGAAAAGTTGGTTTGAGAATGCCAAAGTTGCCTTGCCATCTATATAATTAAAAGTCTAATATTGACCACTTCCTGTTTGAGCTGCATATTGATTTTAGGAAAAAAACACTACCACATACGGCTGCAAATTTGGGCCATCTTACTCAGAGTCCCCCTCCGCTCATCAGGTGCCGAGGATATTTCCCATCGATGAAAAATAAAAGAGTTATTTGTGTTTAAAAAATGTTGAGATTCTCTCTCCTGTCAATCACACCATGAAGGCCACGCCCCATCTGGTGGGTGGGACTATAAAACCTGGAAGTGTGGGTGTGGCTCAGTCTCTGCCAGAAGGGGGAGGGAGAGGTCACGACTCTCTGTCTTTAGTAGCCTTGCACCCTGCTTGAAATGGTATGAAACCGCATTTAAATTTGGTGGCCTTGCACCCTGCTTGAAATGGTATGACACTGCACTTGAATTTGGTGGTCTTGTACCCTGCTTGGTGGCATTTCAAGGAATAGCCGTGAGTCAACGGCCAGCCCACCAGCCTTGAGTGAGGGAGCTGCCAGCACACCAGGCTTGAGTGAATGAGCCGCCAGCTCAAGAATCCATTCGGTCCACAATGTCCATACTAGCCCTCTGGAAACCAGTCCCTTCAGCCCACAACACCCATACTAGCACTCCAGAAAGCCCCCCCCGCTCCCCCCACTGACCACCAATATTGGAATTGGTGGAGGGGTGGAATATTGCGTTGAGCCCTCCTGTGTGAAGCTGGGATCCAGGGGGTCCCCACTTAGTCTAGTTAACAATACAGAAAAAGAAGAATTGGGATAGAATTACGGATTTTCCTTATAAATAGCATCAAAGTAGCGGGACACCAAAGTAGACACTTACTGAGAAATCACCCACTTGTGTCAGGAAAAGCAGAATTTGGATTTCACACTAACGGCCTGAAAATCAAATAACTTGTTGGCAACATGACCAAACATGCAGTGAACAATTCATAGGAAAATGATGGGTGCACCAGGTCTTAATCATTTTAATTCTTGGTATCTAAACTCGCACAGGGTTTAAAATAAACATTTTTGAGGCACTGGAGGTCATAATATTCTGATATCAAATCAGAATCATTCTCTCCAAAGCGAAGAGTCGGTGGGAGGTCATGAAGATATATGAATCATTATTTGACAGGGTTGAGGTAATTGCAGCCTGGAGATGGCTAATTTAAGAAGGGATGCAAGGAAATACCTGGGAACTATAGGCCTGTGAGCCTACATCTGTGGTAGGTAAGTAGCTGGAGAAGATTCTCAGAGGTAAGATATGTATCCATTTGGATAGACAGAGGCTGATTTGGTGTAGTCAGCATTGATTTGCACGTGGGAGCGGGTGGTGAGTGTATGGAATGAGGTGCCAGAGAAAGTAGTTGAGGCAGGTACTTTAGCAACTTTTAACTTCAACTTGCCACATTTAAGAAACATTTAGATGAATACATGGATAGGACAGGTTAAGAGGGATATGGGTCAAAAAGCAGGCGGTGGGACTAGTCTAGTTGGCGTATGTTGGTCGGTGTGGGCAATGTGGGCTGAAGGGCCTGTTTCCACACTGTATGGCTATTATTCTATAAATCTATAACATATAAAATACATTGGACAGGTTCATAGATAGGAAATGTTTAGAGGGATACGAGCCAAATGTGGGCAGGTGGGATCAGTGTAGATGGGTCATCTAGATCTGTGTGGGCAAGGTGGGATCAGTGTAGATGGGTCATCTAGATCTGTGTGGGCAGGTGGGATCAGTGTAGATGGGTCATCTAGATCTGTGTGGGCAAGGTGGGATCAGTGTAGATGGGTCATCTAGATCTGTGTGGGCAAGGTGGGCATATTTGGATTCTGTATAATTCTATGACTCTATGTCTCTGTGACCCTAGGAAGTGTTAATCATCTCTGACAGGTAATTTATTGTCATTGTGTTATTAGTTCCCCGCCCATTTGTTAGTGCAGCCGTAATGAATGGAATGTGAAATTCAGACCCTGTACTGCACTCTCCATCCCACCAGATCAATCCATCATGAAGAGTATGCGCCTGGTTATATCCATGCCTTATCTCTGCCTTACAGAATGTCATTTCGGTACTGATGGAAATCACATGTATATCACTCCTATATATCGGCGAGACCAAGCACAGACTGGACGGTCGTTTTGCTGAACACCTTCGTTCAGTTTGCTTTGGCCCACATGATCTCTTGGTTATCAACCACTTTAACTTCCCTTCCCATTCCCACACTGACCTTTCAGTCCTGGGCCTCCTCCACTGTCACAGTGAGACCACAGGGAAATTGGAGAACAGCACCTCATATTTCGGCTGGTCAGCTTACAACCCAGCGGTATGAAATTGATTTCTCTAATTTCAAGTAACCCTGGTATTCCGCCCCGCTCTCTGTCCCTCCCCTAGTCTTCCTACTAGTTTCACTGTCATCCTGCTGAGTTTCACTGCTTGTAATATTGTTTATCACCTTCTCCACAGCCAACAATGGACCATTGTGTGCTTCACCTTTCTTTGATCATCATTGGTGTCTTTGATTTGTCCTTTTGCATACTGTAGAAGTTGTAATGTGTTCCTCCGTGCCCCTCTCTGTGTGCCTCCGTGCCCCTCTCTGTGTGCCTCCGTGACCCTCTCTTTTTGTGCCTCCGTGCCCCTCTCAGTGTGCCTCCGTGACGCTCTCTATATGTGCCTCCGTGACCCTCTCTGTGTGCCTCTGTGTCTCTCTCTGTGTGTCCCTCTCTGTCCTTGCGAACTTACAGCAAACTTCGCTCCAACTTTGCGCCACTCACCCAACCTCTGCGCGGCCCCCGCTGCCGGTTTGGTCGCGCTCGCCGCATGGAGTCGCATGCTGGGGGGACCGGTCCTGTACGGGGATCACTCGACCTCTGCGCGGCCCCCGCTTCCAGTTTGGTCGCGCTCACCGCGTGGAGTCGCATGCTGGTGGGACAGGCCCTATAGACTTTAAATCTAGGGACCCCTGACAGTCCTTTCAGGTGAGACAGAGGTTCACATTGCACCTCCTCTAACTGCATCACCACAGGGGTGCTGCACGATTGGCAGCCTTGCCAACAGTCTGTCTGTTTTTTCGCCTTATTTTGTTATTTTTAGTGTGTTTTTAAAGTATGTGTTAATGTTTTCTGGTTTGTTTTATGTGGGGGGAGGAGGAGGGGGTCGGGGGAATCTTTTTACTCAATCTCTTACCTTGCCGGAGATGCGATTGTTTTCCGGGTCATATCTCCGGTCCCTCTGCGGCCTAACATCATGGAGCTGGAGCCCTCGCTCGGGACTGACTTTGAGCTCCACCGCGGGGCATGGACTTACCATCGGAGCCAATCCCTTACCTGGGATCACTCCAACTGTGGCCTGCGGACTTTACCATGGAGAGCTCGGATGTTAGCATAGATGTCGGGAGCCCCGACCTGGGGTCAGATCGCTCAGCACGGGGAGCTGAGATTCCCCCCGATGCAGGAGCTTGATCGCCCCGACGCAGAGGGCCCGACCGCCGGCTACGGGAGTAAGATCGTCTTGTCAATGGAAGGCTCAAGGCCCCCGACTGCCGGAGAACAAAGAAGAGAAGAGATTGAACTTTTTTTCACTTTCCATCACAGTGAGGAATGTGGAGGAGTCGTTGTGCTGGATGTTTATGTTAAAATGTATTTTCTGTGTTCTGTTGCTTTTTATTTGTATGACTGACTTGGCAAATGAAATTCCTTGTTTGTTGCAAAACATACTTGGCTAATTAAGAATTATTATATTGTATTGTATTGTATCTACTGCACCCGATGTGTGCTCCTGTACATTGGCCAGATTAAACGTAGCCTCGCAACCTTTTTCACTGCACGGTCCACCGAGGCCCACCCAATCTCCCAGCTGCCAACCATTTCAATTCCCCTTCCCATTCCCATACTGACCTTTCTGTCCTGGACCTCCTCCATTGCCAGTGTGAGGCCACACGCAAACTGGAAGAACAACACCTCATATTTCGCTTGGAAAGCTTACAACCCAGCGGTATGAATGTGAATTCTCTAATTTTAAGTAACTTCTACTAACATTCACCTCCCCTCCCCCCTTCTCCCTTCCTCCATCCTAGTCATATAACCAGTTCCACAGTTCACCACATTTTATCCTTCTTGAGTTCACACCTTCTCTAGCCAACAATGAGCCTATCAGGGCACCTCCATCCCTGAGATCATTTGTTGCTGGCCCTGAATGGTCCTGGTCTTTTCTCGCCTCTGGCTCTTCACTTCTCCAACCCACGCACTCCCTACCTCCTACTTACAGTCTGAAGAAGGGACCTGACCTGAAACATCACCTATCCTTTTCCTCCAGTGATGCTGCTGGCCCCCTGAGTTACTCCAGTACTTTGTGTCTATCTTTAATTCTCGGGTACACAAAAAGCTGGAGAAACTCAGCGGGTGCAGCAGCATCTAAGGAGCGAAGGAGATAGGCGACGTTTCGGGTCGAGACAATTCTCGGGTGTCTGAAGAAGGGTTCCAACCCAAAACAGTGCTGCCCTATTTTTGATAATGCACTCTTTGGCTTTTAGTTTTAGGGATGCAGCGTGTAAACGGGCGCTTTGGCTCCACTGAGTCCGTGTAGACCAAAGATCACCCATACACTAGTTCTATCCTGCACACTAAGGACAATTTAGAGAAGCCGATTTACCTACAAACAAGCACGTCTTTGGGACGTGGGAAGAAACCGGAGTACCTGGTGAAAATGCACGTGATCACAGGTGATTGATATAAATACTGATGCTCCTGAACACATCATGAGTGATGTAACCTGGGGTCATTGGGTGTTTCGGGTCTTTCAACATCAGACACCCTCACCTAGGCGACCCAGCCATGGTTGATCAGACTACGACTTGTGTTCAGGTGGCATTCTCTCCTCCCCACGGACCTCCTCTCCTGATCCAGAGCCATCTCGAGGCTTTCTCCACTGCCTCTGTGGTGTTCTTGATGGCTCTTCTCCTCTCCATTCCGTTGATACCCAGTGCACACAAGGCTTTGTAGAGCGATTGCCCTGCAAAACCTCTGCAGCCAACCTCGATGGGCATACACCTTGCCTTCCAGCCCTGCTTGCGGCGGTCTATGACCAGCTCTTCGTACTTGGTCATCTTCCTCTCGTGGGCCTCCTCCAGACGATCCTCCCACTGCTCTGTCAGTTCCAACAAGACAATGTTTTTGGTCGCCTCCGAGACCAGGAGGATATCTGCCCTGTGGGTGATCGTGGCAATGTGCCGTGGGGACTTCAGCTGTTTCACCAAGTCTACAAAAAGCTGCCAGTCCTGCGCAGTCGCCAGGATTACTGACCGAGAAGGTACAAACTCCCTGATCCATATTTGAAAGAGGCTAACCCAAAAGACACTCGGATGAAACTGAGTGCCATTCGATATTCGAAGTAGCTGTGAGAACAGCTGTCTTTTTTTTGCAAAATAGAAGATAACCAAAGCTAAACATCAATAAAACCAATGGACCCTGACTCCCAGAACTATAATTACAGAGTAGTGTTAGCAATCTTTGACTAAATTAAACCTGCATGAGTAAGTGGCAAACTTCCCCTCCCACTCATCAGACCAAAAGACACAACTGCAGTATTAGATCTAGACGGCCTTGGGTAACATTGTGATCACTGAACAATGTTATCCATGGAAAATATAAATGTTTGATAAAATAACTGGACCTCCCTGATCTCCAACAAAAGTGCATACGTACAAGATTACTTTTTTTTAATATAGTTGCCTAATATCAGTCCTCATTTCCACACTAATGAGCAAAGGTTCATTGTGGTCTTTAACTGGATAAAAAATATCAGTCATCATTACAGATCACAGCAACAATTAAGTTATGTTGCATAAATAATCCAAACCTAAATCGGGAAAGGCCTGGAATGTTATCAAGCATCCATATTTCCTTCGGAAAGCATTCTGAATATTGTGCAAAATGGAATGTCACACCCACTTAGACCAAAATTTCAATAATAAAGTATAGAGGTTGAGTATATAAATATAGTATTGAGTGGAGAAGTTTGGAGGTCATGTTACAGTTATATAAGATGTTGGTTTTAGAGTATTGTGTTCAGTTTTGGTCACCGTGTTCTCAGAAAGCTGTTGTCCAGCTGGTGCAAAGAAGATTTACAAGGATGTTGCCAGGACTTGAGGGCCTGAGCTATATGGAGACATTGGGCAGGCTAGGACCTTATTCCTTGGTGCGCAGGAGGATGAGGGATGATCTTACAGAATCATGAGAGGAAGAGATCGAGTAAATGCACAATCTTTTGCCCAGAGTAGGGGAATTGAGAACCAGAGGACATGGGTTTATGGTGCGGGTGGAAAGATTTAATAGGAACTTGAAGGGTACAATTTTCACACAAAAGGTAATGGTTGAGTGGAACAAGCTGTCAGAGAAGGTAGTTGAGGCAGGTACTATCGCAACGTTTAAGAAACATTTGGACAGGTACATGGATAGGATTGGTTTAGAAGAATGGGGGCGAAACGCAGGTAGGTAGGATTAGTGTAAATGGGGCATGTTGGTCGACATGGGCAAGTTGGGCCGAAGGGCATGGTTTCCATGCTGTATGATTCTATGACTCTATGAATATCATGACTGGTTATGTTTTCTGGTTTCATTTGACATTCACGGAGGTTTGTCTTTTTCTGTGATTCACTTCCCATTGCCGACTAGATATTGCTGGGTGCATGTGCCTTACAGTACGCCAGTAGGTAAATGTAATATTACAGGAATCCAAGTGACATAACAGAAACAGTAAGTGGTTAATAGTCTTGTATTCGGGGAATCATTGCATCATTACTGGTGACATGAAAATGGCATGGAATGAAATGAGGCTTTAACTGGCAGGAGGAAACTGGAATTCATCTCAAACTGCTCAGACTGTGAAGAATTAAACAACAGTACATTTGCTTAATAAGGCAATAGTTAATGATGCATCAGCTCAATAGCGCAATAGGAGCTTGAGTTGATTAGAACATCAGTTGGCAGGCAGTGAGTTCAATTAGTTTGGTTACCCAAGATCATTGTAGAACCAGCTGCATTACTCACTATAACTGCTGGAGTATGCTCCACAAAAGGTTATTTAAAAACATTTGTTATTTTCCTTATCCTCCGTATTGACAGGAGAGATTCTAAAATAATCTCTTCTTCTGATCTATTGAGCATGCATTAAAACAATGCTTTTGAATCTGACAGCATTTGTTTTGTGCCAAGGACAAATCGGGACTGCAAACCCCTCCCCCCACCCTTTCTTCGTCTATTATTTTTGCTTACGGTAATTAATTCTATCTGCCAGTTAGTGACTGATCAAATTGATTAGGTCACATTATAGTCATTTAAATGAACATATATTGCTGGGTGTAGATTCAAGTATTTCCCTGTAGTATTATTTAACATTTGAAATCTTGTCAGCTTCCCTGTAGAATTAAAAAAAAAATTGTTAACTAGCATTATGAATGTGGCCACATATAATGCCTGTTATGGCAAATGTTCAAAACATTTCCTTATGGAGCCAAATGGAGAATTTTCTAAATACATTAATGTTAAAAGAAACATCTAACTTCGGCAAGGCTACCTATATATTCAAGGACTAGTCCCACCCCGGTCACTCCCTCTTCTCCCCTCTCCCATCAGGCAAGAGGTACAGAAGTGTGAAAACGCACATCTCTAGATTCAAGGACAGTTTCTTCCCAGCTGTTATCAGGCAACTGAACTGTCCTTTCACCAACTAGAGAGCGGTCCTGACCTCCCATCGACCTCATCGAATACCCTCGGAGTATATTTAATCAGACTTTACTGGACTTTATCTTGCACTAAATGCGATCCCCTTTATCCTGTATCTGTACGTCGTGGATGGCTCGATTGTCATGATGTATAATCTTTCCGCTGACTGGTTAACATGGAACAAAAGCTTTTCACTGCACCTCAGTACCCATGACAATGAACTAAACTAAACTGATTAGTGATTTCCAGTTATCAAAGGTTTCTCTATCAGAGCTTGCACAAAAACATCATTAATGTACATTTGGTCATAGTCAAAAGATGGTGATCTTGCTCAATCCCTCTAGTTATCCATTCACCTTTTCGTATTTATTTTTTCAAGAAAGGTACAATTATTAAACCATGTAAAAATCAAATGGTGTTTTTGTGTATTTGGATGAATCATATCACTGTACATTGAACAATAATAATTTCTTCCATCCACCACACTTTGCTAAGTTAGGTGTAATTAATGAAAGGATGAAAACGTCGGCTCTGTGAATGAATCGGCAATACATAAAAACATGCTAAGCAATGTTTGGCGAGGATAGACACAAAACTTCTACACATTTTATCTGCACATCTTCCCCAGCCAACAATGGGCCATTATGGACTCCACCCCTCCTGAGGTCATCTGTTACCAGCCCTGTTAAAGAAGGAACTGCAGATGCTGGAGAATCGAGGGTACACAAAAGGCTGGAGAAACTCAGCGGGTGCAGCAGCATCCTAGGAGCGAAGGAGATAGGCGACGTTTCGGGTCGAGACCCTTCTTCAGACTGGTCTGGGATCAGGGAAACAAGAGATATAGACGGTGATGTGGAGAGATAAAGAACAATGAATGAAAGATATGCAAAAAAGTATCGATGATAAAGGGAACAAGCCATTGTAAGCTGTTTGTGGTGTGAAAATAAGAAGCTAGTGTGACTAGGGTGGGGGAGGGAGATAGAGAGAGAGGGAATGCCAGGGCCCGAGGGCTGAGGGAGAGGTGGGAAGGGGAGGAGACAGCAAGGGTTAACAGAAGTGAGAAAATTCAATGTTCAAGCCCAAAGGATGCAGACTCCCCAAGCGGAATATGAGGTGTTGTTCCTCCAACTTGCGGTGTTACCAGCCCTGATTTGTTCTGGCCTTTCCTCATCCCCAGTTCCCCACCTGTTTCCCCCAACTCTATCTTTCAGTCTGTAGAAAGCAAATGGCATGTTAAACATAGAAACATCGAAAATAGATCACATTCCTTGTTATCATGGCTGATCATCCACAATCAGTAACCCGTGCCTGCCTTCTCCCCATATCCCTTGATTTGGCTAGCCCCAAGTGCTCTATCTATTCTGTTAATTCCGGATCTAAACTTACCCCCCTGGTATCGTTCAGTCAAACACCGAATACTAGCACTGGAATTCCAACTCTATTTTACTTCGGAGTCACGTGAGTGACCACGTGAGGGACCATGTGAAGACCCCGCCAGCACGCATGCGTGACATATCGTCGAATGCATTGCGAAGCGACAGGCAGGAGGAGCGCCGCTCCTCCAGCGCAAGTTTAAAAACAGCCCGCAGGTAAGTACTTACCATTCTGAGGTCGTTTGTTGGCTCTGTGTGCTGTTGTTTTACAGAGTGCACCATGGAGTCCAGAAAGTCAAGAAGAGCCGCTACTAAAGTTGCTGCTGAGGAAGGAGGCAGCCAGTGGCGTCCGTGTTCTCCTGAGCTGCTGGTTCAAACCGCAGCCCCCGACTTCACGCCGCTACAGGCCACAGGTGCTCCTGGGACTGCCGGAAGTCGGGCAGGTCCGCTGACTTGGCCCGCATGGAGCGGATGGTGGAGCAGTTGCTCCAGCGTGACCTGCTACAGCAGAGGCAGAGTCACAGTGGGTCTCCTAGCAGACCCACGGAAGCATCCTTTTCAGGTTTGCCAAATGTCTCGCCCTTTTAGCAGGGGAGCATTAGGAGTCAGAACTGGGCTGACTCTGAAGATGGGGGCATGGCTGAAGATACGACAATGCTAGGGGTGCCAGAAGAGGAGCTTTTGGATTTGGTCACTAAATTTGCATTGCCTACCCTAAAAGGGCTGCCGTTACATCCAGAGTTGGCAGCCAGTATAAATTACATGGCGACAAACCAACTACAAGAACAAGCCATCAATGATACGGCAGCAAAATACCTAGCTTCGGAAAATTGCGTCTCCCTCAATGTGCCTGCTGTTAACAACCCCATTTGGGGTAACATGAGCCCTGGGATAAGGAGCCAAGAAGTTCAAAAGATCCTTAAACTTCTGGCTGCTGGGATTACGGCCGTTGCCAGAACAGTGGATGGAGTTGATATGCCGGAGGAGCTGCAGGTCGTGCTAGCGCTCTTATGTAACACTCAATATGAGATCAACAGTTACAGGAAGAGCGTCATCCGGCCTGCACTCAACCCCAAGTTTGCGGGGTTGTGCAGACCCAGCGGTGCACAGTCGCCAACATTGCTATTTGGGGACATCCTGCCGAAACAGGTCAAAGGCCTCGACGAGGAGGCAAAAGCTATTGACATGATTAAGGTGCCGGCTGCCACCAAGTCCCCATACCAGCGGCGGCAGCACCCCTATGCATCCACCAGCAGACAAAGCTACGGCGATAGACCACCTGCTGGTGAAAGCTCGAAGGCCGGACAACCTGCTCAACAGTTTTTTTTAGACCATGGCCCAGCACGGCCTTCTTGGAAGGTGCGCCTACCCCACACCAGTGCCTCCACACCATAAGAAACAAGGACAGAAGCAACCAATGCAGCACCGCCAGTAACCATGGAGGTAGGTGGGTCTGGTTGCCTCATGAACATCACATGTCTAGACTCCTCACACGTTGGTGGACGGTTGCAGTTGTTTTGGGATGCATGGAGCACTTTAATTACTGATCCTTTCATACTGGAAAGTATTCTGAGATATAAAATTGAATTTGTTCACGAACTCCCTTCCCCTGTTCAGCATATGCCTAGTCGGAAATTTGTACTTTCACAAAAAGAAAAGACAGAAGGTCATGCTGAACTTCTAAGACTAAATTCAAAAGGGGTAATTGAGAAAACTAAAAGAGAGTCTCATGAGTTCATATCAAACATTTTCACTAAAAATAAAAAAGACGGCAGATGCCGCATCAACATTGATTTTACTGAACTGAATACTTTCGTACAGTATGCCCATTTCAAAATGGAAACCTTTGTCACGGCCAAACAACTAATTTCCAATAGGTACTTCATGGCTTGCATCGACCTAAAGGATGCATAGTATTCAGTACCAATAGACAAGGATCATTGCAGATATTTGAAATTTGTCTGGATGGGGCAGCTCTGGCAGTACAAAGCACTACCTAATGGATTGTCATCAGCACCCAGACTGTTTATCAAATTATTAAAACCAGCTTTAGCGTGTCTCAGGAAACAAAATCATATTGTTATGGCTTACCTCGATGATATTTTAATCATGGGAAAAACTTTGGAGTTGGCCAAACTGGCCGTCTCAGCCACCGAGCACCTATTTCAAAAGCTGGGATTTGTCATTCATCCAGATAAATCAAAATTGATGCCGTCTACTACTGTGGACTATTTGGGTTTCACAATTGATTCTGTTCATATGTCTGTCACTTTGCCACAAAACAAAGCATCAGACTTGATAGAAGCATGCAACAGTCTTACTGGCATCAGGAAACCATCTATTCGGCAAGTAGCCAGAGTGATTGGGAAGTTTGGCCCACTGCATTACCAAAACCTACAAAGGGCAAAAATAGCAGCTCTCAAGCACCATGCAGGCCATTTTGACAGGCCAATGCAATTACCAGGGAAAGCGAAATTAGAATTACAACGGTGGATAGACAATGCACGACATTGCTCTAACCCCATCACTATCATAAATCCCTCAGTTATACTACAAACTGATGCCAGCGCAAAAGGTTGGGGAGCAAGTAATACCACCTCCAGTTGTGGTGGTAGATGGAGTGCACATGAATCTACTTCCGGCACTAGGAATTAATTATCTAGAAATGCTGGGAGCATTTCATGGACTCCAAGCTTACTGTTCAGACATGCACCATCTGCACGTACGTTTACAAATTGACAATACCACTGTGGTGGCTTATATCAATCATATGGGTGGAATAAAGTCGATATCATGTGACGAATTGGTCAATACAATCTGGCACTGGTGCCTAGAAAGGAACATTTGGATATCAGCCACTTACCTTCCAGGTAGGCTAAATACAGTGGCGGACGCAAATTTAATGACAACACCGAATGGATGTTGGACCGAAAAGTGTTTGCTGACATTGTAGATCGGTATGGAACACCTGATATCGACCTTTTTGCACCCAGACTCAATCACCAAATATCAACATATGTTGCATGGGAACCAGACCCTGGGGCAGTAGCGATGGACGCTTTCTCGCTACACTGGGGGGATTTGTTTTTCTATGCATTTCCCCCCTTCTGCTGCATCATTCGGGTCTTGCAAAAAATTAGACAAGACTCCGCATCGGGTATTCTGGTTGTTCCCGACTGGCCTACTCAAACCATGGTTCCCTGTGGTACAAGACATGGCCACAGAACCTTGCATCCCAATAAATAAACGTCCGAGTCTATTGGTACACCCTGTGACAGGGGAGAGTTACCCGTGCCATGACCAGATAAACCTGTTGGTTTGCAGGATTTGAAAAGGCCACTTCTGGATTATGGACTCTCCGATACCGAACAATCAATGTCCATCACAGCATCGTGCAGGGAGTCCACCAGAAGACAATACCTCACGTACGTGAAGAAATGGGAGGTGTTTTGCTCAAAAATGAACACCACATATGGCACAGCCACCATCACGGAAGTGCTGGAGTTCCTGGCAAGCCTTCATTTCGATGAGGGTTTGAGCTATAGTGCCATCAACTGTGCCAGGAATGCCCTATCTAACTATCGTGGGCGGAGGGTGCGATCACCTTGCAGTGGGATCTCACCCTTTGGTGTCAAAATTAATGAGGGGGAATATTTAATTCAAATCCCCCCAGGCCCAGATATTCCCAGACTTGGGATATCATTATTGTATTATCCATGCTCCGAGGGTGGGCACCAATAACGGGTCTTTCATTGGATAAACTGACCTACAAAATGGTCATGCTGATGGCACTCGTAATGGCACAACATAGAAACATAGAAAATAGGTGCAGGAGTAGGCCATTCGGCCCTTCGAGCCTGCACCGCCATTCAATATGATCATGGCTGATCATCCAACTCAGTATCCTGTACCTGCCTTCTCTCCATACCCCCTGATCCCTTTAGCCACAAGGGCCACATCTAACTCCCTCTTAAATATAGCCAATGAACTGGCCTCAACTACCTTCTGTTGCAGAGAATTCCAGAGACTCACCACTCTCTGTGTGAAAAATGTTTTTGCTCATCTCGGTCCTAAAGGAATTCCCCCTTATCCTTAGACTGTGACCCCCTTGTTCCAACATCGGGAACAATCTTCCTGCATCTAGCCTATCCAACCCCTTAAGAATTTTGTAAGTTTCTATAAGATCCCCCTTCAGTCTTCTAAATTCTAGCGAGTACAAGCCAAGTCTATCCAGTCTTTCCTCATATGAAAGACCTGACATCCCAGGAATCAGTCTGGTGATCCTTCTCTGTACCCCTCTATGACAAGAATATCTTTTCTCAGATTTGGAGACCAAAACTGTACGCAATACTCCAGGTGTGGACTCACCAAAACCCTGTACAAACTGCAGTAGAACCTTCCTGCTCATATACTCAAATCCTTTCGCTATGAATGCTAACATACCATTTGCTTTCTTCATGCCTGTTGCACCTGCATGGCCCTACTTTCAATGATTGGTGTACCATGACACCCAGGTCTCGTTTTCCTAATTTGCCACCATTAAGTAATAGTCTACCCTCCCGACCTGTTTTTGCCACCAAAGTGGATAACCTCACATTTATCCACATTATACTGCATCTGCCATGCATTTGCCCACTCACCCAGTCTATCCAAGTCACCTTGTAGCCACTTAGCATCCTCCTCACACCCAACACTACCCCCCAGATTAGTGTCATCCGCAAACTTGGAGATGTTGCATTCAATTCCCACGTCCAAATCATTAATATATATTGTAAATAGCTGGGGTCCCAGCACTAAGCCTTGCGGTACCCCACTAGTCACTGCCTGCCATTCTGAAAAGGACCCATTTACTCCTACCCTTTGCTTCCTGTCTGCCAGCCAGTTCTCTATCCACATCAATACTGAACCCCCAATACCGTGTGCTTTAAGTTTGTATACTAATCTCTTATGTGGGCCCTTGTCGAAGGCCTTCTGAAAGTCTAGTTATAACACACCCACTGGTTCTCCCTTATCCACTCTGCTAGTTACATCCTTGAAAAATTCTATAAGATTCGTCAGACATGATTTACCTTTCATAAATCCATGCTGACTTTGTCTAATGATTTCACCACTTTCCAAATGTACTGCTATCCCATCTTTAATAACTGACTCTAGCAGTTTCCCCACTACCAATGTTAGACTAACTGGTCTGTAATAGTAAGATTAAACGAGAACTTACCAGTTCGAAGTTTGATCGTTATTTTATGAGGAGTAACGATGAGGGGATTACGTGAAGAAGCCCCGCCTAGCGCTGGAACGGCATACTTCAAAGCAGCGGCATGAAAAACACAGAACATAATAGCCGGGAGTAAGATAGTAAGGCTCAACATAGATTTAGAAACCACCAGATGATCATTTATTTTATGAGGGTCGGGAGTGGAGGGCACGTAATCCCTCATCGTTACTCCTCATAAAATAACGATCAAACTTCGTTTTTCATGTCGTAGACTCCTTCCATACGACACTCTGGCTCACACAAACACAGTAATGAGCAAAATAACACATTTTTTTCCCCCAAACATTGCCTCAAGTTATGTGATAAATTATTTCACATTATAAAAGAATAAAAGTAATGCCCTTTCTATTGAAAGGCAAGTTTATCACAAAATATCAATTGATATATATAATTTGATGGTATGAACAAAGCAACAATTATAGAGAACCCAACACTCCATGTCCAATCGTGACACAATGACTGATTTCATTTAATTTAATATTTATTTTACCCCTCCTGTGGCCTTGCATCTTTGCTCAAGCGACTCATCCTGTGCCATTCCTGTGAATGTATCTACCTCCTTAACAGAGTAATTTTCCACATTTCAGTGTCTAGTTCCACTGAGTTCAATGTTTAACCATCTAGAATACATTTCTCTAGAACCATCAGTTTTACTGAACGTAATGTGGTTTTTTGTGTGTAATAAATAGTGCTGTCTCATTACCACAGAGACTCTTAGTTACTTTACATATTTCATCAATTTCACACACACACACACACACAATTTAAGGGCCGACAGGATATGCTTATAGGTTTACCTTGGTTCCAGCTCTTCTTGGTCTGCTTTGTTTGTAAATTCATAAACATATATGATAATGTAATCTGTATCCACATGTTATAATTATAACATAATATTTACAATATTTGCACTCTTATCTTGATACTAAGGTCATCAGCATTATTACTTTCAATGTTAAACATTTTTTGAATCATTGATAGAACTGGAGTCCATTGCCTAAGGCAATTCAGGACTATATTGATCTCCAGACTTATGTATTGCAATTTTGGACAGATTATATAGACACATATACATATATATACTTATATTTATATCTACATATATCCATTTTCATATCGGATTTTACGAATGAACCTGATAACTTCTTGTTAATATATTGTCCGTAAATAGACGAAAACACTCTGAGCCCTATTATTGGCTCTATCAATTAGATACTCAGAAAAAAATGCAATCCACAAGAACTCACATATATCTAATATGACAAATAATTTTACTGTATACACACTTCCAATTTCTTATAAAATATTGTTGTTTTTTTTGTTTTTTTCTCTCTGCAAATTGCAGGTATAACACTTCTTTTATACATAATTATTTTATTGTTATGTTGTTATGTTAGTTAAACATTCATAGACTTCTTTGACCATTAAACTATTGTAATGGTCTGATCAACCTGCAGAGAGTCAATTCATATTTTCATATTATGGATGCCAACAATAATTACTGCAACTATGGATCATCACAAATGGTTCAACATCACTCAATATTTATGAAAACCATGAAGGATCCGTTTTATACCACCAAAATGCGTCTGGCCGTGTTTTGCTATATTTTCATCAGACACTGCCCTATCAGACAAAAATGAGGAACATAAAAACCCATTTTTCCTCATGTAATTGAGAGAAAAGCATCCACCTTTCCTGTTCTTGGTTTACCCACGAGAATATTTGAAAAATTGGTTATTTAATCTGTATACAACCAGACAATGTATTTTCCCCCCTTAATGTGTAGTCTGTGATAACATTGTCTCTTTCTTAGAGATAAACAGCTGGACTAAACATTTTAGAATATGCCACATCTGTTTACTCAGATAATCACATGATTATTATTTTACTTATCTTATGTGATTTAATATACGCCACATCCGTAGTATTGTACACCTTGTTATGACCTGGACACTTCCATAATAGAACAATCGATATTTAATCCATAATTCTATAATTATAATTCAATAATTAATACAAATGTTTGGAGAATTTCTTAGGACAATTCATTTGCATTTACCTGGTATTATTGTCCATAGTCCCAACAAAGAGACGTATCAATTATCTTTATAAGAATAGATAATATTTTTATCTTACCCAAATATTCACAGAAACTGTCCATCATCTGTTAATACTTGCTTCAGCTTGCAACAGCTGCTAAGCTTATAGTTGAAGCAACTTGTCAACCCCCTTTTTTTCCCTTTTTTTTAATCCATTACTTTAATAATGATAATGTATCATTTGGTATTTGTATAAGCCTCTCACAAAGGCATACATATTCTTATAATCTTCTGTATTTCTTCTTTTGGAGCTTTATTACTCTTACCTAGGCTCCTTTCTAATGGAGGGACAAAGTATGTCAACAAAACCATAAGACATATTTGTATCATGGAACAATTTTCCCCCTCTTATGGTGCTGAATTACTCCTAAATAGTAATTTATGAATATTTATGAATGCCTAAAACATAGGCTTTATGTGATGGGTCAAGTCTTTGCCTTTCAACAGACTTGTAATTGCAGCACTAATTTGAAGCTGACTCCAATTTAAATGTGATCAAGATAACCATGACCATGTCCTCATTAGTGCAAGTGCTGATCTTATCAGTGCAAATGTTCTTCCAGTATTCTGTTTAACAGCCTTAAACTGGATTTAATCCTTTAGACAATGTTTTAACTTGTCTGAAGGATTAAACGTGCGAGTTGTCTTAAAACGTGCGAGTTGACCCACGAGGTACCCCGAGTGAAAGACTCGTTGTTGTGTATGAGACTTCAAGTTTATGATCAAGTGTTTAACCGAGTTCCCACGGGTATGTCATTCCTGCGATGTTCCAACTTCCTCTCCCGAGTTACCAAGTCCTCTCCCGTTACTCGTGAATGAAGGTATGTTTTAATAAAGCAACAATGTTAAAGAAGACATCTCCATCCTGTGGCTTTGAGTTATTTCAGCACGGCCACATCTATTGATATGACCTACAAAGGGAAAATGCGCACCCTCCAGTAACCAATAACGTGGTAAGTGCATTTCTTGGTGCTTTATGTTTTTAAATACTGTATTTCCCGGGGTGGGGGGAGAGCTCAGTTCACAGTGTTTGGGGAGTCTGGCGTTGTGAAGGAGGGGATTGGGGTCAGTAACCCACTTGCCACGCTCCGGTCTGAGTGCAGGTAGATGGGACTAGGTGACAGTAACTCAGCGGGACAGGCAGCATCTCTGGAGAGAAGGAATGGGTGACAGTTCGGGTCGAGACCCTTCTTCAGTGTTTTGTTCTGGTGTGGAGCTGCAGGGGAACACCAATGTGTTGCGTGTCACTAGAATATGGACGACGGCAGCCTGTCCCGCTGAGTGACTCCAGCATTTTGTGTCTATCTTCAGTTTAAAGCAGCATCTGTAGCTGCTGCCTACAGCCTGACACCAGGTTGGCCCGAGGATGGTGCCCTATCTATCGTGTATCAGATTAGAAACCCGACGTTCATGCTATATTGTGCGTGAAGAGAACTGCAGATGCTGGTTTACACCGAAGATAGACACAAAAAGCTGGAGTAACACAGCAGCTCAGGCAGCATCTCTGGAGAAAAGAAATAGGTGAGGTTTCAGGTCGGTTCTTCAGAAACTATACCATCTTATCCCTTTCATGTGTGTAGTTCACTATAAGTAGAATTTTGAGTCAAATGTTTTAAAGAGCAAATCTCTCCCGAGCACAACAGCCAGGCATTATCTCATGACTGCCTCCCATTGGGATCGGGATACCTTCCAGGCTGGGCATCATCATTACCGTGGCTCAGCCTTGAGTTTTTGATGCTGGTCGAGATGGAACCTGCTCTTCCCCTCGTTGCAAGGCTGCACCCTTGAACCGAACGAAACTCCGGGCGAGTTGGACAGGTGTGTTTCTAGGTCACTGGGAGAATGTGCAAACTCCATACGGACAGCACCAGTCGTCAGGATTGAACTCGGGTCTCTGGCGCTGTGAGGCAGCAACTCTACTGCTGTGCCGCCAATGTGACAATCCAATTTTGTGAATGAAGTTAGCGGCTTCACCGAGGAGCGGGTGCAGTATTTGCCAGCGGTGACATTGCAGCTGAGGTCTGGGGAAGACAGAGAGGGGAACAATGAGGACACGGAAGTTTAGTGGGGAATTTAATTGGTTATTGTGTGGGAAGGAAGTCCAGATGCTGGTTTAAAGATAGACGAAATGCTGGAGTAACTCAGCGGGACAGGCAGCATCTCTGGGTAGTAGTCTAAGGAAGGGTCTCGACCCGATACATCATCATTCCTTCTCTCCGGAGATGCTGCCTGTCCCGCTGAGTTACTCCAGCATTGTGTGTGTGTGAGAGTTACTCCAGCATTGTTCGTGTGTGTGTGTGTGAGTTACTCCAGCATTGTGTGTATGTGTGTGTGAGATACCTTAGCATTGTGTGTATGTGTGAGTTACTCTAACATTGTGTGTGTGAGTGTGTGTGTGAGTTACTCCAGCATTGTTCGTGTGTGTGTGTGAGAGTTACTCCAGTATTGTGTGTGTGTGTGTGTGTGTGTGTGTGTGTGTGTGTGTTATCCCAGCATTGTGTGTGTGCGTGTGTGAGTTACCCCTGCATTGTGTGTGTCACCCGAGCATTGTGTGTGTGTGTGTGAGTTACTTCAGCATTGTGTGTGTGTGTGTGTGCGCAAGTCACTCCAGCATTGTGTGTGTGTGTGTGTGTGTGTGTGTGTTACCCCAGCAGTGTGTGTGTGTGTGTGTGTGTGTGTGTGTGTGTGTGTGTGTGTGTGTGTGTGTGTGTGTGTGTGTGTGTGTGTGTGTGTGTGTGTGTGTGTGTTACCCCAGCAGAGTGAGTGTGTGTGTGTGTGTGTGTGTGTGTGTGTGTGTGTGTGTGTGTGTGTGTGTGTGTGAATCATGAATTGCCAAGACACAAGGCACTGTAGATACAAATAATGTCATACACAATAAAGGGCAGATGCTAGTTGAAAAGTTAACACATGGGGCTGGAGAAATTTGGAAATGTCATCCCATCACCCATTCCTTCTCTCCAGAGATGCTGCCTGCCCGCTGAGTTAAAAGAGTTCCCACGAATCACTAAGGTAAACGCACGGGACACCACGTTATAAACGAGTTTAAAATGTTTCAATTTTTAACTTGTTTGATTTTTTTCACGAGTTACCAAGTTTCACGGGTACCTGCCGTTAGCGCCACGAGTCGCTAAATTGCTCGCAAGAGTTCCGATGTTCCCGCTACGTTTAGTGTACATGATTACCGCGAGTGACAACTCGGGGTCACTTGTGGGTCAACTCACACCGTGAGATAGGGGTTTAAGATTAAATGAGAACTTACCAGTTTGAAGTTTGATCTTTATTTTATGAGGAGTTACGATGAGGGATTACGTGCCCTCCGCTCCCAAACCCTCTATTATAAAGGTCAACTGGTATGCTAGTTCTCTTATCTTACTATGTTAGTCAACTCTGGTACCTGTGATTTCACACCGCTGCTTTGAAGAATGTCGCGCATGTGTGCTGACGGGGTCTTCACATAATCCCTCATCGTAACTCCTCATAAAATAAAGATCAAACTTCAAACCGGTAAGATCTCATTTAATCTTACTATTTTATTGTATACAATACCGCGGGACCAATCCTCGGTACCACTTACTCGAGCCCAATACAGCCTCGCGCAAATAGAACAGACTAAAGACTAAAGAACAGACTAAAATTGTGCTCCCCACCCCTTTATACCCCTCGAAACTAAGGACAGGAAAGTACTTGGGGGAGGCAACCCCGACAAGCCAATTACCGATATTAGCTGCAAAATACATTGAATGACATCTCTTTAGACCAATCATATAATAGTACATAACATAGTTTCAACACATAGCACTTAGGGAGAAACACTTCCATTAAGTAAAGAAACATTTCCAATAGATAAAGAAACATCTTTGGTGAGACCACTCTTCTGGACCAATCACAAGTATCGGCAGGAAGGTACTGCAACATAGTTGAGACATAACATTTCCCCAACCAATCAGAAGCATGCCTTTTGCATCAGGGTGTAGCTTCACCAGCAGAATCCCAGACATATTGGCAACTTGTAGGCCATCTGGCAAGAAACCTTCTGCAACCCCTTCCCAGGCTTCAAACTCCCTGGAGCTATCTATGCCACGTGGGCCTCCAGCTCCCTGCAAATGATGTCACCCTTAATGACCCCTGTCTCACTGTGCGAGTTGGCCCACGAGTGACCCCGAGTTTTCACTCGTGGTGATCACGTAGCGGGAACGTCGGAACTCGCGCGTTCAACTTGTCCACTCGTGGCGCTAACGGCAGGTACTCGGGAAACTTGTTAACTCGTGAAAAAAAATCAAACATGTTTGATTTTTTCCACGAGTCAAATTAACTGTTCAAGTTAAAAATGGAAACATTTAAACGTTGCAGTAACGTAATGGCCCGTGCGTTTACCATAGTGTCTCGTGAGTCTATCGTGGGAACTTTTTTATAATCTGAAAGGGACTGAACCCAAAGTAGTATAATATGTATATACATATTATATATATTATATATATTTATAATTCCAACCCCGAAGCAATTGAGAGGCGATTTCTTGGGGCCGTGTAATTTAACGTGTGTCTTTGCTTTTAAAAGTGAAGCTGTTTAATTGTTTACGCTGCGCTGTGTTTCGTGTTGGGGAGAGTGCTGCTGTACAATGCTTTCGATTTTATACTGCCCTCCCCCTTCCACAGAAAAATGCCTAAATTTTTCTTTTGTGCCCGCTCTCCTGGGAGCAATCCAAACCAGGGGAACAATGAACCCTCAGAGGCTTCGCGTTCCTTGCTCCTATATATGGACCTCGCTCGCTCGCTACTGTATGAACGCTCGATCAACCAGACATCGGCCAACACGGAGGCCTGATTACTGAAAACAAAGTCAACTTGTACCAGACCTCATCATCTTCCTTCCGACAACCCGTAACCACGGCACCACACTTTCAACAGAAAACTTAATATTTAAAGAATATATTATGGGACATTGGATTGTCTGAAGAAGGGTCCCGAGCAGAAAACGCCACATATGTGTGTGTGTGTGTGTGTGTGTGTGTGTGGTGTGTGTGGCTGTGTGTGTGTCTGTGTGTGTGTGTCTGTGTGTGTGTGTGTGTGTGTGTGTGTGTGTGTGTGTGTGTGTGTCTGTGTGTGTGTGTGTGTGTTTGTGTCTGTGTGTGTGTGTCTGTGTGTGTGTCTGTGTGTGTGTCTGTGTGTGTGTGTGTGTGTGTGTGTGTGTGTGTGTCTGTGTGTGTGTCTGCTGTCGGGGTCCCGGCGGCCGCTCAAAGTCAGTCACCCGAGCTGCTTCCTTCCTCTGAAGTGGCGGCCAGTCCTGCTGTCTGTGTGTATCTCTGTGTGTGTGTGTGTGTGTGTCTCTGTCTGTCTGTGTGTATCTGTGTGTGTGTGTGTGTGTGTGTGTGTGTGTGTGTGTGTGTGTGTGTGTGTGTGTGTGTCTCTCTCTCTCCCTCTCTGTCTATCTGTTTGTATCTGTGTGTGTGTCTGCTGTCGTGTCCCGGCGGCCGCTCAAAGTCACCCGAGCTGCTTCCTTCCTCTGAAGTGGCGGCCAGTCCTGCTGTCTGTGTGTATCTGTGTGTGTGTGTGTGTGTGTGTGTGTGTGTGTGTCTCTGTCTGTCTGTGTGTATCTGTGTGTGTGTGTGTGTGTGTGTGTGTGTGTGTGTGTGTGTGTCTCTCTCTCTCCCTCTCTGTCTATCTGTGTGTATCTGTGTGTGTGTCTGCTGTCGGGTCCCGGCGGCCACTCAAAGTCACCCAAGCTGCTTCCTTCCTCTGAAGTGGCGGCCAGTCCTGCTGTCTGTGTGTATCTCTCTGTGTGTGTGTGTGTGTGTGTGTGTGTGTGTGTGTGTGTGTGTGTGTGTGTGTGTGTGTGTGTGTGTGTGTGTGTGTGTGTGTGTGTGTGTGTGTGTGTGTGTGTGTGTGCTGTCGGGTCCCGGCGGCCGCTCAATGTCAGTCACCCGAGCTGCTTCCTTTTTTAAAATTATTTAAAATAGAGATCCATTGCAAAAAAGTATTTAAAAACATAAAACAACAAGAAATGCTTGGTTACTGGAGGATGCGCATTTTCCCATTGTAGGTCATATCAATAGATGCCGCCGCGCTGAAATAACTCAAAACCACAGGATGGAGATGTATTTTAACATTGTTGCTTTATTAAAACATACCTTCATTCACGGTTGGCTCAAGAGTAACGGGAGAGGAACTTGGTAACTCGGGAGAGGAACTTGGAACATCGCAGCAATGACATACCCGTGGGAACTCGGTTACACACTTGATCATAAACTTGAAGTCTCGTGCACAGCCACGAGTCTGTCACTCGGGGTACCTCGTGGGTCAACTCGCACCGTGAGACAGGGCCATTAGTGAAGCAGGTTTCACAGACCTTTTCCATGTTCCCCAAGTACACAAACCCCTGCATATTCACATTCTACAATAATTCATCCAGTGAATCGGCCTCTAATTCCTTCTGTGGCAGAGAATTCCATAAATTCACAACTCTCTGGGTGAAAATGTTTTTTCTCATCTCAGTTTGAAATGGCCTCCCCTTTATTCTTGGACTGTGGCCATTGGTTCTGTAACTCCCCCAACATTGGGAACATTTTCCCTGCATCGAGAGTGTCCAGCCCTTGTATAATTTTATATGTTTCTATGATCCCCTCTTATTCTTGTAAACTCCAGTGAATACAAGCCCAGTCTTTCCAATCTTTCCTCATATGACTGTTCCGCCATCCCGGGGCTTAACCCCGTGAACCTACGCTGCACTCCCTCAATAGCAAGGATGTTCTTCCTCAAATTAAGAGACCAAAACTACACACAATACTTCAGATGTGGTCTCACTAGGGCCCTGTACAACTGCAGAAGGACCTCTTTACTCCTATACTCAAATTCTCTTGTTATGAAGGCCAACTTGTCATTAGCTTTCTTCACTGCCTGCTGTACCTGCATGTTTACTTTCCGTGTTATAAAAGGAACTGCAGATGCTGGAAAATCGAGGGTACACAAAATGCTGGAGAAACTCAGCGGGTGCAGCAGCATCTATGGAGCGAAGGAGAGAGGCAACATTTCGGGCCGAAACGTTGCCTATCTCCTTCGCTCCATAGATGCTGCTGCACCCGCTGAGTTTCTCCAGCATTTTGTGTACCCCCTGTTTACTTTCAGTGGTACACAAGGACACCCAGGTCACGTTGCACTTCCCTTTTTCCTAATCTGACGCCATTGAGATAATAATCTGCCTCTATGTTCCTGCTGCTAAAGTGGATAACCTCACATTTATCTACATTATACTGCATCTGCCATGCATCTGCCCACTCACTCAACCTGCCCAAGTCACCCTGCAACTACTTAGCATCCTCTTCGCAGTTCACACTGCCACCCAGCTTTGTGTCATCTGCAAATTTACTGCTGTTACTTTTAATTCCATCATCTAAATCATTAATATATATTGTAAATAGTTGCGGCCCCAGCACCGAGCCTTGCGGCACTCCACTCGCCACTGCCTGGCATTCTGACAGGAATCCGTTTATTCATACTCTTTGTTTCCTGTCTGCCAACCAATGCTCTGTCCATGTCAATACCATACCCCCAATTCCATGTGTTCATTTGCCCATTAATCTGCTGGGTGGGACCTTATCAGAGGCTTTCTGAAAGTTCAGATACACTACATCTACTGACTCTTCTTCATCCATTTTACTTGCACTTCCTCAAAAAATTCCAGAAGATTAGTCAAGCAGGATTTCTCCTTCATAAATCCGTGCTGACTTGGACCAATCCTTTTACTGCTATCCAAATATGCCGTTCTTTAATAATTGATTCCAGCATCTTCCCCACCACTGATGTCAGGTTAATTGGTCTATAATTCCCCGTTTTCTCTCTTTTCTCTCCTTTCTTGAAAAGTGGGATAACATTACTATCCTCCAATCCACAGGAACTGATCCTGAATCTATAGAACATTGGAAAGTGATCACCAATGCATCCACGATTTCTAGAGCCACCTCCTTGAGTATATCAAATGCTGGCTCAAAGGGCTGAATGGCCTACTCCTGAGGTCTATTTTCTATTTTTCTATGTTTCTGTTTTAAGAAAGGTTCCGACCCGAAACGTCACCTATTCCTTTCCTCCAGAGATGCTGACCCGCTGAGTTACTCCAGCATTTTGTGTCTATCTTTGGTATAATCCAGCACCTGCAGGTTCTTCCTACACAATATTTGCCATGGTTCTCCAGATATCATTTATTTCTGAAGCCATGAGATGAGAACAACAAGTTCATACTCATTTGCAACTCCACCAAAGATGGTTTCATTTCCCATGAAAAGGCACAAAAATGTAATCAAAATGTAAGCTGTCATCCCCCATTGATCTATCCTCTCTGTAGACTTATCCTTCCACTGCATTATCTGCTTTGATGGTACTGTGTTTACTGCTCAAGATGTAAACAGATTATAAGCTGATGAGAATCAGTTTTTTTCCTGGTCCATTTTTCAGCTCTTTTGAATGTTATTTTGTTATCATGCTGGAAGTGAATGCTTGAACAAAGATGCGTTTGTTAGCAAAGATTGACAGAATAATTTGTTTATTTTAATACTGATCTATTTAGAAAATTCTATGCATGGCTTTGCAAATAAAACTTTTGAATTTATTGGGTTTGCACTCGCTGTGACTCAGCATCAACCATCTCTTAGTTTTAGATTTTCTTAGGGTACACAAAAATCTGGAGAAACTCAGCGGGTGCAGCAGCATCTAAGGAGCGAAGGAGATAGGCGACGTTTCGGGTCGAGACCCTTCTTCAGACTTTAGATTTTCTTACTTTAGTTTATTATTGTCATGTGTACCGAGGTACAGTGAAAAGCTTTTGTGTTGCATGCCATCCAGTCAAGAAAAGACCATACGGGATGACAATCGAGCTATCCACAGTGTACAGGTACAGCATAAAGGGTATAACATGCAAGATACAGTCCAATTAAAGATAGTTGAAAGCACTCCAATGGGGTAGATGGGAGGTCAGGACAGCAGTCTAACTGGTGAGAGGAAGGTTCAGTTGCCTGATAGCAGCTGGGAAAACATTGTCCCTACAGATTCTATAGTCCTTAAAAGAAACTAGTTTAGAGATACAGCATGGAAACAGGCCCCTCAGCCCCTGAGTCCGTGCCACACAGTAGGGACTATTTACAGAATATAATCAACCTACAAACCTGATTACTTATTCTATCCATTGAGCTGCTGCCTCACCTGGGATTGATCCTGACCTTGGGTTCTGTCTGTGTGGAGTTGGCATGTTCTCCCTGTGTCCACATGGGTTTCCTCCAGGTGCTCTGGTTTCTTCTAAATTGACCTGCTGAGTTACTCCACCACTTTGTGTCTATCTTTGGTATGAACCAGGATCTGCAGTTTTTTTTAGTAGCCTTATAGAAAATGGATTGAAATATATAGCATGGAAGCAGGCAAGTTCCCCAAATTGGGAAACTGTCTTTGGGATGAGGGAGGAAACCAGAGACAGTGGATTAGTAGATTGATTGGCCTATGTAAATTGCCTCTAATGTGTAGGGGATAGATGTAAAACACGAATCACATAAAACGATATGGCTGGCTTGGATTTGGTGGGCCAAAGGGCCATGTGATATCTTGCATGGCCCTATATCTTGGATCATGTTCTCAAGAAAAAGTGACCAAGGTTTCCCAATTTGGGGAACTTGCCTGCTTCCATGCTATATATTTCAATCCATTTTCCATAAGGCTACTAAAAAAACTGCAGATCCTGGTTCATACCAAAGATAGACACAAAGTGGTGGAGTAACTCAGCAGGTCAGACTAGCAACTCAGGAGAACAATGATGGGTGACTTTTCAGGTGGGGACCCTTCTTCAGTTTCACTTCAGTTTAAAGAAGGGCCCCGAGCCAAAACGTCACCTGTCCATGGTCTCCAGCGATACTGCCTGACCCGCTGAGTCATTCCAGGACTTCATGTTTTCTTTCTCCAGTTAATATACTTAAGAGATTAGTATACAAACTTAAAGCACACGGTATTGGGGGTTCAGTATTGATGTGGATGGAGAACTGGCTGGCAGACAGGAAGCAAAGGATAGGAGTAAACGGGTCCTTTTCAGAATGGCAGGCAGTGACTAGCGGGTACCGCAAGGCTCAGTGCTGGGACCCCAGCTATTTACAATATATATTAATGATTTGGACGAGGGAATTGAATGCAACATTTCCAAGTTTGCGGATGACACGAAGCTGGGGGGCAGTGTTAGGTGTGAGGAGGATGCTAGGAAGCTGCAAGGTGACTTGGATAGGCTGGGTGAGTGGGCAAATGCATGGCAGATGCAGTATAATGTGGATAAATGTGAGGTTATCCACTTTGGTGGCATGCAGGTGCAGCAGGCAGTGAAGAAAGCGAATGGTATGTTAGCATTCATAGCAAAAGGATTTGAGTATAGGAGCAGGGAGGTTCTACTGCAGTTGTACAGGGTTTTGGTGAGACCACACCTGGAGTATTGCGTACAGTTTTGGTCTCCAAATTTGAAGAAAGACATTCTTGCCGTAGAGGGTACAGAGAAGGTTCACCAGACCGATTCCTGGGATGTCAGGACTTTCATATGAGGAAAGACAGGATAGACTTGTACTCGCTCGAATTTAGAAGATTGAGGGTGGATCTTATAGAAACGTACAAAATTCTTAAGGGGTTGGACAGGCTAGATGCAGGAAGATTGTTCCCGATGTTGGGGAGGTCCAGAACAAGGGGTCACAGTCTAAGGATAAGGGGGAATTCCTTTAGGACCGAGATGAGGAAAACATTTTTCACACAGGGAGTGGTGAGTCTTTGGAATTCTCTGCCACAGAAGGTAATTGTGGCCAGTTCATTGGCTATATGTAAGAGGGAGTTAGATGTGGCCCTTGTGGCTAAAGGGATCAGGGGGTATGGAGAGAAGGCAGGCACAGGATACTGAGTTGAATGATCAGCCATGATCATATTGAATGGCGGTGCAGGCTCGAAGGGCCGAATGGCCTACTCCTGCACCTATTTTCTATGTTTCTATGTTTCTATATAGCTCTGTCAAAGTTCCAGCTGAGTGTCTAGATCCTTAGTCTCACTGCCACTGTTTTCATTGTTGATTCCATCCTATTCTATGGGATTTGGCACTTATTAACAGTGAGATAAATAGTAACCAACATCCCATATTATTGCTTTCAATTTTATGTTGAATCAATTTGATATTGAATCAACTACATCAATACTCCACTTCTCCGTAAATTGATAAGTTAGTCAATGGTCCAAATACATTCCTGTCATTTGTAGAAGTGGCAAACATAAAACAAGTAGGGTTTTGTAATTCATCTGCTTTTGACTAAGCTTTGCGTATTTTAGAAGCGAGGGTTGTTAGGTACAAGAATCCTGTCCCTTTTATACATAGCCATCCAAAAGAACCTATCAATCTCCACTTTAAAAATACACAAAGGTTTAACCTGCACCGCCATCTGTGGCAATGAATTCCACAGATTCATCATCTTCTGGCTGAAGAAATTCCACCTCATCTCCTTTCTAAAGGTACATCCTTTTATTCTGAGGCTGTGCCTCTTCCTTGAACATAGAACAGTATAGCACAGTACAGTACAAACAAGAACCGATCAACCTCTGCTTTAAAAATACGCAAAGACATGGCCACCACCACCGTCTGTGGCAATGAACTCCACAGATGATGAGGTGTGAAGATTGGTACACAGGGTTACTGACTGGGCCTCAGCAACTGTACAATTGATTTGTGCTTCTGCCCTTTGCTAATGAAATGTGGCACCTTATTTCCTATTTTTACTGCAGCTCAGGGGCCATACTTTCACGATTCAAGAAAAACACAAGATAAATGCCTGCCCTTTTAGTTGGAATTTATGGCATGCTGCTTAAATAATGTGAGAGTGTTGTTTTGTGCTGGGTTATTCCTGAGAATATTGTTTCGTTACTGGGAACAGAATGGCCACAGATTAAAGGTGCCCACAATCATCATCCCACAACACTTCTCCAATAGATACTGTAAATGGTAATTATCACGGGTAGATGGGGTGGTCAAAAAGCCTTTCAGCACATTGGCCTATATCAGTCAGATTATTGAGTATAGAAGTGTGAGGTCATGTCACGGTTGTATAAGATGTTGGTGAGGCCACATTTAAAGTATTGTGTTTAGTTTTGGGAACCATGTTACAGGGAAGATGTTGTCAAGCTGGAGAGAGTGCAGAGAAGATTTATGAGCAGGTTGCCAGGATTCGAGGGCCTGAGCCATAGGGAGAAGTCCTTGGAGCGCAGGAGGATGAGGGGTGATCTTATAGAGATGTATAAGTTCTTGAGAGGAATAGATCAGGTTAATGCCCAGATTATTTTGTAGAGAGTAGGGGAATCGAGAACCAGAGGACATAGGTTCAAGGTGATGGGATGAAGATGTAATAGGAAGCTGAGAGGAAACTTTTTTACTCAAAGGGTGGTGGGTATATGGAACGAGCTGTCGAAAGAGGTAGTTGCAGGTATTATTGCAAAAGAAACATTAAGACAGGTACGTGGATAGGACAGGTTTAGAGGGTTATGGAGCAAACAGGATTGTAGGTTAATTGGCTTCAGTAAAAATTGTAAATTGTCCCTAGTGTGAAGGGTAGTGCTAGTGTAGGAGGTGATCGCTGGTCGGTGTGGACTTGGCGGGTCGAAGGGCCTGTTTTTGCGCTGTATCTCAAAGCTCTAAAAAAAAAACATTCCCTGCAGGTTAATTCTGGAACAGTGAGCACCTTTAACTGAAGATGGTGAAACCTGAGGGTACACAAAAAGCTGGAGAAACTCAGCGGGTGCAGCAGCATCTAAGGAGCGAAGGAGATAGGCGACGTTTCGGGTCGAGACCCTTCTTCAGACTGGTCAGGGATCAGGGAAACGAGAGATATAGACGGTGATGTGGAGAGATAAGGAACAATGAATGAAAGATATGCAAAAAAGTATCGATGATAAAGGGAACAAGCCATTGTAAGCTGTTTGTGGTGTGAAAATGAGAAGCTGGTGCGACTGGGGTGGGGGAGGGAGATAGAGATAGATATAGGTCTCGACCCGAAACGTCGCCTATCTCCTTCGCTCCTTAGATGCTGCTGCACCCGCTGAGTTTCTCCAGCTTTTTGTGTACCCTCGATTCTCCAGCATCTGCAGTTCCTTCTTTAACAACATGGTGAAACCTGATGTGGTCACACTAAATCTTTTCTTCACGTTGGATGTTTGTCATGCAGTCTTTCCATGTAGTATCATAAATATAGATTAAAGAATTAGATTCCACCCTGGCTTATTTACAATGCACTTTATTCACATTTTCTATTAAACTTCCTTGCATCAAAAAGCCATTTATCAAGAGGAAATGAAACACTCAGCCAGAAATTGAAATCAAAAGTATAAAAAAGGAGGTGCCTTCATATTTAGAAAGATATCTGAATAAATATTGGTGTCTCTAAATAAAATGTAATTTGCTTCTATGCCTAATCCTTTTATTACTATGCAAAGCTCCCCCTGGGACATGCTGGTACTATAATAAAGACAAAAGAATGCATCTTATCTCTAAACATGGTAAGTTTTCCCACTAAATAGTCTCTGCCTCTCCTGGGTTAAATCTGTGAAGTCTGTTCTCTTAATCCATATTTATGATGCTGCTTGAAAGAAGG
This sequence comes from Okamejei kenojei, assembly GCA_035221665.1. Classification (NCBI taxonomy): domain Eukaryota; kingdom Metazoa; phylum Chordata; class Chondrichthyes; order Rajiformes; family Rajidae; genus Okamejei; species Okamejei kenojei. Next base: position 51,896,483 of record CM069139.1, on the reverse strand, counting down.
CTGCTATGATTTTACTTTACTTATAAATTCTAAATTTAAGTATCCAGTGCTTAGATAATATTGCTGCAGGGAATCTCTCTCTCTCTCTCTCTCTCTCTCTCTATATATATATATATATATATATATATATATATATATATATATATATATATATATATATATAAAATGAAAAGGAGCTGGGAGACAGAAAACCGAGTTCAATTAATCTGCAAGACTGGGATAATCATATTGAACAAAGGGAGGTATCTTCAGTATTCCTTAAAACAATTTCAATTGATTGGAGATTCAATGACCAAGAGGCATACAATTAAAACTATTCCCCACAGAACAAAAAGGAGTTGTTTGAACATGCAATGCTTGTCTAAAAACAATAATAGCAGACAAATTCATATTAGCTTTTCGAAGGGGAAAAAGGTAAATATTTGAAAATGTAGAGAAAACAGAAGGGAATGAAACTGAACTAATGCTGTTGCAGAGAGACAGCTGATGAATGAAGCACTAAATGTTTGTTTCAGGCTCGACAATATTCCACTAATGATTTAGATTTGTGATGGAGATTTTGCAACCAGAATTGAGGTGAATGGTTCACAAATTAACCTCCTCATACCAAACTGCACAAGACTGCACAGTGGCGCTGAGGGTAGAGCTGCTGCCTCTCAGTGCTAGAAATCTGGGTACGATCCTGATCTCGGGTGCTGTCTGTACGGAGTTAGTATGTTCTCCGTGTCGGTTTTTTCCGGGTGCTCTGGTTTTCTACCTTGCTCCAAAAAAGTGCAAGTTTGTACGCTAATTGGCTTCTGTACATTGTCCTGAGTGTATAACGGGTTGGTGCGGACTCAGTCAGCTGATGGGCCTGCTTCCACGCTGTATCGCTAAACTAAACTAAAGCAAAAAAAGAAGTGTTATGACCACAGGCACCAGACTCTCTTCTCTAACAAGACCTAAACTTTGGATTTGCAAATAAATGCTTAGATGTTTAGAATGCCCCCCAAAAATAGTAACTCTAGGGTAACTCAAGAGATCTGGCAACATCTCTGGAGAACATGGACAGGTGATATTTTGCATCATGATCCTCTGCAGTCTGATTGTGGGGAGAAGCCAGGAGAGGGGAGAGGCAGGATAAAGTGTGGCAGTTAATAGGCGATGCAGGCGAGGGGGCAGATGGTTGGAACAAAGAGTTAAAAGCAGAAGGTATGAGAGGATTGAAGAGTTGCGGATTGTGAAACCAGGGGGAGGCAAGTAGCAGGAGTGGGGGGGGGGGGGGGGAGAGCAGGAGTGGGGGGGGGAGAGAGCAGGAGGGGGGGGGGGGGGGAGGGGAGCAGGAGGGGGGGGGGGGGGGGGAGGGGAGCAGAAGTGGGGGGGGGTGGCGGGGGCAGGGTAAGAGGGAGGAAATAGGTGGTAGTCTAGTCCCTTACCCTGGCGAAATGGCTGTGGCTATTTGCCTTATCTATGCCCCTCATATTTTTACAGGTTTCTATAAGATCACCCCTCAGCCTCCTACACTCCAGTGGGAAAAAGTCTTAACTTCTCTAGTTACTCCTTACAAGTGAAACCCTCCAATCACAAGAACATCTTTGTAAATCTTTTCTTATATCCTTTCCAGTTTAATGACACCCTTACCACAGCAGGACAAATGGAACGGTGCACAGTATTCCCTAATGTGGCCCTACCAATGTTTTGTATAGTTGTAACATGACATCTCAGTGCCTGGACCCAGTGCCCTGCCCAATGAAAGTAACTGTACCAAAGGTTTCCTTCACCACCTTGTCTACCTGTGTTGCCACTTTCAAGGAATTATGCACCTGCACCCAAAGATCTCTGTTTATATAACACTCTCCAGGGCCTTTCCATGCACTGTGTAAGAACTGGCCTGGTTTCTTTGACCAAAATGCCGCACCTCCCATTTATCTGAATTAAACAATAACATTGTATACGTTTCCCCTGCAAGACGGTGTACAGACAGGAGTCTGCTGAAGAAAACGCCACCCATTCCTTTTCTCTAGAGATACTGCCTATCCCGCTGAGTTACTCCTGCATTTTGTGTCTATCTTTGGTGTAAACTAACATCTGCGGTTCCTTCCTACACATTTAGTTTGCTCAATTTCTTGAGTGCAGCCATCAGTTCTATGTGGTGCAGTCGTGAGTTACCTAATGAATCCCCTGTATCAGGAACGCACTGATGGCAGTTTACATTGGGGAGTGTCGTGCCTGCTGTCAGCTGGAGAGTGGCTGGACTCCTGTAGCATTTCCGATATCCTGTCTTTGAAGAGCTGATGAGGAGTATTCTTCAAATAAATAATTCTGTTTGAAGGTTGAGCTGGTAGTGTTGTTAATTGAGAGTGTTTGCAAGTTGCTGCAGGTGCCATTGGCTCAGAGGAGGGAGACAGCTGGTACCCAGGTACGTGTTCAAAGTTCTCAAAGGATCACTCCCCTCACACCTTGGCCAGCAGGGTAATGACCCGACTGCCCCCCCGTTTACCAGGAGAGAGAGAGGGACAGGGAGACGGAGACTGAGACATAGAGAGAGGGGGAGGGGGGAGGAGAGGGAGAGGGAGGGGGAGGGGGAGAGAGAGGGGGAGGGGGAGGGGGAGAGGGAGGGAGAGGGGGAGGGGGAGAGAGAGGGGGAGGGGGAGGGGGAGAGGGAGGGGGAGGGGGAGGGGGAAACTGAAAAGGTGCCAAAAGAAGCAGGCAACATCAACAGAGACCCACACCACTCTGGCCACACATTCATTTCACTCCTGCCGTCGGGAAGAGAGTATAGGAGTCTGAAAATTGTTACATGCAGGTTCAGGAACAGCATCTACCCTACAACCATCAGGCTATTGAACATCACAAACGCCAACTAAACTGCAAACCAGGACCTGTCTTGGTTGCATTAGGGATTTCGGGCTTTTGTTTTGTTTTGCACTAATATTCGTTTTTTTTAATTTATCGAACATCTTTTATTGTTTGTTTATTGTTATCTATTATTGTGTTTACAGACCTAATCTGCTGCTGCAAGTAACAATAGTAAGATTAAATGAGAACTTACCAGTTTGAAGTTTGATCTTGATTTTATAAGGAGTTACGATGAGCGATTACGTGAAGAAGGCCGTCAGTCGCCATGCGCGTCAATCTTCAAAGCAGCGGTGTGGAATCACAGATAAGACGTTGACCTAAAGATAGTAAGATTTGGAGAACTAGAACTACCGGATGACCTGATAATATGAGGGTTGGGAGCGGTGGGCACGTAATCGCTCATCGCCGTGTTGTTGTCAATCTGTAGTTGAACATGCACATGATGCATATTGGTGCAATAAGCCTTTAAACCATAGAGTGCTCCCAACAATTCTCAGTAGTTAATGCCATATTGCTGTAGTATAAAGGACTCTTGCACATTCCATCTGCCCCTGCAGCTGGAGATGGTATCTGTTGCTCCCCAGCCCAGGCCACTTGCATCGGTTTGTAATATTACAGATGGTGTATCAATTTGAATTTTCGTAGAGCAGTGATGTATATTCGTAGCCCACCAGTGTAATGCAGCCATGGCGTCTGGTGGTAATTGCATATGTGTCCTGAATTGGCCTGTGAGAGATTTGAGAGCCCGTTCCTTTGCACATTGTAAATTTTGGTAGTGCAAAGGTCCGAAGCATACAGCTGGAAAGACTGCCACAAGCTTGCCAATTACACTTGCTACTAGTCTGATTGTTGACCGATGGTTTGCAATTAGCTCATTGCAGGCTTCCATCAAGTCTGATTGCTTACCCCTTGGCAGGGTCACCAACATTTGAATTGAGTTAATTGTTAAACCCAAGTAATCAATTACCCTAATTGGAATCAATTGTGACTTAACTGGATGGATTAGGAATCCCAACCTCTCAAACAGGAGTTAGGTAGATGACACAGAGGATTCTGCTGATTGCTTAGTGTGCCCAATTATTAGAATGTCATCCAAATAAGCCATCATCATATGGTTCTGAGCTCGTAGTAGTCCCAGAACTGGTTTTAGTAATTTTGTAAAAAGTCTGGCAGCTGAAGTCAGCCCATTAGGCAATGCTTTGATTTGCCACATCTGCCCCATCCAGCTAAATTTCAAATATCTCCTGTGTTCCCTGTGAATAGGTACTGAGTAGTATGCATCTTTTAGATCTATGCAAGCCATATAACATCCTTTGGAAACCAGCTGGATGGCTGTGCCAAAATTGTCCATTTTAAAATGTTTATACTGCACATGGGTATTGAGTTCCGTCAAGTCCAGGATTATACGACTTCCTCCATCCTTTTTGCACTTGGGAAAAATGTTCGATACAAATTGGTGCGATTCCTGGTTTGACCTCTGAATCACCCTTTTGTATGTAAAGCCTGAATTTCAGCTTGTAGCTCAAATCTTTCCTGTTGCGGAAACACATATGTACGGTTTGGAAATTTTGTGTGGGTGGTGATGAATCAAGAAGGAGCTCAATTTTAAACCCTTGTACACTGTGCAGTATGAACGGGTCTGCTGTGATCTAATTCCATTCACTCAAAAAATGTTGCAGCCTCTCCCCAACTTGTAAGTTAGAGGTGTGTAAGTTGTTCCACAAGGAACTAGATTCTCCTACCTTCGACGTTACTGCCTGTGTGGTCCTGGCTTCTGTCCTCATGCTTTGGGACAGCTGGAGTCGTCCTCCTGGAGTACGGCCACCTGGTGTGGAAGGCAGCATAGGGGTGGCCCCGTTGTGATGAGCCCCTGGGTGCAGTTGGGGCTCGGCTCATGAAGCGTATTGTCTTGGCCTCGTCATCCAGCTCTCGGGCCTGCTTGGGCAGGTCTGCCCCAAAGAGGTAGTTGGCCGGCTGGACGTTGCTGGCCTTGCACAGCACCGCAAATTTTGGGTTGAGTGCCGGCCGTATTGCGTTTTTACGCAGACAGTTGATCTCAAACAGGGCATTGCAGAGGAGCCCCACAGCGTCCTGCTGTGTCCCCGTCAGTGGCCCACCATCTATGGACCTAGCAAAAGCCGTTACCCTTGAGGCCAGTAGTTTTAAGATTTTTTGGAGTTTGACCTCCTGGGCTCTTACCCCAGCTCCAATATGGCCCCAGATGGCGTGATTGATGGCCGGCACATTGAGGGAGGCACAGTTGGCAGGTGTATTGTATCGCCGGTGGTCTCCTCCATAACCAGGTCCTTTAGCTGGTGCGAGGCCAGGTAATTAATGGTGGTGGCCAGCTCTTCATCCAAGGGGTTGGGGTAGGAATGGCGAATTTAGACACAGATAGAGGCACATGGGCCCCTTGCCCCCTAGAGTGTTCCCCTGATGTGCCTCCCTGCTCTGAGGCAGGATAGTACTGACTCCATGTACTCCCCTCTCCAGAGAGGGAGACACGTCGCAGCCCTGTGTAAGGTGCTGCTAGCGCGGGCTCCCGTGGAGACCAGGGCTGATACTGCTCCCTCCTCTGGAGCAGATCAGTCTGGAGGCACCTCTCCAACAGGTGCTCCGTCTGGAAAAGGCGCCCGCAGACACTTCCCAGTGTGGGAGGTGATCCCTCTGGCCCGGACTCGTCTGAGTCTACAGGCCTAGCAGACTTGTGGTGGCTTTGCGCACTGCCAGGACTGCCACGGTGCTCTCCTGAAACACCAAGTCTGCCTCCACTGGTTCCACCGCCAGCGGCCTGGAAGGTGACTCAGACAGTCGCCCGCTACCCGCAGCTCCGCGGTCTTCTATAGCCGGCTTCGCAGACCGTCTCCTCACCTTCAACATCGTAGGTTCGTTCTGTTGGTAGAAACTAGACAACCGAACCTGCCAAAAAACTTTTAAAATACACTTACCTCGGTATTTAAAACTTACCGCTGGAAGGACGCACTCGCCTGCCAGTCAGTCGTTGGCGCATGCTTCAGACGTAATGACGCGCATGACGACTGACGGCCTTCATCACGTAGTCACTCACGTGACTCCGAAGTAAAATATCATTGTTCTGGTTCAGTACACATGACAATTAATCTCTCCAGACTCTTGACTCATGAAACTGATGGAAAATTTCAGATTCTGGTCCCGCTGAGCTTGTTTGGGATGCCCAGACTATCTCGGGATGCATTGCGGAGCTGAACACAAGCGGACCGGCACAAACAAAGATGGACCCGCACCGCTGCCCACAGGGGGATGCTCGGAAGCCCTGAAGACTGTTGAGGAGGAGGGGGCCACTGGTGACGGCGGACACGAGGAGTAGGCCGATAGGACAGGGTATTGCCTCCAGCGCCTCAAGATCAGCTGCAGGAGGCGCTCCCGGGACACAGAGACAGTCGGACAAAGAGAGGGGTGTGGGTACCCGGGCCAAGATAGTTGAGGGCGACGGAGGAGGACTGCAGCGGCCTGGGCCTTTCCTGGGCTTACCTGGATCAGGAGCAATTCCAAACATCGAGCACCACTCTCTGTTTAAAAAACTTGGCCCGTGCATTTCCATTAAACTTTCCCCCTCTCACCTTATACCTATGCCCTGGGAAAAAGGTTCTGACTGTCTACCCTATCTATGAATTACCAAATCTCCAAACCCATCTTGCAACTCAAGACCAATGGAATCTTGAGTCCCCTCTCCTGTGAAAATCGATTGACTGGGATAATTTAAAAGTAGTCAGAAGATCTTGATTCACTTTGTGGCTTTCAGTACCGCCTCCATCTTTGCCATCACCTGGTTTATCTGGCAATTGAGGATCGTCAGGAAACTGGGAAACCACAAAAAAAACACAGGAAGGTGGCACAGTGGCACAGCCATATTGTTGCTGCCTTAAGGGCCTGTCCCACCAGCATGCGATTGCATGCATCTAGCGTGGCCAAACGTGGTCGCTTGAGGCGTACGGCCGCGCGGGGCCGGTTCCACTTCAAACCGCGGAGGCGTATGGAGTTGTGCGGGGCTGGTCCCGCCATCATGCTCACCAATCAGCTGGGCAGGAGGCGGGCCGACTGAATTTGACGTCGGGCGGTGACGTCATCACGCAACGGCACGCCGGGCGGTGATGTCATCGCGCAATGTCACGCGCTAGGCTTACGCCATCAAGATGCTGTGTACGATGTCAAGACGCTGCATACACCCGTCGAGGCGCTGCGTATGCCCTCTATGCGCCTGCGAGCCGACAGGCCGCATTGGCGCACGGGATTTTCGGACAGTGGAAGAATTTTGGAGCCCTGTGCGATGTCGGGACCAGGAAATCGATGGGATTTCCATACACCTCCGCCGATCGAATTGGGAACGGCCCCGCGAGGCCATACGCCTCAAGCGACCACGTTTGGTCGTGCTAGACACATGCAATCGCATGCTGGTGTGACAGGCTCTTTACAGTGCTACAGACCTGGGTTTGAACCTGACTATGGATGCTGTCTGTACGGAGTTTGCACGTTCTCACTGTAACTACGTGGGTTTTCTCCGGGTGCTCTGTTTTCCACCCACATTCTAATGACGTGCTGGTTTGTAGGTTAATTGGCTTCTGTAATTTGTAAATTGTCCCTAATGCGTAGGATAGTGTCAGTGTATGGGGTGATCGCTGGTCAGTGTGGACTCAGTGGGCCAAAGGGCTGGTTTCCCTAAAATAATAAAATGTAAGCAATTGTTGAAGCAACGCTTTTGCTCAACATCTATTATTTACCAGGGAAATTTAAGAATTATTCGATATGAAGGACATGGAATACAGTTTTTCATTGTAACCATTGATCACTGTCTAAGGATTAAACATTAAGAATACCTTGTCACACAAGAGATTAACATCTTTAGATAATTACTAAAGCACACAACAGTTACCACTCTATTTCTGAAACGGGAACAGTTTTGGATGACTAGACATGTTTAGTTTTGAGATACAGACCTTTCTGGAAGCAGACCCTTCAGCGCACTGAATCCAAGCCGACCATCGATCAGCCATACACACTAGTTCTACGTTATCCCACTTATTCATCCACTCGCCACCCATTAGTGGCAGTTTACAGAGTCCAATTAACCTACAAACCTGCACATCTTCGGGATGTTAATAACAGTTTTTGCTGAGTTACTGTCAGGGTGACCAGATGCTATCACATCTATTATCTTACATTACATCCATTTCTGAGTTTAAAAAAAACAAGAATATTCCACAATATAATTAATTATATAGATTCTCTAGAAATGCATGGTAAATTGCCAAATAGACTCCTCATATCATTCACCTTTTGATTTTTCTAAATACACCCCATTATTATGTGCATGGAGTATTTTTATAATATATCAGCCAACTGTTTAATGCATCTGAAGAGCTAATTTATAACAATGCATCGGAGTACATAACATTATTGGTGTGACCAGATCTGCAAAAACAACGGAAGTTCAGGTAAATATAGTTTTATTATGAAATGAAACATATTAGTGAGTGGTATATTAAGCAGAGAGTTACTTCATTTATATGCTTTCCTTTCAATATCAATGGACTGGAATGGAAGAAAATAAAAAAGTCATAGTCACAGATCAGGAACTCACCCATACCGACCACAATGCCCCATCTAAGCTAGTCCCATTGGCCCATGTTTGGCCCATATGCCTCTGAATTTTACCTCTCCATCTACCTGTCCAAATGTCCCTTAAATTCTGCTATAGAAACTGTCTCAACTACCTGATCTGGCAGCTTGTTCCATATACCCACCATCCTCAGTGAAAACATTGCTCCTCAGGCGAGGTGAGGAGCGGATAGTTAAGGTGAGGGGGGAAAGATTTAATAGGAACCTGAGGGTTGGTGCTGCCAGAGAAGGTAGTTGACGCAGGTACTATTGTACCATTTAAAAACCATTTAGACAAGTACATGGATAGGATAGGCTTAGAGAGATATGGGCCAAGCTCAGGCAGGTGGGACTAGATGGGGCATGTTGGTTGGTGTGGGCAAGTTGGGCTGAAGGGCCTGTTTCCACGCTGTATGACAATGTTTCTATGACTCAGGTATCTATTAAAATGAATATTCCATATGTGTGAAAGGTATTTTCTGTCTGAGAAGAAGAAATCTGCACTTGAGTGACCTCCTGTCAGCTAAAAACAATTGCAAACCTTTCACAAGATACAGGGAATGGTGACATTCGTTCAATCCACTTGGTACAGAGTAAATCCTTACTTTTCATTATGTCAAATCACAAAGAAAACCAACATGAGGCGTTTGTAATGGAGTAATTAATGAGATATGTGGCATACTCCAGAGACCACTCGGTCTTAAATGTAAGCGGACTGATGTACACAGGCAGGATCCTACTTACTTCACTCCATGTCTCAAAAAAAAACTCAGAGAAGCTGACAAAGTTACAAAAAGTATTAATCACTTCTTTGTTCCACCCTACCTCCCTCAACTCCCCCACACCACCCCACCACCCTACGCCAGGTCCCCCTTTGTTCTCGGCGGGCTATCATTTTACGAGAGACATTACATTAAAAAAACAGCAGCTGATGCAATAACTACTCGAGGCACAAGTGAGCTGCCATGAGAACACAAATAGCTGAAAATGGCCATAACTCAAGGTCACGCTGATGCAGTGAGGGTTGGCAGGAGAGTGGCAGGTTAATCCTCGGGACCGTTCGCCATAGTGAAACTTTGCTGTAGATAATCCAAGGTAGGATTTCAACACATTACTTTACAAGATGCAATGAAAATACTTTTCTTATCTGTAAATGTCCAAGACCATAAGACATAGGAGCATTTGGTCCATCACGTCTGCTCCGGCGTTCTATCATGGCTGATCTATTTTTCTCTCCCAACCCCATTCTCCTGACTTCTCCCCATAACTCCTCTCGCCCGTACTCATCAAGAACCGAATCAATCTCCGCTTTAAAGATACCCAATGACTCGGCCTCCACAGTGGTCTGTGGCAATTCAAATTGTCAATCAATTTTTTTCTACTTGCTCATCTTTAAAAATCCTCACTAGTTCAAGTTTCCTATTCTATATAAAGTAAGAACAGCATCTGCAGTTCTTTGTGTCTACAAACCTCAAATATGAACTTCTGTAGACTCTTTGGTTGCATTTTGGACTTGTTGCTGTTGCACTAAGTATTGTAGTTAATAATTTATTGAACATATTTATTATCAATTATCTATGTGTATTGTGTTGTAGGCCTGTGATGCTGCCGCAAATCATGATTTCATTGTTCTGTTCTCAGTGCATATGCCAATTAAAACACTTTAGTATAGTTAAGAGCTACAGTGCCAACCCGCATACTAGTGTTATGTTATCCCACTTTAGCAATTTACAGAAGCCACTTAAAGGGCCTGTCCCACTTGGGCGTCATTTGCGCGCCACGCAGGTAATGCACGCCACGCGTGGTTCACGTGCACGTCGTGCATCGTGACGCGTAAATAATGTTGCGTAAATGACACGTAAATAAAGTCCAAGTGGGACAGGCCTTTTACCTGCAAATCTGCACATCTTTTGGACGTGTGAGAAAACCAGTCTGCTTGGAGAAAATCCACACAGTCACAGGAAGAAAGCACACGGTGAGCAGAGAGACTGCCAACAGAGTGGAAGGGTGGGGGGGAAATCCATGTGGAACTGTAACATTGGATGTTAATATTTACATTTAAACTTTAATTCCTCTTTCAATCACCTCCCCAATACGTCGACCGACTGAAGGACCAGGGAACCCAAAAGCATAGGTTGCTCTACACTGCCACCTGCTGGTCAGTGCCTGGAACTGCAAGCAGCCTCCTGACATTTTCTCTTTACAAAAAAAGACCCAAAGTGCTGGAGTAACTCAGCGAGTCAGGCAGCATCTCTGCTCCTGTTTCCTTCTGGTATCCAAAGCTTGATGGACACGGAGAATTCTGTGTCAGAACAGAATGATGGCAGTCTGGAAATTAAAAGTTGATCAATGCACCACATCTAAGTTATAAAGGTGAAGTTCTTCCATATGCTTGTTCTTCCAGTTTAGTTTAGTTTATTGGGGTGGAAGATTGCAACCTTCACGTAGTTCGTCCTGTTTCAACGAATGCAATCAACTCAGCATGCACAATCAAATAAGATTAAATAGAACAACTTGTCCTACAACTTTAGGCTGTGCACGCCACATGCAGCAAGAAGAAGAAGAGGTTTTGTTTAGTTAAGGTTATTGTCACGTGGACCGAGGTACAGTGAAAAGCTTTTTGTTGTATGCTATCCAGTCAGCAGAAAGACTATACATGATTACAATCATGCCATCCACAGTGTACATATACAGGATAAAGGGAATAATGGTTATTGCAAGATAAAGTCCAGTAAAGTCCGATTAAAGATAGTCTGAGGATCTTCAATAAGGAAGCCAGAATTCCTCTCTAGTTGGTGATAGGATGGCTCAGTTGCCTGATAACAGCTGAGAAGAAACTGTCCCTGAATCTGGAGGTATGCATTTTCACACTTTTGTACCTGTTGGCTGATGGAAGAAGGGGGAAGAGGGAGTGACCGGAGTGCAACTGGTCCATGATTCAACTGGTGGCCTTGCTAAATCTACTTGCAATATCTGAGGAAATGAAGTTGGATGACCAATCTTGCTAAGTTCACCTTGAGAAAGGATCTGGAGATATTTATCCTACCAATTCCTCAGCACCTTTTGAAAGTATTAAACATGCCCCATCCACACTAGTCCCAACTTAGGTTTGGCCCATATCCCTCTCAACCTGTCCTATCCATGTACCTGGCCAAAGGTCTTTTAAATGTGTTTAAAAGTGGTAATCGATCTTAATTGATGGCATTTTAATGTGTTTTTGAATATATTTATTGCTTCCAAAAATGTTAAAATACTTTAATTTTTGTAATTTTTTTATCGTTTCTTTAAATGTCCCAATCATAAGATACAACTGAAAAAAATATATATTTAAAAATAGCTTTGTGGCAACATAAGCTGTCCAAATACTGTCAAGGCATTGCTCAGCACTTAAGGTCACTGGGAGATGTGCAGTTATAAAGACAAAATGCAGACATAGTCAAACAGCACAGAAACAGGCCCTTTGTCCCAACCTGCCCATACCGACCAAGATGTCCTATCTACACTAGTAGATAGGACACCTACCTGCCTTTATAGAGTCGTAGAGAATGCTATGGGACTATTGCAAGAGGCAGCATTTAGTTTTGCTCACCGTGTTACAGGAAAGATGTAATTACATTGGAAAGCGTGCAGAAAAGATTTACAAGGGTGTTGCCAGGACTCGAGGGCCTGAGCTACAGGGAGAGATTGAGCGGGCTACAACTTTATTCCTAGGAATGCAGAAGGATGAGTGGTGATCTTATAGAGGTGTATAAAATCATGAGAGGAATAGATAGGGTAAATGCACATTTACCCAGAGTAAGGGAATCGTGAAGATTTAATATTAATCGCAGGGGAAACTTTTTTACACAAACGGTGGTGGGTGTATGGAATGAACTGCCGGAGGAGGTAGTTGAGGCAAGTACTATCACAGTGTTTAAGAAACATTTAGACAGGTACATGGATAGGATAGGCTTGGAGGGAATGTGAGGGAAGGAACTGCAGATGCTGGTTTATAGCAAGGATAGACTCAAAAGGGTGCAGTGCTAATGTAAACCCACTTTTTAAAATGGGAGGGAGAGAGAAAACAGGGAATTACAGACCAGTTAGTCTAACATCGGTTGCTAGAGTCAGTTATTAAAGATGGGATAGCAGCGCATTTGGAAAGTGGTAAAATCATTGGACAAAGTCAGCATGGATTTACGAAAGGTAAATCATGTCTGATGAATCTTATTGAATTTTTTGAGGATGTAACTAGTAGAGTGGATAAGGGAGAAGCAGTGGATGTGTTATATCTGGACTTTCAGAAGGCTTTCGACAAGGTCCCACACAAGAGATTGGTATACAAACTTAAAGCACACGGTATTGGTGGTTCAGTATTGATGTGGATAGAGAACTGGCTGGCAGACAGGAAGCAAAGAGTGGGAGTGAACGGGTCCTTTTCAGGATGGCAGGCAGTGACTAGTGGGGTGCCACAAGGCTCAGTGCTGGGACCCCAGCTATTTACAATATACATTAATGATTTGGACGAGGGAATTAAATGCAACATCTCCAAGTTTGCGGATGACACGAAGCTGGGGGGCAGTGTTAGCTGTGAGGAGGATGCTAGGAGGCTGCAGGATGACTTGGATAGACTGGGTGAGTGGGCAAATGCATGGCAGATGCAGTATAATGTGGATAAATATGAGGTTATCCACTTTGGTGGCAAAAACAGAAAGTAGACTATTATTTGAATGGTGACCGATTAGGAAAAGGGGAGATGCAATGAGGCCTGGGTGTCATGGTACACCAGTCATTGAAAGTAGGCATGCAGATGCAGCAGGCTGTGAAGAAAGCGAATGGTATGTTGGCATTCATAGGAAAAGGATTTGAGTACAAGAGCAGGGAGGTTCTTCTGCAGTTGTACAGGGTCTTGGTGAGGCCACACCTGGAGTATTGCATACAGTTTTGGTCTCCTAATCTGAGGAAAGACATTCTTGCCATAGAGTGAGTACAGAGAAGGTTCACCAGACTGATTCCTGGGATGGCACGACTTCCATATGAAGAAAGACTGGATAGACTCGGCTTGTACTCGCTGGAATTTAGAAGATTGAGGGGTGATCTCATAGAGACTTACAAAATTATTAAGGGGATGGACAGGCTAGATGCAGGAAGATTGTTCCCGATGTTGGGGAAGTCCTGGACAAGGGGTCACAGTTTAAGGATAAGGGGGAAGTCTTTTAGGACCGAGATGAGAAAATTGTTTTTCACACAGAGAGTGGTGAATCTGTGGAATTCTCTGCAACAGAAGGTAGTTGAGGCCAGTTTGTTGGCCATATTTAAGAGGGAGTTGGATGTGGCCCTTGTGGCTGAAGGGATCAAGGGGTATGGAGAGAAGGCAGGTACAGGATATTGAGTTGGATGATCAGCCATGATCATATTGAATGGCGGTGCAGGCTCGAAGGGCCGAATGGCCTGCTCCTGCACCTAATTTCTATGTTTCTATGTAACACAGCAGGTCAGGCAGCATCTCTAGAGAAAAGGAATAGGTAACGTTTCAGGTCGGAACCCTTCTTCACTCAAAAAGTTACGACCCAAAACATCACCTATTCCTTTTCTCCAGAGAAGCTGCCTGACCTGCAGAGTTACTCCAGCATTTTGAGTCTATCTTAGATTTAGAAGGAAATGGGCCAAATGCAGGCAGGTGGGACGAGTGTAGATGGGGCATGTTGGTGGGCATGGGAAGGTTGGGCTGTTTCCAGTCTGTATGACTCTATGACTCATTATGATTAGGCTGTGCCCATGGTGATCCAGCCCTATATGTAATGGATAACTATTTAAACATTTCATTTCCGTAGGGGTGTAGGTGTTGCTTCACTGAAGCTGGAACTCCACACCCTTCTCCCCGCATCGGCAATACTGATTTTATTCGCCCAGCAGGATGGCAGGCTAACTGGTGCCAATCAATATGTAATTCGTAACCTTTTCGGGAAAGAAAATCTCAAATAAACAACCTCTGTGATAATTAGCTCCTTTACTGCAATGAAGTGGAGAACAGTTTCTCTGTGTTTAGTTCAGTGATGATTGAAATCAGAAGCATGCCATTCCTATGTTAAACATCACGCAGCCACGCTGTGTTTGAGAAGCCATCGGCTTTTATCCATTGACAGAACCCTCCACGCTTTCTATTAACATAGAACATAGAGAAGTACAGTACGAGACCAGCCCCATTCAGGCCATAAAATCTGTGCCAAACATAATGCCAAGACCTGCACAAAACCCATATCCCTCCATTCCCTACCTAACCATGCGCCTATCTAAAACTTATTTAGATGCCACTAATATATCTCCTTCAACCACCAACACCAACGGTGAATTCCAGGCCCCCGCCACCCTCTGGGTAAAAAACCTTGGCCCGCACATCTCCTTTAAACTTTGCTCCTCTCACCTTAAAGCTATGTCTTCTAGTGTTTCAACAAGCGTGGAGAAAATGGAGAACATTAGAGATGTAGACACAAACAACTGCAGATACCAAAGATAGACACAAAGGGCTGGAGTAACTCAGCGGGTTAGACAGCATTCTCTGGAGAAAATGGATGGGTGACGTTTCGGGTCAGGATCTTTCTTGAGGTGCAGATTCAGAATATTAGAAATATTGCTTTTGTCCTGTCGTTCATCCCTCCTTCACCTTCTCTGCTACTTAAAATTAATGTTTTATTTCTCTTTTCCAGTTGTGAAAAGCCTCATCAACCTGAAATGTTAATTCCGTTTTTCTTTCCACAGATGCTGCCTGACCTGTTGAGTGTTTCACACACTTTCTATTTTTATGTACAGGCATCTTACATTTCATAAGTTCTTAACGTCATAAATCGTAGGAGCAGAACTAGTCCAAGAACTAAAGAAATTCCTTCTCATTTCCTTTCTAAAGGTATGTTCTTTTATTCTAAGACTATGCCCTCTGATCCTAGATTCTCCCACTAATGGAAACATCCTCTTCACATCCACTCTATCCAGGCCTTTCACTATTCTGTAGGTTTCAATGAGGTTCCCGCTTATTCTTCTAAGCTCCAGCGAGTACAGGCCCAGAGCCGTCAAACGCTCTTCATATGTCAACCAAATCATCCCCGGGATGATTTTACACGTGTTTTTCAAATGACACGCTTGTTCATTTAATACCAAAGCTTGATTTATGCCTGGGTATTTTTGCAACAATTGCATACACATGTACTGCTGCCAGCGTAGTCACGTATATGTTTAATTTATGCCTTTTTGAATTACACGCTGCTTTTCAAGTGTGTGGTGGTGGCCAGTCGGTAACGCGCTGCATTTCAAGTGTGTAACCCCCTGTAGAATGCAAGGTGTCTGTATGTTGATTCCCTTCTGTGCAATTTGTCAGGTTGACATGCCTGTGGTCAGAGGATTGCGATAAATATCACCAATCCTTCCCAGTTATTATAGTTAGTTAAGTTTAGAGATACAGCCCAGAAACAAGCCGTCGGCCCCCCGAGTCCACGCCGACCAGCGATCCCCGGACACTAGCACTATCCTACACACTAGGGACAATTTTTACCAAAGCCAATTAACCTACAAATCTGTACTTCTTTCGGATGTGGAAGGAAACCGGCGCAACTAGAGAAAACCCACAAGGTCACGAGGAGAATGTACAAACTCCATTCAGACAGCACCTGTAGGCAGGATTGAACCCTGGTCTCTGGCGCTGTGAGGCAGCAACTCTACCGCTGCACAACGTGCTGCCCAGTGCATATTCTTTGCAATTAATCTGTACAAGTTTCCCCCACATACTACAGTCTTATGCTTCCAATAGATTTGGATTTTGGATGTGGCCACTGAGGGGGTGAGGGGAATGGCTTGAATGGAGTAAAGTAACAAGTTTACTCTGAAAGGTTCAGGTCAAGTATAATGCTGAAGTCACAACAGAAGGTGCATTTGCTGGTTCTGAAGCATGCACATTGTCAGTATTACTGAGTGAAAACCTGTGGATCAATGTGACAGGATAAATTACATGAAGAATAATGGAACATAAAAATGAGTGTTTTGCTTTTGCATCACAAAGAGCACTAGAGAGAGAATAAATGGGGCCTGCAAGAATGGGTCTCATTATGTGCTGGCACCTTTCCAGCACGCTAATTATTGCTGTGCTATATTGCTGTGCTGATTCTCCATAATATAGGTCCCACGCTGCAGTTTACCACTATCCACTGCTTACCTACACTCAAAGGGCACGGCAGTCTCTGTTACCAGGTTACTCACAGCAGCTGATCATTTTACCCGATGTCAGAAGCGATTTTCACCAAAGCTACATCAATGATTCAATTATACTTTATTGTCACTTGTAACTAGGTACAGTGAAATGCTTTGTTTTGCATACAACCTGGTAAAATCAAACAGCGGACCTCACCTCGGCAGTACACAAGACACGCCTCGCTACTGGCACCGACAAAGTTACATAATGTTCACCAAACAGTCCTACCTTCTGACTCAAGTGCTGGCTGTGTGGATTTTGTATGTTCTCCCTGTGACCGCGTGGGTTTCCTCCGGGTGCTCCTGTTTTCCCCCACATCCCAAAGACATGCGGATTTGTAGGTTAATTGGCTTCTGTAAATTGCTCCTAGGATGTGATAAGTGTGATAACATAGAACTAGTGTATAGGTGATCGATGGTCGATGTGGGCTCGGTGGGCTGAAAGGCCTGTTTTGATGCAGTATCTCTAAACTCTGAACTCTTAAGGTAATGTGGCCCATCGAGTTTGCTCCACCATTCAATCATTGCTGATCTATTTTCCCCTCACAACCCCATTCTCCTGCCTTCTCCCTGTAACCTTTGACACCCTTATTAATCAAGAACCTATCAATCTGAGCTTTAAAAATACCCAATGACGGCTCTATCGCCATCCGTGGCAATGAATTCTACAGGTTCATCAACCTCTGGCTAAAGAGATTCCTCCTCATCTCCTTTCTAAAGGTACGTTCTTTTATTCTGAGTCTGTGCCTTCTGGTCCTTGGACTCTCCAACTACTAGAAACATCCTGTCCACATCCACTCTATCCAGGCACTTTCATTATTCAGTAGGTAAAGGGATGTAGATAGGGAGTAACAGGTACAGATTGTGAGTCCAGAGGAAAGGATGTTGATGGAAATATGTGGCCGGAGAAAGCACAGTGCTCTAAGGAAATAGTCTTTCAGTGTTGATGTTTTATATGACCCGAAACGCCAGAGACTGAAGAAGGGTCCATACCCAAAACGTTACCAATCCTTTTTTCCAGGGATGCTGCCTGATCTGCTGAGTGACTCCTGCACTTTGTGTCTACTGTCTGCTCCATGAACAATTTGTCTTTGAGTATTTTTATTTTAACATGCTGTCATGGAAATTTCCCTGAAGACAGCACTCAAGCAAGATTCAATTTTCAAATAGTCAATCTTCTCCCTGTACATCCACCGGGTGGCGCCAGCAATAGCTGCCTCGCCAACAGTCTGTCTGTCCCTTCCTTCTTTGTTGTTTGTATGTATGTTAAATGTATGTTTTTGGTATTCTTTAGCTTGTTTATGTGGGGTGGGGGGGGGGAGTTGGGGGAAACTTTTTCTAATCTCTCACCTCGATGGAGATGCGATTATTTTCCATATCGTATCTCCGTCCGCACTGTGGCCTAACATCGAGGAGTTAGTGGCCTTTGCTGGAGTGACTTCGAAAGCTGCGGACTTAACATCACGGAGCTCTTGGTCCTTATCGGGGGTCGACTTTGGGGCTCCAAACGCGGGTGTCTGCGGACTTTAATATCGTGGGGCACACGGTCCCTGGTTAGAGACTGACTTCCCGAACTCCAAGCCGCAGGAGCTTCGACTGCCCCGACGCGGGAGCTTCGAGGAATGTGGGGAACCCACTGTGGTGGATGTTTATGTTAACTTTTATGTAGTTGTGCATCTTGTTGCTTTGTTTGTAGTATGGCTGTTTGGTAATTTGAATTTCACTGCACCTTAATTGGTACATGTGACAATAAACTGACCTTGAAACCTTGAAACCTTGATATTGCTTGTTTTATTTGGAAAGGATTTTCCCCTTGCATTAGTTGCAGACAAATTGGAAGCAAAATGCAGTTCTGTGCCCAGCAAGCCATCACAGGCATTAATCTACATGGTTTAAGAGATATGAAAAAAAAAGACACGATTAATATTCTAAAATTGCAAATCTAAATTCTAATGACGTGCAGAATGCATCTTCAAGAACGCAGTCATCCATGTGTGTTTTTATGAAGTTTGATCCATCCCGGTTAATGTTCCCCACAGGGAACGGGCACTGGTTAGCAAGATCTTCACGTAACTAAATGGGTTTGCCCTCAAATGTCTGTGTCTACATCAAGGGTAAAATATTCTCCATTCCTGAGTGAGCCTCAGAAAGAATTAGTAATGAGAATGAACCAGAGTAATTAGGCCAAGTCTATAAAAGTATGTAATGCGGATGTGTTTGACGATTTAAACTAACAGCATAAAATAATAATTGATCTGTGCATTGATATTAAAATTTTTGTAAGTTGAGCAGAATTGCTGTCCGCAGCCACTTTAGAGGTTATGTGTAGGAAGGAGCTGCAGATGCGGGTTTAGACCGAAGAAAGACACAAAGTGCTGGAGTAACTCAGCGGGTCAGGCAGCATCTCTGAAGAAAAGCAATAGATGACGTTTTGGGTCGAGATCGTCTTCAGACTGAGAGTCAGGGAGAGGGAACTGAGAGATATGAAAAGGTACCGAGAACAAATTAATAAAAGATGTGCAAAAAGACAGATCAAAGCCAGCAACATTGATCAAGGAAAGGTGGAGCCCACAATTGTCCATTGTTGGCTGTGGGGAAAGTGATGGCGATTAATGTGGGGAAAGTTTTACAAACAGTCAAACCCAGCAGAGGTTAGTTCTTGTGATATTTTGGACTTTCTTTCAGCAAGCCTTTGATTCTTGAATCTTATTAAAACGACAAATTTTACAAGACTTGCTGATGCCTCCAGGGTCGAGTTGGAGATTATACTTTACAATTTCTGCGCTCCATGATAACTTGTCCAAACTCTGATCAGTTGCAATCTTTCGGTTTATTAACTGTAAAATTTCAGTGCGACAGTACGTCAGATGGAGAGCACTGAAGAAGTAATTTTAACCTATTCCTCTGTGTGCAAATCCCATGGCATCATGTAGAACATCTTAGTTACTCCCATCTGATGTTAGGAGGTTTTAACACAAATGAGACAAAATTAACTGGCCTGTTAAACATTGAGCCTTGTACATCAGAAAGATCACCAAATGCATTTATTTTAAGATTAACAACACAACACCAACAATACAACTAAATAGGGGTCTAAAATATTATTGGCATGATTTCAACTTCTTTAATGGAATTGCTTATCTTATTTATCCAGTTACAACCATTTGCCTCCTCTGACGTGCTGAATAATTGTAGAACGCATCCACCCATGCATAATTATGTGCTGAATAAAAGCATTTGCTTGAAAGAGTAGTTCAGAGTGAATCAGGCAATTCCTTAAAGCCCGTTGTCTTCTATCATGTGGTGTTATTTAATCTTTCCACGTCAGATTCATTGAATCACTGCAATGACTACTTGCATATGATCCAGCAACATCATCTATCCATGTTCTCCAGAGATGCCTCCCGTCCCGCTGAGTTATTCCAGCACTTTGTCTTCTTTTGTAAACCAGCATCTGCAGTTCCTTGTTTCTACACTCCCATGCCTTGTTCACAAGTTATAGGAGTAAAATTAGGCCATTCGGCCCATCGAGTCTACTTGACCATTCAATCTTGGCTGATATCTGCTTCCTAAACCCATTTTCCTGCTTTCTCCCCATAACCTTTGACACCCATTGTTGGTGTTGCAGTCTGTCTGTACGGAGTTTGTACATTCTCCCTGTGACCGTGTGGGTTTTCTCCGGGGGTTCTGGTTTCCTCCCACATTCCACATTCCAAAGACCTGCAGGTTCGTAGGTTAATTGGCTTCTGCAAATTGTCCCTGGTGTGTTGAGAATGGTGCTAGTGTGTACGGGGAGATCCCTGGTTGGTGTGGATTCAATGGGCTGAAGGGCCTTCCCTACAGGCTGTATCTCTAAAACTAATAAACTAAAACCTAATCCCCTCGTAAAAGGCGAGGTGCCTGTATAGACAATTTATGGTGAGCCGATTGTTTATAATTTCCAACTGTGCTTATGATTTGGAACAGACTTGGTCCAAATTTAGCTCATTTCACACCCACTGGTAGCTTAAATAATGGAAACGAAATGAGCACATTTCTGAACCTTGATGTCTAATTGACTTCCAGAGATTAGATATATATCACGTTCTCCTCCCCAATACAACCAAGACAACACAGAGAAATGGATATGTGTTAAAGTGTCAGACCACCATGCAAACAAATTCATTTTCTGCAGCATATTGCTGGCCCAGAGATATACGCCTCCAACGTCAAACCTAAAGCAGTAAGGTCTTCCCTACGCTCTCCCACAAAAGATTCTATGCACCTAAACAGATTATTAAGGATTGTTAATGGCTTCATATCCTGCGGGGCGCACTTCCCACCAACCGGGATCAACAACACTTACACGATATAGCATTTTCTTAATAGAAAACTGGATAAAGGGGCCAGGTACTTGGATAGAGATGAGGAGGAATTTCTTTAGCCAGAGGGTGGTGAATCTGTGGAATTCATTGTCACGGGCGATTGTGGAGGCCAATCATTGGGTAGTTTTAAGGTGGAGATTGGCAGATTCTTGATTAATAAGGGTGTCAAGGGTTACGGGGAGAGGCAGGAGAATGGGGTTGAGAGGGAAAGATATATCAGCCATGACTGAATAGTGGAGTAGACTTGATGGGCTGAATGGCCTGGTTGTGTTCCAATGATTTATGAACTTATGAAATGTAAGGTGCCTGTACAGAAAAATAGAAAGTGTGTGAAATACTCGGCAGGTCAGGCAGCATCTGTGGAAAGAGAAACAGAATTAACATTTCAGGTTGATGAGCCTTTTCAGAACTGGAAAAGAGAAAATAAAAGTTACATTTATCAAGCAGAAAAGGGGAGGGATGAAAGATAGGACAAAAGATATATTTCTAATATTCTGAATCTGCATCTGAAGAAGGGTCCTACCCCAAAACATCACCCATCCTTTTTCTGCAGAGATGCTGCCTGACCCGCTGAGTTATTCCAGCCCTTTGTGTCTATCTTTCCAATAAGAGTCAAGTTAAGTCAAGCGTGTTTTATTGTTATATGTCCCGGACGTGACAATAAAATTCTTACTTTTAAAAACATTTTTATTTAATAGAGGTAAATACATCAGTGTACATCTTGTTACATATTGTTATTGTTACAATCATTGTACCCCATAATTTTATGGCTTTTAAGAAAAAAGAATAGAAAACAAAGAGAGTAAAGTAGGTGAAAAGAGTTGTGAAAGTGAAAGAGCGTGCCAAAGGGGAGAACCCCGCCCCTCCCCCGGTCAAAGAATTAGAGAAATGGGGATTTAGAGATAGACCCTAGAAACAAAAAAGAAAAAAAGAGAGAAAGAAAAAGAGAAGAAAAAAAAGCCAGTTACTATATTATATATATCAAGCAAAAGGAATCTACCAACTCGATAGTTTTTCATCCCCCTCCTACCAAGACCCGAGGTATTCTTGCACCCTATCTTTGTAGCAACTCTATGAATGCAGACCACGTCTGACAGAAACAATCTGATTTTCCTGCCAGGCGGAGTCTCATATCTTCCAGATGTAGTGTTTCAAAATTTTAAAATTCTTACTTGCTGCAGCACAACAGAATATGTGAATATGTAAACATTGTATATAACGGGGGAAAAAAAAGAAAAAGTTCAATAAATAACAATAATAATATAGTCTTTTGCAGTTCAGAGCTCATAGCCTATTTATCTTGATTAATAGCCTGATGGCTGTGGGGAAGAAGCTGTTCCTGAACCTGGACGTTACAGTCTTCAGGCACCTGTACCTTCTTCCTGATGGCAATGGTGAGATGAGTGGGTGGCCAGGATGGTGTGGGTCCTTGATGATTTTGGCTGCCTTTTTGAGGCAGCGACTACAATAGATCCCTTCGACGGTGGTGAGGTCAAAACTGGCGATGGACTGGGCAATGGTCACAACTTTTTGTAGTCTTTTTAGCTCCTGGACCTTCAAGTTGCTGAACCAGGCCACAATGCAACCAGTCAGAATGCTCTCTACCGTGCACCTCTAGAAGTTTAGGAGAATCCTCTTCGACATCTCGAATCTCCGTAATCTTCTCAGTAAGTAGAGTTGCTGATGTGCCTTCTTTACAATTGCATGGGTGTGCTGGGTCCAGGAAAGATCTTCTGAAATATGCACGCCCAGGAATTTGACGTTATTGACCCTCTCCGCCATCGTCCCGTTGATATTAAACAGGATTGTGGGTCCTCATCCTTCCCCTACTAAAGTCCACAATCAGTTCCTTGGTCTTACTGATGTTGAGAGCCAGGTGGTTGTGCTGGCACCATTTGGTCAGTCGGATCGATCTCACTTCTATACTCTGACTCGTCCCCATCTATGATTCGTCCAACCACAGTGGTGTAATTGGCGAACTTGATGATGGAGTTCGCACCATGACCAGCTACGCAGTCATGGGTATAGAGTGAGTAAAGCAGCAGGCTAAGCACGCAGCCTTGAGGTGCTCCCGTACTAAATGTTACTGAGGATGAAGTGGTTCCACCAATTCGAACAGACTGTGGTCTGTGAATGAGAAAGTCGAGGATCCAATTGCAGAGGGATGCGCAGAGGCCCAGTTCCGTGAGCTTCGTAACCAGCTTGGAAGGGTTGGTGGTATTTAAACGCCAAGCTGTAGTCTATAAACAGCAGCCTGACGTAGGTGTTTTTATTGTCCAAGTGGTCCAGTGTGGAGTGGAGAGCCAGTGAAATTTCTCTACCATTGACCTGTTGTGGCGGTATACAGACTGTAGTGGGTCGAGGTTCTTGTCGAGGTAGGAGTTGATGTGCACCATAACCAACCTCTCGAAGCACTTAATCACCACAGACGTTAGTGCCACTAATCGATAGTCATTGAGGCACGTCACCTTACTCTTCTTGGGCACCGGTATTATTGATGCCCTATTAAAGCAGGTGGAAACTTCAGACGTCAGAAGTGAGAGGTTGAAAATGTCTGCAAAAACTCCCACCAGTTGGTCTGCACAGGTCTTGAGAACTCGACCGGACCAAGCGCTTTCCGAGTGTTCACCCCCCTGAAGGATCTTCTGATGTCGGACTCTGTGACTATGACTGTAACACCGTAAATAGGGGCTCGGGAAGGCACATCAGTGTTCTCCCTATCGAACCGTGCATAGAACGAATTGAGCTCATCAGGGAGCGAGGCTTCGCTGTCGTTTGAGCCGCCTCCTGATTTTGCCTTGTAGGAGGTGATGGCATTCAAGCCCTGCCACAGTTGCCGAACATCCGTCTCATCCTCCAGCTTAAAGTCCTTTTTGGCCTTTTTGATGGCCTTACCGAGGTCGTATCTGGACTTCTTATAGACCTCTGCATCGCCAGACCTGAACGCCCGGGATCTGGACTTCAGAAGAATGCGGATCTCATGATTCAACCGAGGGTTCTGGTTAGGAAACACTTGGAAGGTTTTTGTTGGAACGCAGTCCTCCACACATTTCCTTATTCATTCAGGTCCGTTGACAAGTCCCTGAACATTGCCCAGTCTACAGACTCCAAGCAGTCCTGTAGTTGTTCTTCTGCCTCCCCCGACCAGCTCTGTACAGTCCTTACCTCTGGGGGTGCTTTCTTCAGTTGCTGCTTGTATGCAGGAAGAAGCAGCACCGCTGAATGGTCGGATTTTCTGAAGTGAGGGTGAGGGATAGAGCGATAGGCATCTTTAATGGTAGTGAGCAGTGGTCAAGGGTGTTTGATCCTCTGGTGCTGCAGGAGAGGTGTTGGTGGAACTTAGGGAGCAATTTCTTCAGATTGGCTTTGTTGAAGTCCCCGGCTATGGTGGTAAATGCCTCAGGATAAGCCTTCTGGTGCTTGTTGACCACGGCGTGCAGCTTCTCCAGTGCCAGACGGACGTCTGCCTGGGGTGCGATGTAGACCGCGGTCAGGATGATGGAGGTGAATTCCCTCGGTAGATAGAAGGGACGACACTTCACCGCCAGATGTTCGAGGTGTGGAGAGCAGGAGTTGGCAGGACTGCCATGTCTGAGCACCACGAAGCGTTGACCTTGAGGCAGACGCCCCCTCCTCTCCCTTTCCCAGATGCCTGCATACGGTCCATACAGTGGATGGAGAACCCTTCAGGCTGGACCACTGAGTGTGGGGAGTTGGGGTGAGCCATGTCTCTATGAAACAGAACACAGAGCATTCCCTCAGCTCCCTTTGGTAAAGCAGCCTTGACCTTAAGTCCTCCACTTTGTTTTCTAGTGACTGTACGTTGGCCAGTAGGATGGTAGGGAGAGGGAGCTGAAGTCCCCTGCCTTCAGTCTTACTTGTAATCCTGCCCGACGACCACGTTTCCGTACATGTAGGCCTCCCCGGTGTTTACAGGTACGGTACCTACTGTATCTGCGTGCCCCCGCGAGGTCGGGGATTCCCCTCCAATCGGAGATCCCCTTACAGTTGTTATCTTCGGGAGTTCGCAGTAGTACTAATGCATTTAAATGCGTTAGCAGCTTGCTCCTTACGTCGTTGATTTCTGCAGATTCTTTGATACAGGTTAGCTCAGAAATACTATATTTGAAGATTTTTCTGTTGTGCCGCTGGCAAAATGTCGCCGCAGGTAGGGACCATCTTACATGTGACCAGCATCTGCAGTTCCTTGTTTCAACATTTCTAATATTCTCCATTTTCGCCACGCTTTTTGAAATACTAAAAGGCATAGCTTTAAGGTGAGAGGAGCAAAGTTTAAAGGAGGTGTGCTGGCTGTTTTTTTACCCAGAGGATGGTGGGGGCCTGGATTGCGCTGCTGGTGTTGGCGGTTGAAGGAGATATATTAGTGGCATCTAAACACGTTTTAGATGGGCGCATGGTTAGGTAGGGAATGGAGGGATATGGGTTTGTGCAGGTCTTGGCATTATGTTCAGTATTATGTTTGTCAATGGGTATTTTGAAAGCCGAGATTGACAGATTCTTGATTAGTAAGGGTGATAAAGGTTACAGGGAAAAGGTAGGAAAATGGGGTTGAGAGGGAAAAATAGATCAGCCATGATTGTATGGCGGAGCAGACACAATGGGCCAATTGGCCTAATTCATTTCTATGTCTTATGGTCTTATATGGGACATCTTATGACATAATGCAGAAGTAATATACCAGACAGTGACAAACTGACAAAGAATATTAAAACATTTAAACTATTTTAATATTATAATATGTTTGTGGCAATTGGCAAGAACTCTGCAGCAATGATATTTGATAATTAATTGCAATATTACCTCACCTGTAATGAGTGTTATAATGTGGATGCATGGAACTGCAGATGGTTGACAAAAAAAGATACAAAGTTCTGGAGTAACTCAACAGGTCAGGCAGAATGTCTGGAGAACATAGGTAGGTGACATTTTGGGTCAGAGCTCTTCATCAGAGACTCTGCCTGACCCGCTGAGTTACTCCAGCACTTTGTGTCTTTTTTTGTAAACCATCATCTGCAATTCCTTGTATCCACTTAAAAAAATAATTGGGCAGTGGAGTTACTGCCTCAGCAGCAGAGACCCGGGTTCAATCCTCAACTCGGCTGCTGCCAGTGTGGAGTTTGTACGTTTTCCCCGTGACTGTATGCGTTTCCTCTGAGTGCTCCGGTTTCCTCCCACATCCCAAAGACGTGCAGGTTTATAGGTTAATTGACCTTTGTAAATTACCCCTAGTGTGTAGGGAGTGGATGCAGATGTGGGGTAACATGGAACTAGTGTGAACGGTTGATCGATCGTCAGCACGATCGCGGTCAGCCTAATGGCCTGTTTCCTTGCTGTATCTCTAAACATTGTGTCTTCACACTAAAGATATTTTCATGCTTACAATGTAGTTTACAGGTTTTATATTTATTGCATCTGTGTTTAGTTTAATTTAGAGATACAACGTGGAAACAGGCCCTTCATCCCACTGACTCCGCACTAGTCAGCGATCAGTCCGTACACTAACACGATCATATGCACCAAGGACAATTTACAATTGTTAGCAAAGCAAATTAACCTACAAATCTGTATGTCTCTGGAGTATGGGAGGAAACCGGAGCACCCGGAAAAAACCCACGACGTCATAGGAAGAACGTGCAAACTACGCACAGACAGTACCCGTAACCAGGATCAAACCGGCTGTGCTGTGAGGCAGCAACTCTACCGCTGTGCCACCGTGCTGCCCTGTGATGGAATGCAATAGTAAAATACTAGAACCCTGCTCAGGTGAATGGAATGCGTAAAGCTGAACACTTGGTATGTTTTCAACTTCTGCGAGAAATAAGTGTACTTAACATAATAACATTGTGAGATAATAGTAATTAATATCCCTTCATCTAAAAGCCAGGTTCATGGTCAACTTTTGATATAAACTATAAAATTAAGTTTGCTCAGCTGCTAACAATAAATCTCCTCCATTGACAGTTCTGTTTAGCTGAACTATTGTCTTCTGCTGTAAGCATCAGGGTAGGGATTACAGTTAGTAATTTGGTTTCCTAAACCTGGCAACACTAATGGTGCATCTCTGATAGCCTTCAAAGTTACTGATTAGGCACAGTTCATAGGAGCCTGTACTTTAATAAAGGAAGGTCCATTGGAATTGCATTTCCTACGTAATTTACAATACACTGCTAGACAAGAATCTGAAGAAGCTTTCCGACCCGAGATGTCACCTATTCCTTTTCTCCAGAGATGTCGCCTGACCCGCTAAGTTATTCCAGCAATTTGTGTCTATCTTCGGTATAAAACAGCATCTGCAGTTCCTCCCCATACAATACGCCAGTACTACATCGTGGAACATTTAGTATTACTGACAGTGGAGGAAATTTATGGCATGTCAACTTTAGTTTAGTTTAGAGATGCAGTGTGGAAACAGGCCCTTCTGCCCACTGAGTCCCCACCAACCAGCATTCACCCCATACACTAGCACTTCCTATACACTAGAAACAATTTACAGAAGCCAATCAACCTACAAACATGTGCAACTTTGGTCCTATGCTTCTTTATTTTCACATGTACCGAGGTACAGTGAAATGCTTGCTTTGCATACAGTTCAGTAAATTATTACCATACAGAAGTACAATCCCAGTTTGAGTACAGAGTGTATAGTAATAGCCCAGCAATATGCAAGAGTCACCATGTTTTGGCACCACTTTCAAAATCCAAGCTGCAGCTGGCCATAAAGGCCCATTGCTGCCATTGCCTTCGTCCAGATCGTCCCTTTCCTCACCTGGCCACCATCAGCCTTCGTGCCCCGAGGGCACCTCATGCAGCCAACTTTAAGGGCACAGAAAGACTCCGTTCTTCTTACCGACCCTTTGTTCTTGCATCTGCCGTCGCCAGCTCCCTCCACCATCTTCTCCGGTTCTCTGGTTCTCCAGTTCTTGGGGATGAACAGGGGCCGGGGTCAGCAGCTTCCCTCTCTGGGCGTGTTTTCCCGCTTTGCGGCAGGCGAGCCAGGCCTGTAGCGAGGTGTGGCCGTGGCCCGATGTGTCCTGCCATTGGAAGTATCTGCACCCTCAAGGGTTCAAATGTTCAATGCTTCAACGCTTTATTGTCACGTGTGCACCGGAGAGTGATATTCTTTGGCACAACCCACAAATGCACAGTTGCAATATTTTGACTCCGTCCAAAGTCCACTTGCTGGAAGTACTGGAGTGCTCCCCCTTCCAGGCAAGGCCAGGTAAGCCCCAGACTGCCGCAGTCCCACTCCCCTGCCATCTGTGTCCCGGGGGCGCCTCCTGCAGCCGACCTTGCAGACACTGGAGGTAATACCCCGGCCCCTCTCCTGCCAGCCCACACCTCAAATCCGTTGCTACCAGCAGCTCCCACTCCTCGACTCTCCGGTATTCGGGGCTTCCCCCTGTGCGCAGTGGTCCACCAGGCCCTTGTCCACAGTGGCAAACCAGCTCTGCTGCCGCACCTGGCCACGGGAGGGCCCGTTGGGTCTTTGTTCTTGTCGGGCGATGTCTGCACTGCTCCCTTGTTAATCGGATTTTACGGGACTTTATCTGGCACTAAACGTTATTCCCTTTATTGTGCCGGCACAGTGGCGCAGCGGTAGAGTTGCTGCCTTACAGCGCCGGAGACCCGGGTTCGATCCCGACTCTGGGTGCTGTCTGTACGGAGTTTGTACGTTCTCCCTGTGACCTGCGTGGATTTTCTCCAAAATCGTCGGTTTCCTCCCACACTCCAAAGACATACAACAGGGCTGCCAACTCTCACGCATTGAGCGTGTGACTCACGCATTTTGACAAATTCTCACGCTCTCACGCTGATCACAAATTTCTCACACTCTGTCAACTGCATGGGGCGCGGGTGTTGGAGAGCCGGGGCGGAGGGAGGGATGGAAGCAGATGCGGACGGGGACAGATGTGGACGGGGAGCCGGGGCTGGCGAGTGCTTGCCGGGCTGGGAGTGTTTGCCGGGCTGGTGAGTCGCTCGCTGCAGCTCCGGCCATGCAAGAGTCCTGGGCCGTCGGAGGCATCGGAAGCGTTGCGCCGCAGCCGTTACAGTCTCTGTGCTGAATTGGCCCTGGTGGCTGGCATGGATCAGGCTGCGGCTGTGGAGAGAAGGAATGGGTGACCCGTCTAAGGGTCTCGACCCGAAACGTCACCCACTCCTTCTCTCCAGAGATGCTGCCTGTCCGGCTGAGTTGCTCTAGCATTTTGTGTCTCTCTTCAATTTAAACCAGCATCTGCAGTTCCTTCTCACACAATGAGACCCAGCAAGATGACTTTGAAGCTAGTACCACTCGGGCGGGGGAGGGACACAGAGAGAGGGAATGTTAAAGAAATCAATAGTCATACTCAATCAGGGAAATTAGTTGATATCTGTCTTTAAATTGATATTTTGTTCATCTTTAAATGTAAGTCTTGGATTCATGTATCCCGGGAACAAATAAGCAAAGGCAAGATGGTAAATATATACTACAAATTAACCAGAAAATGAATTGTAGAGATGAACTTTGCCCTTCACTTTACAAAGAATAACCTCAGGGATTATGCAGTGAATGCCATTCAAATACTCTGGAACCTGGGAATAATATTGTTCATGTTCAAATCCGATAGGCAAGCCTTGATTTGTTCAATATTATAATTAGTTCAAAGATACAGCGTGGAAACAGGCCCTTCAGCCCCTCGAGTCCGTGCCGACCATCGATCACCCGTTCACACTGGTTCTAGGCTATCCCACTTTTTCATTGGATTTCGGAAAAGTCCCAGCTGAGAGGAAGACAGCAAAATACTGAAAATATTGGGGGTGAAAATGACTTCAGGACAGTTTGTTAGGAAAATGAAGGAAATGGTAACAGAATATTTATACAGCTGAGTGAGTATAATTTTAAGGATGAGAAATTGTGTTCAACCAATTATTGACTTCTTTGACAAAATAACTAGCATGTTAGACAACAAGGAAGCCAATGGATGTAGCAAATTTTGTGATACAAAATTTGGTCCGTGAAGTGCCCCATAAACGATTACCGCATTTGTTAAGCACATGTGTACTTGAACGTAATAGGTTAAGTCCAGGGGATCAGATATGGGGCTTTATGTGTGGGCCAGCTATATTGTCAGTGCAGAGGGGCTAGGAGCAAGGCCAAGTGTGCATCCAGAGTCAAGGTCTGGAATAGTACTAGGTGTGCAGTCAAAGCTGGGACAATGGGAGTGTTCAGCACTGGGAACCTAAGCAGGTAAGCAGCTATGATCAGGGTAAAATAGGGGGGCAGGTGTAAGGTCAGGAATGAGAGAAGGTATGCAACTGGTGTCAGGGTCAGGAGTAGTACCAGGTGTGCAGTGAGACCCAGGTTGGTCAACATGGGCCAAGTGTTTGATTATAATCGGACTTCCATACATGAATATACTAAGATAATTCATGTGCTGCACATGTTGATCTGAGCCTGGCTCTACTGTGGAATGTAATTAGGAATGTAATTTAGCCTAAGCTTATTCATAGCTAATCGAATTTAAAGCATAAATATTGCCTTCAAGTGTAAGGTAAAAGACTCGCTACAGTATGCACCAGATTGCACAATTTCAAGCTGAAAAATACAAAAGCTCCTTACCAATGGGAGGGAGTACACGCCCTTGGGTTTGGTCTCTCGCAATATCTCACTCCCAACTCTCACCCAATGTTGCATACAGGTATGTAGGTAAATTGGCTTGATAAATGTAAAAATTGTCCTTAGCGTGTGTAGGATAGTGTTAGTATGCGGGGATTGGAGCCAGTGGGCCGAAGGGCCTGTTTCCGCGCTGTATCACTAAACTAACTATATCATCACACTGCAGACAGTTCGATTGAAATCATGCATAGCCTTTCCGCTCTGCTGACAGGATGGCATGCAGCAAAAAGGCTTTCACTGTACGCCGGTACACATGACAGTACAGTAAACTAAACAAAGGCATCTGTGCTTTGCAGTGGAACTGAATTTCAGAAGCAGATAGAGTACACAGCAGTGCATTCAGAATACGTTTTGTACGAAATCCGAATTTCTCGGTGAGCAGTGAGACAGGCTGACACGCATTGTGCTCTCATGTAATTAATCATTGGTAAAGAATGTAAGTGGTGAGCATTCAGCAGTGAAGGGGAGATTTCGTACTGTTTTCCTCTGTAGCACAGAGCAAAACTGCCAAAAGTACTAGCGGGGAATTAAATCATTATTTTGTCACAAAGCAAGTGGATCATGGTAAGAACAATTCCGATAAGATGAAACCATTTTCTTTCACTCCAGTGCAATTTATCACCTAGAAACTGAAGTACATTAAATCAAATCTCAATTTTTCAATTTCTTCCAGTCCAGCGTCCCAGTTTCAGGTCATTGGATCTCCTCCAATGCCTCCAATGACTTGCTAATGGCGATACATTTAGCTCTTCAAACTTTTCACTCACCTGAACATTATATAAAAAAGTCTTTGTTAAAGTTTAGTTGATTGAAGAGTGAAAGAGAGACCTCTCTTTTGTTGAAATTTGGTCAATGAGCCTGTTAAAATTCGACAAAACCTTCTGAATCAGCCTTTTAAAATACTTGCCGTACTGCAATTCAAACATGGCGTCACAAAGTCAAACAGTGTAGCAACAGGTTCTTCGATCCTACTTACCCAGGCCAACCAACTGCCCTATCTACACTAGTCCCACCTGCCTGCGTTTGGCCCATATCCCTATAAACCACTCCTATTCATGTACCTGTCTAAATCTCTCTTAAACATTACGATTGTTCCTGCCTCAACTACCACCTCCAGTAGCTTGCTCCATACACCCACCACCCTTTGTGTAAAAACGTTACCCCTCAGGTTGCTATTACATCTTTCCCCTCTCACCTTAAACCTATGTCCTCTGGTTCTTGATTCCCCCGCTCTAGGCAAATGGCTATTATTTTCATGATTTTGTGCACCTCTAAAAGATCACCCCTCAATCTCCTGCGCTCCAAGGAATAGCCCTAGCCTGCTCAACCTCAATCTATAGTCCTCGAGTCCTGGCAACATCCTCGTAAGTCTTCTCTGCACTCTTTCCAGCTTGACAACATCATTCCTACAACATGGTGACCAAAACTAAACACAATACTCTACATGTGGCCTCACAAATGTCTTATTTAACTGCAACATCACCTCCCCACGTCTATACTCAATACACTGACTGATGAAGACCAATGTGCTGAAAGTCTTTATGATCACCCTATCTACCTGTGAAGCCACTTTCAAGGAACTATGCACCTGCACTCCTAAATCCCTCTAATCTATTGCGTAAAAACTCATTCATGGAAATGCGGCACAGTGGTAGAGTTGCTGCCTTACAGCGTCGGAGATCCGGGTTCGATACTGACTACAGGTGCTGTCTGTATGGAGTTTATACGTTTTCCCTGTGACCGCGTGGGTTTTCTCTGGGTGCTCCAGTTTCCTCCCACACTCCAAAGACATATAGGTTTGTAGGTTCATTTGCTTTGCTAAAAATTGTAAATTGCCCCTAGTGCGTACGATAGTGCAAGTGTACAGTGTGATCACTGGTTGGTGCGGACTCGGTGGGTCGAAGGGCCTGTTTCCACGCGGTGTATAGAGGTGTATAAGATCATGCATGGAATGCACAGAGTTTTTTGCCCCGAGTAGGGGAATCGAGAACCAGAAGACATGGGTTGAAGGTGAGGGAGGGGGGAAAGATTTAATAGGAACCAGAGGGGTAATTTTTTCAAGCAAAGTGTGATGGGTGTATATAATGAGTTGTCGAAGGAGATATTTGAGGCAGATACTATTGCAATGTTTAAGAAGTCAGGCAGGTAGGACTGGGGCATGTTGGTTGGCATGGGAACATTGGGCTGAAAGTTTGTTTCAAACCTGTATGAGTCTATGACTCTCTGATTGGAACTGTACAAAACTGTACAGAAATGCTACGTTCAAAGATTCAACATAACATACGATGCTGCTTTGATATTCAAATATAAAATAACATGATCAAATGCTGTGATGCAGAACTGAAAGAGAAAGCAAGGTTGAGTACTTCACTCTCCTGTAGTGTATAATGTGTCAAAACCTTCCAGCCAACAGTGAAAATGATGCCAATGTTATTTTTGCTAATAGCTTAACGGGCCTGTCCCACTGTACGAGCTAATTCTAGAGCTCTCCCGAGTTTAAAAAAAAATCAAACTCGTGGAAGCACGTCGAATGTACGTAGCGGGTACCTCGGAGCTCGGGACGTCTCTTAATGGCTCGTAACGCTAACAGCAGGTACTCTGGAATGACCTGTGAAGAATTTTCAACATGTTGAAAAATGTCCACGAGAGCCCCGAGTACCTATGAGCGGCTATTACTGTAATTCTCCGAGTTCGAACCAGAGGAAACTCGGGAGAACTCTTGAATTAGCTCGTACAGTGGGACAGCCCCATTATGCCCATTTGGAAATAGAATCCGAAAGGGGTCTTGTGAAAGATAGACAACAAAAGCTGGAGTAACTGAGCGGGTCAGGCAGCATCTCTGGAGAAAAGGAATAGGTGGCTTTCCAGGTCACGACCCTTCTTCAGACTGAGGGTCAGGGGAGAGGGAAACTAGAGGTATGAAAAGGATCAGACCAAATCAGAGCCAGCACCGATGACTCAAGAAAGGTGGAGCGCACAATGGTCTATTGTTGGCTGAGGACGAGGTGATGGGATACGTATAGTGAAACTAGCAGGACGTCTAGGGTGGAGGAGGGACAGAGAGAGAGGGGATGCAAGGGTTACTTCAAATTACAGAAATGAATATTCATACCGCTGGGTTGTAAGCAGCAGGCGTACTGCGCATGTTGTTCCATTGTTTAAAAAGGGTTCAAAGAATAAACCTAGCAATTATAGACCTATTAGTTTGACATCAGTGGTGGGCAAATTAATGGAAAGGATACTTAGAGATAATATATATAAGCATCTGGATAAACAGGGTCTGATCAGGAACAGTCAACATGGATTTGTGCCTGGAAGGTCATGTTTGACAAACCTTCTTGAATTTTTTGAAGCGGTAACTAGGGAAATTGATGAGGGTAAAGCAGTGGATGTTGTCTATATGGATTTCAGTAAGGCCTTTGACAAGGTTCCCCATGGAAGGTTGGTTCAGAAGGTTCAATCTTTGGGTGTTAATGGCGGAGTAGCAAGATGGATTCAACAGTGGCTGAATGGGAGATGTCAGATAGTAATGGTGGATGGCTGTTTGTCAGGTTGGAAGCCGGTGACCAGTGGGGTGCCTCAGGGATCTGTGTTGGGTCCACTGTTGTTTGTCATGTACATCAATGATCTGGATGATGGGGTGGAAAATTGGATAAGTAAGTATGCAGATGATACTAAGATAGGTGGTATTGTGGATAATGAAGTAGATTCTCAAAGTCTACAGAGAGATTTGGGCCATTTGGAAAAGTGGGCTGAAAGATGGCAGATGGAGTTTAATGCTGATAAGTGTGAAGTGCTACATCTTGGCAGGACAAATCAAAATAGGACGTACATGGTAAATGGTAGGGAATTGAGGAATGCTGTGGAACAGAGGGATCTAGGAATAACTGTGCATAGTTCCCTGAAGGTGGAATCGCATGTAGATAGGGTGGTAAAGAAAGCCTTTGGTGTGCTGGCCTTTATAATCAGAGCATTGAATATAGGAGTAGGGAAGTAATGTTTAAAATTGTACAAGGCATTGGTAAGACCAATTCTGGAGTATGGTGTACAATTTTTGGTCGCCTAGTTATAGGAAGGATGTCAACAAAATAGAGAGAGTACAGAGGAGATTTACTAGAATGTTGCCAGGGTTCCAGCAACTATGTTACAGAGAAAGGTTGAACAAGTTAGGTCTTTATTCTTTAGAGCGCAGAAGGTTAAGGGGGGACTTGATTGAGGTCTTTAAAATGATGAAAGGGATAGACAGAGTTGACGTGGATAAGCTTTTCCCATTGAGGGTAGGGAAGATTCAAACAAGAGGGCATGACATGAGAATTAAGGGACAGAAGTTTAGGGGTAACGTGAGGGGGAACTTCTTTACTCAGAGGGTGGTGGCTGTGTGGAATGAGCTTCCAGCAGAGGTGGTGGAGGCAGGATCGATTTTAACATTTAAAAGTAAAGTGGATGGGTATATGGATGTGAAGGGAATGGAGGGGTATGGTCTGAGTGCAGGTAGATGGGACTAGGGGAAAACAAATGGTCGGCACGGACTGGAAGGGCCGAGAGGGCCTGTCTCCGTGCTGTAATTGTTATATGGTTATATGATCACTAAAACCATAAGAGCATAAGGAGCAGATGAGGCCATTGCTAGAGATGGGTACATTGATGACATTTAAACTTGGAAAGCTACATGGGTAGGAGAGGTTTGGACGGATATGGGCCAAATGTAAGCAAATATGACTAGCTTAGTTATAAAAGGAAGTCCATGTGGCTGTCCATGAATCTGAAGAAGGGTCTTGACCCGAAATGTCACCCATTCCTTCTCTCCAGAGATGCTGCCTGTCTCACTGAGTCCTTCCAGCATTTCGTCTACCTTTGGCAAAAGCAAAGCACTCCAGATGCTGGTTTACACAAACATAGAAACATAGAAAATAGGTGCAGGAGCAAGCCTTTCGGCCCTTCGACCAGCACCGCCATTCAATCAGTACCCCGTTCATGCCTTTCCCCATATCCCTTGATTCCGTTAGCCCTAAGAGCTATGTCTAACGCTCACTTGAAAACATCCAGTGAGGCCTCCACTGCCTTCTGTGGCAGAGAATTTTCCAGATTCACAACTCCCAGGTTGAAAAAGGTTTTCCTTAATCTCAGTCCTAAATGGCCTACCCCTTATTCTTAAAATGTGACCCCTGCTTCTGGACTCCCCCAACATCAGGAACATTTTTCCTGCTTCTAGCCTGTCCAATTCTTTAAGAATTTTAAATGTTTCTATAAGATCCGCTCTCATCCTTCTAAATGCCAGTGAATATAACTGGGAATTAACCTGGTGAACCTACGTTGCACTCCCTCAATAGCAAGAATGTCCTTCCTCAAATTAGGAGACCAAAATCGCACACAATACTCCAGGTGTGGTCTCACCAGGGCCATCTACAAATGCAGTAGGATCTCCTTGCTCCTATACTCAACTCCTCTCGCTATGAAGGCTAACATGCCATTTTCTTTCTTCACTGCCTGCTGTACCTGCATTCTTACTTTCAGTGACTGATGTACAAGGACACCCAGGTCTCATTGCACCTTCCTTTTTCCTAATCTGACACCATTCAGATAATAATCTGCCTTCTTGTTTTTACACAAACGGACACAATTTGTTGGAGTAACTCAGCAGGTCAGGCAGCACACACATACTGCCACTGCGATTATTTCTCAAATCTTGTTTAAAATAAGTTGACAGCAACAACAAATTGCATTGCAGCAATGAAGCTCTTGACTGTTTCCACAGATAGAGAAAGCAACATTTTATGGTGCACATCAAAACAGACAGGGAAAACTTTTTAAATCATATTTGATCAGAAAAAGCTAAGACATTTCTAAGGGGAAAAAAATATTACAGAGCACAAAACTAGAAAAAGGGCTATAATTTATAGAAATGAGATTTTTTTTGAGATAAGGAGACATCTCATTTTGGATTTGTTTCATTCTGCTAAAGGAAAGCTGGATTTGATCAACAACAATCACCTTTTTAGCAGCGATCAGGATGCTTATGTTTTGCTGACAAAGGGAGCTGTGACAGGTTCACATTAGGGGCAACAGTCTATTCTGTTTCGCCATATGGAGAAAAGATGTATCGCACTCTAATGTTTGCTGAAAATGATTGATCTTCCATCAGGTAAAAGTGTTTTTTTTTTTATGGAGAGCCTCAGTGCCCTTGCTGTGGCTTAGTTTAGTATTTGTCAGGAATTGCAGCCGTAAGGAAATTCACAGTTAACAAGACTTGGCCGTCAGGATATTGTCCCAAAGATAGACATGAAGTGCTGGAGTAACTCAGCGGGTCAGGCAGCGACTCTGGAGAAAAAGGATGTGTCTGAATAAGGGTCATAAAGCCATCCTTTTTCTCCAGAGATGCTGCCTGACCCACTGAGTTATGCCAGCAGTTCGTGTCTATCTTTGGTATTAGCCAGTTTCTGCAGTTCTTTGTTTCTATAGGATATCGTCCCAGTTCTACTGATTTTATCCCACTTGATACAGTACAGGATAACAGAGCAGAGTGCTGGAGTAGCTCAGGCAGCATCGCTGGAGAATATGGATAGGTGACATTTCGGGTTAAGACGCTTCTTCAGTCTGATTGTGCGGAGAAGAAACCTGGAAAAGGGGAGCTGCAGGACAAAGTGCGACAGGTAGCACAGTGGCGCAGCTGTAGAGTTGCTGCCTGACAGCACAAGAGATCCAGGTTTGATCCTAACTCCGGGTGCTGTCTGCACGGACTTTGCATGTTTTCCCTGTGACCTGCATGGGTTTCCTCCGGGAGCTCTGGTTTCCTCCCACACTCCAAAGACGTACAGGTTTGTAGGCTAATTGGCTTGGTAAAATTGTCCCAAGTGTGTAGGATAGTGTTAGTGTGTGGGGATCGCAGGTCGGCGTGGACTCAGTGGGCCAAAGGGCCTGTTTCTGTGCTGCATCTCTAAACTAAACTAAACTAAGAAAATAATAGGTGGATACAGGTGATGGGCAGATGGTTCGAGCCAGAGATGAAAACACAGGTGTGAGGCAAAATGAGTGAAGATTTGCAAATTGTGAAGCCAGAGGAAGAAATATATCCATGTTGTCACCGGATGCTACCCGACCTGCTGATGAACTCCAGCACTTTGTGAATGTTATGTAATCCAGCATCTGCACTTCCTTATGTCTACTCGTAGAGGCATTGAATCATACAGCGTGGAAACAGGCACTTTGGCCCAACTTGCCCACGCCGACCAGCACGCCCATATGCACTACTCCCACCTGGCTCACAACCCTCCAAACCTGTCCTATCCATGTACCTGTCTAAATGTTTCTGAAATCCTGCAATAGTACCTGTCTCAACTACCTCCTCAGGTAGCTTATTCCATACATCAATATGTTACCCCCCAGGTATCCATTACATCTTTTCCCCCTCACTTTTCACCCTCTGGTTCTTGATTCTCCTACTCTGGCCTAAAGACTCTGTGCGTTTACATGATCCATTCCTATCATGACTTTGTACACCACTGTAAGATCACCCCGCATCCTCCTGCGCTCCAAGGAATAAAATCCTAGTCTGCTCAACCTCTCCCTGTAGCTCAGATCCTCGAATCCTGGCAACATCCTCGTAAATCTTCTCTGCACCCTTTCACGATTGACACCATCTTTCCTTTAACATGGTGACCAATGCTCTAAATGTGGCCTCACCAACGTCTTAAATATCTGCAACATGACATTCCATTAGTAATTAAAATGTAGTTATTGAACTTATTTTGTTTCAGTACATTTTTTTCATTTAAAAAAATATTTGTATTTATTAGAAGTACAGTAAGTTACATCAGTGTACATCCATATATTTTATTACAATCATTGTACACCTTAATTTTTTAAGGCTTAAAAAAAAAAGGAATAGAAACAGAGAAAGTAGAGAAAGTGAAAAAAAATTGTGGAAGTGAAGAAGCGTGACAGAGGGAAAGGAAAAAAACCCTGGTCAAAGAATTAGAGAAAGGAGATTAAGAGATAGACCCTAGAAAAGAAAAGAGAGAGAGAGAAGAAAAAAGAAAAGCCAATTACTTTATTATAAACATCACGCAAAAGGAATCTACCAACTCGACAGTTTTTCATCCCCCTTTACCAAGACCCGACACCGGTACCTTTTTGAGGTATTCTTGAACCTTATCCTTGTAGTAGATCTATAAATGCAGACCACGTCTTATAGAAACAATCTGATTTTCCTGCCAGGCAGAGTCTCATATCTTCCCGATGTAGTGTTTCAAACATAGTTGAAATCCACATATTTGCTTGTGGTATTGGAGCATTTTTCCAGAATTTTAAGATTAGCTTTTTTCCTGTTATTAAGCCGTATTCAAATAGATTCTTTTGAAACACATTTAATTTGGGGCTACCTTCCATTGTTCCAAAGATAATCCAATCTGCCTTTGGAGTAAGTTTTATTTTAAATAATTTTGTGAAGATTTCAAAATTTTCAGTCAAAATTTTTGAATTTTTGTACAAAAGACAAATGCGTGCGCTATAGTAGCTTCTTGAAACTGGCATTTATCGCAAATAGGTGAGACGTTGGGAAAAGGTTTACTTAATTTAGTTTTTGAATAGTATAATCTATGTAAGATTTTTAATTGTATTAAAGTGTGTCTTACGTTAATTGAACATTTATGTACATTTAATAAGTGTACTTCCCACTTTTCTTTGGAAATTTTTATACTTAATTCTTTTTCCCAGTCTCTTCTGATTCCTTCAGTTGATGGTAGTTCTACATTTAGAATAATATTATATATATATATATGATATGTTTGCTGATTCAGCCTTTGTATTCATTACTTCATCCAGCAAATCTGATGGCATATTGTGATATTCTTGTACATATTTTTTCAAATAGTCACATATTTGGAAATATTTAAAATACTGATTGTTTCCCAAATTGTATTTTAGTTGTAATTGTTTAAATGGTAATAATTTCAGTTCATGTTTCAGTACATGACAGGGCAGAATCTATGCCCGAATACCACAGTCCTTTGGGAATAACTAGAGGACTGCACTAGTCCCTTTCCACCCCTACTCTCCATCCGCCAACACATCACGCCCCCAAGCACCTCCCACTGATAGGAGTCTGCGCCGACCAATGATCACCCGTACACTACTGCTATCTTACACACTGGGGCCAAATAAACTACACGTTATAGGACGGGACGTGGGAGGAAACCCGGAGCACCCGGAGAAAACCCACGTGGTCACAGGGTGAACATACAAACTGCGTGCAGGCAGCACCCATAGTCAGGATCGAATGCAGGTCTATGGCTCTGTAAGGCAGCAGCTCTACTGCTGCACCACTGTGTCGCCCCTTGTTCATTGAATCGCCGCACTTTGCCCTGCAGGCGTGAAGTTTATTTCATTCCACCCTTAGATCACTCACTTATCCGGTCTGTGCGTTCTCACAATGATGTGCACCACATTTACAGTAATTGCTGCTTTTTAAAATGCAGAATTGTTTACAGAACACAATTTTAAAAAGGAACCTTCTTAAAATAAAATGACACACAGTAGATGGAGCACTTTGCACACTCGCCACAGAGTTGAAGGGAGTTGCAGGATTGCTGATTGAATGTCGATAGATTAGAAAGCAGTGGAGCAGCAAAGCACGAGGTTAGGAGAACAGGGCGACATGGTGGTGCAGTGGGAGAGCTGCTACCTCGCAGCGCCAGAGACCCAGGTTCAATCCTGACTACTGGTGCTGTCTGTACGGAGTTTGTACATTCTCCTCATGATGGTATGGACGGCACCCTGGTCACTCCCTCATCTCCCACCTCCCATCAGGCACAAGGTATACAAATGTGAAAAGCTTCTTCCCAGCTGTTATCAGGCAACTGAATCGTCCTACCAACAACTAGAAAGTAGTCCTGAGCTACTATCTACCTCATTGGAGACCTTCAGACTATCTATGATTGGACTTTACTGGACTTTATCTTGCACTAAACATTATTTACGTCATTCCATTTATCCTGCATCTGTACAGCGTGGACGGCTCGATTGTAATCATGTATAGTCTTTCTACTGACTGGATAGCACACAACAAAAAGCTTTTCAATATACCTCGGTACAGGTGATAATAAAACAAACTCATCATCAACTCAACTCACAGCAACTGAGGAGTTGGTGCCTCACAACCCCACGGACCTGGGTTCAATCCCGGGTGCTGTCTGTACTTTTATCAGGCGTGCCAGCACTTTGCGTCCTTTTGTGCAAGAACCTATCAATCTCAGCCTTTCAAAACAGGCCCTTCGGCCCTACTTGTCCACACCATCCAACATAGTCCCACCTGCCCTCATTTGGCCCATATACCTCTAAACTTATCCTATCCGTACCTGTCCAAAAGTTTTTTAATCGTAGCTATAGTACCTGCCTCAACTACCTCCTCTGGTAGTTCATTCCATATACCCACCACCCTCAAAAGTACTCCTCTGATTCCCATTAAATATTCCCTCCTCACCTTAAACCTATGTCCTCTGATTCTTGACCACCCTACTCAGGGTAAAAGACTCTGTGCATTTACCCGATCTATTCCTCTCTTGATATTGTACACCTTTGTAAGATCACCCCTCATCCTGTTGCACTCCAAGAAATAGAGTCTGAGCCTGCTCAACCTCTCCCTATAGCTGTCAGGCCCTCGAGTCCTGGCCACATCCCCGTCAATCTTCTCTGTACTCTTTCCAAATTGACAACATCTT
Source organism: Okamejei kenojei (assembly GCA_035221665.1). NCBI lineage: Eukaryota > Metazoa > Chordata > Chondrichthyes > Rajiformes > Rajidae > Okamejei > Okamejei kenojei. The sequence continues at coordinate 51,855,039 of CM069139.1, read as the reverse complement.
TCCTGTAACATGGTGACCAAATCTGAACACCAAAACTGCTCCGATGATGTAAGAATGATCTTAAGTTGTAAGAATAGATGTGGTAAAAGGTATCTCAATATTGTTGGCTAAGATTTGGAGGAAGAAATGCCAACTAAACCAACTATTTTATGTAAGCAATATTCAATATCCAATTTTAGGTAACTAAATTTAGGTAACTACAAGCCCCACTTCCCCTTCATCGGCCCTGCCTTTTCCCCCACCTCCTTCCTCCCTCTCCTGCATGATTCACTCCCCCTTGCCCTCTACCTACAGTGGCAGCGGTGAAGCCTCGCGATGATGGGGCCTTGGTGGTTGTGAAGCCTCGCGGCAGGGGCGATGCCTCGCTAGTCGACGAGAACGTGGAGGACCACTGTGAGAGGGGAAGGGAAGGACAATGGAGGACCCAGCGTGGGGGGACCGTCGTGAGGGGGAAGGGAAGGACAATGGAGGACCTGGCGAAGGGGAACCGTCGTGAGGTATTTTGTCTTTTTTTTGTAAACCAGCAACTGCAGTTCCTTGTTTCTACACCAATATGCATGTAACAGCTTGGGACTTTTATACAAGTACATGCAAACACCATCATCAGGCTGCTTGTGCATTTCTTAAGTTCACAGGAGCAAAATTAGGCCGTTCCGCCCATCGAGTCTACTCTGCCGTTCAATCATAGCTGATCTATCTTTTCCTCTCAACCTAATTCTCCTGTCTTCTCCTCATAACGGTGACCCCCTTACTTGTCAAGAATCTATCAATCTCAGCATCTTTTTGGAGGCTGTGCCCTCTGGTCCTGGATTCTCCCACTAGTGGAGACATCCTCTCCACATCCACTCTATCCAGGCCTTTCACTAGTTAGTACGTTTTAACTAGACCAAGTGCGGACCCGTTGGGCCCGTTCCTCCAACGCAATATTCCACCACTCACCCATAGCCCTAACTGCGCAGGAGCGGCTGACGTTTTTAAAGTTTAAAATGGCAATAATATAGCGGCACCAAACGTGGTGAATAAACAATTGCTTTATTCAATGAAATACTCTTTGGTTCTCTAACATAATAAGTCCATTGCTGCTGCAGCTGAGCGAGGGGGTTGTCTCGAGCTCAGCTACCTGTGACTGGAGTGATTTCAAGGTGAGATACGCTTATGTAGCAGGACACTCCCCTTAAACTCATGACGTCACGTGACAGCCCTCATAACCACTGACGAGGGTTCGACCATAAGTGGTCTGTCTATCAGCTGACGCCACAGGACCACCCCCCCCCCCCCCCCAGAACCGCAGGAAGGAATAGAACGCGCTAACCTTCTACAAGAAAGTGTGCCAGCATGGTTGAGGGCAGCTCCTGCTGTGGGCTGGCATCGACGGGCCTCACCCCACCCCACCGCTGCAGGTAGGGACTCCACTCACCGTCGCCAGTGTCGATGGAGACCGGCTAAACTGCTGCACCCTCTGCGGAGGCTGGAAGCTGCCGGGGAATCCATCGAGTTCCGTCGACTCATGACTGGCCAAGGCTCCACCCTGCTGTTGGCTGGATGGGCAGCCAGTGCACGGGTATCTTTGGGGTCCGCACCGCTGAGGAGCAAAGGACGTCTTTGGGCAGCCGCCCCAGGTAGGCCTGCCCTATCGGGTGGCTTTGCCTTGAGCAGCGGCCGGTGGGGTAATGGGTGGGCCTGCTCTCTCCCCACTCCCAGGGCCGTTGGGAGGGCGGCGGTGATGCTGGGGGCGGGGGGCTGCTACACTGCGGCGGCTGATGGGAGAGCGATGGCTGGTGGGGGAGCGACGGTAGCCGCGGCCTCTCAGCTCCGGTGGGCAGCAGCTGGTCGGGGAGTGGTGGCAGCTGCGGTCTATCAGCCCCGGTGGTTGGCTCCAGGCAGGTCATGCGGGAGAGATTGGCGGCCATCACACAAGGCCCAGACCGCGTCCATTGACCCGGGCAGCATGCGGCAGACATTACAGTAGGGCCGGGTTGGCGGCAGCAATGTTCAGCAGGGCTGCGCTGTCAGCTGCAGACATCAGGTCTCCCGAGGCTGCATGTGTTGGGAGGTCACCAATGTAGCGGCACTAAACGTGGTGAATAAACGGTTGCTTTAATAGGTTCAAAATACAGCTTGGTCCACTTACATAATAATGCCATTGCTGCTGCAGCTGAGCGAGGGTGTGAGATATGCTTATGTAGCAGGACACTCCCCTTAACCCCATGACATCATGGGACAGCCCTCGTAACCACTGACGAGGGTTCGACTGTAAGTGGTCTGACGCCACAATAACTTGTAAAATATAAGATCGATGTGAACGCATCTCACTCTCACTCTTCAATCCCCTATTCCCCTCCTCCATTATCCGCCCTCTCCCCACCCTCCACCAACCATTCTCTGCTTCCTCCCCTCACCCCCCTCTCTCTTCCCCTCCCATCCTCCATTACCTCACCATTCCTCTCCCTACCCCTACCCTCCTCCATTCCCCCTCATCCCAGCACTCCCTCTCCTCCACTCTTCACCCTTCCTCTTCTTTTCCCGCTCCTCCTCCCTCCCCCACTCCCTCCTCTCCTCCCTCTCCTCTCCCCTACCTCAGTCACTCCCTCCCTCCATAACCTCTCCCTTTCCTACCCCCTCCTCTCCCTCTATCCCCCTCCCATTCCTCACCTCCCCCAATCCCACCCCCCACGCTCCCTCCTTACTCCCACACTGCCTCCTCTTCCTCTATCCCCAATCCCTGCCTTCCCCACACACCCCTCCTCTCCTCTATCCCCCTCCTCCCCACTTTCCCTCCCTCCCCCTCCCTACCCCTCCTCTCCCTCAATCCCCCCCCCCCCCCCGTTTCCCTCCTCACCCTCCCCAGGATTTTGATGTAAACCACCGTCAGCCCAGTTTTCTCCACCATGTCAGCGGTGAAGTTGTTAGTTGAGGTGGGCGTTGTCGGGGGATGGACCAAGCAGCCTGGAGTCTACCCTCAGTCACTCCCTCCATCCCTCCCTCCATAACCCCTCTCTCTCCCCACCCACTCGTCTCCCTGAATCCCCTGCTCCCCCACTCCTCACCTCCACCCTATCCCCCCCCACAATGAAAATCGCAGTTTTTTAAAATGAAACCTTCCCCCCTATCCCACCCCCTCCCCCCGCAATGGTTTAAAAAAAATTGAATTCTCAATGAAAATCGCATTTTTTCTTTATACTAACCTAAACACAATTTTAGTGGTTAATGAAAATGGAAGAATTTGATTAATTGATTAATTTGATTTTGAAAATTGCGATTTTTTAATTGCAAATGAGATTTGGGATCCCAATATAACGTTATTGTGATGTCGAACGCTGTTAACATGCAGGGCAAGTGGAAACGTGGTTTGAAAAGTGTTTTTTGTAAAGTTTAAACTGTTAATACCTTGTAAAATATAACATAAATCTGAACGAAAACTTGTTTCATTTACATCTGCATGACAGATGCAGTATAATGTGGATAAATGTGAGATTATCCACTTTGGCAGCATAAACAGGAGGGTAGACTATTATCTGAATGGTGGCCGATTAGGAAAAGGGGAGATGCAACGAGACCTGGGTGTCATTGTACACCAGTCATTGAAAGTAGGCATGCAGGTGCAGCAGGCTGTGAAGAAATGCGAATGGTATGTTGGCATTCATAGTAAAAGGATTTGAGTACAAAAGCAGGGAGGTTCTACTGCAGTTGTACAGGGTCTTGGTGAGGCCACACCTGGAATATTGCGTACAGTTTTGGTCTCCTAATCTGAGGAAAGACATTCTTGCCACAGAGGGAGTACAGAGAAGGTTCACCAGACTGATTCCTGGGATGGCAGGACTTCCATATGAAGAAAGACTGGATAGACTCAGCTTGTACTCACTGGAATTTAGGAGATTGAGGGGGGATCTTAGAGAGACTTACAAAATTCTTAAGGGGTTGGGCAGGCTAGATGCAGGAAGATTGTTCCCGATGTTGGGGAACTCCAGAACAAGGGGTCACAGTTTAAGGATAAGGGGGAAGTCTTTTAGGACCGAGATGAGAAGATCTTTTTTCACACAGAGAGTGGTGAGTCTGTGGAATTCTCTGCCACAGAAGGTAGTTGAGGCCAGTTCATTGGCTATATTTAAGAGGGAGTTAGATGTGGCCCTTGTGGCTAAAGGGATCAGGGGGTATGGAGAGAAGGCAGGTACAGGATACTGAGTTGGATGATCAGCCATGATCATATTGAATGGTGGTGCAGGCTCGAAGGGCCGAATGGCCTACTCCTGCATCTATTTTCTATGATTCTATGTTTCTATCCCAGGACAATGGTGAGTAAAGGGGCTGTCCCACTGCGGCGACCTAATCTGCGAGTTTAGAAGAGTTTGCCCTCGACTCAAACTCGCAGCATGGTCGACACATGGTCCTAGGAGGTCCTATTAGGTCACTGGAACTCTCCTTCATGCTTGATGGAAGTTCCCGCATACTCGCAGCCTCAGTTTGGTCGAGGAAAAAGTTTCAGCATGTTGAACACATTTTCTGCGAGTAAAAATTGGTTAGCATGATTCTTTTGAACTCGTAGTGCAGTGGAGTGGGGTCACTATGTAGTTATAGGCAGTTGAGGGCAGACGTAGACAATCTCCTTAGGCTAATTGGAGCTTTCAGGACCAAGGAAAATCGACCGGTAATTTAAATGCTCGCTAAACTTCATTATAAGTTGCCTGGCTTCGTAAAAGTGTCTCCACTCCTTCTCCCCCCCTTCTCTCCCCCTTCTCCCCCCTCCTCTCCCCTCCTCTCCCCTCCTCTTCCCTTCTCCCCCCCCCCCCCCCCCCCCCACTCTGCCTTCTCTAAATGACTTACCGTACACTGTGCAGCCGTCTTTTACCTTCCTGTTTATCGCGGGTGTGAATTTCAGGCGGCGCTCTTCCGCTTTCCCTGCCCCCCGCCTTTGTGATGTGTTGAGTTTGTGCGTGTGTGTGTGTGCGGTCGGTCGATCCAGCTCGCGGTTTCATCGCTGATGGTCGATCCAGCTCGAGGTTTTCCAGGCAAGTGCCCTCATGCTAGAAGGTCGAAGACAGTCGCTGTAAAGTCACGTCAGTGGGACAGGCCCTTTAGGTGGACCAATATTGCAGCCAATATTGCAATTTTGGTAGGGTTTTGGGATATCACATCCATGCACGCATGCACGCATACAAACAAACAAGATAAGACTTTTAGTAATATATAGATGAGGTCCCTCCTCATCCTTCTAAACTCCAGCGAGTTCAGGCCCAGTGCCGTCAAATGCTCACCAAGCGTTTACGTCCACAGAGGGAATTACTCATTGCTCATGAAAAATGGGTACGACCTCCAACCTATTTACCAATACTTACTGTAATGAAGTTATTGTATATAAAGAAATGTACACAAAAGTCGCACATTTTCACACAGAGGGCGGTGGATGTATGGAACAAGCTGCCAGAGGAAATCATTGAGGCAGGTACTATAACAATATTTAAAATACATTTGGACAGATACATGGCTTGGAAAGGTTTTGAGGGATATGGGCCAAGCGCGGGCAGGTGGTACTAGTGTAGATGGGGAATTTTGGTCAGCATGGCAAGTTGGGCTCAAGGGCCTGTTTCCATGCTGTATGGCTCTGAATTCTACCTGAGGTAATTATAATGACATTGAAGAGTGCAAGATCTCATCCTCCGCTGCATAGTTTCAAGTACCTTTTTCCTCAAAGCTGAGACTATTATAAAATATATATCTTTAACCACCAGCATTTTCAATTCTGTTCGCTTAATTATATGGCTAAACATTTAGAATATCTGTTCATAAACCAGATTTAATCCAAAGTTGATATTGTCTATTAGCTTCGCACTAAACAGCAATTTTGACAGATGTTGTAGTTTAGTTTATGTTTCATTGTCACGTGTACCAAGGTACAGTGAAAAGCTTTTTTACCGCGTGTTATCCAGTCAGTGGAAAGACTATACCTGATTACAATCAAGCCATCCACAGTGTACAGACACAGGATAAAGGGAATAACAAATTAGTGCAATTTGATTGTTTGATGGCAAATTGTGCTTGTCCAAAGAGCAATTTGCGAAGACTCGCTTTCTCGGTTTGGCTGAGAATCTCGAGGGTTCAGTGGGTGCCCGACGTGAAATGGCCGTCTTCTTAAACAAGAGCTTAAGGTTGTCCGCAGGGGAGTGTGGGGAAAGCAAGTAATTCGCATTCAGTGGCCGCACTCCTTTCATCACGGCTCCTGTCGCACACACACACTCGCTCTGCTCCCAGAGACTTCCCATTCATCTTCATTCTGCCCCCTTTCTACTCCGAGCTCAGCCGCAGAGCCATTTCTTTCTTCCTTTCTGAAGGACATTCAATCTCCCCAGATAAGGCTACATTCATCACACCAACGTTTATGGCTTTGATTTCCTGGGAATAACGATCCCACCTGATATTCCTTTGAAAAGGGCTTCACCCTCTGCTGCCTCCATGCTGCCTTGTCCTTCTTGTTTGTGTTCATAAAGGCCACTAGAGCTCCATTAATTACCAATGTTGCCATATAAATCTCCGGCCTTGAAAGCACAGGGATATTGTTGTGGGGAAGGCTGACTTGTCACTCTGCACGCTGTCTCATGCGCTCCTTCATCAGCCTGAAGAGCCCGCTATTGAATTCCCTTGTTGGCAGCGTCACTCATTAATCAGGGGCTTTTGCTAATTTATAAAACCTTTTAAAATGCTGCTAGCCTTGAACTCCAATCCTGTTGCTAAATGGTCGGGTATTCAGTGAATTGGCTTCATCAGCTGCTGTTTCTACTGCTAGGTTTCCAAAGAATTAAAGTTGATTCTTTGGAGGGGCAAAGTTTTGGGGTCAAAGTTGGCCATTATTTCAGTATATTCTTTCGCATTCAGTATTGTCAGCGAGCACTGAAATTATTTGTTCCTCGCTTTAGTTTTGTTTTGTTTAGAGATACAGCCCAGAAACAGGCTGAGTCCGCACTGACCAGTGTTCTTCGCACACTAGCACGATCCTACACATTAGGGACAATTTACAATTTTTACAGAAGCCAAATGAATCTACAAACCTATATCAGATCAGTCTGAAGTAGTGTCTCGACAAAAACGTCACCCATTCCTTCTCTCCAGAGATGCTGCCTGTCCCACTGAGTTACTCCAGCATTTTGTGTCTACCTACAAGCCTATACGTCTTTGGAGTGTGGGAGGAAACCTGAGCATCCGGGGAAATCCCACGTGGTCACAGGGAGAATGTACAAACAATGTCAGGATCGAACCCGGGTCTCTGGCGCTGTGCGGTAGGAACTCTACTGCAGCGCCACCATCCTGCCCATCTAACAAGCTTCTAACAAGTCTTCTAACATGCTCCTATACTTTAAAAATTCACCCGCAAATGACTTCAGGCTAACCGCTAACCTGTCTTTGACAGATACAGTAGTTTCCTTTACTTTGTGCCATTAAATTTAAGGAGAGTATATCCGTTTACCAGGACCATTCATCATCAAATCAATACAGGTTGATGGAGCGATGCAACTTCCAGGCCAAAATCATTCCAGTCAGTTCAAGTTGAGAAGTAATTTGAAAAACTGCAAAACCCCGCAAAGTGATATAATGCGAGAAAATGTTTTGATAAGACTTTTATTTTAAAATATATTTTGCTGATATTCAGTGCTATGCTTGCAAATACACAGGACTAGATGTTAAAATCCAAGGTGCCAAATATCAATTTACTCCCGATGGTGATGGGAGCCTTCTGCACTCACCTATGCTCCTCCGATGTTGAGAAAGGCTAGGCAGACACGTCATTGGGGTTATCAAGTGGGCACCTACTTTCATCAACGTTTCGCTGATTGAACCCACTCCAGTAGGCTCAGCGGTGCATTCTGGCGTTCCAGAACCACCCCCCTCTGCATCTGTCTAGTCGGTTATTTGGGAGACCAAATGGGGTCTTTCCTTTTCAGCCAGAGCCACTGGCTACTCCGCTCTGCTACCCGTGATGTTTCTTTGATGGCCTGGCGTAGGGCTTGTCCGCTGATCCCCAGGTCCTTCATCAGTATTAAAGTAGATGTTGCCACAAATCCTCGACATCCAACTTCTACCGGGCAGATCTTAGCTCTCCAGCCCCGCTGTTCTGCCTCCGCTGCAAGCTCTGTATATCGCAGTTTCTTTCTTTCGAAGGCTTCCTGCACAGCATCCTCCCAAGGGACTGTGAGCTCTACAAAGTACACCATGCGCTGACAGTTCGACCAGAGCACAAGATCAGGCCTCAAGTTGGTGATGGCTATCTCTGATGGAACTGTAAGCCGTTGGTCCACATCCACCAGCATCTGCCAATCCCGGGCTGCCTCCAGCTGTCCAAGCCTGGCCCTTGGTGGAATTTTCCATTGCCTTTGTTTCCCCCCCCCCCAAACAAAGGCAATTGTCTTAACCGGGTTGGTTGTTCTGGGCGGCAAGGCATTGTTGGCTGTTCTCCAGCGTTCCAGAGACGCTGGCAGGCATTTGAGCACTTGATTATGTCTCCAGGTGTACCGTCCTTGGGAGAGGCTTACTTTACACCCAGTGAGTATGTGCCTAAGTGTGGCTGGTGTTGAACACAGGGGGCATGATGGATCTTCGCCCAACCATTGGTTGAGATTTTTTGGGCTAGGAAGGACATCATAGGTTGCCCGAATGAGGAAACATATCCTGCTCGCCTCCATCTCCCACATGTCCTTCCAGCTGATCTTCCTCTTTTCCACACTCTCCCATCTCATCCACTGGCCCTGTTTAGCTTGCGACACAGCCTTGGCACACCTACTCAACTCATCTAGGAACATTTAATCTTCTTGATGCATTATAATGTAGACATAGATGTGAGTAATACTGGTGAGTAATATGTAGACACAAGGAACGGCAGATGCTGGTTTACAAAGAAGGACACAAAGAAAAGGTGTACAAAATCATGAGAGGAATAGATCGGGTAAACACACAGAGTCTCTTGCCCATAGGGGAATCGAGAACCAGAGGTCATTGGTTCAAGGTGAGGGGAGAAGGTTTTAATAGGAACCTGAGTGGTAACGCTTTTACACCAAATGTGGAGGGTGTATGGAACGAGCTGTTGGACGAGGTAGTTGAGGCAGGCACTATCGCAATATTTAAGAAGCATTTAGATAGGTACATGGATAGGTTGGGTTTAGAGTGTTATAGGCCAAATGCAGGCAGATGGTGTAGTGTAGATGTGGCATGTTGGTTGGTGTGGGCAAGTTGAGCTGAAGGGCCTGAAGGGACTCTATGATACAAAGTGCTGGACTAACAGCGGGTCAGGCATCATTTCTGGAGAACATGGATAGGTGACATTTCAGGTCGGGACCCTTCTTCCGGCATATTCAGTCTGAAGAAGGGCCCCGACCTGAAACGTCACCTAATCCATGTTCTCCAGAGATGCTGTTAAGTGAAATAGTTGAGTAATACATGTGAGTAATACTGGCAGGAAGTATTACCAACCTTATTTAGAGTCTTGAAATATATGATGGAAATTTTAAAGAAACAAGCACACTTCAGCCTTATAAAATGATCTCTTGTGAAAGGGCATGAACACACAAGGATATTCTTTGGGTTCAACATTAATGCTCATTCCATAAGTGAACCCATACGTCCTGAAACCTGTTGGGCAACTTTATTACCTAGTGAGGCAGCCTTTCACTTTGATCAATCATTGAGTTTGATCACATTTGGGAAGGAGCGTACACGACAGCACTTTCAGTGCAACAAGTACAAACATCCAGACACAAGGAACCGCAAATGCTGGTTTACAAAATAGCACATTCATCCCATGATTATAAGATGAAAAGGTGTATTGTTCATACCAACAATTCAGTCTGAAGAACGCTCCCAACGCGTCACACAGTGACCTAGCGGTAGAGTTGCTGCCTTACAGCGCCAGAGACCCAGGGTCGATCCTGACTACAGATGCTGCCTGTACAGAGTTTGTACGTTTTCCCTGTGACCGCGTGGGTTTACTCTCGGTGTTCCAGTTTCCTCCTACATTCCAAAGACGTGCAGGTTTGTAGGATAATTGACTTCTGTAAATTGTAAATTGTCACTAGTGTGTAGGATAGTGCTAGTGTAAGGGGTGACCGCTGGTCGGCACGGACTTGTGGGCCGAAGGGCCTGTTGCCGTGCTGTATCTCTAAAGTCTAAAAGTCTAAAGTCTACAATGCCACCTATCCTTGTTCTCCAGAGAGGCTGCCTGACTTGCTGCGTTGCTCCAGCACTCTGCGTCCTTTTCAAGCCTCACCTTCACTTTATTTCTCCACCCCACACCCCCTTTCTACTTACAGTCCGAAGAAGGGTCTTGACCCGAAACGTCACCTATTCCTTTTCTCCAGAGATGCCGCCTGACCCGTTGAGTTACTCCAGCACTTTTTGTCTATCTCCGGCATTGCACTTGTTTGTATAACATTCGGGTCTGTTTAGAAAATTACTTTAGTCTGTAACTATTTTTAGATATTTTTAATTCTCCTCTGTAAACCTGATGAGGTATTCCTCTTGTGGATTGAAAATTAAAAGCACAGAGGAAAGTATAGTGCAGCACGGTGGCGCAGCAGTGGAGATGTTGCTTCAAAGCACCAGAAACTCAAGTTCGATCCTGACTACAGGTGCTGCCTGTACGGAGTTAGTACATTTCGCTCCATGACCACGTGGGCTTTCTCCGGGTGCTCCAGTTTCCTCACACTCCAAAGATGTGCCGGCTTGTAGGATAATTGGCTTCAGTAAGAATTGTAAATTGTCCCTAGTGTGTAGGATAGTGCTGGTGTACAGGGACCGCAGGGCTCTTTAGCCAGAGGGTGGTGAATCTGTGGAATTCATTGCCACAGACGACTGTGGAGGCCAAGTCATTGGGTATTTTAAAGCAGAGATTGATGGGCCCCGACCCAAAATGTCACTCAACCATATACTCGAGAGATGCTGTTTGACCTGCTGAGTTACTCCAACACGTTGTGTCTTTCTTCATAAACTAGCATCTGCTGATAATTGTTTCTGTAAAAGTAAATGTTCATTTTCTATACACTACCGTTTTTCAAGTTTTATGGTAAAATGATAAGAATTAACATTCCAGCTTTTATTATCCTTTATCCAGCAAAGGAACAGAAATGGTAAGACTTTCTGTTTCCATCTGCAGATGGCTGTCTAACATTCCAAATTAATCCAATAGTTTATGTTTCAATTTCAGATGCCCAATATCAGCGGGGGTTTGGGTTGATTTAATAGAGAACATTGCTGGGTTAGGCAAAGCCAGCCGTGCTTCCATTCAATTGTCTGGCACATCTGTCAACAGCAGGTGAAGCTCCAGGGTAGTCCTGGAACTCAATAAAGGTCAGAGAACCACCTCAGGGACTGGCTCCACACAACCCCCACCCCCTCACAGCTGTGCTGCCCAATATATCCACCCACTCTTCCTGTGTATATATTGTATCCCTTTCTCTATGTCTCTATCTCTCCCTCTCCCTCTCTCCCCCTCTCTCCCCCCCTCTCTCTATCTCCATCCCTCTGCTTCTACCCTTCCCATTCTATCTCTCACTCCCTGCGAAATTAGTATGGTGCTGAGGCTCTATAAAGCTGCACAAGTGTGACTGGCATAGAAACATTGCAGCTGTAATGACAACACATGACGTGAAGTGAGATTCAGTAACTTAGCAGGGATATTGGGTGATCAATTAACAGAGTGCGGTCTGTCCGGTTGGGAACTGGGGCCATTCATTTGAAACTGATCAATGTACTGTGGTGACTGGAAACATCAAGAAACCTTTTACACCAGCCCTAGGTCTCTGCAGTACTGCGCACACCAGTGAATTTCTGGCATTATTCCTCCTGGAATTCCATTGAAGTGTTTATGATTGTTAGAATTATTGAACACACATGCAGTTTTACTGTTCTCCTACTCCTTGAGTTGACAATTGATCTCCACAGCTGTCTGTACACACAGCTTGGATAGGTGGCTAAAGATAGTGCTGCCCGTAACTCTAATTACCAGGTCGTAAGTTCTGCCTTGATTATATAATTTTTGAAGAAAGAAGTGGTGGCAAAAGTGGTGTCAAATGCGACGCAGAAAGCTCAACAATGTCAAAATCATTGACTTATGGAAGTACAGCTCCATTTCTGAAATTCCGGCAACTGGTGCTCCAGCACGTGCTTTAATCTGGACAGAATTACAGGAGCGCACTGGAAATCCAATTAATTCCTGTAATAAATAGCTCCAGCGACTTGTCCTGCGCCAGCCACACTGGACAAGAACGCACACCACGGCTCTAGTTCTTTAAAAGGTTTTGGAGGTTCGGCAGGTTCCCAACAACTCTCACCAACGTCTACAGATGCGTCGCAGAAAGCATTTTATCGGGATGCATCGCAGCATGGTTTGGGATCAGCTCCATTCAAGACCGCGAGAAAATGCCGAGCGTTGTGGATGTAGTCCAGACCATCACGCAAACTAATCTCCCTTCCATTGACTCAATCTACACTTCATGGTGCCTCGGCAAGGCCACCAGCATAACCAAGGAGAATCTCACCCCAGTCACTCCCTCTTCTCCCCTCTCCCATCAGGCAAAGGTACAGAAGTTTGAAAAGCCGAAGAGCCTCAGGCTGGGCTTACTGAACCGAGGAACCTGCCTGGAGTGGGATCCTCATCTGAGGCTTGTCTCCTGCTCCACCCCGAGGGCCAGGATCCAGAGTTACATACAGTAGTTCAGTTTAGTTTATAATTGCCACATGTACTGAGGTCGAGTGAAAAGCTTTTCTTTGCGTGCTATCCAGTTAAAAAAAACTATACATGAGTACAATCAAGCTGCCCGCAGTGCACAGATAAAGAATAAAGAATACAATTTAGTGCAAAGATATCATGTTGAAGTCCAACTACAGATGATGCTAAGTTAACCCGATCTCATCTGCCTGTACATGATCCATATCCCTCTATTCCCTGCATTTCCATGTGCCTATCTATAAATCTCTGAAACGCGACTATCATATCTGCCTCCACCACCACCCCGGGCAATGTGTTCCAAACCCACCACCTCTCCGTGTAAAAAGCTTGCCCTGCATATCTCCATTAAACCTTCTACAAAGAAACACATTGAAGTCTGATAAAGTCAGAGTAAAGAAAGTTCACAGGCCTCCAACGAGGTTCACATGCATGATTAAACTATTTTAAATCCTTTTAGTTGTAATATGGCTTTAAAGAATGTTATATTGTCGCTAAGGCAGACAAATACATGAATTGTAGATCATAAATAGCTAAGCTATAATGTTAGGCGCTCTTTTTACTTCTGAACAATGCAGCCCCAGTTTGGATTTTGTTCTATTTCGACTTCTGGCTTTTGGTTCTTTGTCCCACTACTAACTATTATTTCTAACTATTTAAATATCTGTGCAGTAGATGTTTTGGGTCAATGACCCTCATGTCAACAATGTTTGAGGCTGAAGTATAAAATTAGGAACCATTTGTTGCATATGCTTTAAGTAAATATTTCCCTTCATTGAATGTCAAAGGCAAGACAGCCTAAATAGTCTGAAGAAGGGTTCTGACCTGAGATGTCACCTATCCATGTGCTCCAGAGATGCTGCCTGACCCGCTGAATTACTCTAGCACTGTGTGTCTTTTATTCTGCCGAGTCAGTGCCAGCCTCTAAAAGATTTGGTACTAGTTAGCTGGATCCTAATAATTATGATTCTATTGTAGCATTATCATATCTTCTTCTTATCCCATCCACATCAAGATTAGAAATTGTTCAGCCAGAGCTGAACCCACTTCTCGGCATCAGCATACAATGTTGACTGTCTTGTGTTTCTTGTCCGTGGTGGTGGAAAGATTAGTGGAAAAGGGGCCGCGACGTGAACGCTCTTTCCTTGACCCCACCATTATTATATGCAATAATAGTATTGTTGAATTACGCAGATCACTCAGGCATTGCATCACACCTATGCCATCTCTTAGGAAAAAAAAATCTAATCAGCCACATTAATTTTTCATAGCCCTGTAATTTGTTATTCACTTCCAGGGTATATCCAATTTCCTTCCGAAGGTTAAAATTGAATCTTCTTCATTCACCAGTTAAGGCACTGTGTTCCAGATGATAATATAACTTTGTCGGTGATAAGGTCATAAGTGATAAGAGGAGCATTAGGGCTTTTGGCCCATCAAGTCCATTCCGCCATTCAATCATGGCTGATCTATCTCTCCCTCCTAACCCCATTTTCCTGCCTTCTCACCATAATCCCTGACACGCTTATTAATCAAGAATCTATCTATGCTTTAAAAACATCCATTGATGGCCTCCGCGGCCTTCTGTGGCAAAGAATTCCCCAGGTTCACCACCCTCTGACAAAATAAATTCCTCCTCATCTTCCTAAAGGAACATCCTTTAATTCTGAGGCTATGACCTCTAGTCCTAGACTCTCCCACTAGTGGAAGCATCCTCTCCACATCCACTCTGCCTTTAAGACAGCACCCTACACGTGGCGACTCTTTGCATGCTTGTATTGTGTGCAAAACGAAATAATTTCACTGTACCAAGTACATGCGACAAGAAAGTATCAATCAATTACTAATGATACAACGACACTGCCCAAAAATGAACAATCCAAGACCAACCTTCATTCTGTGGAAACAAGGAACTGCAGATGCTGGTTTACGAAAAAATAGACCTTCATCATATCCACCAACCTTCATTATATTTGTCATTGATCAAAATGCTAGTTTCATATAATTTCATATAATTCCGATGAACTCTCCCCGTGATCATTTAATTTTATAAAGATCAATTTTACCAATATCTGAGTCAATACCAACTGAAGGGCATTTGCTTTCAACGTAGGAATTAGCAAACCAATTCCACACTCAGGCATTATGTAAATCCCCACTTAGTGAAATGAATTGCACATTTCTTACGTTCATGCATGAGAGATTCGACCAGTGATTGCAGCAGGATAATCAGGGGGTTTAAAACTAACTGCACCATCCCTTGATTAAAGAAATGTAAATTCTACACTTTCAGACATCAATTTTATTTATTGTGAGTCCAATGATGGTTAATAGCAGTTGGCACCAGAGCCCTGGGTTTGATTCTGACTATGGGTGCTGTCTTCACGTTCTCACTGTGACCGCTCGGGTTTGCTCCAGGTACTCACACTCCAAAAACGTGCAGGTCTGTAGGTTAATTGGCTTCTGTAATATTGCCACTAATATGTAGGATAGTGTTAATGTATGGGGATCACTGGTCAGCATGGACTTGGTGGGCCAAAGTGCTGTTTCCATGTCTTATCTCTAAAATCTAAAGTCTAAAGATTAACATATCAAAATGAGAGAATCCTACATCTTGGTTATCTAAAACAACAGACAAATGAAGGTAAACGGAAAATGGAAATGAAAAAATCACAGCAAAAATGGCCGACAGATTCATTGATTAACTTAAGGCTCCTAAGATTAAAAAAAAATGGTTCCTACTTAATAGATTTTACTAGCACCAAAGGTCGGGATGCAAAGAGATTCCTTGTGGCCGTTTCCTCTTCTTATAGCTTTCTCCAGTTCTTCAAACTTGTTGACTTCTATTTTTTTCCACTTCTCATGAAAGATTAACCCTGAATTGGTCAGAACTTTTCTCTCCACAAATGCTGCCTGATAAGATAGATACTTGCAGGATTTTTTCTTTCATTTTCAAGTTTCCAACATCAGAATACTTTGTTATGTCTATACGTGAGGATGATACGGGAAACGATGAACAAAGACAGAACATGATTGAGGTGCTCCAATGGAAATTACAGAGGTGCAATGAAGGAGAGATTTTTTAATATATTACAAATAATAATAACAGATACACATTTTTCATGTACACTGGCACAGTGGCACAACTGCGTCATAGTGCCAGGGTCCCAGGTTTGATCGTGACCTGGGGTGCTGTCTATATGTGGAGTTTGCACATTCTCCCTGTGTCCTTGTGGGTTTCCTCCGGATGCTCTGGTTTCCTCCCACACCCCAAAGATGCACATCTCCCTGTGTCTTTGTAGGTTAATTGGCCCTCTGTAAATTGCCCCAGGTGTGTAGGGAGTGGATGTGAAAGTGGGATAACACAGAACTAATGGACGGGTGATCGAAGGTCGGTGTGGACCAGGTGAAGAACCTATTTCTCTGCTGTATCTCTACACAAAGCTAAACTGAATTGACTCTTAAACTAAACCACAATGAAGTGATGAAAGTTATTTCCTTAAGTTAAATTAAATTGATGTTTGAATATGATTTTTCTTAAGGGAAAACAACTTTATCTAGTGTATGTACTTACAAGTTTCCATTGTGGTTTTATAATTGAACCCTTGGTGTAATTCATGTTAAATCATGATTCTGTCTTGTTTAAACAAGACAGTTAGTACAGTATAAATGAGACACTCTGGGAGTTCAATACTCTCCGAGGTTTTTGATGTTTTGGTTCCTTTCACTTCCTCTAAGCAGCTGAAACGTATTTGCGTTACTTGTCAATCAGACAACACATTATGGATCTGGAGATTGTTTATTTCCTGACGGAACTGTGATAACTTTTGCAAGAAGATAGGAACTGCTGCACTTGGCTTGGGCATACATTGCTTTTGAGTCATAGTCATACAGCATGAAAACAAGCCCTTTGGCCCAACTTGCCCACACTGACCAACATGCCCCATCTACACTAGTCCCACCTACCCGAGTTTGCCCATACCCCTCTAAACCTACCCGATCCATGAGTCTGTCTAAATGTTTATTAAACATTGTGATAGTACCTGCCTCAACTACCTCCTCCAGCAGCTTGTTCCATACACCTACCACCCTGTGTGTAAAAATGTTACCCCTCAAATTCCTATTAAATCTTTGCACCCTCACCTTAAACTTATGTTCTCGATTCACCTACTCTGGGAAAAATACTGTGTGTTTACAATCTATTCCTCTCATGGCTTTGTACACTCCTATAAGGTCACCCCTCATTACCCTGAGCTACAAGGAATAGCCTGCTCAACCTCTCCGCATTCCCTCAAATCCTGGCAACATCCTCGTAAATCTTCCCTGTGCCCTCCCGAGCTTAGAAACATAGAAACGTAGAAAATAGGTGCAGGAGGAGGCCAGCTCCGTCATTCATTGTGATCATGGCTGATCGTCCCCAATCAATAACCCGTGCCTGCCTTCTCCCCAAGCTTGACAAGATCTTTCCTATAACATTTTCTGAAGCTTACGAACCTGCAGGCAACCGAGGCAGCATAATTTTAGCGCTCACATTCAGATATAAGGAATATCCCCAAAATCCCCAAAATATAAAGAATAACCCCAAAATCCACAAAATCCACAAACCCGACTGCCCTGGCAGACCCATTGTCTCTGCCTGTTCGTGCCCCACCGAACACATTTCCACATACCATGACTCCATCCTATCCCCCTTTGTTAAATCCCTCCCCACCTATGTTCAAGACACCTCAGACACTCTCCGTCGGCTCCGCACATTCCATTCTCCAGGCCCCCATCCTCTCATCTTTACCATGGACGTCCAGTCACTCTACACCTCCATCCCCCACCAGGACGGTCTCAAAGCCCTCCGGTTCTTTCTCGACCAGAGGAGCAACCCGTACCTATCCACTGACACCCTCCTCTGCCTAGCGGAGTTGGTCCTTACCCTCAATAACTTCTCTTTTGACTCCTCCCATTTTAAAATATCTCCTTAAGGAATAACCCAGCGTGTTATGACATGTTTTGCGTACAGTACACAAGTATACAAAGAGTCGCCATGTAGAGGGCACCAACAAAGTTACAAAAGTATTCAATATAGTCCCGATGGTCTCTCTTCCTTCTCACGCCCCCATGCCGTGTCCCTCATTGTTCTCAATGCCCCCTACCCCCCCACATAAAGTCCATTATGCTGAGAGTGCAGGTTTACGCAAAGCCGGGTTAAAACAGATGAGAGCTAATGACATGTATGAATGGGCCAAGAAATGAGTTCTTGAATCGTGGAATTAAAACCTTTCCTGGTTCAAACAGGCAATTATAGCATGAGCCAAGGATAGTTACTGCTTATTGAATTTTTGGAAGATTGAAATTCTGAACTGTTATCATCCAATAAAAAAAAATATGGCCCTGTCTCCTTCAGTCTAAAACATTCCTTCCCCATTGTGACAAATGTTTGTCACAATAATCTATAAGCGGCCCGCTTAAGTACTTCTTGTTAAATAAGTATCCAATTATTTATTCCCCACAAACAGCCCAGCAACAAACAGGAGTGAAATATTTCTTTATAATCATTATACTTAATCAATGAATAATAGTGGGATGTACGAGAATGCAGACAACTCATTCTTCATATTCTGTAATCTAACGAGAAATCAAACATTGATAGATACTGTAGGAAGCAGGGAATATATCAAAAACAGATGGTCAAAACATATTTATGCAGTTGTACTTCATCTCTGACTGGTCTCTCAGGATATACCCCCCAGTCTTTCCATAGCTCACCACAGCCATCTGTTATTTTATATAATGTATACACACATCTCACTTCTTTAACTTACTGATTTATTGGTATCGCATCATCTGATGAGCAAGCAGCAGATTAGCAGAAGAACTGGAAAAAATTACTTGCGTACATAAAATAAGAGCAGAGAATCATATTGAATACATTAAAGAATATCGGAAAATAATGTTCTTGTTGGAGCTTCTAATATTTGTACGCAGTTGACTGAAAGCCAACTGTACGCTTTGTTGTTTTGCAAGAAGTTTGGGATAACATGTACAACTTTACTTGATTAATGTAGGATTTGTATAAATGGGTAGTTGATGATTGGTACGGAGTCATAGAGTCACACAGCATGGAAACAGGCCCTTTGGCTCAACTTGCCCATGCTGACCAACATGTGCCATCTCCACTAGTCCTAACTACCCATGTTTGGCTCATATTCCTCTAAACTTTTCCTATCCGTGCACCTGCCCAAGTGTCTTTTAAATTATGTATTTTACCTGCTGTAACTACCTCCTCTGGCAGCTCGTTCCATATACCTTCTACCATCTGGGTGATAAAGTTGCCCCTCAGGTTTCCATCACCTAAAACCTATATCCTCTGGTTCTTGAATCACCTATTCTAGGTAAAATACTCTATTTACCCTACCTATTCCCCTCATGATCTTATGAACACCTCTTAACTTACACCTCTATTAGAATACCGCTCATTTTCCTGCGCTCCAAGGAATAAAGCCTATCCAACCTGCCCCTATAGCTCAAGCCCTTCAGTACTGCCAACATTCTCGTAAAGCTTGTCTCCGCTCTTTAAACATGGTACATCATTTTTTTAAATGTAACTCAGCAGGTCAGTCAGCATCTCTGGAGAAAAGGAATAGGTGACGTTATGGTTCGAGACCCTTCTATCATCTATTCCTATTCTCCAAAGATGCTGCCTGACCTACTGAATTACTCCATTTTATGTCTATCTTCGGTGGGGGCGCTGTCCTGTACGGGTATGGCTGTCCAGACTGCAGCTGTTCATTTCCTCACGGCCTACCAGCGGGCCTGGAACGGCATTTCCTGAGGGGACCGCCCAGAACCTCGGCTTTGGCGGCAGCGCAGCGCTGGAGCGCTATCGCGAAGCGGAGCGGGCGGTGCCTTGCCCGGGTCGCCGTGCTGGAACTCCGGTGAGCTGAAGACCGCCGGTAAAAACATCACGGAGCTGCTGGACTGTGGAGTGGCCAGCCGCGGGTAGCGGCACTGAACTTTAACATCGGGAGCCTGGGATCTCTCGCCGAGATCGCCAGTGGTGGAGCTCCGTCCAGCGCGGCCTGCTGGCTTCGGAAGCCGCGGTCTCCGGTAAGGAAGCGGCCATTCCAAGCATCCCAAGCTGCTGAGAGGGTTCTCCCGACGCCGGAGCACCATCACCCGGCGAAGAAGGGCCTGAAACATCGGCCCCCGTAGCGGCGACTGCGGAGGCCTCAATAGGCCCGACTATGGGTGGACATGGGGATGGGGACTGGACTTTGTGCCTTCCCTCACAGTGGGAACCATTGTGGGGGTATGTTTTTATGTTTATTGTTAAATTCTTTAATGTTGTGGCTTATCTTTATCTGTGTGCTGCTTGGCAAGTCAAATTTCACTACACCAATTGGTGTATGTGATAATAAATGTCCTTTGTATCCTTGTAGCCTTGGAACCTTGTATCCTTGTAAACCAGCATTTGCAGTTCCTTCGGGTTATTGATTGGGGACGATCAGCCATGATAATAGCTCACTTTTGGGCAAGAGTTCCCATGGTTGAGGTTAAGGTTATTATTGTCACGTGTGCCGAGGTACAGTGAAAAGCTTTGTTTTGCATGCCATCCAACCAGATCAGGTAATACTTTAAATAAATACAATCAATCTAAACTCAAGTACAATAGGTAGAGTGAAGGGGAGAATATAGAGTGCAGAATACAGTTCTCAGCATTGTAGCGCAATAGTTCCAGAGATAAAGTCCAATGTCCACAATGGGGTAGACTGCGCCCCCCGACATTGGGTATTTTTAAGGCGAAGATTGAGAGATTCTTGATTAATATGGATGCCAGAGGATACGGGGGAAAAGGCAGGAGAATTGGGTTGAATAAAGAGGACTCGTGATTTCATAGCAAGATAGAAGAGCCACGATTGAATGGAGTAGACTTGATGGGCCGAATGGCCCAATTCTGCTCCTATGGTTTATGAACTAATGAACTGGAAACATTAGCAGACATACACTTTTGCACCTGTGACAGAAATTCTGCCTGTTCCCTTTCATGTCATATTTATAGTTAGATCTTAATCATCCTCATTCAATGAACTCTTTTAAAATCACAACATAGAGACCACAAATTGGCCTCCTCTGACATAAAAATGCTGTTACATTTTCAGCTTGGATATTTATTTCACCAATAAAACTCAGAACAACCCATTCACAATCTTCCACTTGTACATTTTAGTTTAGTTACTAAAATATTACAGATACAGTGTGGAAACAGGCCCTTTGGCCCACCGAGTCCGCGCCGATCAGCTATTATGGGCACTGCACCCATTACACTAGTTGCATCCTACACGACAGGGACAATTTACAGAAGCCAATTAACCTACAAACCTGCACGTCTTTGGTATGTGGGAGTAAACCAGAGCAACCAGAGAAAGCCCACGCGGTCACAGGGAGAACGTACAAACTCCGTACAGACAGCACCTGTAGTCAGGATTGAGCCTGGGTCTCTGGCGCTGTGAAACAGCAACTCTACCATTGTGCTACTTGTACTAATCATATAATTATTGCAACTATAGTTGGAGGAAGCAAAATCTGTAAATACTCCTTTGTTAAAGAACATCATGTGGCTTGTTAATACCTATGGTGACAAACAACACAGAAAATGGAGGGTGACATTTACTGTAAGTGCTTTCCTGAATAAAATATTTTAAGAAGCACTTATCCACCTAAATTGGTAATCTGCAGGTGCAGGTAATTCATCTAGGTACCTGAAGCATCAATCACATGGATGGCGACTGTGCCAGCAAGTGGTATGCTGTTAAGACTAATGATCGAGCAAAATCAATGTACTGGACCATTGTTCTTGTAGTAATTATTACCTTATGTACTTTTATCGTTGCCAATATTAAAGCCACTTCTACATCTTCATTCTCCACCAACCAAGGAACATAGAACCTAGAACAGTACAGCAGCCGAACAGGAACCTTCAGACCACAATGTTTAGTTTAGTTTAGTGTAGTTTAGGATACAGTGCAGATACAGGCTCTTCGGCCCACCAAGTCCGCGCCGACCACGATCACCCCGCACAATAGCACCATGCCGCATACTAGGGACAATTTACAATTTTTACCAAAGCCAATTAACTTACAAACCTATACGTCTTTGGAGTGTGAGAAGAAATCGGAGGACCCGGAGAAAACCCACGGGGTCACAGCAAAAGTGTACAAACTCCGGACAGGACAGTACCTGTCGTCAGGCTCAAACCCAGGTCTCTGGCACTGTAAGGCAGCAACTCTACCGCTGCGCCTCTGTGCCGTCCCAATTTTACTTCGGAGTCATGTGAGTGACTACGTGAAGAAGAAGCCCGCCAGCCCACATACGTGTCAATACGTCTAACGCATTGCGCACGACTGGCAGTAAGTTTCAAACCCTGCAGGTACGTTTTTGAACTTATTCTCAGGTGTAATTTTTGGTTGCAGGAATCTCTTTTACAGAGTTCCTGCTGCATATGAGAATACGGGGCGTAATCCTGACGGGCCACGGGAAGTGCGGGTAGCCGGCGGCTGTCGGGTTCGCTACCCGAGTTGCTGACAGTGCGGTCAGCGACTTCAGACTTCGGAAGCCCCAAAAGGGTGTGCAGACTAACGGGGTCTAAGAGGCCTGAACTGGTACGAGTCAGGCCAGGAGGGTTCCCCTCCGTACATCCTCGGGCGTTTAACCCAAATGGAGCATGGATAGCGTCCTCGGGCGTTCATCCCACAAAGGTGATGCTCCATCATGATATGGTCCGTGAATCAGCGCATATCAGCGCAGGTCTCCTCGGGGGCCTGAGGCAGCGCCTGTTTCAGGGCTGCTTACAAATCTCCCTCTCTGTGGAGGGGAGTGCCAAGGGTCAGTAGATGACTGACTCCAAACTCAGAAGTATGTGAGTTCGGAGGTATGTCCAGAGAGCATAACAGGATGCATGAGGTTGTGAAGCAGAATTGCCTGCTATGGCATCAAAGTTTGCGATACCCTCGCAATAGGGGAGCCCCTGGATGAGAAATTAGCTACGAGCATTAATTACCTTACATCGCACCAGCTCCAGGAACAGGTAATGGTGGAAACATCTACGAGGTACCACACACCTGCTAATTATGCTTCACTAAACGTGCCGGCTGTGAACAGCTCCATCTGAGGGGGTTACATCGGAGGGGGCATCAAAGCCCAGGAGATGAAGCTCCAGAGAATCCTGAATTTGCTGTTTCCGGCATCACGACCTTTGCCAGGTCTGTGGATGGGGGTCCCCTGTCTGATGCGCAACAGGATGCCCTGGCATTAATGTGCAACGCACATTTTGAAATTAACTGTTTTCGTAAAAAGCCATCCGACCTGCCCTGAACCCCAAGTTTGCGGGACTGTGCAGGGCCAGCAATGTACTGCCGCCGAATTTTTGTTCAGAGAAGATCTGCCGAAGCAGGTCAAGGACCTGGATGAAGAAGCGAAAGCTGTCGGACTGATAAAGGCTCCATCGACAAGCAAAGCTTCATCATTCCGGCGGCAGCACCCCTACGCTTACATCAGTTGGCAGTTCGAAGGCCGAACACGCAGGGCAGAGGTCCTTTTTAGGCCAAGGCACAAGCCAGCCCTCGTCGAAGATGCGCAGTTCACGCATTCCATCAGCCCTGCCCCCCAAACCTCGGGGGCGGAAATAGAAACCATACATCCACCGGTAACCATGGAGGTAGGTGGTTCTGGTTCTTTCTGGAATATAGGGTGTGTGGATCAGTTACAAGTTGGTGGGAGATCACACTTGTTTTGAATGAATGGCGTTGGATAACATCAGATCCGTTTATACTGCACAGTATACAAGGGTTCCTTCCCAATTCGTTTCCACCCACACAGCAAACACCAATCCGGACATTTGTTCATTCACAACAGGAAGGTGTGGATGTACAAGCTGAAATTCAATACACAAAAGGGGTAATTGAGAAGTCGAGTCATGAGTCACCAATTTGTTCTAATATATTTACAAGACAAAAGAAGAATGGAGGATGCCGAATCATCCTTGATTTGATTCAACTTAACTCCTTTGTGCAGTATAGACATTTCAAAATGGAAAACTTTGTTACTGCCAAACAACTGGTTTCCAAAGGATGTCATATGGCATGCATCGATCAAAGATGCATACTATTCAGTACCCATTCACTGGGGTCACCAGAGATGTTTGAGGTTTAGCTGGATGGGGCAACTGTGGCAGTCTAAAGCGTTGCCTAATGGGTTAACTTCAGCCCCCAGATTATTTACAAAATTATTGAAACCAGTACTTGGGCTACTTAGAGTTGAAAATCATATTGTGATGGCATACTTGGATGATATCCTAATCATAGGAAAAACTCTGAAGTTAGCTTAATTAGCTGTTTCAGCCACTAAACTCATGTTTGAGAGATTGGGGTTTCTCATCCATCCAGTTAAATCCAAGTTGATACCATCTAGAGTTATTGATTATTTGGGATTTACCATTAACTCTATTCACATGTCTGTGACTCTGCCATGGGGCAAGAAATTAGAATTAATAGAAGCCTGTAACAATCTTATTGTTAAGGAGCAACCTTCCATTCGACAAGTAGCCAGTATAATTGGCAAATTAGTGGCTGCTTTTCCAGCTGCACAGTTTGGGCCTTTGCATTATCAACATTTACAACGTGCAAAGGAGCAGGCACTCATACCATTCAGGTCACTTTAACAGACCTATGCGATTGCCAGCTGAAGCCATTTCAGAGTACAATGGTGGATGACCAATATTCGGCATTGCTCCAGTAACATTTTGGTCAACAAACCTTCGGTTATATTTACAAACTGATACTAGTTCTCTAGGATGGGGAGCTACTAATACCATCCCTAGCTGTGGTGGCAGATGGAATGTGCATGAGTCATCAATTCTTCAGTTACATGGTATTAACTGCTTAGAGTTGCAGGGAGCACTTTATGGGTTGAAGGTTTATTGTGGGAATATGCATCATCTGCATGTTCAACTTCCGATTGACAACACTGCAGCGGTGGCATACTTTAATCACATGGGTGGAATCAAGTCAGTGTCCTGTGATAAATTGGCGAACTTTATTTGACACTGGTGTATTACAAGAAACATTTGGATTTCAGCTACCTACTTACCAGGTAGGTTTAATATGGTGGCGGACACCAGGTCACGGAAATTCAATGACAACACAGAATGGATGTTGAATCATAAAGCGTTTCACAACGTTGTCGCTCGGTATGGAACACTGGATATAGATTGGTTTGCATCCAGACTCAATCACCAGTTACCAAAGTATGTTGCATGGGAACCAGACCCAGGGGCAGTGGCGGTACACTGGGGAGGAATGTTCTTCTATGCATTGCCCCCATTTTGCCTTATCAGTCGGTACTTGCTTAAGATCCAGCATGACTCAGCCTCAGGCACATGATCCATATCCCTCTATTCCCTGCATTTCCATGTGTCTATCTCTTAAACGACACTCTCTTATCTGCCTCCACCACCACCCCTGGCAATGGGTTCCAGGCTCCCACCATTCTCTGTGTGAATAAACACCTCCATTAAACTTTCCCCCTCTCACTTCAAGCAGTTTGTAGCTGTTTCAGAAAGTCACAAATAAGATGGATGTGTGTAACTTGTATTTCCCAGCAGCTGTCAGCATTGAGATTTAAACTTATAAAAAGTGAGTGATGGGCGCTGGACAGGCAAAATATTACATGCGCCTTAGTCTCACGAGTGCGATGTTTTATTCATCGTCAACTTTTTTAAGAATAGTTAATATTAATGAGAAGAAATTTGTTATTAAATAGAATTTCATGGATAAAGTGGGATTACTTTCTCCTTGTTAATTCCAGAAGCACCCACACAGAGTGCAGCAGTGCAGCAGTG